>JAXDDX010000100.1:0-1200000 GCA_034670405.1 Hoplostethus atlanticus
GTGCCCGGTACCCCCCTTGGGGTACTTTTTGGACTTAGCGTTTTTTCAAGTTTTTCTCCCCCTCCTTTACACGGAGAAAGAGGGGGAAATTGAATTCCAGACGCCGTGAAGGCACATGGGGTCTGACAATGAAGCCGGCCAAGAAGCCACCCATTGGGCACAAAAAAAGAAAGATCTTCTTAGGTTTTGTATTAGTTTTGTGTGTTTTGAAAATTCGGGACGCCCCGCCAGTGATGGTGCACAGTGAAAACGGGACCCTCCCTGAAATTTAAGCGTTGTCCAATCAGATACATTTTTGACATTTAAGATTGTCCAGATTGTCCATTCAAAGTGACCCCGACCAAAAAACATTAGCTTTGCCCTTTGTGCCCCGGGATTTTTGTGCTATGTCAAGCCACCCCAAATTTCCAACCCCCGGGCCCGGAAGAGGAAGTGAGGACATAAAATGGGGTGTGGAGGGGGGGAGGAGGAGACACCCCATGGCTGAGGGGGAAGGAGGAAAAGGATGGTGTAATGGTGATATTAGAGAGAGTATAAATCAAGGCTGTAGTTTATAGGTAGTCAGTCTCAGTTTTAGATAAAGAGCATTGTTACCAGAAGGTTAATGAAAACTACACACATGTTTAATCAGTTCCTCTTTCTCCCCGGTTTGTATAGAATTTCTCAACTCTTAAATAATTTCTAATATATTAAAATTTACCAAGACTTTAGTCTTTTTTTACTCTTTTTTCTTTTTCAACCCCTTTTTCCCCTAGGGGGAAAGTACCCGGGAGTGGGTTGAAAACTCGAGGCGAAGGTGGCTGCGTTGAGGACCAGGGTCTTTTTTGTCCTGAATTTTTAAAAACTGAACTAGTGCGGCTCCCCCTACACAGTCAGGGACTGTAAAGTTTAAAAAAACCCCTAATTAGGCTCGCCCGTGACGGGATATGGGAGTTATGTCCAACGAAGGCCCCAAAGGGCGGCAAAACCGAGCACAAAAAAGAAAAAATCTTCTTGAGTTTTTTTATATGTTTTGTGTTTTTGAAATTCGGGACGCCCCGTCCAGTGATGGGGTCACGTGACAAACGGGCCATCCCTGAAATTTAGCGTTTCCAAACAGATACATTCTTAGAACACTTTAAGCCTTGTCCAGACACATTGTCCACTTCAAAGATGTGACCCCTGACCAAAAACATTAGCATATTTGCCCTTTGTGCCGACCGGGAATATTTTCCAGTGTCTATGTCAAGCCCACCCACATTCGCCACACCTGGGACCAGGAAAGAGGAAGATCGAGGATCATCACAACATGGCCTGTGGAGGAGGTAGGCAGGAGGAGACTCCTCACTGGATCTGACAGGAGAAGGAGGAAACGGATCGGTGAAAATATGGGGATACCTTAAGACGAGCCTAGTATATTTCAAGGCTACGCTAGTTTTTATGGTAGTCAGTCTCAAGTTTTTCAGAATATAACAGAGCCCATTGTTTACCAAGAAGCCGTGTCTAATGAAATAACTAACACACACATGATTCAATACAGTTCTCTTTCTCTTAGGTTTGTAATTGGAATTTCTAAACTCTTACAATACATTTCTAATATATTAAGACATTCTACACAATAAGACTTTAGTCATTTTTTCAAACTCATTTTCTCTTTTTCACTCTAGGTTCCACTCCCTAAGGAGGGCATAAGTACCAGGACGTGGGCTTTGGACATGGCTCTGTCGCACCGAACGGTGGCTCTGCGTTTGCCGGACCAGGTGTCTTTTCACCTAGTCCCTAGAATTAACCAATAACTAGAACTAGTGCGGACACCATACACCATGTCCAGGATCTGCTAAGTTATGAAACCACTAATTCAGGCATCGGCCACGTGTCGGCCATTATGTGGACTTTATTGTCAACGAAAGCGCCCCCTAAAGGGGGCGGCAATAGCCCGGAGCACACAATAACAAAAGCAAAGAATCTCTTAGGAGACTTTTAGATTTATAGTTTTGTGTTTTTGATAATATTTCGGGCGCATACGCCCTGATGCTCAGTGATACGCGTGGTCACAGTGACAAACGGAACTGAACCTCCCTGACATCTTCCAACAGCAGTGTCAATTCAGGAACATTCTTGATATCCCATTTCAAGCACTTGGCCCAGCCCAAATTGTCCAATTCAAAGATTCGCCCCTCCCCAAAAAGTTATATTTATACTTTGACCGTCGTACGGCCGGAGCGGCCTTCAACGCCTCCATCGTTCCAGCCAACCACTCCGGCAAATCCATACGTACGCCAGCATACGACCAGCGCAGATCAAGAGAGACGGCCCAATACTGGGCACAAAAACGAGATTGCGATCTCTCTTTTGTTACCTCCAGGCCCTCCCTCCTCAGAACCCACTCCGTCACGGAGAGGAAGAGCGAGGCAAGGAAAACCAGCTCATAAGTACCAGACGCCCCCCGTGTATAAGCTACCTACGGCGATGTCATGCTCGAACGAAGCCGGCCATACGAGGGCGGCAATTAACACTGGCCACAACAAGAAGAAACACTCTCTCTTTGTAGATTTTGCGGTGCTTCGGTTGTCACCAGACCCCCAGGCCTCCCAGGTCTCAATAGCTGCCCCAAATGGACCACTGCCAATGGCGAACACCGACCCCCTGCTCCTTAAAGTGTGATGAATGTCAGGATATTAGGGGCGCTTTTCTGACATCTTGGCCACAATTTTTGACACGGGGGTACAGTACGTTCCCAACTTGGCAAATACGTACCACTTAAGGACCGGCGAAAGTACAGGTACAACTACCCAGCACCCCGTGCCCTCTAGCGGTACTTTTTGAAAACACACGGCCTAGAAGAAAACAGCGCTTCCCAAATTTCACGAGAACGGCTTCCTCAAATGATCAGTTATCCCTTCACTGACATTTGGGAAGCTTCTCGTTACATTTGGGAAAGGCCTTTCTTGGCATACCTTCTGTCATAGATTCCCCAAATGTCACCACAAAGCTTCCCAAAATGCTCAGTTAACCTTCCACTCGGATAATTGGGAAGCCTTTGTACATTTGGGAAGCCTCTGTACATTTGGGAGCCTTCCTGTCATTACCTTACCTGTCAGAGCTTCCCAAACTGTACGACAAAGGCCCCCTTCCCAAATGGAAGAGTACCTTCCGCACTGACATTGGGAAGCCTTCTGTACATTTGGGATAGATTCTGTCATACTCCTTCTGTCAATAAGCTTCCAATAATGTACAAAAGCTTCAGCCTAACCATGGCAGTTATATTCCCTTCCAACTGTTAATTCATATTGGGAAGCCTTTGTACATATTGGGAAGCCTTCTTGCTTACTTTTGGGAAGAACTTTCTGCTCAATACCTCTCTCGTCCATTGCTTACTGATCATTTGGGACACGCCTTTGCACTTTTAGCGCTCAACGAGGCAAGGCTTTCCATAAATGTACAACAGGCTTCTCCCCACGAAAACGCTCCCTGCGGATGAGCTGAGGCGAATCTTGCGCAGGTCGTGCCACATAGGCTTCCACCACAAACACTACGGCTCAGCTTAGAGAGGAGAAACAATAGGACTTCCTCCGACAACCAACCAGAGGCCCCGAGGCGCCCTAACAGGTTGGCATCAGCGACAGGGGGCGCCAGCGCGGTCTGAGGAGCGGTCACATCCCAAAACGGTCGGAAACAGGGTCTCCCGACCTACCGGCAACGTGGTCACGCCTGGGAGCCAATATCATAGTTTCCCAATCGGGACCAAATCGTCACCCTAAGTACCAAGTATAAAGCGAACAGGTCTGCGGCCTACAGAAAGCGGGTGGTCCTCTTTATGACATGGGCTTACTCCGTAAAGATACCAGCTGGCAATCGGACGGGCAGCTGCCTCCAGCATCAACCTGCAGCAGTCTATTTGTGGTGGCCCATCATTTCAAAGAACGGTGACCGCACACACACCATTTTAGAAAATCTCCTCATTTCTTTCTCTTTTTCCTTTCTACTTTGGCCGTCGTTGTGGCATGTGCTGCCAGTGATTTTCGGTCAGTTGAAGCTAATGTGTTCAACTTTGTGATATTGTAAACACCCAGAGTAATAGCATTTTGTATTTTTGTTAAAATAAATAGAGAGGTGATATGCTTTTTTGCCATGTCAACGTGAAAACAAGTCGACCCGTGAGACAGATTGATGAAAAAGTGAAATGAACAGCATATTCCATCCTATCCCAAAGACAATAGAGACAGCCCGTAAACCATTATAGATCTATACTGCATGCGCCGCCCCTCGCCGTGAGCTGCAAATCGGCTTACAGCACCAGGGTGTATTCACCAGGCGGTTCTCCCAATACAAGTACTAACCGCCGCCCTAGGAGGCAAGGGAGCCTGCTTAGCTTCCGAAGACACCTCTCAGGACCGAGACCATCGAGGCGTGTTCAGGGTGGTATGGCTCCGTTTAGCAGGCGATGCCGAGCGCCACAGAAAGGCTTTTTTATATCATGGCGTACTCCGTACAAGCACACGGCCATGGCGCGGGGGGTACCCTGGCATGTCTATTTGTGGTTCACCCAACTGCCTTCATTTCAGACGCGTGAGCCCAGGCCAAAACACTTTAAAATCCTCCTTTCTTCTGCTTTTTTTCTTTCTACTTTGGCTGGTCATGTGAATGCACGCCGTGTGGCATGTGCTGCCAGTGTATGGTAAGATGAAGCGCAATGTAATAGAGATGCGTAGAGAGATAAGAGCTTTTTTGTAAGTCGTAAGTGAAAAAAATTATGTAAAGGTGAGCCAGATGATAATCTGTGACATGAGTGAAAGCAATTCCTCTATACCCATACGACAGATGTGAAAGCCCAGTCTCCAGATTAAAGAACATAAGCACGCCGAGCATGAAGGAGCAAAACAATGGCTTACAATTCAATCGGGTATTACACGAGCGCGGTCTCCAATACATAGTACAAACCCGGCCCGAGCATGCTTAGCCTCTCCAGAGATAAGGACCCAAGTAGACTCGAAGCATCGTGTTCGACGGTGGCTATGGCATGTGTAATCGAAGGATGCGGACACAGTAAGGCTCTTTTTAACCAATCGGCTTACTCCAGCCTAACAGCACGGTTGAGCAGTACTATCTTGTGGTGTGCCATCAGAATTTCAGAGGTGGCCCCAGCTACACTTATTAAACTCCTCTTCTCTTTCTTCTTTTCTTTCTAACTTAGGACGCTAAGAATGTGCCGCATTGTGTGCCTTGTGCGATGGCTAAGGAACGAAGCAATGTAATAGAGACGCGTAGATATGCTCTTTTGGTCAAGTGATGAAAAAAAAGTGCACGGCCGCTGAGCAGCCGGATGAATGAAACGTCGACATGAAAGCTCATTCTCTATCCAAGACAGAGAGAAGAAGCCTCTGATCTCCCATTATCAAGAATAAGCAGCGACCGCCTGCCACAAAGCAAAAACGCTACAGCACCCGGGTGATTCCCAGGCAGAGTCCTCACATCCACTATGTATATACGGCCCCGAGCCATCCGCCCCTTAGCTCTCCGAGATCGGCGTGATCAGGGCGTGTTCCAGGGTGGTCATGCGCCGTAAGCGAAATGGTTGTCTTAGTGGCCGGCCACAGAAAGGCCCTCTTACTTTCATGGCTTACTCCGAAAAAAAGCACCTAGCGCGGCGAGGCGCTCCCACCCAACTTCCTGAGCAGTTCTATTTTGTGGTTGCCCATGTCATTGTTCAGAGGTGGCCCAGCTCACTCACACTATACAAACAATCCTCTTTCTTTCTTTTTTCTTTCTACTTTGGACAGGTGTATGTGGCATGTGCTGCACAGTGCCCTATGGTATGGGTAGAATGCAAATGTTATATAGAGAGGTAGGATTATGACTCTTTGAGTCAAAGTTGAAAAAAGTGGTGAGCGCAGATGAAACGTGACATGAACAGCATTGCCTCTATCCAAGACAGAGAAGCCGCGTCTCCCATTACAAGATATTATAGCCAGCGACCGCCTTGCCGGAGCAAAGCGGCAATACAGCCACCTGAGGTATTCACGGCAAAGGGTGTCTCCTCCCAATCCATACGTACTAACCAGGACACCCGAAGCCCTGCTTAGCTGCCGAAAGATCGGACGACTCAGTGACGTGATCGAGGCCACCCCAGTACCGTTATCTGTGCTTCAACGAGGTGCGTATGGCGAGGTAATCGTAGGTCGCACGGCCCACTACGAAAGGCCTCTTTATTACATGGCTTACTCGTAAAGCACGGAACGCAGGCGGCGGGCCTGAGCAGTCTATTTGTACGGTTGCTATCATTTCAAGATGGTGGGCCAGCACACACTTAATACCTCTTTCTCTTCTTTTATTTCTTTCTACTTTGGTTGTACACTGTGTGTGGCCATGTGAGCCAGTGTATGGTAGCGATGACAAGCGCCAATGTAATAGATGAGGTAGAGATATGCTTTTTTGGAGTCAAGTGAAAACAAGTGCTAGGTCGAGCAGATGAAAACGTGGAAATATGAAAGCATTCCTCTATCCCAAGACAGACGAAGACCGTATCCCATTAAGAATAAGCATGCGCGCCCTTGCCCAGAAAGCAAGACCGTTACAAGCAAAGGTGTCGATATTTCCCAGGCACGGTCTCCCATCCAAGTAACTAACCCGGCCCCCGAGTCCTCGCTTCAGCTTCCGAAGATGTCGAACAGAGGCATCGCCACGGCATTTTTAGGGTGGTTGTACTGTTAGGGAAAACTTCTCCCCAAATGGTCAGCTCGTTTGTCCTATTCTTCAGACTACCCAAATGGATAAGAGGCCACCCCATAATCGTCAATGCGGGCCCGGTTTTGGGGCCGGTTTTCGTCCTTTCCGGGTTGTCCAATTTCGTACGTTCGGGTAACCCCTATTTCCGAAAGTACGCATCTGTACTTTTTCGGCGTCCCTTTCGGAAGCACTCCACGGCCGCTCCCGGCGGGCGGACATAGCTGAGTAGGGGGAGAGCCGTTTCCGCTTATATGTCTAGGGGGAAGGAGTATGTCATATTTGGCCCAGATTTGCTCCTCCAGGGTCCTGCCAGAGTTCACATGGAGGGGATTTCTCGTACATTTCAGAAACCCCCCGGTCGTCCACCTCGAGAACGCGTCCCAAACGGGATAAGGCCTTTCGTATCTTTGGGAGACCCTTTCGCCCCACAAACGCGGTTTCGTAAGACGTCACGCCACCGGTCGGTTCGCTCTTGGTCCGATCGCCCGTACATATGGGAAGCCTTTCGTACATTTGGCGGACCCTAAGCCCCAAACGGGTTTCTAAGCGTCTCACGGTTCGGATCGCTTTTGGTTCCGACCGCTGTCCACATACTGGTGAAGGCACTTTCGTACTTTCGGCGGGACCCTTCGCCCCCACAAACGGGGTTTCTATGAGTCCCGGGTCGGATCGCTGTTTGGATCCGATCGCTGTTCCATATGGGAAGCCTTTAGTACATTTTGGGGGGACCCTTCGCACCCTCAAACGGGTTATATGACGCGTCCCGGGTCGGATTGGCTTTGGTACCGATCGCGTCCATATGGTGCAAGCTTTGCCGATTCATAATTGGGGACCCTTAGCCCCCAAACGAAGGTTTCTAAGCGTTCCACACGGTCGGATTGCTTTGGTCCACTGATCGCGTCACACATGGCCGAAGCCATTTGTTACTCTTTGGGGACCCTTCGCCCAATAACGAGGTTTCATATAGCGTTCACCGGTCAGGGATTGCTTTGGGTACACCCGATCGGTCCAAAATGGCGAAAAGCCCTTTCCAGCTTACATTTTGGTGGACACCTTCGCCCCTAAACGGGTTTCTAAAGCTGTCCCGGTCGGATTAGCTTTTGGTCCGATCGCGTCCCAATGGCGAAGGCACTTTCCGTACTTTTTTTTTTTTTTTTTTGCGGCATAGCTCACTATGACTCGAAGGTTGAATGACACGAAGGCTTTCCCATACATGTACAGCTATGGCTTCCAAATGCAGTGGAAAGGCCTTCCCATAACTGGCCTGAGGTCATCCAAATCAGTGTAGTGTCCTATCTTCCACATCAAATTCTCCTCCTGATCCCGATGCTTAACGCTCCTGCTGAGTCGAGGACCGGAAACTGTGTCTAACACTTTGGTTATTCTAGAAACCTTTAGACATAATCTTTTACATTAGCGCCTCCTGTAGGGAGCTACGCCCTTCTGGCTACTGCCGCCACACAGGTTGGATACCCCCATCCGATTGTTCTACCGAGTCTGAATCACTCCAAAGTTTCGGCGGACACTGCCACTCAGATCGTCATCTCGAGGCGACACGGGAACGGGCGCACTGCGTTATGAAAATAATAAGACATACTTTTTTATCATTCCAGGGGGCGCTGTGCCCCGAGCGACCTCTTCAAAGCTAAGCCTCAAAATCTCACAGCCCGAGCCCGCGGTCACAGGGCCCCACGGTTCAGTACGGAGCGCTTTCCGCCGTGCCGACTTTTCAGGACGGCCCGGATGGCTCTTACTTGCATCTTACGGCCTCGCTTGCCGACAAGTGCTCATCACCGCCTTACCGCTCTATCCCACACCTTTTCATAGTAGACTGTGTTGCTTTGGGAAGAAAAAGCTGAATAAAATTGACGCCAGAAAGGTCCAGCACCTGAAAATTTGCAACCAGGTGACAGCGGCACAGCGGGCCTACTACGTCGCGCTGCTCCACCGAGTTTAGGTAGGCCAGCAAGCTCAAACGGCGCTCCTGTCGAGCGGCCACCACCTGTAATGGTGGTTTTACTCATCCTGATTCGCAAAAGCTTCCCAGTTTGGGCCCACACCCGGCCGGATACCCAACGCCAACGATCTGCATGCCCAAACAACTTTGGTAAAGACTCACGAGAGCGCCGAGGCTGCTTTGACATATGTGAGGAAAATACCAGTATGTTATAGTCGGCATTCGGCGAGGGGATCGTTATTAATTCTGGGACACAACGTACCCGGGGAGCGCTCTGCTACCAGCAAACCGAGTCGGACGGCCCGATATGTGTTCGCCCGGGCCGACCCAGCCGAGTCGGAACAACATACTGTCAAACCGGAGTCTGTGAGGGCTCGCTCTCTGTTCCCGAAGCTCGGTGACAGGGCCGATTTAACAGCAAAGGACAGAGTAGCCGAATAAAGACCTCGGATTTGCAGTTATTTTAAACCCACTTTTCGCCTAGCGCCTAGCCTACTTCCGAGGGCAGAAACACGCTGCAGTTTTCGCGAGCTCATTCGTCAAGGGGCTTTAGGATGGGACTACTCGGTCGCCAGTCACTTTGCAGAGCTAAGCTAACGACGGCCAGAACGAACGCGCCCCGTCGAGCACAGCCTTCTGGTTCTCAAGGTTAAAATCGGAGGAAATGACATTTTGGAGGGCTGAGGGGAATTGGCTGCACGAAAATCAAGACAGACTCTCTAAAAACTTTGGCCAACTCATATGCCATCCTTATCCAACACTGGTTGTCCAGACATCTGATTAGTTTCACCTTCGTAGCGCCCTCCCATAAGGGCACAAGGCCTCGCGACTCTCCCCTATCCGTAAATCTGTAGCGGGGGACTCTCAGATTGTGCGTGATTCCACTGGCTCAGTTTTATGACAAGAATGTTATTTTTCTCACACGTAAGACTGACGGCACAGTAGGGGACTACCACATATTTTATTTTGGTGGACGTTTAGGGCATCCCCGCTTTTACCATAATAACAGCCGTCTAAGGTCCCATTTGGGTCACCGGAGTACATATTAAAACCCATTTCGCCTCAGCGCAGCCATTCCGAGGCGCAGAAACACGCTGTTTTCGCCGAGCTCATTCGTAAGGGGCTTAGGATGGATACTCTGTCGAGTTTTGCCAGCTACGCGCGGCCGACGACGCCGCGTGAGCACACGCCTTTGTTCTCATAGGTTAACATGGAGGAAAGACATTTTGGCGGGGGGAATTGGCTGCGAAACAGACAGACTCACAAAACTTTGGCCACTCATTGCCACCTATACAAGGTTGTAGAATCTGAAGTTTCACCTTCGTAGGCCCCTCCCTAAGGGCACAGGCCGCGACTAACCGTAAATCTGTAGGGGGACATTGTGCGTGATTCCATGGCTCGTTTTGAAAATGTATTTTTCTCACACGTAGAGGCACAGTAGGACTACCACATATTTTATTTTGGTGGAGTTAGGCATCCCGCTTTTACCAAAATACCAGGTCAAGGTCCCTTTGGGTCACCCGGAGTCATATTAAACAACCTTTTCGCTCAGCGCAGCCATTCCGAGGCACAGAAACACGCCGTTTTCGCCCAGCTCATTCATAAGGGGCTTAGGATGGATATTCTGTTGAGTTTTGCCAGCTACGCGCGGCCGAAGACGCCGCGTGAGCACATGCCTTTGTTCTCATAGGTTAACATGGAGGAAAGACATTTTGGCGGGGGGAATTGGCTGCGAAACAGACAGACTCACAAAACTTTGGCCACTCATTGCCACCTATACAAGGTTGTAGAATCTGAAGTTTCACCTTCGTAGGCCGCTCCCTAAGGGCACAGGCCGCGACTAACCGTAAATCTGTAGGGGGTCATTGCGCGTGATTCCATGGCTCGTTTTGAAAGAAATGTTTTCTCACACGTAGAGGCACAGTAGGACTACCACATATTTTATTTTGGTGGAGGTAGGCATCCCGCTTTTACCAAAATACCAGGTCAAGGTCCCTTTGGGTCACCCAAAATGGACGCCACTGTGATCAACACGGGCTCCCAAATGGACAGAATTTGGCCTTCTGACATTTGGGAAGCCTTCTTCGTGGTCTTGGTATTCCAATGTTAATTTCGTGGTCCTGGTACTCCGTTTCTTGACACTTAGTCATTTTTTCACTCTTGTTAATTTCACCCCTAAGGGGGAAAGTACCAGGGAGTGCCTGGTACTTTTCCCCTTAGGGGTACTTTTGGACTTAGTTTTTTTTTACTGTTTTTCTCAGTAATGTCAGAAGGCTTCCCAAATGTACAAAGGCTTCCTAAATGTACAACACTGACATTTGGGAAGCTTTTGTACATTTGGGAAGCTATGACAGAAGGTATAGACAGAACTATAGACCAATCTCAAATCTGCCGTTCCTCTCCAAATTACTTGAACGAACAGTAGCCAGTCAACCTACAGATTTTTTGTCAAAAAATAACCTGCTTGATCCCTTCCAATCTGGCTTTAGATCCCTTCACTCGACCGAAACTGCACTCACGAGAGTGGTAAATGATCTTTTGTTAGCTATTGACTCCAATTCAACCTCAGCACTATTGCTACTTGACCTGAGTGCAGCCTTCGACACAATTGATCATGCGATACTCTTGAACCGTCTTGAACATTATATTGGTATCCGGGGATCAGCCCTTTCTTGGTTTAGGTCTTACCTACTTGATAGATCACACCACGTCTTTTACAACAACATGACCTCAGAGTGTTGCAATATGGACTTTGGTGTCCCACAAGGCTCTGTCCTAGGACCACTGCTATTCTCTATCTATATGCTACCACTTGGTGGCATCATTCGCAAATTTGGCATTAACTTCCATTGCTACGCCGATGACACCCAAATTTACATACCAGTCAAATCAACCAATGACACCCAATTCCAAAAACTAGAGGCCTGCTTATCAGAGGTCAAATATTGGATGTCCCTAAACTTCCTACTTCTTAATGGCAGCAAAACTGAGATGCTGATTGTGGGACCGGCTAGACATAGACACTTATTTGAGAATAGTACTCTTAACTTTGATAGTTGTGTAATCTCCCAGAGCCCATACGTTAAAAACCTTGGGGTAAAATTCGACCCTACCCTCTCATTCGAGTTGCACATTAAGGAGATCACTAAATCAGCGTTTTATCATCTTCGCAATATTGCCAAAATTCGACCTATGCTAACAGAGGCAGACGCAGAAATTTTAGTACATGCCTTTGTATCATCCAGAATCGATTATTGCAATGTCCTTTTCTCGGGCTTACCTACTGGGCGCACTAAAAAACTACAACTGGTCCAGAATGCTGCTGCCAGAATCCTGACCAAAACTAGGAAATTCGACCATATAACTCCCATCCTGTCCTCATTACACTGGCTACCAATTCAGGCCAGGTGTGACTTTAAGGTGCTTTTACTTACATATAAATCATTACATGGGATGGCACCGTCCTATTTATCCGATTTGATTAAACCTTATAAACCGCCACGCGCCCTCAGATCTCAGGACGCTGGCTACCTGTCTATCCCAGCAGTCAAAAAGAAAACTGCAGGTAACAGAGCCTTCTCTTACCGGGCTCCCTATCTATGGAACAGTCTGCCTGCCTCAATCAGAGAGGCAGGCTCTATCGAAGTCTTTAAGTCAAGGCTAAAAACCCATTTATTCTCTCTGTCATTTGACCAGCCTTGAGGGAGTGGCTCAGTCTCTTCTCAGAGTAAGGCTAGACCAGTTAGCTCATCCTAGATCAGGGTCCTGCCGATGGATACTAGCATCCTGCCTACATGTCCTATTCTCCTGGTCTACCTGCTCCTGTCCACTGACGCTGGTCATGTCTGTGTGAGTGAGAGTGTGTGTATGGGTGTGTGTGGGTGAGTCTCCTATCTGTTCCAGGCCGCAGCCCGGCAGAGTTGGCGTCTGGTTGGTCCCGCCTCCTAGGACGATGCTGACTGAGCGGACGTTGCGTTCTCCTATCTGGGCAGTGTTGGCGCCAGCATGGTCCCCTAGTCCTATGATGACGCTGACTGAGTTGCCGTTGCTGTGATGCCGCCCCATCAGATCTGGATGTCCCACCAAAATAAACTTTCATATATTGTGTATACGCTGCTTGCCCAAACTCGGCATCTATTGCACGCCCAACCGTCCTGGTAGGGGGATCCCTCTCTGAGTAGCCCCTCCCAAGGTTTCTCCCAATTTTCCCAGTGAGGGTTTGTGGGAGTTTTTCCTTGTCCTCTGTGAGGGTCTAAGGCTGGGGGATGTCGTGTACTAACCATTTATTATTTTCACATGTTGGGCACTGTGAAGCCCTTAGAGACTGTAACGGTGATTAAGGGCTATACAAATAAATGTGATTTGATTTGATTTGATTTGATGACAGAAGGCTTCCCAAATGTACAGAAGGCTTCCCAAATGTCAGTGGAAGGGTAACTGACATTTGGGAAGCCTTCTGTACATTTGGGAAGCTCTGACAGAAGGTATGACAGAAGGCTTCCCAAATGTACAGAAGGCTTCCCAAATGTACAAAGGCTTCCCAATTATCAGTGGAAGGGTAACTGACATTTGGGAAGCTTTTGTA
Organism: Hoplostethus atlanticus; assembly: GCA_034670405.1. Lineage (NCBI taxonomy): Eukaryota > Metazoa > Chordata > Actinopteri > Trachichthyiformes > Trachichthyidae > Hoplostethus > Hoplostethus atlanticus. Next base: position 13,248 of record JAXDDX010000100.1, read on the forward strand.
CATTTGGGAAGCTATGACAGAAGGTATGACAGAAGGCTTCCCAAATGTACAGAAGGCTTCCCAAATGTACAAAGGCTTCCCAATTATCAGTGGAAGGGTAACTGACATTTGGGAAGCTTTTGTACATTTGGGAAGCTATGACAGAAGGTATGACAGAAGGCTTCCCAAATGTACAGAAGGCTTCCCAAATGTCAGCGGAAGGGTCACTGACATTTGGGAAGCCTTCTGTACATTTGGGAAGCTATGACAGAAGGTATGACAGAAGGCTTCCCAAATGTACAGAAGGCTTCCCAAATGTCAGTGGAAGGGTAACTGACATTTGGGAAGCCTTTTGTACATTTGGGAAGCTATGACAGAAGGCTTCCCAAATGTACAGAAGGCTTCCCAAATGTCAGTGGACGGGTAACTGACATTTGGGAAGCCTTCTGTACATTTGGGAAGCTATGACAGAAGGTATGACAGAAGGCTTCCCAAATGTACAGAAGGCTTCCCAAATGTCAGTTACCCTTCCACTGATATTTGGGAAGCCTTTGTACATTTGGGAAGCCTTCTGTACATTTGGGAAGCCTTCTCCCAAATGTACAAAGGCTTCCCAAAAGTCAGTGGAAGGGTGGTCCTGGTACCCCAGCTTCGTGATCCTGGTATACCGTTTCTTGACACTTAGTCATTTTTTCACTCTTGTTAATTTCACCCCTAAGGGGGAAAGTACCAGGGAGTGCCCGGTACCCCCATTAGGGGTACTTTTGGACTTAGTCGTTTTTTCACAGTTTTTCTCCCCCTCCCTCCTCACACGGAGAAAGAGGGGGAAATTGAATACCAGACGCCCGTGAAGGCACATGGGATGTCATGACAAATGAAGCCGGCCAAGAAGCCAGCCATTCGGGCACAAAAGAAGAAAGATCTCTCTTAGAGATTTTGTATATAGTTTTGTGTGTTTTGAATATTCGGGACGCCCTGTCCAGTGATGGTGTCACAGTGACAAACGGGACCATCCCTGAAATTTAAGCGTTGTCCAATCAGATACATTCTTGACATTTAAGCATTGTCCAGCATTGTCCATTCAAAGATGACCCTGACCAAAAACATTAGCATTTGCCCTTTGTGCCACCGGGTATTTAGTGCTATGTCAAGCCACCACATTGCCAACCCCTGGACCAGGAAGAGGAAGATGAGGACATCAACATGGCTGTGGAGGAGGAGGAGGAGGAGACATCCACATGGCTGAGGAGAAGGAGGAAACGGATGGTGATAATGGTGATACTTAGAGAGAGTATAAATCAAGGCTGTAGTTTATAGGTAGTCAGTCTCAGTTTTCAGATAAAAGAGCATTGTTACCAGAAGCGTTAATGAAAACTACACACATGTTAATCAGTTCCTCTTTCTCTCTAGGTTTGTATAGAATTTCTCAACTCTTAAATAATTTCTAATATATTAAGATTTACACAAGACTTTAGTCATTTTTTCACTCTTTTTTCTTTTTCACTCTTGTTCCCCTAAGGGGGAAAGTACCAGGGAGTGGGCTTGGAAAGGCTCGAGGCGAAGGTGGCTCGCGTTGCAGGACCAGGGTCTTTTTAGTCCTGAATTACAGAACTAGAACTAGTGCGGCTCCACTACACAGTCAGGACTGTAAAGTTAAGAAACCACTAATTCAGGCTCGCCCGTGACGGCATATGGGACGTTATGTCCAACGAAGCGCCCCAAAGGGCGGCAAGCCGAGCACAAAAAAAGAAAGATCTCTCTTAGAGATTTTGTATATAGTTTTGTGTGTTTTGAATATTCGGGACGCCCTGTCCAGTGATGGTGTCACAGTGACAAACGGGACCATCCCTGACATTTAAGCATTGTCCAATCAGGAACATTCTTGACATTTAAGCATTGTCCAGCATTGTCCATTCAAAGATGCCCCTCCCCAAAAATATTTATATTTGACCGTCGTGCGGACGGGCCTTCAACGCCATGTCCAGCCACCTCGGCAAACGTCACAGCATACGGCGATCAAGAGAGCGGCCATCTGGGCACAAAAGAAGAATGATCTCTCTTTTGTCCTCCAGGCCCCCTCCCTCCTCAGACTCCGTCACGGAGGAAGAGGGGAAAATTAAGTACCAGACGCCCGTGAAGGCACCTGGGATGTCATGTCGAACGAAGCCGGCCAAGAGGGCGGCAATCCGGGCACAAAAGAAGAAACATCTCTCTTAGAGATTTTGGGTGCTTGGTCCCCCAGGCCCCCAGGCCTCCAGTCTCACACGCCTGCCCCAAATGGACACTGCCAATTGGGAACACCGACCCCCTGCTCTAAAGTGTGCTGAATGTCAGGATATTAGGGGCTTTCTGACATTTGGCACAATTTTGACACGGGGGTCAGTGTTCCCAATTGGCAAAAGTACCCCTAAGGGGGAAAGTACCAGGGAGTGCCCGGTACTTTTGAAAAGGCTGAAGAAAAAGGCTTCCCAAATGTACGGAAGGCTTCCCAAATGTCAGTTACCCTTCCACTGACATTTGGGAAGCCTTCTGTACATTTGGGAAGCCTTCTGTCATACCTTCTGTCATAGCTTCCCAAATGTACAAAAGCTTCCCAAATGTCAGTTACCCTTCCACTGATAATTGGGAAGCCTTTGTACATTTGGGAAGCCTTCTGTACATTTGGGAAGCCTTCTGTCATACCTTCTGTCAGAGCTTCCCAAATGTACAAAAGCTTCCCAAATGTCAGTTACCCTTCCACTGACATTTGGGAAGCCTTCTGTACATTTGGGAAGCCTTCTGTCATACCTTCTGTCATAGCTTCCCAAATGTACAAAAGCTTCCCAAATGTCAGTTACCCTTCCACTGATAATTGGGAAGCCTTTGTACATTTGGGAAGCCTTCTGTACATTTGGGAAGCCTTCTGTCATACCTTCTGTCATAGCTTCCCAAATGTACAGAAGGTTTCCCAAATGTCAGTTACCCTTCCACTGACATTTGGGAAGCCTTTGTACATTTGGGAGAAGGCTTCCCAAATGTACAAAGGCTTCCCAAATGTCAGTGGAAGGGTCACTGACATTTGGGAAGCCTTCTGTACATTTGGGAAGCCCTTCTTCCCAAATGTACAAAGGCTTCCCGAACGTCGGTGGCGAGGCGTCGGCCAAGGCTTCCCAAACGGTCGCTAGAGAGAAAAAGGCTTCCCGAACGGACGAGGCGCCACCCGGTGGATGCGGGCGGCAGAGCGGCTCCCAAACGGTCGGAAGGGTTCCCGAACGGACGGGTCACGCCGGGGGTTCCCAAACGGACACATGTCCCTAAGTACCGTAAGCGAAGGTTGCGGCCACAGAAAGGCTCTTTATACATGGCTTACTCCGTAAAGCACGGCGGCGGGGCTGAGCAGTCTATTTGTGGTGGCCATCATTTCAGAGGTGGCCAGCACACACTTAAACTCCTCTTTCTTTCTTTTTTCTTTCTACTTTGGCGTGTGTGGCATGTGCTGCCAGTGTATGGTAGGATGAAGCCAATGTAATAGAGAGGTAGATATGCTTTTTTGAGTCAAGTGAAAAAAGTGGTGAGCAGATGAAACGTGACATGAAAGCATTCCTCTATCCCAAGACAGAGAAGCCCCGTCTCCCATTAAAGAATAAGCAGCGCCGCCTGCCGGAGCAAAACGCTTACAGCACCGGGTATTCCCAGGCGGTCTCCCATCCAAGTACTAACCCGGCCCGAGCCTGCTTAGCTTCCGAGATCGGACGAGATCGGGCGTGTTCAGGGTGGTATGGCCGTAAGCAGGGTGCGGCCACAGAAAGGCTCTTTATACATGGCTTACTCCGTAAAGCACGGCGGCGGGGCTGAGCAGTCTATTTGTGGTTGCCATCATTTCAGAGGTGGCCAGCAAACACTTAAACTCCTCTTTCTTTCTTTTTTCTTTCTACTTTGGCGTGTGTGGCATGTGCTGCCAGTGTATGGTAGGATGAAGCCAATGTAATAGAGAGGTAGATATGCTTTTTTGAGTCAAGTGAAAAAAGTGGTGAGCAGATGAAACGTGACATGAAAGCATTCCTCTATCCCAAGACAGAGAAGCCCCGTCTCCCATTAAAGAATAAGCAGCGCCGCCTGCCGGAGCAAAAGGCTTACATCACCGGGTATTCCCAGGCGGTCTCCCATCCAAGTACTAACCCGGCCCGAGCCTGCTTAGCTTCCGAGATCGGACGAGATCGGGCGTGTTCAGGGTGGTATGGCCGTAAGCGAAGGTTGCGGACACAGAAAGGCTCTTTATACATGGCTTACTCCGTAAAGCACGGTTGAGCAGTCTATTTGTGGTTGCCATCATTTCAGAGGTGGCCAGCACACACTTAAACTCCTCTTTCTTTCTTTTTTCTTTCTACTTTGGCGTGTGTGGCATGTGCTGCCAGTGTATGGTAGGATGAAGCCAATGTAATAGAGAGGTAGATATGCTCTTTTGAGTCAAGTGAAAAAAGTGGTGAGCAGATGAAACGTGACATGAAAGCATTCCTCTATCCCAAGACAGAGAAGCCCCGTCTCCCATTAAAGAATAAGCAGCGCCGCCTGCCAAAGCAAAACGCTTACAGCACCGGGTATTCCCAGGCGGTCTCCCATCCAAGTACTAACCCGGCCCGAGCCTGCTTAGCTTCCGAGATCGGACGAGATCGGGCGTGTTCAGGGTGGTATGGCCGTAAGCGAAGGTTGCGGCCACAGAAAGGCTCTTTATACATGGCTTACTCCGAAAAGCACGGCGGCGGGGCTGAGCAGTCTATTTGTGGTTGCCATCATTTCAGAGGTGGCCAGCACACACTTAAACTCCTCTTTCTTTCTTTTTTCTTTCTACTTTGGCGTGTGTGGCATGTGCTGCCAGTGTATGGTAGGATGAAGCCAATGTAATAGAGAGGTAGATATGCTCTTTTGAGTCAAGTGAAAAAAGTGGTGAGCAGATGAAACGTGACATGAAAGCATTCCTCTATCCCAAGACAGAGAAGCCCCGTCTCCCATTAAAGAATAAGCAGCGCCGCCTGCCGGAGCAAAGCGCTTACAGCACCGGGTATTCCCAGGCGGTCTCCCATCCAAGTACTAACCCGGCCCGAGCCTGCTTAGCTGCCGAGATCGGACGAGATCGGGCGTGTTCAGGGTGGTATGGCTGTAAGCGAAGGTTGCGGCCACAGAAAGGCTCTTTATACATGGCTTACTCCGTAAAGCACGGCGGCGGGGCTGAGCAGTCTATTTGTGGTTGCTATCATTTCAGAGGTGGCCAGCACACACTTAAACTCCTCTTTCTTTCTTTTTTCTTTCTACTTTGGCGTGTGTGGCATGTGCTGCCAGTGTATGGTAGGATGAAGCCAATGTAATAGAGAGGTAGATATGCTCTTTTGAGTCAAGTGAAAAAAGTGGTGAGCAGATGAAACGTGACATGAAAGCATTCCTCTATCCCAAGACAGAGAAGCCCCGTCTCCCATTAAAGAATAAGCAGCGCCGCCTGCCGGAGCAAAACGCTTACAGCACCGGGTATTCCCAGGCGGTCTCCCATCCAAGTACTAACCCGGCCCGAGCCTGCTTAGCTTCCGAGATCGGACGAGATCGGGCGTGTTCAGGGTGGTATGGCCGTAAGCGAAGGTTGCGGCCACAGAAAGGCTCTTTATACATGGCTTACTCCGTAAAGCACGGCGGCGGGGCTGAGCAGTCTATTTGTGGTTGCCATCATTTCAGAGGTGGCCAGCACACACTTAAACTCCTCTTTCTTTCTTTTTTCTTTCTACTTTGGCGTGTGTGGCATGTGCTGCCAGTGTATGGTAGGATGAAGCCAATGTAATAGAGAGGTAGATATGCTTTTTTGAGTCAAGTGAAAAAAGTGGTGAGCAGATGAAACGTGACATGAAAGCATTCCTCTATCCCAAGACAGAGAAGCCCCGTCTCCCATTAAAGAATAAGCAGCGCCGCCTGCCGGAGCAAAACGCTTACAGCACCGGGTATTCCCAGGCGGTCTCCCATCCAAGTACTAACCCGGCCCGAGCCTGCTTAGCTTCCGAGATCGGACGAGATCGGGCGTGTTCAGGGTGGTATGGCCGTAAGCGAAGGTTGCGGCCACAGAAAGGCTCTTTATACATGGCTTACTCCGTAAAGCACGGCGGCGGGGCTGAGCAGTCTATTTGTGGTTGCCATCATTTCAGAGGTGGCCAGCACACACTTAAACTCCTCTTTCTTTCTTTTTTCTTTCTACTTTGGCGTGTGTGGCATGTGCTGCCAGTGTATGGTAGGATGAAGCCAATGTAATAGAGAGGTAGATATGCTTTTTTGAGTCAAGTGAAAAAAGTGGTGAGCAGATGAAACGTGACATGAAAGCATTCCTCTATCCCAAGACAGAGAAGCCCCGTCTCCCATTAAAGAATAAGCAGCGCCGCCTGCCGGAGCAAAACGCTTACAGCACCGGGTATTCCCAGGCGGTCTCCCATCCAAGTACTAACCCGGCCCGAGCCTGCTTAGCTTCCGAGATCGGACGAGATCGGGCGTGTTCAGGGTGGTATGGCCGTAAGCGAAGGTTGCGGCCACAGAAAGGCTCTTTATACATGGCTTACTCCGTAAAGCACGGCGGCGGGGCTGAGCAGTCTATTTGTGGTTGCCATCATTTCAGAGGTGGCCAGCACACACTTAAACTCCTCTTTCTTTCTTTTTTCTTTCTACTTTGGCGTGTGTGGCATGTGCTGCCAGTGTATGGTAGGATGAAGCCAATGTAATAGAGAGGTAGATATGCTTTTTTGAGTCAAGTGAAAAAAGTGGTGAGCAGATGAAACGTGACATGAAAGCATTCCTCTATCCCAAGACAGAGAAGCCCCGTCTCCCATTAAAGAATAAGCAGCGCCGCCTGCCGGAGCAAAACGCTTACAGCACCGGGTATTCCCAGGCGGTCTCCCATCCAAGTACTAACCCGGCCCGAGCCTGCTTAGCTTCCGAGATCGGACGAGATCGGGCGTGTTCAGGGTGGTATGGCCGTAAGCGAAGGTTGCGGCCACAGAAAGGCTCTTTATACATGGCTTACTCCGTAAAGCACGGCGGCGGGGCTGAGCAGTCTATTTGTGGTTGCCATCATTTCAGAGGTGGCCAGCACACACTTAAACTCCTCTTTCTTTCTTTTTTCTTTCTACTTTGGCGTGTGTGGCATGTGCTGCCAGTGTATGGTAGGATGAAGCCAATGTAATAGAGGTAGATATGCTTTTTTGAGTCAAGTGAAAAAAGTGGTGAGCAGATGAAACGTGACATGAAAGCATTCCTCTATCCCAAGACAGAGAAGCCCCGTCTCCCATTAAAGAATAAGCAGCGCCGCCTGCCGGAGCAAAACGCTTACAGCACCGGGTATTCCCAGGCGGTCTCCCATCCAAGTACTAACCCGGCCCGAGCCTGCTTAGCTTCCGAGATCGGACGAGATCGGGCGTGTTCAGGGTGGTATGGCCGTAAGCGAAGGTTGCGGCCACAGAAAGGCTCTTTATACATGGCTTACTCCGTAAAGCACGGCGGCGGGGCTGAGCAGTCTATTTGTGGTTGCCATCATTTCAGAGGTGGCCAGCACACACTTAAACTCCTCTTTCTTTCTTTTTTCTTTCTACTTTGGCGTGTGTGGCATGTGCTGCCAGTGTATGGTAGGATGAAGCCAATGTAATAGAGAGGTAGATATGCTTTTTTGAGTCAAGTGAAAAAAGTGGTGAGCAGATGAAACGTGACATGAAAGCATTCCTCTATCCCAAGACAGAGAAGCCCCGTCTCCCATTAAAGAATAAGCAGCGCCGCCTGCCGGAGCAAAACGCTTACAGCACCGGGTATTCCCAGGCGGTCTCCCATCCAAGTACTAACCCGGCCCGAGCCTGCTTAGCTTCCGAGATCGGACGAGATCGGGCGTGTTCAGGGTGGTATGGCCGTAAGCGAAGGTTGCGGCCACAGAAAGGCTCTTTATACATGGCTTACTCCGTAAAGCACGGCGGCGGGGCTGAGCAGTCTATTTGTGGTTGCCATCATTTCAGAGGTGGCCAGCACACACTTAAACTCCTCTTTCTTTCTTTTTTCTTTCTACTTTGGCGTGTGTGGCATGTGCTGCCAGTGTATGGTAGGATGAAGCCAATGTAATAGAGAGGTAGATATGCTTTTTTGAGTCAAGTGAAAAAAGTGGTGAGCAGATGAAACGTGACATGAAAGCATTCCTCTATCCCAAGACAGAGAAGCCCCGTCTCCCATTAAAGAATAAGCAGCGCCGCCTGCCGGAGCAAAACGCTTACAGCACCGGGTATTCCCAGGCGGTCTCCCATCCAAGTACTAACCCGGCCCGAGCCTGCTTAGCTTCCGAGATCGGACGAGATCGGGCGTGTTCAGGGTGGTATGGCCGTAAGCGAAGGTTGCGGCCACAGAAAGGCTCTTTATACATGGCTTACTCCGTAAAGCACGGCGGCGGGGCTGAGCAGTCTATTTGTGGTTGCCATCATTTCAGAGGTGGCCAGCACACACTTAAACTCCTCTTTCTTTCTTTTTTCTTTCTACTTTGGCGTGTGTGGCATGTGCTGCCAGTGTATGGTAGGATGAAGCCAATGTAATAGAGAGGTAGATATGCTTTTTTGAGTCAAGTGAAAAAAGTGGTGAGCAGATGAAACGTGACATGAAAGCATTCCTCTATCCCAAGACAGAGAAGCCCCGTCTCCCATTAAAGAATAAGCAGCGCCGCCTGCCGGAGCAAAACGCTTACAGCACCGGGTATTCCCAGGCGGTCTCCCATCCAAGTACTAACCCGGCCCGAGCCTGCTTAGCTTCCGAGATCGGACGAGATCGGGCGTGTTCAGGGTGGTATGGCCGTAAGCGAAGGTTGCGGCCACAGAAAGGCTCTTTATACATGGCTTACTCCGTAAAGCACGGCGGCGGGGCTGAGCAGTCTATTTGTGGTTGCCATCATTTCAGAGGTGGCCAGCACACACTTAAACTCCTCTTTCTTTCTTTTTTCTTTCTACTTTGGCGTGTGTGGCATGTGCTGCCAGTGTATGGTAGGATGAAGCCAATGTAATAGAGAGGTAGATATGCTTTTTTGAGTCAAGTGAAAAAAGTGGTGAGCAGATGAAACGTGACATGAAAGCATTCCTCTATCCCAAGACAGAGAAGCCCCGTCTCCCATTAAAGAATAAGCAGCGCCGCCTGCCGGAGCAAAACGCTTACAGCACCGGGTATTCCCAGGCGGTCTCCCATCCAAGTACTAACCCGGCCCGAGCCTGCTTAGCTTCCGAGATCGGACGAGATCGGGCGTGTTCAGGGTGGTATGGCCGTAAGCGAAGGTTGCGGCCACAGAAAGGCTCTTTATACATGGCTTACTCCGTAAAGCACGGCGGCGGGGCTGAGCAGTCTATTTGTGGTTGCCATCATTTCAGAGGTGGCCAGCACACACTTAAACTCCTCTTTCTTTCTTTTTTCTTTCTACTTTGGCGTGTGTGGCATGTGCTGCCAGTGTATGGTAGGATGAAGCCAATGTAATAGAGAGGTAGATATGCTTTTTTGAGTCAAGTGAAAAAAGTGGTGAGCAGATGAAACGTGACATGAAAGCATTCCTCTATCCCAAGACAGAGAAGCCCCGTCTCCCATTAAAGAATAAGCAGCGCCGCCTGCCGGAGCAAAACGCTTACAGCACCGGGTATTCCCAGGCGGTCTCCCATCCAAGTACTAACCCGGCCCGAGCCTGCTTAGCTTCCGAGATCGGACGAGATCGGGCGTGTTCAGGGTGGTATGGCCGTAAGCGAAGGTTGCGGCCACAGAAAGGCTCTTTATACATGGCTTACTCCGTAAAGCACGGCGGCGGGGCTGAGCAGTCTATTTGTGGTTGCCATCATTTCAGAGGTGGCCAGCACACACTTAAACTCCTCTTTCTTTCTTTTTTCTTTCTACTTTGGCGTGTGTGGCATGTGCTGCCAGTGTATGGTAGGATGAAGCCAATGTAATAGAGAGGTAGATATGCTTTTTTGAGTCAAGTGAAAAAAGTGGTGAGCAGATGAAACGTGACATGAAAGCATTCCTCTATCCCAAGACAGAGAAGCCCCGTCTCCCATTAAAGAATAAGCAGCGCCGCCTGCCGGAGCAAAACGCTTACAGCACCGGGTATTCCCAGGCGGTCTCCCATCCAAGTACTAACCCGGCCCGAGCCTGCTTAGCTTCCGAGATCGGACGAGATCGGGCGTGTTCAGGGTGGTATGGCCGTAAGCGAAGGTTGCGGCCACAGAAAGGCTCTTTATACATGGCTTACTCCGTAAAGCACGGCGGCGGGGCTGAGCAGTCTATTTGTGGTTGCCATCATTTCAGAGGTGGCCAGCACACACTTAAACTCCTCTTTCTTTCTTTTTTCTTTCTACTTTGGCGTGTGTGGCATGTGCTGCCAGTGTATGGTAGGATGAAGCCAATGTAATAGAGAGGTAGATATGCTCTTTTGAGTCAAGTGAAAAAAGTGGTGAGCAGATGAAACGTGACATGAAAGCATTCCTCTATCCCAAGACAGAGAAGCCCCGTCTCCCATTAAAGAATAAGCAGCGCCGCCTGCCGGAGCAAAACGCTTACAGCACCGGGTATTCCCAGGCGGTCTCCCATCCAAGTACTAACCCGGCCCGAGCCTGCTTAGCTTCCGAGATCGGACGAGATCGGGCGTGTTCAGGGTGGTATGGCCGTAAGCGAAGGTTGCGGCCACAGAAAGGCTCTTTATACATGGCTTACTCCGTAAAGCACGGCGGCGGGGCTGAGCAGTCTATTTGTGGTTGCCATCATTTCAGAGGTGGCCAGCACACACTTAAACTCCTCTTTCTTTCTTTTTTCTTTCTACTTTGGCGTGTGTGGCATGTGCTGCCAGTGTATGGTAGGATGAAGCCAATGTAATAGAGAGGTAGATATGCTCTTTTGAGTCAAGTGAAAAAAGTGGTGAGCAGATGAAACGTGACATGAAAGCATTCCTCTATCCCAAGACAGAGAAGCCCCGTCTCCCATTAAAGAATAAGCAGCGCCGCCTGCCGGAGCAAAACGCTTACAGCACCGGGTATTCCCAGGCGGTCTCCCATCCAAGTACTAACCCGGCCCGAGCCTGCTTAGCTTCCGAGATCGGACGAGATCGGGCGTGTTCAGGGTGGTATGGCCGTAAGCGAAGGTTGCGGCCACAGAAAGGCTCTTTATACATGGCTTACTCCGTAAAGCACGGCGGCGGGGCTGAGCAGTCTATTTGTGGTTGCCATCATTTCAGAGGTGGCCAGCACACACTTAAACTCCTCTTTCTTTCTTTTTTCTTTCTACTTTGGCGTGTGTGGCATGTGCTGCCAGTGTATGGTAGGATGAAGCCAATGTAATAGAGAGGTAGATATGCTTTTTTGAGTCAAGTGAAAAAAGTGGTGAGCAGATGAAACGTGACATGAAAGCATTCCTCTATCCCAAGACAGAGAAGCCCCGTCTCCCATTAAAGAATAAGCAGCGCCGCCTGCCGGAGCAAAACGCTTACAGCACCGGGTATTCCCAGGCGGTCTCCCATCCAAGTACTAACCCGGCCCGAGCCTGCTTAGCTTCCGAGATCGGACGAGATCGGGCGTGTTCAGGGTGGTATGGCCGTAAGCGAAGGTTGCGGCCACAGAAAGGCTCTTTATACATGGCTTACTCCGTAAAGCACGGCGGCGGGGCTGAGCAGTCTATTTGTGGTTGCCATCATTTCAGAGGTGGCCAGCACACACTTAAACTCCTCTTTCTTTCTTTTTTCTTTCTACTTTGGCGTGTGTGGCATGTGCTGCCAGTGTATGGTAGGATGAAGCCAATGTAATAGAGAGGTAGATATGCTTTTTTGAGTCAAGTGAAAAAAGTGGTGAGCAGATGAAACGTGACATGAAAGCATTCCTCTATCCCAAGACAGAGAAGCCCCGTCTCCCATTAAAGAATAAGCAGCGCCGCCTGCCGGAGCAAAACGCTTACAGCACCGGGTATTCCCAGGCGGTCTCCCATCCAAGTACTAACCCGGCCCGAGCCTGCTTAGCTTCCGAGATCGGACGAGATCGGGCGTGTTCAGGGTGGTATGGCCGTAAGCGAAGGTTGCGGCCACAGAAAGGCTCTTTATACATGGCTTACTCCGTAAAGCACGGCGGCGGGGCTGAGCAGTCTATTTGTGGTTGCCATCATTTCAGAGGTGGCCAGCACACACTTAAACTCCTCTTTCTTTCTTTTTTCTTTCTACTTTGGCGTGTGTGGCATGTGCTGCCAGTGTATGGTAGGATGAAGCCAATGTAATAGAGAGGTAGATATGCTTTTTTGAGTCAAGTGAAAAAAGTGGTGAGCAGATGAAACGTGACATGAAAGCATTCCTCTATCCCAAGACAGAGAAGCCCCGTCTCCCATTAAAGAATAAGCAGCGCCGCCTGCCGGAGCAAAACGCTTACAGCACCGGGTATTCCCAGGCGGTCTCCCATCCAAGTACTAACCCGGCCCGAGCCTGCTTAGCTTCCGAGATCGGACGAGATCGGGCGTGTTCAGGGTGGTATGGCCGTAAGCGAAGGTTGCGGCCACAGAAAGGCTCTTTATACATGGCTTACTCCGTAAAGCACGGCGGCGGGGCTGAGCAGTCTATTTGTGGTTGCCATCATTTCAGAGGTGGCCAGCACACACTTAAACTCCTCTTTCTTTCTTTTTTCTTTCTACTTTGGCGTGTGTGGCATGTGCTGCCAGTGTATGGTAGGATGAAGCCAATGTAATAGAGAGGTAGATATGCTCTTTTGAGTCAAGTGAAAAAAGTGGTGAGCAGATGAAACGTGACATGAAAGCATTCCTCTATCCCAAGACAGAGAAGCCCCGTCTCCCATTAAAGAATAAGCAGCGCCGCCTGCCGGAGCAAAACGCTTACAGCACCGGGTATTCCCAGGCGGTCTCCCATCCAAGTACTAACCCGGCCCGAGCCTGCTTAGCTTCCGAGATCGGACGAGATCGGGCGTGTTCAGGGTGGTATGGCCGTAAGCGAAGGTTGCGGCCACAGAAAGGCTCTTTATACATGGCTTACTCCGTAAAGCACGGCGGCGGGGCTGAGCAGTCTATTTGTGGTTGCCATCATTTCAGAGGTGGCCAGCACACACTTAAACTCCTCTTTCTTTCTTTTTTCTTTCTACTTTGGCGTGTGTGGCATGTGCTGCCAGTGTATGGTAGGATGAAGCCAATGTAATAGAGAGGTAGATATGCTTTTTTGAGTCAAGTGAAAAAAGTGGTGAGCAGATGAAACGTGACATGAAAGCATTCCTCTATCCCAAGACAGAGAAGCCCCGTCTCCCATTAAAGAATAAGCAGCGCCGCCTGCCGGAGCAAAACGCTTACAGCACCGGGTATTCCCAGGCGGTCTCCCATCCAAGTACTAACCCGGCCCGAGCCTGCTTAGCTTCCGAGATCGGACGAGATCGGGCGTGTTCAGGGTGGTATGGCCGTAAGCGAAGGTTGCGGCCACAGAAAGGCTCTTTATACATGGCTTACTCCGTAAAGCACGGCGGCGGGGCTGAGCAGTCTATTTGTGGTTGCCATCATTTCAGAGGTGGCCAGCACACACTTAAACTCCTCTTTCTTTCTTTTTTCTTTCTACTTTGGCGTGTGTGGCATGTGCTGCCAGTGTATGGTAGGATGAAGCCAATGTAATAGAGAGGTAGATATGCTTTTTTGAGTCAAGTGAAAAAAGTGGTGAGCAGATGAAACGTGACATGAAAGCATTCCTCTATCCCAAGACAGAGAAGCCCCGTCTCCCATTAAAGAATAAGCAGCGCCGCCTGCCGGAGCAAAACGCTTACAGCACCGGGTATTCCCAGGCGGTCTCCCATCCAAGTACTAACCCGGCCCGAGCCTGCTTAGCTTCCGAGATCGGACGAGATCGGGCGTGTTCAGGGTGGTATGGCCGTAAGCGAAGGTTGCGGCCACAGAAAGGCTCTTTATACATGGCTTACTCCGTAAAGCACGGCGGCGGGGCTGAGCAGTCTATTTGTGGTTGCCATCATTTCAGAGGTGGCCAGCACACACTTAAACTCCTCTTTCTTTCTTTTTTCTTTCTACTTTGGCGTGTGTGGCATGTGCTGCCAGTGTATGGTAGGATGAAGCCAATGTAATAGAGAGGTAGATATGCTTTTTTGAGTCAAGTGAAAAAAGTGGTGAGCAGATGAAACGTGACATGAAAGCATTCCTCTATCCCAAGACAGAGAAGCCCCGTCTCCCATTAAAGAATAAGCAGCGCCGCCTGCCGGAGCAAAACGCTTACAGCACCGGGTATTCCCAGGCGGTCTCCCATCCAAGTACTAACCCGGCCCGAGCCTGCTTAGCTTCCGAGATCGGACGAGATCGGGCGTGTTCAGGGTGGTATGGCCGTAAGCGAAGGTTGCGGCCACAGAAAGGCTCTTTATACATGGCTTACTCCGTAAAGCACGGCGGCGGGGCTGAGCAGTCTATTTGTGGTTGCCATCATTTCAAGAGGTGGCCAGCACACACTTAAACTCCTCTTTCTTTCTTTTTTCTTTCTACTTTGGCGTGTGTGGCATGTGCTGCCAGTGTATGGTAGGATGAAGCCAATGTAATAGAGAGGTAGATATGCTTTTTTGAGTCAAGTGAAAAAAGTGGTGAGCAGATGAAACGTGACATGAAAGCATTCCTCTATCCCAAGACAGAGAAGCCCCGTCTCCCATTAAAGAATAAGCAGCGCCGCCTGCCGGAGCAAAACGCTTACAGCACCGGGTATTCCCAGGCGGTCTCCCATCCAAGTACTAACCCGGCCCGAGCCTGCTTAGCTTCCGAGATCGGACGAGATCGGGCGTGTTCAGGGTGGTATGGCCGTAAGCGAAGGTTGCGGCCACAGAAAGGCTCTTTATACATGGCTTACTCCGTAAAGCACGGCGGCGGGGCTGAGCAGTCTATTTGTGGTTGCCATCATTTCAGAGGTGGCCAGCACACACTTAAACTCCTCTTTCTTTCTTTTTTCTTTCTACTTTGGCGTGTGTGGCATGTGCTGCCAGTGTATGGTAGGATGAAGCCAATGTAATAGAGAGGTAGATATGCTTTTTTGAGTCAAGTGAAAAAAGTGGTGAGCAGATGAAACGTGACATGAAAGCATTCCTCTATCCCAAGACAGAGAAGCCCCGTCTCCCATTAAAGAATAAGCAGCGCCGCCTGCCGGAGCAAAACGCTTACAGCACCGGGTATTCCCAGGCGGTCTCCCATCCAAGTACTAACCCGGCCCGAGCCTGCTTAGCTTCCGAGATCGGACGAGATCGGGCGTGTTCAGGGTGGTATGGCCGTAAGCGAAGGTTGCGGCCACAGAAAGGCTCTTTATACATGGCTTACTCCGTAAAGCACGGCGGCGGGGCTGAGCAGTCTATTTGTGGTTGCCATCATTTCAGAGGTGGCCAGCACACACTTAAACTCCTCTTTCTTTCTTTTTTCTTTCTACTTTGGCGTGTGTGGCATGTGCTGCCAGTGTATGGTAGGATGAAGCCAATGTAATAGAGAGGTAGATATGCTCTTTTGAGTCAAGTGAAAAAAGTGGTGAGCAGATGAAACGTGACATGAAAGCATTCCTCTATCCCAAGACAGAGAAGCCCCGTCTCCCATTAAAGAATAAGCAGCGCCGCCTGCCGGAGCAAAACGCTTACAGCACCGGGTATTCCCAGGCGGTCTCCCATCCAAGTACTAACCCGGCCCGAGCCTGCTTAGCTTCCGAGATCGGACGAGATCGGGCGTGTTCAGGGTGGTATGGCCGTAAGCGAAGGTTGCGGCCACAGAAAGGCTCTTTATACATGGCTTACTCCGTAAAGCACGGCGGCGGGGCTGAGCAGTCTATTTGTGGTTGCCATCATTTCAGAGGTGGCCAGCACACACTTAAACTCCTCTTTCTTTCTTTTTTCTTTCTACTTTGGCGTGTGTGGCATGTGCTGCCAGTGTATGGTAGGATGAAGCCAATGTAATAGAGAGGTAGATATGCTTTTTTGAGTCAAGTGAAAAAAGTGGTGAGCAGATGAAACGTGACATGAAAGCATTCCTCTATCCCAAGACAGAGAAGCCCCGTCTCCCATTAAAGAATAAGCAGCGCCGCCTGCCGGAGCAAAACGCTTACAGCACCGGGTATTCCCAGGCGGTCTCCCATCCAAGTACTAACCCGGCCCGAGCCTGCTTAGCTTCCGAGATCGGACGAGATCGGGCGTGTTCAGGGTGGTATGGCCGTAAGCGAAGGTTGCGGCCACAGAAAGGCTCTTTATACATGGCTTACTCCGTAAAGCACGGCGGCGGGGCTGAGCAGTCTATTTGTGGTTGCCATCATTTCAGAGGTGGCCAGCACACACTTAAACTCCTCTTTCTTTCTTTTTTCTTTCTACTTTGGCGTGTGTGGCATGTGCTGCCAGTGTATGGTAGGATGAAGCCAATGTAATAGAGAGGTAGATATGCTTTTTTGAGTCAAGTGAAAAAAGTGGTGAGCAGATGAAACGTGACATGAAAGCATTCCTCTATCCCAAGACAGAGAAGCCCCGTCTCCCATTAAAGAATAAGCAGCGCCGCCTGCCGGAGCAAAACGCTTACAGCACCGGGTATTCCCAGGCGGTCTCCCATCCAAGTACTAACCCGGCCCGAGCCTGCTTAGCTTCCGAGATCGGACGAGATCGGGCGTGTTCAGGGTGGTATGGCCGTAAGCGAAGGTTGCGGCCACAGAAAGGCTCTTTATACATGGCTTACTCCGTAAAGCACGGCGGCGGGGCTGAGCAGTCTATTTGTGGTTGCCATCATTTCAGAGGTGGCCAGCACACACTTAAACTCCTCTTTCTTTCTTTTTTCTTTCTACTTTGGCGTGTGTGGCATGTGCTGCCAGTGTATGGTAGGATGAAGCCAATGTAATAGAGAGGTAGATATGCTTTTTTGAGTCAAGTGAAAAAAGTGGTGAGCAGATGAAACGTGACATGAAAGCATTCCTCTATCCCAAGACAGAGAAGCCCCGTCTCCCATTAAAGAATAAGCAGCGCCGCCTGCCGGAGCAAAACGCTTACAGCACCGGGTATTCCCAGGCGGTCTCCCATCCAAGTACTAACCCGGCCCGAGCCTGCTTAGCTTCCGAGATCGGACGAGATCGGGCGTGTTCAGGGTGGTATGGCCGTAAGCGAAGGTTGCGGCCACAGAAAGGCTCTTTATACATGGCTTACTCCGTAAAGCACGGCGGCGGGGCTGAGCAGTCTATTTGTGGTTGCCATCATTTCAGAGGTGGCCAGCACACACTTAAACTCCTCTTTCTTTCTTTTTTCTTTCTACTTTGGCGTGTGTGGCATGTGCTGCCAGTGTATGGTAGGATGAAGCCAATGTAATAGAGAGGTAGATATGCTTTTTTGAGTCAAGTGAAAAAAGTGGTGAGCAGATGAAACGTGACATGAAAGCATTCCTCTATCCCAAGACAGAGAAGCCCCGTCTCCCATTAAAGAATAAGCAGCGCCGCCTGCCGGAGCAAAACGCTTACAGCACCGGGTATTCCCAGGCGGTCTCCCATCCAAGTACTAACCCGGCCCGAGCCTGCTTAGCTTCCGAGATCGGACGAGATCGGGCGTGTTCAGGGTGGTATGGCCGTAAGCGAAGGTTGCGGCCACAGAAAGGCTCTTTATACATGGCTTACTCCGTAAAGCACGGCGGCGGGGCTGAGCAGTCTATTTGTGGTTGCCATCATTTCAGAGGTGGCCAGCACACACTTAAACTCCTCTTTCTTTCTTTTTTCTTTCTACTTTGGCGTGTGTGGCATGTGCTGCCAGTGTATGGTAGGATGAAGCCAATGTAATAGAGAGGTAGATATGCTTTTTTGAGTCAAGTGAAAAAAGTGGTGAGCAGATGAAACGTGACATGAAAGCATTCCTCTATCCCAAGACAGAGAAGCCCCGTCTCCCATTAAAGAATAAGCAGCGCCGCCTGCCGGAGCAAAACGCTTACAGCACCGGGTATTCCCAGGCGGTCTCCCATCCAAGTACTAACCCGGCCCGAGCCTGCTTAGCTTCCGAGATCGGACGAGATCGGGCGTGTTCAGGGTGGTATGGCCGTAAGCGAAGGTTGCGGCCACAGAAAGGCTCTTTATACATGGCTTACTCCGTAAAGCACGGCGGCGGGGCTGAGCAGTCTATTTGTGGTTGCCATCATTTCAGAGGTGGCCAGCACACACTTAAACTCCTCTTTCTTTCTTTTTTCTTTCTACTTTGGCGTGTGTGGCATGTGCTGCCAGTGTATGGTAGGATGAAGCCAATGTAATAGAGAGGTAGATATGCTTTTTTGAGTCAAGTGAAAAAAGTGGTGAGCAGATGAAACGTGACATGAAAGCATTCCTCTATCCCAAGACAGAGAAGCCCCGTCTCCCATTAAAGAATAAGCAGCGCCGCCTGCCGGAGCAAAACGCTTACAGCACCGGGTATTCCCAGGCGGTCTCCCATCCAAGTACTAACCCGGCCCGAGCCTGCTTAGCTTCCGAGATCGGACGAGATCGGGCGTGTTCAGGGTGGTATGGCCGTAAGCGAAGGTTGCGGCCACAGAAAGGCTCTTTATACATGGCTTACTCCGTAAAGCACGGCGGCGGGGCTGAGCAGTCTATTTGTGGTTGCCATCATTTCAGAGGTGGCCAGCACACACTTAAACTCCTCTTTCTTTCTTTTTTCTTTCTACTTTGGCGTGTGTGGCATGTGCTGCCAGTGTATGGTAGGATGAAGCCAATGTAATAGAGAGGTAGATATGCTTTTTTGAGTCAAGTGAAAAAAGTGGTGAGCAGATGAAACGTGACATGAAAGCATTCCTCTATCCCAAGACAGAGAAGCCCCGTCTCCCATTAAAGAATAAGCAGCGCCGCCTGCCGGAGCAAAACGCTTACAGCACCGGGTATTCCCAGGCGGTCTCCCATCCAAGTACTAACCCGGCCCGAGCCTGCTTAGCTTCCGAGATCGGACGAGATCGGGCGTGTTCAGGGTGGTATGGCCGTAAGCGAAGGTTGCGGCCACAGAAAGAAGGCTCTTTATACATGGCTTACTCCGTAAAGCACGGCGGCGGGGCTGAGCAGTCTATTTGTGGTTGCCATCATTTCAGAGGTGGCCAGCACACACTTAAACTCCTCTTTCTTTCTTTTTTCTTTCTACTTTGGCGTGTGTGGCATGTGCTGCCAGTGTATGGTAGGATGAAGCCAATGTAATAGAGAGGTAGATATGCTTTTTTGAGTCAAGTGAAAAAAGTGGTGAGCAGATGAAACGTGACATGAAAGCATTCCTCTATCCCAAGACAGAGAAGCCCCGTCTCCCATTAAAGAATAAGCAGCGCCGCCTGCCGGAGCAAAACGCTTACAGCACCGGGTATTCCCAGGCGGTCTCCCATCCAAGTACTAACCCGGCCCGAGCCTGCTTAGCTTCCGAGATCGGACGAGATCGGGCGTGTTCAGGGTGGTATGGCCGTAAGCGAAGGTTGCGGCCACAGAAAGGCTCTTTATACATGGCTTACTCCGTAAAGCACGGCGGCGGGGCTGAGCAGTCTATTTGTGGTTGCCATCATTTCAGAGGTGGCCAGCACACACTTAAACTCCTCTTTCTTTCTTTTTTCTTTCTACTTTGGCGTGTGTGGCATGTGCTGCCAGTGTATGGTAGGATGAAGCCAATGTAATAGAGAGGTAGATATGCTTTTTTGAGTCAAGTGAAAAAAGTGGTGAGCAGATGAAACGTGACATGAAAGCATTCCTCTATCCCAAGACAGAGAAGCCCCGTCTCCCATTAAAGAATAAGCAGCGCCGCCTGCCGGAGCAAAACGCTTACAGCACCGGGTATTCCCAGGCGGTCTCCCATCCAAGTACTAACCCGGCCCGAGCCTGCTTAGCTTCCGAGATCGGACGAGATCGGGCGTGTTCAGGGTGGTATGGCCGTAAGCGAAGGTTGCGGCCACAGAAAGGCTCTTTATACATGGCTTACTCCGTAAAGCACGGCGGCGGGGCTGAGCAGTCTATTTGTGGTTGCCATCATTTCAGAGGTGGCCAGCACACACTTAAACTCCTCTTTCTTTCTTTTTTCTTTCTACTTTGGCGTGTGTGGCATGTGCTGCCAGTGTATGGTAGGATGAAGCCAATGTAATAGAGAGGTAGATATGCTTTTTTGAGTCAAGTGAAAAAAGTGGTGAGCAGATGAAACGTGACATGAAAGCATTCCTCTATCCCAAGACAGAGAAGCCCCGTCTCCCATTAAAGAATAAGCAGCGCCGCCTGCCGGAGCAAAACGCTTACAGCACCGGGTATTCCCAGGCGGTCTCCCATCCAAGTACTAACCCGGCCCGAGCCTGCTTAGCTTCCGAGATCGGACGAGATCGGGCGTGTTCAGGGTGGTATGGCCGTAAGCGAAGGTTGCGGCCACAGAAAGGCTCTTTATACATGGCTTACTCCGTAAAGCACGGCGGCGGGGCTGAGCAGTCTATTTGTGGTTGCCATCATTTCAGAGGTGGCCAGCACACACTTAAACTCCTCTTTCTTTCTTTTTTCTTTCTACTTTGGCGTGTGTGGCATGTGCTGCCAGTGTATGGTAGGATGAAGCCAATGTAATAGAGAGGTAGATATGCTTTTTTGAGTCAAGTGAAAAAAGTGGTGAGCAGATGAAACGTGACATGAAAGCATTCCTCTATCCCAAGACAGAGAAGCCCCGTCTCCCATTAAAGAATAAGCAGCGCCGCCTGCCGGAGCAAAACGCTTACAGCACCGGGTATTCCCAGGCGGTCTCCCATCCAAGTACTAACCCGGCCCGAGCCTGCTTAGCTTCCGAGATCGGACGAGATCGGGCGTGTTCAGGGTGGTATGGCCGTAAGCGAAGGTTGCGGCCACAGAAAGGCTCTTTATACATGGCTTACTCCGTAAAGCACGGCGGCGGGGCTGAGCAGTCTATTTGTGGTTGCCATCATTTCAGAGGTGGCCAGCACACACTTAAACTCCTCTTTCTTTCTTTTTTCTTTCTACTTTGGCGTGTGTGGCATGTGCTGCCAGTGTATGGTAGGATGAAGCCAATGTAATAGAGAGGTAGATATGCTTTTTTGAGTCAAGTGAAAAAAGTGGTGAGCAGATGAAACGTGACATGAAAGCATTCCTCTATCCCAAGACAGAGAAGCCCCGTCTCCCATTAAAGAATAAGCAGCGCCGCCTGCCGGAGCAAAACGCTTACAGCACCGGGTATTCCCAGGCGGTCTCCCATCCAAGTACTAACCCGGCCCGAGCCTGCTTAGCTTCCGAGATCGGACGAGATCGGGCGTGTTCAGGGTGGTATGGCCGTAAGCGAAGGTTGCGGCCACAGAAAGGCTCTTTATACATGGCTTACTCCGTAAAGCACGGCGGCGGGGCTGAGCAGTCTATTTGTGGTTGCCATCATTTCAGAGGTGGCCAGCACACACTTAAACTCCTCTTTCTTTCTTTTTTCTTTCTACTTTGGCGTGTGTGGCATGTGCTGCCAGTGTATGGTAGGATGAAGCCAATGTAATAGAGAGGTAGATATGCTTTTTTGAGTCAAGTGAAAAAAGTGGTGAGCAGATGAAACGTGACATGAAAGCATTCCTCTATCCCAAGACAGAGAAGCCCCGTCTCCCATTAAAGAATAAGCAGCGCCGCCTGCCGGAGCAAAACGCTTACAGCACCGGGTATTCCCAGGCGGTCTCCCATCCAAGTACTAACCCGGCCCGAGCCTGCTTAGCTTCCGAGATCGGACGAGATCGGGCGTGTTCAGGGTGGTATGGCCGTAAGCGAAGGTTGCGGCCACAGAAAGGCTCTTTATACATGGCTTACTCCGTAAAGCACGGCGGCGGGGCTGAGCAGTCTATTTGTGGTTGCCATCATTTCAGAGGTGGCCAGCACACACTTAAACTCCTCTTTCTTTCTTTTTTCTTTCTACTTTGGCGTGTGTGGCATGTGCTGCCAGTGTATGGTAGGATGAAGCCAATGTAATAGAGAGGTAGATATGCTTTTTTGAGTCAAGTGAAAAAAGTGGTGAGCAGATGAAACGTGACATGAAAGCATTCCTCTATCCCAAGACAGAGAAGCCCCGTCTCCCATTAAAGAATAAGCAGCGCCGCCTGCCGGAGCAAAACGCTTACAGCACCGGGTATTCCCAGGCGGTCTCCCATCCAAGTACTAACCCGGCCCGAGCCTGCTTAGCTTCCGAGATCGGACGAGATCGGGCGTGTTCAGGGTGGTATGGCCGTAAGCGAAGGTTGCGGCCACAGAAAGGCTCTTTATACATGGCTTACTCCGTAAAGCACGGCGGCGGGGCTGAGCAGTCTATTTGTGGTTGCCATCATTTCAGAGGTGGCCAGCACACACTTAAACTCCTCTTTCTTTCTTTTTTCTTTCTACTTTGGCGTGTGTGGCATGTGCTGCCAGTGTATGGTAGGATGAAGCCAATGTAATAGAGAGGTAGATATGCTTTTTTGAGTCAAGTGAAAAAAGTGGTGAGCAGATGAAACGTGACATGAAAGCATTCCTCTATCCCAAGACAGAGAAGCCCCGTCTCCCATTAAAGAATAAGCAGCGCCGCCTGCCGGAGCAAAACGCTTACAGCACCGGGTATTCCCAGGCGGTCTCCCATCCAAGTACTAACCCGGCCCGAGCCTGCTTAGCTTCCGAGATCGGACGAGATCGGGCGTGTTCAGGGTGGTATGGCCGTAAGCGAAGGTTGCGGCCACAGAAAGGCTCTTTATACATGGCTTACTCCGTAAAGCACGGCGGCGGGGCTGAGCAGTCTATTTGTGGTTGCCATCATTTCAGAGGTGGCCAGCACACACTTAAACTCCTCTTTCTTTCTTTTTTCTTTCTACTTTGGCGTGTGTGGCATGTGCTGCCAGTGTATGGTAGGATGAAGCCAATGTAATAGAGAGGTAGATATGCTTTTTTGAGTCAAGTGAAAAAAGTGGTGAGCAGATGAAACGTGACATGAAAGCATTCCTCTATCCCAAGACAGAGAAGCCCCGTCTCCCATTAAAGAATAAGCAGCGCCGCCTGCCGGAGCAAAACGCTTACAGCACCGGGTATTCCCAGGCGGTCTCCCATCCAAGTACTAACCCGGCCCGAGCCTGCTTAGCTTCCGAGATCGGACGAGATCGGGCGTGTTCAGGGTGGTATGGCCGTAAGCGAAGGTTGCGGCCACAGAAAGGCTCTTTATACATGGCTTACTCCGTAAAGCACGGCGGCGGGGCTGAGCAGTCTATTTGTGGTTGCCATCATTTCAGAGGTGGCCAGCACACACTTAAACTCCTCTTTCTTTCTTTTTTCTTTCTACTTTGGCGTGTGTGGCATGTGCTGCCAGTGTATGGTAGGATGAAGCCAATGTAATAGAGAGGTAGATATGCTTTTTTGAGTCAAGTGAAAAAAGTGGTGAGCAGATGAAACGTGACATGAAAGCATTCCTCTATCCCAAGACAGAGAAGCCCCGTCTCCCATTAAAGAATAAGCAGCGCCGCCTGCCGGAGCAAAACGCTTACAGCACCGGGTATTCCCAGGCGGTCTCCCATCCAAGTACTAACCCGGCCCGAGCCTGCTTAGCTTCCGAGATCGGACGAGATCGGGCGTGTTCAGGGTGGTATGGCCGTAAGCGAAGGTTGCGGCCACAGAAAGGCTCTTTATACATGGCTTACTCCGTAAAGCACGGCGGCGGGGCTGAGCAGTCTATTTGTGGTTGCCATCATTTCAGAGGTGGCCAGCACACACTTAAACTCCTCTTTCTTTCTTTTTTCTTTCTACTTTGGCGTGTGTGGCATGTGCTGCCAGTGTATGGTAGGATGAAGCCAATGTAATAGAGAGGTAGATATGCTTTTTTGAGTCAAGTGAAAAAAGTGGTGAGCAGATGAAACGTGACATGAAAGCATTCCTCTATCCCAAGACAGAGAAGCCCCGTCTCCCATTAAAGAATAAGCAGCGCCGCCTGCCGGAGCAAAACGCTTACAGCACCGGGTATTCCCAGGCGGTCTCCCATCCAAGTACTAACCCGGCCCGAGCCTGCTTAGCTTCCGAGATCGGACGAGATCGGGCGTGTTCAGGGTGGTATGGCCGTAAGCGAAGGTTGCGGCCACAGAAAGGCTCTTTATACATGGCTTACTCCGTAAAGCACGGCGGCGGGGCTGAGCAGTCTATTTGTGGTTGCCATCATTTCAGAGGTGGCCAGCACACACTTAAACTCCTCTTTCTTTCTTTTTTCTTTCTACTTTGGCGTGTGTGGCATGTGCTGCCAGTGTATGGTAGGATGAAGCCAATGTAATAGAGAGGTAGATATGCTTTTTTGAGTCAAGTGAAAAAAGTGGTGAGCAGATGAAACGTGACATGAAAGCATTCCTCTATCCCAAGACAGAGAAGCCCCGTCTCCCATTAAAGAATAAGCAGCGCCGCCTGCCGGAGCAAAACGCTTACAGCACCGGGTATTCCCAGGCGGTCTCCCATCCAAGTACTAACCCGGCCCGAGCCTGCTTAGCTTCCGAGATCGGACGAGATCGGGCGTGTTCAGGGTGGTATGGCCGTAAGCGAAGGTTGCGGCCACAGAAAGGCTCTTTATACATGGCTTACTCCGTAAAGCACGGCGGCGGGGCTGAGCAGTCTATTTGTGGTTGCCATCATTTCAGAGGTGGCCAGCACACACTTAAACTCCTCTTTCTTTCTTTTTTCTTTCTACTTTGGCGTGTGTGGCATGTGCTGCCAGTGTATGGTAGGATGAAGCCAATGTAATAGAGAGGTAGATATGCTTTTTTGAGTCAAGTGAAAAAAGTGGTGAGCAGATGAAACGTGACATGAAAGCATTCCTCTATCCCAAGACAGAGAAGCCCCGTCTCCCATTAAAGAATAAGCAGCGCCGCCTGCCGGAGCAAAACGCTTACAGCACCGGGTATTCCCAGGCGGTCTCCCATCCAAGTACTAACCCGGCCCGAGCCTGCTTAGCTTCCGAGATCGGACGAGATCGGGCGTGTTCAGGGTGGTATGGCCGTAAGCGAAGGTTGCGGCCACAGAAAGGCTCTTTATACATGGCTTACTCCGTAAAGCACGGCGGCGGGGCTGAGCAGTCTATTTGTGGTTGCCATCATTTCAGAGGTGGCCAGCACACACTTAAACTCCTCTTTCTTTCTTTTTTCTTTCTACTTTGGCGTGTGTGGCATGTGCTGCCAGTGTATGGTAGGATGAAGCCAATGTAATAGAGAGGTAGATATGCTTTTTTGAGTCAAGTGAAAAAAGTGGTGAGCAGATGAAACGTGACATGAAAGCATTCCTCTATCCCAAGACAGAGAAGCCCCGTCTCCCATTAAAGAATAAGCAGCGCCGCCTGCCGGAGCAAAACGCTTACAGCACCGGGTATTCCCAGGCGGTCTCCCATCCAAGTACTAACCCGGCCCGAGCCTGCTTAGCTTCCGAGATCGGACGAGATCGGGCGTGTTCAGGGTGGTATGGCCGTAAGCGAAGGTTGCGGCCACAGAAAGGCTCTTTATACATGGCTTACTCCGTAAAGCACGGCGGCGGGGCTGAGCAGTCTATTTGTGGTTGCCATCATTTCAGAGGTGGCCAGCACACACTTAAACTCCTCTTTCTTTCTTTTTTCTTTCTACTTTGGCGTGTGTGGCATGTGCTGCCAGTGTATGGTAGGATGAAGCCAATGTAATAGAGAGGTAGATATGCTTTTTTGAGTCAAGTGAAAAAAGTGGTGAGCAGATGAAACGTGACATGAAAGCATTCCTCTATCCCAAGACAGAGAAGCCCCGTCTCCCATTAAAGAATAAGCAGCGCCGCCTGCCGGAGCAAAACGCTTACAGCACCGGGTATTCCCAGGCGGTCTCCCATCCAAGTACTAACCCGGCCCGAGCCTGCTTAGCTTCCGAGATCGGACGAGATCGGGCGTGTTCAGGGTGGTATGGCCGTAAGCGAAGGTTGCGGCCACAGAAAGGCTCTTTATACATGGCTTACTCCGTAAAGCACGGCGGCGGGGCTGAGCAGTCTATTTGTGGTTGCCATCATTTCAGAGGTGGCCAGCACACACTTAAACTCCTCTTTCTTTCTTTTTTCTTTCTACTTTGGCGTGTGTGGCATGTGCTGCCAGTGTATGGTAGGATGAAGCCAATGTAATAGAGAGGTAGATATGCTTTTTTGAGTCAAGTGAAAAAAGTGGTGAGCAGATGAAACGTGACATGAAAGCATTCCTCTATCCCAAGACAGAGAAGCCCCGTCTCCCATTAAAGAATAAGCAGCGCCGCCTGCCGGAGCAAAACGCTTACAGCACCGGGTATTCCCAGGCGGTCTCCCATCCAAGTACTAACCCGGCCCGAGCCTGCTTAGCTTCCGAGATCGGACGAGATCGGGCGTGTTCAGGGTGGTATGGCCGTAAGCGAAGGTTGCGGCCACAGAAAGGCTCTTTATACATGGCTTACTCCGTAAAGCACGGCGGCGGGGCTGAGCAGTCTATTTGTGGTTGCCATCATTTCAGAGGTGGCCAGCACACACTTAAACTCCTCTTTCTTTCTTTTTTCTTTCTACTTTGGCGTGTGTGGCATGTGCTGCCAGTGTATGGTAGGATGAAGCCAATGTAATAGAGAGGTAGATATGCTTTTTTGAGTCAAGTGAAAAAAGTGGTGAGCAGATGAAACGTGACATGAAAGCATTCCTCTATCCCAAGACAGAGAAGCCCCGTCTCCCATTAAAGAATAAGCAGCGCCGCCTGCCGGAGCAAAACGCTTACAGCACCGGGTATTCCCAGGCGGTCTCCCATCCAAGTACTAACCCGGCCCGAGCCTGCTTAGCTTCCGAGATCGGACGAGATCGGGCGTGTTCAGGGTGGTATGGCCGTAAGCGAAGGTTGCGGCCACAGAAAGGCTCTTTATACATGGCTTACTCCGTAAAGCACGGCGGCGGGGCTGAGCAGTCTATTTGTGGTTGCCATCATTTCAGAGGTGGCCAGCACACACTTAAACTCCTCTTTCTTTCTTTTTTCTTTCTACTTTGGCGTGTGTGGCATGTGCTGCCAGTGTATGGTAGGATGAAGCCAATGTAATAGAGAGGTAGATATGCTTTTTTGAGTCAAGTGAAAAAAGTGGTGAGCAGATGAAACGTGACATGAAAGCATTCCTCTATCCCAAGACAGAGAAGCCCCGTCTCCCATTAAAGAATAAGCAGCGCCGCCTGCCGGAGCAAAACGCTTACAGCACCGGGTATTCCCAGGCGGTCTCCCATCCAAGTACTAACCCGGCCCGAGCCTGCTTAGCTTCCGAGATCGGACGAGATCGGGCGTGTTCAGGGTGGTATGGCCGTAAGCGAAGGTTGCGGCCACAGAAAGGCTCTTTATACATGGCTTACTCCGTAAAGCACGGCGGCGGGGCTGAGCAGTCTATTTGTGGTTGCCATCATTTCAGAGGTGGCCAGCACACACTTAAACTCCTCTTTCTTTCTTTTTTCTTTCTACTTTGGCGTGTGTGGCATGTGCTGCCAGTGTATGGTAGGATGAAGCCAATGTAATAGAGAGGTAGATATGCTTTTTTGAGTCAAGTGAAAAAAGTGGTGAGCAGATGAAACGTGACATGAAAGCATTCCTCTATCCCAAGACAGAGAAGCCCCGTCTCCCATTAAAGAATAAGCAGCGCCGCCTGCCGGAGCAAAACGCTTACAGCACCGGGTATTCCCAGGCGGTCTCCCATCCAAGTACTAACCCGGCCCGAGCCTGCTTAGCTTCCGAGATCGGACGAGATCGGGCGTGTTCAGGGTGGTATGGCCGTAAGCGAAGGTTGCGGCCACAGAAAGGCTCTTTATACATGGCTTACTCCGTAAAGCACGGCGGCGGGGCTGAGCAGTCTATTTGTGGTTGCCATCATTTCAGAGGTGGCCAGCACACACTTAAACTCCTCTTTCTTTCTTTTTTCTTTCTACTTTGGCGTGTGTGGCATGTGCTGCCAGTGTATGGTAGGATGAAGCCAATGTAATAGAGAGGTAGATATGCTTTTTTGAGTCAAGTGAAAAAAGTGGTGAGCAGATGAAACGTGACATGAAAGCATTCCTCTATCCCAAGACAGAGAAGCCCCGTCTCCCATTAAAGAATAAGCAGCGCCGCCTGCCGGAGCAAAACGCTTACAGCACCGGGTATTCCCAGGCGGTCTCCCATCCAAGTACTAACCCGGCCCGAGCCTGCTTAGCTTCCGAGATCGGACGAGATCGGGCGTGTTCAGGGTGGTATGGCCGTAAGCGAAGGTTGCGGCCACAGAAAGGCTCTTTATACATGGCTTACTCCGTAAAGCACGGCGGCGGGGCTGAGCAGTCTATTTGTGGTTGCCATCATTTCAGAGGTGGCCAGCACACACTTAAACTCCTCTTTCTTTCTTTTTTCTTTCTACTTTGGCGTGTGTGGCATGTGCTGCCAGTGTATGGTAGGATGAAGCCAATGTAATAGAGAGGTAGATATGCTTTTTTGAGTCAAGTGAAAAAAGTGGTGAGCAGATGAAACGTGACATGAAAGCATTCCTCTATCCCAAGACAGAGAAGCCCCGTCTCCCATTAAAGAATAAGCAGCGCCGCCTGCCGGAGCAAAACGCTTACAGCACCGGGTATTCCCAGGCGGTCTCCCATCCAAGTACTAACCCGGCCCGAGCCTGCTTAGCTTCCGAGATCGGACGAGATCGGGCGTGTTCAGGGTGGTATGGCCGTAAGCGAAGGTTGCGGCCACAGAAAGGCTCTTTATACATGGCTTACTCCGTAAAGCACGGCGGCGGGGCTGAGCAGTCTATTTGTGGTTGCCATCATTTCAGAGGTGGCCAGCACACACTTAAACTCCTCTTTCTTTCTTTTTTCTTTCTACTTTGGCGTGTGTGGCATGTGCTGCCAGTGTATGGTAGGATGAAGCCAATGTAATAGAGAGGTAGATATGCTTTTTTGAGTCAAGTGAAAAAAGTGGTGAGCAGATGAAACGTGACATGAAAGCATTCCTCTATCCCAAGACAGAGAAGCCCCGTCTCCCATTAAAGAATAAGCAGCGCCGCCTGCCGGAGCAAAACGCTTACAGCACCGGGTATTCCCAGGCGGTCTCCCATCCAAGTACTAACCCGGCCCGAGCCTGCTTAGCTTCCGAGATCGGACGAGATCGGGCGTGTTCAGGGTGGTATGGCCGTAAGCGAAGGTTGCGGCCACAGAAAGGCTCTTTATACATGGCTTACTCCGTAAAGCACGGCGGCGGGGCTGAGCAGTCTATTTGTGGTTGCCATCATTTCAGAGGTGGCCAGCACACACTTAAACTCCTCTTTCTTTCTTTTTTCTTTCTACTTTGGCGTGTGTGGCATGTGCTGCCAGTGTATGGTAGGATGAAGCCAATGTAATAGAGAGGTAGATATGCTTTTTTGAGTCAAGTGAAAAAAGTGGTGAGCAGATGAAACGTGACATGAAAGCATTCCTCTATCCCAAGACAGAGAAGCCCCGTCTCCCATTAAAGAATAAGCAGCGCCGCCTGCCGGAGCAAAACGCTTACAGCACCGGGTATTCCCAGGCGGTCTCCCATCCAAGTACTAACCCGGCCCGAGCCTGCTTAGCTTCCGAGATCGGACGAGATCGGGCGTGTTCAGGGTGGTATGGCCGTAAGCGAAGGTTGCGGCCACAGAAAGGCTCTTTATACATGGCTTACTCCGTAAAGCACGGCGGCGGGGCTGAGCAGTCTATTTGTGGTTGCCATCATTTCAGAGGTGGCCAGCACACACTTAAACTCCTCTTTCTTTCTTTTTTCTTTCTACTTTGGCGTGTGTGGCATGTGCTGCCAGTGTATGGTAGGATGAAGCCAATGTAATAGAGAGGTAGATATGCTTTTTTGAGTCAAGTGAAAAAAGTGGTGAGCAGATGAAACGTGACATGAAAGCATTCCTCTATCCCAAGACAGAGAAGCCCCGTCTCCCATTAAAGAATAAGCAGCGCCGCCTGCCGGAGCAAAACGCTTACAGCACCGGGTATTCCCAGGCGGTCTCCCATCCAAGTACTAACCCGGCCCGAGCCTGCTTAGCTTCCGAGATCGGACGAGATCGGGCGTGTTCAGGGTGGTATGGCCGTAAGCGAAGGTTGCGGCCACAGAAAGGCTCTTTATACATGGCTTACTCCGTAAAGCACGGCGGCGGGGCTGAGCAGTCTATTTGTGGTTGCCATCATTTCAGAGGTGGCCAGCACACACTTAAACTCCTCTTTCTTTCTTTTTTCTTTCTACTTTGGCGTGTGTGGCATGTGCTGCCAGTGTATGGTAGGATGAAGCCAATGTAATAGAGAGGTAGATATGCTTTTTTGAGTCAAGTGAAAAAAGTGGTGAGCAGATGAAACGTGACATGAAAGCATTCCTCTATCCCAAGACAGAGAAGCCCCGTCTCCCATTAAAGAATAAGCAGCGCCGCCTGCCGGAGCAAAACGCTTACAGCACCGGGTATTCCCAGGCGGTCTCCCATCCAAGTACTAACCCGGCCCGAGCCTGCTTAGCTTCCGAGATCGGACGAGATCGGGCGTGTTCAGGGTGGTATGGCCGTAAGCGAAGGTTGCGGCCACAGAAAGGCTCTTTATACATGGCTTACTCCGTAAAGCACGGCGGCGGGGCTGAGCAGTCTATTTGTGGTTGCCATCATTTCAGAGGTGGCCAGCACACACTTAAACTCCTCTTTCTTTCTTTTTTCTTTCTACTTTGGCGTGTGTGGCATGTGCTGCCAGTGTATGGTAGGATGAAGCCAATGTAATAGAGAGGTAGATATGCTTTTTTGAGTCAAGTGAAAAAAGTGGTGAGCAGATGAAACGTGACATGAAAGCATTCCTCTATCCCAAGACAGAGAAGCCCCGTCTCCCATTAAAGAATAAGCAGCGCCGCCTGCCTGGAGCAAAACGCTTACAGCACCGGGTATTCCCAGGCGGTCTCCCATCCAAGTACTAACCCGGCCCGAGCCTGCTTAGCTTCCGAGATCGGACGAGATCGGGCGTGTTCAGGGTGGTATGGCCGTAAGCGAAGGTTGCGGCCACAGAAAGGCTCTTTATACATGGCTTACTCCGTAAAGCACGGCGGCGGGGCTGAGCAGTCTATTTGTGGTTGCCATCATTTCAGAGGTGGCCAGCACACACTTAAACTCCTCTTTCTTTCTTTTTTCTTTCTACTTTGGCGTGTGTGGCATGTGCTGCCAGTGTATGGTAGGATGAAGCCAATGTAATAGAGAGGTAGATATGCTTTTTTGAGTCAAGTGAAAAAAGTGGTGAGCAGATGAAACGTGACATGAAAGCATTCCTCTATCCCAAGACAGAGAAGCCCCGTCTCCCATTAAAGAATAAGCAGCGCCGCCTGCCGGAGCAAAACGCTTACAGCACCGGGTATTCCCAGGCGGTCTCCCATCCAAGTACTAACCCGGCCCGAGCCTGCTTAGCTTCCGAGATCGGACGAGATCGGGCGTGTTCAGGGTGGTATGGCCGTAAGCGAAGGTTGCGGCCACAGAAAGGCTCTTTATACATGGCTTACTCCGTAAAGCACGGCGGCGGGGCTGAGCAGTCTATTTGTGGTTGCCATCATTTCAGAGGTGGCCAGCACACACTTAAACTCCTCTTTCTTTCTTTTTTCTTTCTACTTTGGCGTGTGTGGCATGTGCTGCCAGTGTATGGTAGGATGAAGCCAATGTAATAGAGAGGTAGATATGCTTTTTTGAGTCAAGTGAAAAAAGTGGTGAGCAGATGAAACGTGACATGAAAGCATTCCTCTATCCCAAGACAGAGAAGCCCCGTCTCCCATTAAAGAATAAGCAGCGCCGCCTGCCGGAGCAAAACGCTTACAGCACCGGGTATTCCCAGGCGGTCTCCCATCCAAGTACTAACCCGGCCCGAGCCTGCTTAGCTTCCGAGATCGGACGAGATCGGGCGTGTTCAGGGTGGTATGGCCGTAAGCGAAGGTTGCGGCCACAGAAAGGCTCTTTATACATGGCTTACTCCGTAAAGCACGGCGGCGGGGCTGAGCAGTCTATTTGTGGTTGCCATCATTTCAGAGGTGGCCAGCACACACTTAAACTCCTCTTTCTTTCTTTTTTCTTTCTACTTTGGCGTGTGTGGCATGTGCTGCCAGTGTATGGTAGGATGAAGCCAATGTAATAGAGAGGTAGATATGCTTTTTTGAGTCAAGTGAAAAAAGTGGTGAGCAGATGAAACGTGACATGAAAGCATTCCTCTATCCCAAGACAGAGAAGCCCCGTCTCCCATTAAAGAATAAGCAGCGCCGCCTGCTGGAACAAAACGCTTACAGCACCGGGTATTCCCAGGCGGTCTCCCATCCAAGTACTAACCCGGCCCGGGTTAGCTTATAGTGCTTCAGTAATTGGTACCTTGTAGATACAGCTTCAGCACACTGTTTGCATCTCCACATTCATAACCTAAAGAAAGAGAGACAAGTGTAAATGATCAACATTGATTGGTAGTTCTAAATTATAGCTATTGTTGCATTTGTACATTTCTGAGGCAATTGTTCCTCTGTGTCCTAAGATATCTAAAGCAATCACAAGTAATGAACTTATTTAGATAAGTGAGAGATACTCACCACTACTGTTGAGCCACTGGCTTTGCATTCATTAACTGAGCCACTCCCTCACACGACTTGGAAATCTGGAATTCACAGTTGGAGCCTTGATCACACAATGAACATAATGCCAAAAATATTGTTCCTAGAATGTAAGACCAGAATATGGAATTTTACAGTATTTTAACAGTAATAAGATATATAAACTTGCCAATTAATAATTCTACTTCCATACATTATTTTCACCTGATGTAATTGTTGAATTTTAAAATTCTATTCACTTTTTTGTTATTCCACTATCTTAACATGTCTGCCTTATCTTATTCCATCTCCCAATTAATTTCATTCCTACTGAAATGTAGTGGAGTAGAAGTAAAAAACGTTACAAGTACCTCAAATGAGTGCTTAAATACAGTACTTGAGTAAATGTACTTAGTTACATTCAACCTCTGTACACGCCTGCCTCTGCAACCAGGCTCCAAAACCTCAGGTGTCCACTTAACGTTACTTTTGGCCATGTGGGTTAAGTTAAGCTAACACTGCCAATCAAAACCAAATCAAGCTAAAATCATTACAGAACTATTAAAACTCCTACCGATAAAACTTGAAATTTCGCTTCTTTTGTGACAGATTCTAACACTTTCAAAACAAACATAAACAAGGGCACATCATTTAATAGTGTGAGTTAAGCTAGCGATACACACCTTTTCACAATCTACATGGACCGCTTTGATTAATATCGTTTAATAATTCACGTACTTACCAGAAAATCGAAGGACAATGGATTGAAGAGAAGGCATTCATAAAGCGGTTGCATTACGCACATGACACGGTAACAGGAGGTCTTGAAAATGGTGGTTCTTCCATTGCGTCCTCGGCCGTACTACGCATGTGCAAGAAAGTACGGAATCCGCGCTGGGACAATTTTATTCAGTTCAATGCCTGCAGTGCGTTTTAAACAGCTTGATTACATAGATTCAATTCAGCACAATTTTGTAATCCCAAAACATTTTACTATTATATTAATGCAATGAAACTCTCTTGTTTTAATTGTCAAAAATGCAATTATTCAGTAGTTTCAACATAAAAAAATTATGTAATGCAAACAACATCTATGTTTCACTTCTTAGAGTGTTGGTCACCGTGTTGAGGGGCATCATATCTTTCCCTATGAACTCCGCTATCGTCTGAGTAATTTCGCGGTGCCGTTTTGAATCTCGTTCATATGGAGATATACTCTCGAACATTTCGGTCAGTGATCCCTGCCGGGTGGTATTCGGCCTACTTGACACACTGGTGGTCGGGTTTTTAGCCATGCAATTGTCATACATGGCCTTGTGATGCTTTCTTAAATGCTGGAACAGGTTTGTAGTGTTGCCCCGTGTTGTAGCTACGTTAGCAAGGCACGTTCTGCACAATACCTTACTCTGTGCAGCATCTTCTTTCCTAAATCCAAAATAGGTCCAGACAACCGACGTACTGCTCCTCTTTGACACTAAAGTCACCTCTTCAGTGTTCGGTTCTGCCAAGGCCATTTTCACAAGTTATTATCAACAAATCAAAGCGTAGCGCAAGTTTGTTCTCTTCATCTACTGCTCTCACTCGCATGTCACGTGAGCGTAGGGTAGCGTGTGTGTACGTGAACCTGCACATGGCCAGGTGTTTCCGACCCTCTGATTGGTTAGATTGTGTAACATTAAAAAATAAAATTAAAATAAAAAACTTTTATTTTTTTTTAATTTGTTTTTAAATCGCAGCCTTTGCGATTTGAAAATTGCATTCTATTACATTGCGATGTCGGTTTGAATTTGATTAAACGTTCAGCCCTATTCCAAACCTTGTGAAAATAAAATCAACACATTTAGGAAAAGTCATGGACTGGGGGCCTCATACTCTTTATTTGAACAGAGATATTTGCAACAGAAAAACCCAAACGAGGCTTCTAGTGTTAATAGGATAATTGAATGTAATAGTATAGTAACCGTTCTGATCCACACTCCAATCCAGAAGGTGGCGGTAATGCACCTAAAAGCTGTTTGCCAACCGCAATTAAACAACAAAAGAAGCAGCAACAGCCAAAACTAGCTGTGCTTCAGGCTTCCTTTCTAACACCCCTATTAGACACTAGACATCACTAGAATGGAACAATCTGTTGGCTGTGACAGGTAACACGCCAAAATGTGACTTAAGGTGTAGAAAATCTACATGACGTGTTAACGTGTCAATTTTTGTCATGTTAATGCGTAAACATATGACGCTTTAACACGACCAAATTTAACGTGTTAACACGTCATATTTTTACGCGTTGACACATACTTTCTAGACAGTATTTGCCCTAACGGCCTTCCATACACCTGCACCTTGACAGCATCTCCATTTCTATCCCTCAACCCGACCTGTAGACTGTCTCAGCTCTGTGCCTGTGTATTTCGGTATACGTTTGATAACCATTAAAGGGGGGGTATTGTACTAATTTGGGCTATTTAAAACTGTTCCTGGGGGTCTTGAAAAGATGTTTGTGAAGTCTATATCAAAAAAAATCCTAAAACCAGCTTCTGTGGTGTGTGTTTCAGTCTCTCATTTTCTCCATTGTAAAGAACAGGCTGTTTTGAGGGGGTGGAGTAGTATGTAATGAGCATGTGCTCTGATTGGCCGCCTCACGACCAATCAGAGCACGGAGTGAGGCGACCAATCGCCTGGTGGGGGCGGGAGCAGAGCGCCCATGCTGCTAAAGGTAAACAAGCCTGACTACGTTAACCATGGCGGCCGCTCCAGAAGCAACACTCAGTGTTGCAGACTCCGGCTCAAACATGTCCAGTCTCAGACCGTACATGTTTGAGCCGGAGTCTGACCCAGAATGGGAAGAGGCAGCTGAGGCAGTTCCACTTACAAGAACCCAGCAGAACGTTTCTCAGTGGTAACAATTTCGTGTAATATTGTACTTTAGTGCGTGCGTGTGTTTTGCGTTTGTGTGTATGTGGGTGTGTGAGCTACACTCTCTGCTGTAGCGGTCTGTTTATGGCTCATGTCCATAAGCTTATTGAATACAACTTGCAGACAAGCTAGGATTGACAATTTTGTTGAGCTAGTTAGCCAATATATTATTGGATGCAACCTATTTGCATCCAAACACCGCAGCGCTACGTTGTTTGGTATACTGTAGTCATATTGAGTGAATTTTCTGCACTACTTCTCAACAGGTGTACTTGTAGAAATTGTGCCACAATGCCAAGTGAAAGAGAAAACGTGTGCTGCAGGGAGATCCAAACGGTGACTTGTGATAAAAGACATTCTATCTTCCGTGTAATCAATGTAGTGTTTATGAAGTTTGGAAAATCCCTGTAGACTTACCGTTTCTCACTCAATAGGTTCTTCGGCGAATGAATGAAATCCGAGAACCACCTACATGTATGGTGGATCATAGGGGTTTCGGCAATGTTTGCTTGGACATGTTCGTCCTCCAAATGTCAGCTAACCGGTATAGAGCAGACTATGGGCGTTTACAGCATAGGCAAATGGCGAAGTAAGTATTTTACTTATTCTATGCATGACACAATTTCTCTAATAATCATAACCAATGGATAATACTGTGCATGACAATAAAAATGAGGACAGTAAGTGTTTGCATTCGGGGTTTATTTATTTCACGTCAGCAGAAATTACATTGTCAACCGATCAATAGCAAACAAAACATGTGTTGTGATTTACTGAAGTACTTCTCTAATTTTAGCTGTACTGTTTTAGCTGCATGTAGCCCATCATCAAAATTGAATATATGAAGTATTATAACTATCTAGTGTTCATGTGCTCACACATGTTCTCTCTTGATAAGTTCAGGGTCTTTAATAATTGGTTCCAGTGATTATTACATTGTCTACAGGAGCATGACAATTTGTCCTCTTTGATATTTTGAAATAATTATTAGATTCCTATAACCCACCTAACTCCCGACCAGACCACACTCACAAAGGTGGAAAAAAAAAACTTCCAACAGAAACAATACTCTAATCAGAATATTTTTTTTTATTCACACATGTACCCTCTTCTCAGTCGTTACAGGTTCATAGCATACAGATGCTTCGTCTGGTGGTGCTGGGGCTACCTAGGCCGCAGGGTCAGGGTTGTTTTACCGGCCTGTGTGGTGCAGCGGATACGCCGTGAATTCCCTGACACCAGGGGCGAGTACACGGGGTTCAGACCGGCCCTTTGACTGAAGCAGGACACAAAGTAACCTGTAAAGTTAAAAAAATGTCACTACCTCAATTTTTCATTTTTCATTTGTTGTGTTTCAATTGTACTAGGAATTAAGAATAATAAATGGGTGTGTGTGTTAAACATATGGAAAGTTGTGTCTGTGTTCACTGGCTTGGATGTGCACTCTCCGTTCTTGGCCTTGGGAAACTTCCGCGTGAAGACCGGGTCACCAGCAGATGTTGTGGCTTGGGGATGGTCAGCATCTTCAACCCAACACATACAAAGCTGGGGTGCATAAAAGAAGAGAAATACATGTTATTTCTCACCACTCAAGAAAAAGTGTTAGCACTTGTGTGGCACTGCGTATATGCTGCAAATTACCTGATGCCGAAGGCATGCACATGGGGTTCAGACCGCGTCTTTATTGAAGCGGGACACGAAGGCTGCAATTACATCCTCCTTTGCTGGTCTCTCGTACTGGGCACATAGGTCGTCTGGGACAGGGATCTTCAACAATTCATTAGAATATGGTTGAGGGTCCTGTAACACGTACTCAAACAGGAGGTCCATCAGCTCATCTGTATAACCTGTATAGTAAAGTAAAGTTATGAAAATGCCACTACCTCAATTTTCCATATGTTGTTGCCTTTCAATTGTTCTACTTAGCAGTTGTGTATTTAGAATAATAAATAGGTGTGCGTTAAACATACGGAAAGTTGCGTCCGTCTTCACTGGCTTTGCCGTGCACTCTCCCTTCTTGAACTTGGGAAACTGCACTTTGAAGAGTGGGTTACCAGCACGTGTTGTGGCTTGGGGACGGTTAGCATTTTCATTGAAATGCATGGCAGACAGGTAAAGCCTAAAAAAATAATACGAATTTTAAAAAAGGAATAATTACAGTACTTGCATAGAGCACATATATAAAGATGTGTTGAGACAGTGTAATATCTTGTTTACCTGCACAGCATTCCCAGAAATGGAAAGACAACATTTTTTGGAGCAAAGCGCAGGATGACACTATGGTAAGACTCCAGCGCTGAGGTCTGATGGTGAGGGCTCAGCTTCTCCACATCCTTTAGGACTCTCTTGTTTGTTAGTGCCTTCTCAAGCTTATACAAAGCTGGGGTGCCTAAAAGAAGAAAAGTACATCTTATTTCTTGCCACTTATGGAAAAGTGTTAGCAATTCTGTAAAAAAATTTCAACATACATCAACTATTATATCATAAATGTAAAACTCCTAATCAAAGAATAACATAGGGTGTAATAAGGAAACCTGAACAAGCCCGTAAGACACGTTAGTGCAATGCTTGAGTACACACCTGCTGTCAACCATTTGCTCTTGTCTCTTGAAATGCGTTCTGGATGCAGACACTTTGGGAAGATGGGGTCTTCATGGTTGTGGATATCTTGCACGTGGTTGACAATTGATGTCCACTTTGCCACCCTCTCTGGCCCAGTTGTAGAAGAAGCTGCAGTCCAGTAGATGTGGTTTTTGATACTGCGCTGCCACTTCTTCAACTGCGCACAGTCCTTGTCTTTGGAAATCTTTTCCAGTCGCTTAGACAGGCCTAATAATGTAGAAAGTAAAATTTAGTGCAACTCCTTACCTATTTTAATAAGATGTTGAAGACTTACATGGTGGACAATGCAAAATTAGAAATCGTACCAAGTTCAACTATCAACTACAACCAAATGGCAAAGACCATTACAATACCTTTCTCCATATGCCAGACGTCGTAAAACTGTGTGATCTTCAGCTCCCTTAGGAATTTCTGGATCTGCGGGTGACGATCGGTGACAATGCAGTCCAGGGTCACACCACCTGCCTCCAAGAGTGCAAGGCTTCTTTTCAGGCCCTCCTTCTCCATGTGGTAACTTCCACCCACCTCATTGCTCTGTTTGGAAGACAAGGATTTAAAAAATAAAAATGTAGCATTATGAACATATCATAATCTACTGTAACCGATAATGACATTGTAATATGTTGTACTACTGACATTTGTTTTTAAACAAAGTTTCACTGGTTGAATTGGCAAGTGTTCATATGTACTCACTAACCTGAACAAGCTGGATATCAATGATGGTGTTACTCTTCAGGTCCATCATGGAGTAGCTGCCAAACTTGGCAGAGTGGCCTGTGTATGGAGAAGGTTTGACGACAAAACACATCATTCATAGTTTGTGTGTTTTTCAAGCTGGTACCAGCCCCCCGCATACAAAAACAAATAGATAATACTATATGATAAAACAATGTGAATAGGTTGAGACAGGAAACTACCTGGTGAGTCAGCCCTCATGTCACCACCAACAATGACCTTCTCCTCCTGGCTGAGCCGCTGCAACATGGCCTCCTGTCCCTTCTTCCACTTATACACAATAGCCGGCTCGAGGTACGTCCTGGCATGCCTTCGGAATGTATCGTATCGGAATACATTCACATGCATTGCCCTGAAAACCTGGTGGACAGTAAGATAGATATTTAGAACAGTTGCCCACAAAATATGTCCGATACAAATATTTACGAGTGCAAAGTAACTTGCTTTCAACATACCTTCTCGAGTTTGCTATAAGAAGCACCACTGAAATATATGGCTGCGGAAAGTTGTAGGTTCCCAGCAGGTGTGCTGCCAACAATGGGCTGGCTCTTCCAATGTCTGGTAAACTGACAATGGGGGCACAGCTGATCAACTGCCAAGAATGTACCAAGCCTTCTTGAGCGGACCTGACACGCCCTCTGGCACACAGGGCACATGTCAAACAGCTCCATGAGGCAGGTCTCATACACAATGTATTTTGGGATGTTTTGGATGGGAGTTGAGTCTGTCCTGCTTTTCAAAAATATGGAAGAACAGAAAACGATAAGCAACAACACACAATCTACTTTATCTAATGTGCAGGGCTAATGGAAAATTACTCACGACAGATTTGATGACTCCGTAAAGGTAGTAGTAATAGAATCAGCAGGGTTATATGTAGAGTCATGTGGCTCAGGAACCTCCATAGAGATGTCCTCATCCTCCTCGCTAAGGTCTAGACGAGGTCTCTTGGCTGGTCTCGTGAGCTTAATAGGTGTTGAGGTAATGAAAGGTTGTGCAGTGAAGGGGTCGGTGGTGTTGCCAACTCCGAAGTCTCGGCAGGAAACTGTTGCCTGGGAACCTTTTATGCAGACAAATAAAATGTGATAATCCTGTGAGTGACATTACATTGTGATATATGAATTGATGTAAAACAAAGTGAGCTTTCATGTCTGTCAGCTGCAATGAAGCATTGCTATTCAGAAATATTGTTGGGATATTTGGTAGCCACTTTTATATACAATATATAACAAAATTAATTCATGATCCAAATTGTCTGTCACACTACAAACCTGTACTTCGATAGGGATGCTGCAGAGTTTTCGTGGACAACTGCGTGCCAACCGATCTCATCTCCAGGGGGTCAGTCTGGCAGCCCACATGCCTTACAGAAGACTGTTGAGATGTGGTAGCCTAAAGGCAGGGAATAAAAAAAGTTTGATGTATCTATCATCTACAATATTATTTATATTGTCAAATCAGTAGTGATGGAAAACTGAGTACAAGAATGAAGTTACCAGATAGAGTACAGATATAGACCTAGAACTTTCATCTCAACCAAATGTCTTTCATTTCTACAAGCCATACTATAATGAAAACTGTAGGCTTTTGTTTAGCCACCCCCCATTTTGTTAGAAGGCTTTACAGTTTACTTGCGCGCACCCCCCCACCCCCCGGCAGGGTACGGTCGCGTGACTACAACAGCCAAGTCGCTCCCCACCCCCAAGCGCGATTGTACTAATGGTGGCTAAACTTTACCAAGCGGACACGACAGACTTATAAAACAGACACTGGTCCCAACACATAACTTTTAACATGAGCCCTGACTCCAACCAATAACTTTAAAAGATGTGTCCTGACTCCAGCTTTAGTTTTCTTACTTCTTCTTACACACCCAACAAGCCTGTAGCTAACGTTAGCCCCGCTAGCTCGTTAGCTAACCAGCAGTCGATTATACTAACCAGACTACTTTACCAAGCAGACACGTTCGACAGACTTATAAAACAGACACTGGTCCCAACACATAACTTTAACATGAGCCCTGACTCCAACCAATAACTTTAAAAGATGTGTCCTGACTCCAGCTTTAGTTTTCTTACTTCTTCTTACACACCCAACAAGCCTGTAGCTAACGTTAGCCCCGCTAGCTCGTTAGCTAACCAGCAGTCAAATATACTAACCAGACTAACTTGCAAATTATATCAAAACATGGTGACACTTACCGGTTCCAAGTTTGCAGATGGGTCACGTAGAGTGGGAACTGCTCCATCTTTAAGCTTCAATTTAGTTGATAGTCCTGCTGTGAACTGGCCATAGTTGCTGAAGCAGTCCGGCGTGAAGTGGTTATCACACACAAACAAAGCTGGGCTAACTGTAGCCGGGACGTCGCCGTTAAAAATAAAATTAATCCACTCCGTCCTGGCATTTTCGCGTGTTGGGATTCTGTGCAGGGATCTATGTTGCTGGCTGCATCCTAAAACAGAACAACTCTTGCGTTGGGCTCTTGCAGTAGACATGTTGTTGTTGTTGTAGCTCCAATGTTCGCAATGTAAAAACAGCGGCGCTGCCGAGAGCTGCATTTTGAGATGACGTAAATGGGGGGGGGTTGTTCACCTGGGCGTGGGCATGCTCTGAGAGGGGCTGGACTTGTTCCCTATGTCGTCCAAAGAAACCATTTCGGAAACGGGCCGTTTTGCTCCTATCTTTGGCAACGTTTTGGGAAAAAGGAAAATACAGAAAAACGGGTTGACTTCCAGATTTCAAATTTTCTCAGCTGTTTAGGGAAGTAATTTCCTGTGGAACATATATAAGCGCTAGGAATAAACGGCTTTCCATAATATGGGCCCTTTAAGTTTTCTTTGGATTTAGAAGCAGTAGGAGTGGACTGCCATTTACTTTGTAAGTTGTTTCTCCTGTGTTTTGATTTAGGAAAGGAGGTAGACGTAGCCCTCTGTATTTAAGTTCTTTTTATTTTTAGATTGTTAGAAAGGAATTACCTGAAGCAGCTTTGTTTTGTTTATTGTTTTGGCCTTGGTCCACTCTGAAGCCTGTGCTTCCAGTTTTGTGTTCACAATTAAATAATCGCCTTTTGATTTGTATCTCGTTGTTTGTGGTTGGTTTTGGGAGGTGGAAACAGAGGGTCCAACTTATGTTATGCCTTTAGTGACACTCTCCTAGACGGGGCATAACAACCACTACACAACACAAAATCCGGGACATAATCACAGACTTATACAAGAAAAAAATACATTACACATAGACAAAAAATATTCTTACATGGACCAGACGCACCACGAGATAGACTCTTCTACTTACTGCCAAAAAGTCACAAGACACCAGAAACGTGGACGGTTCCCTTCGAGGTGCCGCCAGGACGTCCCATCGTCTCGGACTGTGGAAGCGAGTCCTCCCCAGCAGCTGAGTTTATTGATTACTACCTCAACCATCTGTCACAAAGACATCCTAGCTACATAAAAGACACATCACTTCATTGAAACACTCAGCAGAATACAGGTCCCAACCAAGTCATGATCAACATTCACTATTGATATAGATTCACTCTGTACAAACATTGATGCACTCAGTGCACTCAGACACGTCATGTGAAGGATGCGATAGCTACCCTGTTCTCGGCACTGAGGGGGAGGGGGTACACAAAGAGATTCCTACGCAGCATCAAATTAAAAACTCTGGCTGAGCTACGAGTGGGGACCACAACGGATCCACCCTCCAACCCAACGCCGGGACCCGAGGGGGTCTCTGATCTATCACCCTCCCATAGCTTAGACCCTAACCATAACCACTCCATCACTCCACGTCTCACCTTAACCACTGGGGAGGCCGTGGTATCACTCACCCAGAGACCTGAACACCACCACACAGGAGAACAGGATTCTGGCACAACCACCGGACCTACGCTCAGTCAGGTAGTCTTCCCTAA
Organism: Hoplostethus atlanticus; assembly: GCA_034670405.1. Classification (NCBI taxonomy): domain Eukaryota; kingdom Metazoa; phylum Chordata; class Actinopteri; order Trachichthyiformes; family Trachichthyidae; genus Hoplostethus; species Hoplostethus atlanticus. The sequence continues at coordinate 55,941 of JAXDDX010000100.1, forward strand.
CCGGAACTATACTCTGGCCGGGCGTAATGCATCTACCGGGAGGGAACAGCAGCAACACAGAATCATCCCATTGATCAGCACCTTCTCAGATGAAACCAGGAAGGTGCATTCCAAGATCAAGGGCACTTTCACAAAACACCAACACAATAATTCGGCACTACAACAATTTAGATTAATTTCGGCATATAGAAAAAAGATCCTAATTTACAGGACATACTGGTGCGTGCCAGTATGTCCTGTACGAATGTAGTGTATGCCATCACTTGCTCGATCTGTAATAAAATATACATTGGAGAGACTGGTGCCTCTATTCGCACCCGACTCACACAACATATTAACTCTATTCGGAAGTGCAGGGCGAACACTCAGCTCGTCCTGCACTTCAAACAAATTGATGGAAGCAGTAGGCAGGAAGGAGTGTGCCAGTGCCCCAAGGGCTCTTTTAGCCGTCAAAAAAAAGATTTCCTTAACAAAAACCTAACCCTCCGGCCAGCAAACCCATCGGACGATACACAGCTCCTGCTGCAAAGAAGTGCCAAAAGATGGCTACAGACAGGACTCCAAACCATGGAGGAGCACTATTCAAACTGAATCCAGGACCTCCGGAATAAAATAACCCAAACAAATACGGTCAGATGGGAAGAAGCATGGGAAGTAGCAGTCAAATGGACCCGGCGTTAACTAAAACCCCTACAAGAAAGCAGTCCTTGAAGCAAGAGCAGAACTACAACGACTGATAAATTCAAAGGCGCAATACCAACCACCCAACACGGTGGAAACACATGAGGATGCCAAAGAAGACACCGTACCACAAGAATGGAATAGAGAACATCACACTAGATCTAGACAAAGCAGCTGTGACCGATCAGTATCCATCCCAATGACAACACCTTCACAACGGAGCATAAGATACTGTGGGGACAATCAACAGCACAAGAAGAAACCACTCTTACGCAACACTCAGCCACGGAGAATGAAAACCCAGAACCAGCATTCATCCGACATGAGCACAGGCAACAAAACCATGAACTGGAGACTCATGCCGACACAACCAATCCTGATTATGGGAGATTCAAACTTGAAAAACCTCCCACTCATACATGACAACAGAGTCCAGGTTGACAGCTACCCAGGGCGAAACTTTACCATGCTGCTCACATAATCAAGTACAATATGCAGACAAATGAAACAATCCAAAAAGTCATCTTGGACTTTGGACTCAATGACAGGAGTGGGAAACAGTGGGAAACGGCTGTGAAACAACTACAACAGATGGTTACAGTGGCCCAGGACACATTTCCTAATGCAGAGATCTTTGTCCTGATCAATTTCTCCCAGGACCTCCCGAGATATGAAAAGGAACGACTGATGAACCGATCCATCAGGAAGAAAACCGTGCACATAGACCCAATAAGACAGGAATCATTCAAAACCCAGCCGGACCACATCCACTGGACACTCCAGACAGGTAAGTACATATGGCAGCAATGGCAAAGGATCTTATGACTAGGCAATGGCTCAAACCCGGACATACCTCAAGGTTGGAAGAAACAAATAATCAACCTCTGAACAATTCCAACCAACACCTTGTCCCAATAGGCACCAAACACAAGCATTCCATAGAAGAATCAAATTAAATGCATACTTTGGATCAGCCAACACTAGAGACCAACAACCCTTCATGCCATCATCAGGATGGGAACCAAGCACTGAGCAGCTACCTCAGTCGATCACAAAACTAATGGTAAGTAACTGGAACACACTTGAACGCACAAACCCAAGGACATACACAGACAAACCCAAACTAACACAGACACAATGGAAGGCAGTACAAGCCCTAAAAAACAACAAAGACTGTCACAACCTCAGTCGTGCCTCCAGTATCCTTGTTTCCTTGTGTTTTCCCTCCCCTTGTGTCTCCTGTCTGTTTCTCGGTGTGTGTCATGGTGGGCGTGGCGCTCTATTCATTCTCCCAGCTTCCTGATTGCTGCTCTGCCTACTCACCGGCTCCAAGCTACACACCTGCAATGCATCTACTCATCCGCCCTGCAGTATCTGCATTCCCCAGTTCTCCAGTCACTCATCGCCAGATCGTTGTTTCAGCCATTGTGGTTAGCGCACGTCCCCAGCCTCTTGAATTGTGCATTCAAGCTTATCTTTCATGTGTCTAGACTTCTCATTAACCCTGTCTTCCCTGTACTCCGGGATCGTCGCTCAATACCCTGCCTGCCTATCCGTCTCCCTGCCTGCCTGTTCTACTCCCTGCCTGCCTCACCAGCCACGCTCGCCACCAGTCCCTCCTGCTTCCCCCTGCTCTCGCCTGCTGGACTTTTCATCCACTCCCGTTTTCCCTGACAATAAACGCATCATCTTATTTCCCTACTCTGAGTCCGAGTCTGCGTTTGGGTCCCCCTTGTTGTAGTCGTAACAGAACGATCTGGCCAACGTGGACCCAGTGGATCCAGACCCGGAGTCAGCCTCACTTCATAAAGCAATCGCCAGCCAGGGTGAAATTCTGGGACAACACGAGCCGATCCTTCGGTCCCTCTCCGACAACAACCAGGCTATGGTAAACCAGATCGCTCAGTTAACTAACCAGGTTACTATGCTCACTGCTCTACTCTCCTCACCAGCCTCCGCAGCCCAGCCCAGCCAGTACCTCCTCCGTCCAGAGTCCTATGCTCCGGACCCGGAACCCTTCACTGGGGACCCGGGAAAATGCTAAGGACTCATCCTCCAGTGCGCCTTGGTGTTCTACCAGCGGCCGCTGACCTTCCCTACTAACCAATCTAAGGTACATTATGTGGTAGGACTATTGAGACGAAGGGCGCTGGCTTGGGCCGAAGCGGCTAATGCCAATCAGGCACTTGTCACTCTCTCTTTCGAGGAATTCATTTCAGAACTAAAAGATGTTTTTGATCATCCCGACCACTGGGGAGACGCTTCTAAGAGTCTGGCAAATCTCCGTCAGGGAGCTAGGAGTGTGGCCAATTTTTCGGTAGAGTTTAAGATGCTGGCAGCAGACGCTAGGTGGGATGACGAGGCTCTACGGGGAACATTTTTGAACGGACTCAGTGAGCAATTACAGGATGAAATAGCTACTCGTGATGAACCCACTAACTTTAAATCCCTTGTTTCTCTGGCTATCAGGCTAGATAACTGCCTGCGGGAGTGGCGCAGGCAGAAGGCTGGTCGTCTCCACTCATTGAGCACCTCTCTCTGCTCCACCACCACATGCAAGGCTGGGGGGGTTCATCCATCCTCTGCAGCCCAAGCCCCATCTCCCGCTGTTACCTCTGTCAAGGAGCCCATGCAGTTAGGTAGAGCGCACCTGTGTCCCGCTGAGCGGCTCCGCAGGATGAGGGCGGGTGAGTGCCTTTACTGTGGGCAACCCGGTCACTTCCTAGCCATTTGCCCTGTCCAGCCAAAAGACATGGCTCACCAGTAGCTGTGGGGGTGCTGGTGAGCCAAGCGTCTACTTCCGTTTCCCCGCATGCAGTTCAGAGCCACCCTGTGCTGGAGTCAAGAGACTTTACCCCTGTTGGCCCTAGTGGACTCTGGCGCTGACGAAAACCTTTTAGACTCTGATCTTGCTTCCCAGGCCGGCCTCACCATTGAACCACTAGCCTCCCCTCTGAATGCCAACGCCTTGGATGGAAGACTCCTGGCTCAAGTTAGGCACCAGACCAAACCCAGCTCCTCATCCTCTCCGGTAATCACCGGGAACAAATCAGTTTCCACCTCATCTCATCAACCCACGCCCCAGTCATCCTTGGTCACCCCTGGCTGAAGCTGCACAATCCCCACCTTGACTAGTCCTCCGGCAAGGTAATTAGCTGGAGCCCATTCTGTCTTTCCTCATGCCTGCAATCTGCTCTTCCCCCAACAGAGGGCACTGTGGCTCCATCTGTTCCTGAACCCCCTGACCTGTCAACCGTCCCTTCCGAGTATCATGACCTTGCTGAAGTTTTTAGCAAATAGCAAACGCTCTCTCTGCCTCCACATCACCCATATGATTGTGCTATAGACCTCCTCCCTGGAGCTACCCTACCCAGTCGACTGTACAACCTTTCCCGTCCGGAAAGGGAGGCCATGGAGAAATACATCAAGGACTCCCTAGCTGCTGGCATCATTCGGCCATCCTCATCCCCTGTTGGTGCTGGCTTCTTCTTTGTGTCAAAAAAAGATCTCTCCCTGCGTCCGTGCATTGAACAACATCACCGTCAAAAACAAATACCCCCTGCCTCTCATCAACTCTGCATTTGAACCTCTCCAGGGAGCCACAGTCATCTCCAAACTGGACATACGGAATGCCTACCACCTATTCAGGATACGGGAAGGAGATGAGTGGAAGACAGCCTTTAACACCCCCCTAGGCCACTTTGAATATCTTGTGATGCCTTTTGGTCTAACCAATGCCCCTGCTGTCTTCCAGGCTCTCGTGAATGACGTGCTGTTACAACCGGCTCGCAGTCCGCAACAAAGGAGGGAGATGCATGCCAAACTTAGTAACAAACTGAAATTTATGAAAGGAATTAAAGATAATTACAATGAGGTGTGAAAGTCAGGATCAGTGGTGTATGGGAGTGCATGAATGCAGTGGCATAATGTGAGGTGCATGTTGTCAGTGTAAAACCAAAGGCGGCAACGCAACAGAAGCAATCTCAATTTGGTGAAGGGTGACGGGGCCGACACCCTGGCGTCTGGGCAGGCGGGCTTAAAAAACCTGGGAACACTTGCCAGGTGTTTCCAGTTAGCTTGATTGCACCTCAGCTCCACCCAGCCAAGGACCTGAAAGACACACCCAGCACACCCAGTACGCATAACACACAGGACCAAGGCAACAGGCCCCCCCCACATAAAGTTGGGGGGGGGCACCCAAACAACCAATCCACCCTCTCGCCAATATAACCAATATGTACTTAACAAGGTAACGCAGTATAAAGTACAATACATCAAAGTATATAATGCAAAAAATAAACACCTCACCGCTTACATCCCCCACCGACCCTTTAATTTCCCCCTCCATCCCCAGCAACTGGATCCTAGAAGCTGATTTAAGAGGAAAGAGAGACAGAAACATGGGAACAAAGCAGAGAGCAAATAAATACATATTAAAAGGACCTTACTGACAGGGAGCCCGAGACAATGCATCCGCCACCACATTGTCCCGCCCCTTGATGTGGCGAATGTCCAGGCTATAGGACTGGAGCAGCAGAGCCCAGCGAATCAGTCTCAGCTGCAGGACACCAACAAATCACAAACAAACTCCAAATGAGACTTCTCACCCCTTCTCCAACTCCTAAAGCGCTGGCGATACGCTTCATTTCCCTCCCACACGAATAACCACTTCTGCCCATTTGACCACAGGTGCCTAGTTTGACTCGACCAGATCCTCTCCCTCCATTGATGTGGCACTCAAAAGCCAAACTGCTCAAATACGAGATCACCACCTCCATAGGCCAGTGCACAAGAATCCCACACCGGAACCCTGAACCCCAACCCCAATCCTAAAGCGCTGGCGATACGCTTCAGGCACCAGCTCATATGCTTTGAGAACAGCAAACTTCACAAAAGCATATTTTGAACAGTCACTGTTACTCAAAGAAGAATAAGCCTCCTGAGCCCTTCAAGTTACACTTTGCAACATTAACGTGCGAGTGGAATCAGGCAACCCCCGTGCATCAGCTAGCCGCTCAAACAGTGAGAAGAAAGTTTCCCGAGCTCTCTCATTAAATCTGGGAACTAGCCTCAAATCACTCAAATCATCAACAGACCTTCCCAAAGTCCCGCTTGGAACAGTAAACAGCACATCAGCCCCAACTTTCCCCTCTCTAATCAAAGAGTTTTTGTTTTTGGAGTTGGAGTGAGCACCACATGGAGTAGACGCTTTTTGAGAGGCTCTGCGACACCCTCGCTAAAAACATATAATAATCCACACTTGCACCGTGAATATCTGAAAAATGAGCAACCCTGGAAGAAATGTTCATAAGGGGAAACCTACAAACCAAAAATCAACCTCCAAGAAGGAAGGTAAAGCTGCTTTTACCGTCAACAAAGTCAACGACAACGATGCTAACAGCCTAGCCAAAATGGCTAGCGACACCAGCACTGACAACACCCCGAGCTCTCAGGCCTCTCTGGCTAACATTTTAGCAGCTATACAGAAGTTAGAAGGGGACAACATTAGATTCAATGCTCTGGACTCGAAACTACACGCAGCCCAAACTTCCCTGGCCGACCATACAACTCGCATTGTTGATTTGGAGGGATGTGCGACTAGCCATGAGACCCGTATTGCAACCCTAGAGAAACGGTGCGAGGAGCTGATAGAAACCAATAAAGCCACGAAGAGTAAGCTGATTGACCTCGAGGGCCGTTCGAGGCGCTCAAACATCAAAATCACTGGTCTACCAGAAAACGTTGAGAGCGGCAAACCGACACAGTTCGTAGCAGAGTTCTTACCTAAACTTCTAGGAGCACAGAACTTCCCCGGCGGACTCAAAGTGGACCGGGCGCACCGCATAGGTGCGCAACCATCATCCGCAAGACCGCGCACCATGATTGCCAAAATCCACCACTTTCCAGAGAAGGAGAAAATCCTGAGACTCGCCCGTCTGCAGTCTCCTCTGTCTTTTAACGGGGCTCGGATCAGCGTGTATCCATATTTCTCACCTGAAGTAGCAGAACAGCGCCGAGCCTTCGATGGAGCAAAGAAGAAACAGAGATGCAGGGATAAAACACGGCCTCCTCTTTCCTGCGCGACTGATTCTCACCCATGGTAATGAACAGAAAATATTTCAGAGACCCGCGGATGCTGAAGCTTTCATAGACAGCTGTATTACACCCGACACCGCTTCCAGTGGGTCTGCACCCTGAACCACTGGGACTGGCATTCTCGCCGCTATACACGGGGAGCCTATGGTCTCCCGTCCTGCTCAACTTGACGTGCAAGAGCAAGTGTTACGTACATGAGAGGGTGGATAGAGCTGCTTAGTGAGTCCACCGATAAGGTACACTTAGCTACTTTCTTACGAAGTTAGTCTAGTTACTTCCTTGTAGTGTTTAGCTGTTTCTCAATGTTTGAGGGAATTTGTGTTTCACTTCGTTTGGGGAAGTGGACAGGGGAAGGGATTGCTATGTGTTTTTCTGTTGTTCATGTTTCTGCTATTTTTATCATGCACCGACGGCAATATTATTGGTAATACGTCACATATGTCTGAATAATGTTTTTCTATGGCTGCTAGTAGTTACAACATCTCGCCACAAGGCGGCAGTCTAACCTTACTCAGCTGGAATGTAAGAGGCTTAAGGACCAACTTGAAAAGAGGCAAGGTTTTTTCACATTTGAAATCCTTATCTGGAGACATTATCTTTATGCAAGAAACTCATATCAAACATACAGAACAATGGAGGTTAAAATGTAGTTGGATATCTCAGGTATATCAGTCCACCTTCTCTTCCAAAGCCAGAGGTGTTGCCATATTGATCTGTCAAAATGTCCCATTTGAACACATCTCAACCATCTCTGACCCGAATGGTCGTTATCTCATCTTAACAGGCCACATTTTGTCACGACACGTACCTTTCTTAAATATATATGCACCCAATTTTGACGATCCTGGATTTTTTAGGAAAGTTTTTAATCTTATCCCAGATCTATCAACCACTCACCTAATTGCAGGAGGAGACTTCAATGCTATATTAGACTGTTTTATTGATAGGCTTTCCACACGCCCTACTACCCCTTCTAATTCCACCATAGCCCTTAATAATTTAATTGGATCAATGAACCTTGTCGACATTTGGAGGCTGCAGCACCCAACTGATAGAGATTACTCTCTTTTCACAAGTGCACAAATCATACACAAGAATTGACTATTTTCTAATAGATGCCAAATTGTCTTCTGACATAATTTCCACCAAATACCACAACACATTGATTTCTGATCACAGCCCTGTGGAGTTTAAACTTGATATTGGTAGAGCTAGGCCCACATTCAATTGGCGATTCAATCATTTATTACTTAATGATAAGCAATTCCGACTACAAACTGGAAACTTGATTACAACCTATTTGTCCCAGAATGACACCTCTGATGTGAATGACTTTGAATGACACTTTGTGGGAAGCCTTCAAGGCTGTCATGCGAGGACATATTATAGCTTACGAGGCCAAACTGAAAAAAGACAGACAGAAGGAAATGTCAGAAATCTCTGCTGAACTTTCAGTACTTGAAAGTGACTACTTGAAAGTGACTACAGAACTTCAGCCTTGCCTTCCAAGCTCAATGACATAATTAAACTAAAATTCTATTCTCTCCGACCAAGTAAGTAAAATGTTATTGAAAGTGAAACAAAAATACTTTGAATTGGGAGACAAGCCAGATAAATTATTAGCACACCAGCTTAGAGGTTTACAGGCTAATAGAGCGATTCATAAAATTAAAACCAAAACGGGATCCATTTCCACAGACCCAAAAGAAATTAACGAATGTTTCCATAAGTTCTATGAGGACCTCTACTCCTTGAGGATCACTGCTGATGTAGCGCAGATTTCTGATTTCCTTAGTGCTCTACGCCTGCCCAAACTGTGTTCTTCAGCACAAACTGACTTGAATGCAAACATAACTTTAGAGGAAGTTACAGAAGCAATATGCTCTTTCCCTAATGGGAAGGCTGCTGGACCGGATGGGTATGGCGTGGAGTTCTACAGAGCATACTCGGACAAGGTTGCTCCCATTATGTTAAGGATGTTTAATCATTCCATTGCAACCGGACGACTCTCTGAATCTTTGTACTCAGCTAACATTTCTCTGATATTGAAGGACAAAAATGAGACCGATCCAGCCTCATATCATCCTATTGCTCTCCTCGGCTGTAACCTTAAAGTGTTCGTTAAGATACTTGCAAACAGACTTAAGTGTATTGCAAGTATAATCCATCACGACCAAACTGGATTTATTCCAGGAAGATTTTCCTTCTTTAATGTCAGACGACTAATGAATATAATGTACTCCAAATACGACAAAGGCCCTAGTATCTCTGTCTTAGCACTTGATGCCCAGAAAGCTTTCGATCAGGTTGAATGGAGATACATTTTAACAGTGATGAGAGAGTTCGGCTTGAGTGACAACTTTGCCTCCTGGGTTGAAATGCTATACGCCAGCCCAACGGCTTCAGTTATCACTAACTGTGATAAATCACCTGCCTTCTCTTTACACCGCTCCTGCCGACAAGGGTGCCCTTTAAGGCCGTTGTTATTCGCACTTGCTATGGAACCCCTTGCTATTAGCATAAGAAATCATCCCTCTATAGCCCCATTGATATTAGGCAAGGTTGATCACCGCATCTCGCTCTACGCGGATGACGTGGTTTTGTTCCTCTCCTGTCCTGAAGAATTCCTGCCTCCCTTATTAGAACATTTGGTGAACTTTCTGGTTACACTATAAACTGGGATAAAAGTGAATTCATGCCCCTTAAAGGGAAATTGAGCCCAAAGTTTGTTAAAAACCTGCCCTTTCACATTTCCACAGATAAAATTAAATATTTAGGAGTGGTTATCCCCAAAGATCCCAAATTGATTTATAAGCTGAACTATTTGAGTATGATAGACAAACTGAAATCCAATATTGAAACCTGGAGACTGCTACCTTTGTCTATGATAGGCCGGGTTAATGCAATTAAAATGGTGGCTCTCCCCAGGTTTCTATACCTCTTCCAAAATCTGCCTATACTTATACCCAAATCTTTCTTTAAGTTATTCGATTCTATTGTCCTACCTTTTGTTTGGGGATACAAAGTACATCGTATCTCTAAAAAGCATATATTCAAGCCCAAACACATGGGGGGGTCTAAGTCTGCCTAACTTCCAGTCCTATTACTGGGCTGCGAACTGTAGAGCATTGATATATTGGCAAGACGCATATCCAGGCGAAGTCAGCACCTCCACCCCTTCATGGCTTGCAATCGAACAGGATCTTTCCAAAAGCTCTCTCCCCGCTCTTCTCTTTTCTAGAAACAGACCTCCAACAACCATTCCTGGTAATAACTTTATGCTCAAACTCTAAGAATTTGGTATCAAATTAGAAAAATGTTTGCTCTGCCTGAGATTTCTGTTTGCACTCCTGTTTGCCATAATCATGCCTTCCCCCCCTTCTCTTACTGATAATACCTTCACAATTTGGAGAAATAAAGGCATCATCGCAATTGCAGACCTTTTATATAGACAACTCCTTTGCACAGTTGAAGGAAAGGTTCGCACTCCCAGCTTCCCATTTCTTTCGTTACCTCCAGATAAGAGATTACGTCCGCACAAATTTACCTAACTTTGAGGCGATCCCTGCCCCTGCCGATCTGTATACTCTTATGAATCAGACCCCTTACTCAAAGAGACTTGTTGCTAGATTTGTTGATTTTTTTACAGCACATAATCTGATTTCCACGCAGTACTTAAAAGAAGCCTGGGAGGAAGATCTTAGTGTGACAATCGATGATGAGAGCTGGGAAACATGCCTTAAAGCTATTCACAGCTGTTCTATAAACTCTAGACACCAACTCATCCAATTTAAAGTGATTCATAGACTGCACTACTCTTGTACCAAACTACACTCATTTTACCCTTCTGTATCTCCAATCTGCCCAAAATGTAAATCAGCAGAGGGCACATTGGGCCACCTCTTTTGGTCTTGCCCCAAACTAAGCAAGTTCTGGTCACATATTTTTAAATGCTTCTCCGAAGTATATAATTGTGACCTTACACCGGACTCGTATACTGCTATCTTGGGCGAAACCAGACATCTATTAATTCTGTCCCGTTTGGAACAAAAGACGATACAATATGGCATGGTTGTTGCAAAAAGGAATATACTAACCCTTTGGAAAGGTGAAGATGTACCTGTTTTTAAAACCTGGCTAGCAGAAATCACCAATCTGCTGCACATGGAGAAGATCCGATACGTTTCTCTCAAATCTGCAACCTTTGATACAATGTGGCAACCATTCCTATCTTATTTGTCAAAATTATCCTGAATATCTTTGTGTATATGTATATATGTGCATATATGCGTCTACCATACTGTATTATGTGTATGCACTGTATATTTATCTGTTTTATCTTTCCCTCTCAAGTCAGCGAAACATATTGTAGACGTCCACTCAATAGCTGGTGCTGATTGTGTTGCTTTTCATATTTTTCTGTATCCTATAAGAGCAGGTAGTTCTGTTGTTGTTGTCGTCTTTCGTCTGTTTTATTTCCTTGAGGGTGGAGGCGGGTGATTTCTTCTCTCTTTTTGTAATTGTGTCCCTTTGTTAACTGAAAATTTCTAAATAAAATATAAAAATTAAAAAAAAAGAAAGGTTTTTGCACTTCAAGTTTTGCCTTTTCAGTTTCTTGCCTTATCTTCTCCAGTGACAACACTTTCTCCAGCTCAATACCCTGCTGCATTTTTTCCACTGCAACGTCCTTCTCTTTCTCTAACTGCATGCGCAACACGAGCAACTCCTTCTGTTGTTCAAAAGTCAAACCAACACCAGGACCTGTTATCAACCGCGGAGGCGAGCCATCGGAGAAAGGAACAGCTTCTGCAAGGCCCAACACTTTCATCTTTAACAAGTGGCAATACTTCCTGGCACGGATGAGCCCCCAATTTGTTACGACCGGCTGGCAGGCCGCAACAAAGGAGGGAGATGCTAAAGGAATATTAAATAGATATTAAAGGAATTAACAAAGATAATTACAATGAGGTGTGAAAGTCAGCATCAGTGGTGTACGGGAGTGCATGAATGCAGTGGCATAATGTGAGGTGCATGTTGTCAGTGTAAAACCAAAGGCGGCAACGCAACAGAAGCAATCTGAGTTTGGAGACACCCTGGTGTCTGGGCAGGCGGACTTAAATACGGTGAGTCTCTCCTCTGGTTTTCACCCCCAGACTAACGGACAAACCGAACGGGCCAACCAGGACCTGGAATCTGATCTGACCACCAGAAACCCCACCTCCTGGAACTCACTACTACCTTGGGTTGAATACACCCACAACGCCCTGTCCTGCGCGGCCATTGGGATGTCCCCATTCGAAGCCTCCCTAGGCTACCAACCTCCTTTGTTCTGAGCCCAGGAGGAGGAGATTGCGGTGCCGTCGGTCCAAACCCACCTTCGCCGATGCCGCAGGATCTGGAAGGAGGCGCGCTCTGCACTGCCAACCGCAACCGGCGCCTTGCTGACCGCCACCGGACTCCTGCCCCCGACTACCAACCAGGTCAGAAAGTTTGGCTATCTGCTAAAGATATTCTCTTAAAGACAGTCTAAAAAAAATAAAAAATAAACTCACCCCACTTCATCGGTCCCTATGAGATCGACAGCATCATTAATCCCGCTGTGGTTAAATTGAAACTACCCAGGTCTATGAGGATTCATCCCAGCTTTCCTGTCTCCCAGTTAAAACTAGTATCTGTGAGTTTGTTGTAAGCTAGCTAGAATTGCAGAATACATAGACCATTTCTTGAATCCCATTTCAACAGACCACAAAAGCTATATAAAAGACACATATGACTTTGTGGACAAAATCACAAGCATAACCCTCTCAGGTCCTTCTCACTTGATGTCAACAGCTTTTACACAAACATTGACACAGAAACAGGCCTAAAAGCAGTGAAAAATGTTCCAGAAATACCCACAACAACAAAGACCGGATGACGCCCTGCTCACTCTACTTGAAATCAGCCTCACCAAAAACAATTTAAGAGTTCAACAACCAGTACTTTCTACAGACTAAAAGGCACAGCTATGGGGAAGAAATCCGCCCCGGCCTATGCCAACATATACATGGCGGACTGGGAGGAGACGGTATTTCCCAAATGCAAGGTAATACCCACACACTATTTCAGATACTTGGATGACATCTGGGGTGTATGGCAACATGGCACACAAGAATTTCAATAGTTCATAGAAACACTGAACACACACCATGCATCAATCAAGGTCAAAGCAGAAACCAACGACAACAGCACTGATTTCTTGGACATAAAGACCTATAAGGGCCCAAACTTTGACACAACGGGAGTTCTGGACATCAAAGTCAAACTAAAATGATAGGTGAAGTGGACATGGGACACAGGCTGAGAACTGATCTTTCTCAGATGGCCACCTCAGAGGAGGGTGTATAGTGTTCGAAGGCCAAAACGCCCAACGAATCTTTGGTACACTACTGAAGACGTGTTCTGAAATTTGAAATAAACAAACATTACAAATGACTAATGAAAAATAAAACCATTAAATAAATAAAAACCCAGGACTGTAATTTTATTGCTAGATACAACTAACTGTTATAAAGTCAGCAGAACAGAGGTACAATTAACCAACTGTGGTCGGCCCGTGCATTTACCCATATACCCCTGATCAACAAGCTCTTTGGTTGTTGGTGGCCGAACGAGCCAGGGGATGGGATCATATTTTGAGTGAAAAAATAATTGTCAGGTCATATAGTGGTAAACATTTTTAATGTGGTATATAAAGGCAAAATCAAAAGTATTCAAATAGCCCAAGACTCCTAAGGGTTAAAGAGCAGCCAGAAGTGTAGTTAGTAGGTCGATTTCAGCTTGTAAACCCACTCTCTTTGATCAGGGCAGGGGTTGAGGAGACCGATATGAGTCTATCCAGAGCCTTGATGTTAGTAATTAGGTCTTCAGCACTTCTCATTGTTTTTTCTAATAGCTGCATTGAAGGAGATGATCTGACCTCTAAGGTATGCCTTAAGTACCTCCCAAAGGGTCGAGGCCAAGATGCCATCGGTCGCATTGGTGGCCAAATAAAAGTCAATCTGTTCTGAGACGGATTGAACAAAGCTGGAGTCACCGAGGAGTAGTGGATCAAGCAGCCATGACTGTTTGGACTTCTGGGTCGGGAGTCATCTTCATGCATACAGTGCTCAGGGTCAATAGTTTAAAAAGAAGAAAGAAAAAAAAAAAAAAAAGAGTAGAGTAGCGGCTGGCTTCTGACATGGTTTCGTAGTCTTCTGGATCAGGTTGAGTGAACTCAATCGGCCGTCTCGGCAAGATTCACTCTAGAGCTGGTCTGGTACTTGAGCTGAGAGAAGGTTTGAGCCAGGTTCAAACTTAGTTACAGGATGGGCTGCAGGACGGTTGAGTTGAGTTTCTTGATGTCTTTCCGCCTGAGTTTTTGCCCGTTTTAGTCTTTGAGTGTTGCTGTGTATTTTGTATGGTCCGAAGAGGGGGGGAGGCCGATGTCTCCTGCATACACTACACTGGAGAATGTTATGTACATGCGGGAAAAAGTGTGAGTTCTACACCCACATGAAGCATGAAGACCTTTTATTGTCATTTTTACCTAATTGCATGTGGATGTTTTTTTGCCAGTGGTGCCATTTTTTTAAGTTTTTTTTACTACCCCATTTTGCTGCACTGTGTACCTTTTCTGACAATATGTTCTCACCAGGATAAGGTGACCGTTCCTGGTTGAATAGCTGGAGGAGTGGATAACTCCACACCTGTCCAGGGCCTACAACTGATTGGTTCCTTCGTAACAGATCGGCCCATAAGTACAGAGTCAATCCCCCTACCGACCAAAAGAAGTGTGGCGTATTTTCAGTTTGGTAGCTACAGGGGTGTGCTGCTTTTTCCTTTGTAGATCATTTTTCTTCTGTGTTTGATTCACTGAAGGAAGTAGAAGGAGTTAGCCCTCGGTATTTTAGTGGTTCCATTCTTTGTTTTGATAGTTTAGTGAGAAGGATTTAACTCCAGCAGCTTTGTTTGTTTTGTTAGTTAGGCCTTGGTCCACTCTGAAGCCTGTGCTTCCATTTATATTCATTATTAAGTAATAAATATCATAGGCAACAACTCACGTATTGCAAGCGTCAAGCATGGCAGCATATGGCAAGCATGGCAGCAAGCAGAGACAGCAGCACACAGCAAGCATAGCAGCATACAGCAAGCATAGCAGCCAACGTACCGGCAACGGCGAGCAAGGCGGCAAAGCTGCGAGCATTGCAAGCGAGGATGGTTGAGTGATCATGGGCAGCAGACGATTGGTCGCCGGCTATCGTATGTGTACCAGTGAGGCACCCACCCTATGGCCAAGTAGATATCCCACTGTCTCTCAAGGCTCAAGGGAGACGCAGTGACAAAATGCAAGCTATGCATTTCTGGATCTAACGCAGTCATTCTTGCCTTATGTGAGACCTTCTATGTGTATAGCCAGGCACCAGCTGCGGTGTGGCCATGTGTAGAACCGGGCGGAACCGGGCAGTCTACTTTTAACCCTCTAGTATGGACACAGCGGTCCCACAATATGCAATAGTAGCGGCAACCAGCGAACATAGCAGTCAACGGCGGGCATAGCGCCCAACAGCGAGCATGCGGCAAACAGCACCAAACGTAGCAGCGAACATGGCAAGCATGCATTCAGCACATTGACAGCATGAGCAAGTTGCATAAGTTATGCAAGACATTGCGACCTCCCCAAGACAAGCATGTCTTACTGAGAGACTGACATGTATCCTATTAATGGCTTCTGATACTTATTTAGTGAAATAAAAGGCTTCTTAGCTTAAGGATGCCAGTTGAGGGCCGGGACTGCAGTTCCCAGGGTCCTACGGGGCGTGATATCGCTTGGGAGGCCAGCGGGTTGCGCTGCTGCTGATGACGTCGAGGGGTGGACGATTACCGCCAAGCGGACACTCCGACAGGGTTGTAGGGCATCGGTTAGCCGGTAGCATGACCCAGGAATTGGGAGATTCCTCCCGACAGGATTGCATCATCCTCGGAATCGGAGACGGCGAGTGATATGGTGACGGCGATAGCTAGCAGGTAATATGCGCGCTTCATTGGCCAGCATAAACTGCCGTAGCGAAGCACGGTGTGCAGGGTGGCGGGAGCAGAGAGTGAGCAGAGAGTGAGCAGTGAGTGTGGCAGCTTAAATAGGCCGCGCAATTTTGGTGGCTATCCGGGCGCATCAGCTGACGCATCAGCTGACTGCTGTACCCCTCGAGTGTGTTGCCAGAAATAGCTCTGCAGGCTTCGCTCGATTAAATATATGGCCACATAATAGAGCGCAACAGTGACCGCCCACTTTTTTTACGGCTCTGGTTCCGGAAGTAAATTTCTCATTCATTTACTCCATAGACATTTCAGAAAATCCTTATATAAAGAGTTTTAAGGCTGGAACCAAGCCAACCAGCTAGACGATGAATCGTGACAATAAAACATTTGATTCTGAGCAAAAAAAGATAGGAAAACGGAAGAAAAGGCAAAGGTACAAAACTGTGTACATAATTATTTTATGAAGTGAAGGAACTACTCATCCCATAAACCATTGCGAATGATACTTTTCCAAAAACTTCCAAACTAACGATAGTTTAGCGCCCTTCTTCTTGAATTTAACATTTGTCAATAGTATAGTGTTGATATTGTTGTTGTTTTGTGTGCGTATATATAGTGTTTCATATAGTAGAGTGTAAAGTGTTCCAGCTGCATAGGATAAGCAGCTAGCTAGGTTACGTTAGTAACCTAGCTAGCTAGGTTCGCGGGTGCGGTAAACATTTCCATGGTAACAGCGAGCTCCACCAATCAGAGATGTCGCTGTTACACTTTAGGATTGTGGGTAGTGTAGTACGTCTCCATGACATCGCGAATAAAACATGTTTTTCTCAAAACAAGGTTGATATCATACGGACTTGTGGCTTCTACAGGAGCATACACTATCGTTTCACAATCTACTAGCTTGTGGTGAGTCTACATTGGATGGTTACGACATTATGGCTAATAATCAAAATCCCTATGCAGAATATGAATGGGATTTTCACTTCCGGAACCACACTGTTGAGCTCTATTCTGTATTTGTGAGGTTGGTGAACTTATGCCTTCTTGACACAGTCCTAGACGGAGCGTAACATTACAATTTACATTTACCTGAAAGCTCAACATACATGTGCCAAAACTCAAAAGACAACAAAGAACATAACAAAAAGTCCCCCCATTGTGTAGTCCGGAAATCCAACAGATTTTTCTCCACAAAATAAATAACTGATGTAATTTTACTGCAATACATTTATTTGTTGTTTATTGTTTATCACGGGACAACACAACACCAAGAAATTTGACCTGACCATTCTTCACCGATGTCTCAGCCACCTTATGAAGAATGCTACACTCAAAGAAATATTTCAGTCCATTTTGTAAGGTTTATGCATTTCAATTGTATGACAAATTTCCATTAAACTATATTAAGTAATTTGTATTAAATTGAAGTGTTATCATTTATGAAATTATATTACATAAAACTTAAATGCATTGAATTAATTATTTTAAATTTGTGTCATTCATTTTCATAAAGCCAATGCATTTGAAACGTGTTAGTTTTATAAGGGTCTAAATGACAAATTTCCATCAAACTGAAATTATTAAACTATACATTATCTGATTACATACATCCAATAACAGTCAGACAACAATATTTCACATACCAAAACTTTTATTGCAAAAGAACTCTTCGAGTTCAAAGACTGACATTTTCCAAAAAGAACAGTCAAAACTGAGTATAGGTGTGAACTAAAGGGGTCATATTATGGAAAACAGCTTATTCCTGGATCTTATACATGTTCCACATGTTATCATTGACCTAAGTAGCCGAGAAAATGTGAAATCTGGAAGTCAACCCCTTTTTCTGTATTTTCCTTTTTCCAAAAACGGTGCCAAATCGGGCCAAAAACAGGCCGTTTCAGAAAGTAGCCCGTTTATATGTCATAACGGGCGCTTCTTAACATAATCCATGCCCACCCCCAGGTGAACAACCACTCCCATTTACCTCGTCTCAAAATGCAGCTTAGGGCAGCGACGCAAGCCGTTGCTTATGGTGCATTCCATTGTACTCGGAAATCGATAATTCCGAGTCGGTATTCCTAACTTACAATCTAAATGTGTTCCAGTGCATCTGCTCGGGAAAACATAATCGCCCACAGCAAACTCATGTTTGTATGGCAAGTCTCAGAATGTTACAAGCATCTAAAGAGGAACTACATCAACTACTACAGCGCCATTAGTGAATAGAACAATGAAATGCACCATTACTTTGCGAACAGTGGAGCAACAACAAGCTACAATGAATACGGCCCGATGCCAACTCTCCAGTTCTGTTGTAGGATGCAGGCAGCAACATAGATCCCTGCACCGTCTCCTATTCATTTTATTTTTAGCGGCAACGTCCCGGCTACAGTTAGCTCATTTTTTCTGTGTGTGATGATCACTCCTCGGACTGCTTGAGCAACGGCAGGATTAGCATCTAAATTGAAGCTTAAAGATGGAGCAATTCATAAGGTACGTGACCCATCTGCAAACTTGGAATCTGTAAGTGTCACCATGTTTTGATTTTATTTGCAAGTTAGTCTGGTTAGTATATTCGACTGCTGGTTAGCTAACGAACTAGCGGGGCTAGCCACGGGCTTGTTGGGTGTGGAAGTATGAAAACTAAAGCTGGAGTCAGGACACATCTTTTAAAGTTATTGGTTGGAGTCAGGACTCATCTTAAAGTTATTTGTTGGGACCAGTGTCTGTTTTATAAGTCTGTCGAACGTGTCAGGCTCGGTAAACTTTAGCCACCATTAATACAATTTGGTTGTTTGCGCTGCGCTGTTTGGATGCAAATAGGTTGTATCCAATAATATATTGGCTAACTAGCTCAACAAAATTGTTAATCCTAGCTTGTCTGCAAGTTGTATTCAATAAGCTTATAGACATGAGCCATGAACAGACCGGCTACAGCAGAGAGCGTCGCTCACACACCCACATACACAAAACAAATGCAGGAAAGTACAATATTACACATAATTGTTATCATTGAGAAACTAAGTGGAACCGCTCAGCTGCCTCTTCCCATTCTGGGTCAGACTCCGGCTCAAACATGTACGGTCTCAGTGTTGGTTCTGGAGCGGCCGCCATGGTTATGGTAAATTTCTGCATCAAGCTTATTTGTTTACCTTGCACAGCATGAGCGCTCTGCTCTCTGCCTCCGCCAGCCGATTGGCCGCCTCACGCCATGAGTGAGGTGTGAGGCGGCCAATCAGAGCAGTGCTCATTACATACACGCCCTCAAAACAGCCTGTTCTTTACAATGGAGAAAATTAGAGACTGAAACACACACCACAGAAGCTGGTTTTAGGATTTTTTTTGATATCGACTTCAAAAACATCTTGTCAAGACCCCCAGGAACAGTTTTATATAGCCCAAAATGAGTAAAATACCCCCCCTTTAAGATGAAAAGTATTTTCAACAATATGTGCCTCCTCCCATTTGTGAAAATACAGTTAACATCGATTTACACGGCACTACTCAAGGCTGATTAGGCCAAAGTGCTCTAGTACAGTACAGTTTCCAAACAGAATACTGCCCACAGAATAATGTGCAATGTCTGAAAACTCTTAACGACCAACCATGACAAAAGGATGCAAAAACATTTTTCTGAATTGCATACTAATATGTCAAAAGTGACACCAGTACCCATCAACAGTTGAAGCTTACATTTTCAATTTCAACAAAAAACAATTATTGTTTAATCAAAATGAGGCAGTACGCTGTTAAATAACAGGACAATGAAATTCAGCGAAATGTGCAGATTTTACCCAATTTGTGCCTCCTTCAAATAAGCAAAGGGATAAAGAAAAATAAATACAAAATAATTCAGTACTTGATCTTCATATTCAAGTTATGCAATTCCTCATGAACACAAACCGGTTTTTAAGAACCACATTTTACTGAATAAAAACATCTAAGCGTAGATCAAAATTAAGTCACCATTAAGACATTCAAATATGTTCATATCCAATAATCAAATTCCAAACGCTCTGCAATAATCTTGTGTAGTTAAGTATACATTAAGGAACAATGCTGAACCCCAAAACCCTAAAAAGACTCCAGGTGCGCTGTTTAGTGGCTGATGCCTGCTTTCTGTCCTCCGACCTGAAGTGTGTCAGGGGTGTGCAAAAAGAGAATTTCCCCTCTGGGGAACAATCAAGTATGTCGTATTCTTCTTCTGGCCATTCAAATCACTGAAACATCTTTATTTTCAGCGCCTGAGCTTTGGTAGAAAGCTTGTTGCCATCCAAGTTCATCAGTATCTTCTGAAAGACCTCAGACGTGCACTTGAGTTCCTCGGGGTAGCTCAAGTTGAGCACATAAATGAGTCTGAACATCACACATCCAAAGGTGATGCTGCCCATGCCAACAAGAACATCCACCCCCTCAATAACGATTCCCACATCCTCAGGTTCTCCAGGTTCTGCATTCTCTTTTCGGATAACATAAACCCCCATGGTGGTCTCGGCAATCTTCCTCTCTGATTCTTTTATTTCGACACTCTGAGAACGAGTACAAAGTTGATCACATATCAGAAAAAAAAGGTATATTTATTTTTTACAGTAAAAGTGATAAGTTAATGAAAGACAGATACAGTACTCTGTATGGAGCTGTGCAAAAAACTGAGTTTTTTCCCTTTTAATTTTAATGTTTGTTTAATATGTTCCAATAATGGTCATGAAACTGATTGAAATGTTCTGCCTTATCTTCCTATAGTGTTCCATGCCATGCCAATCTTGCCATGCATGTGTTTGGCCTTCTTACTAGTTCAAGCACACTGCATGACATGGATGAAGTCATCCACAGTGCCCTTTTCAAGTCCTTGCACTGGAGGTAATGTTGAGAAAAACTTCAACAACCTCCAAGTGCTGATGCAGAAAAGGGGCACTTTTGATGTGGAGGAAGAACTCGTCGCTGAGGAAGACTATAAGGTGAAGTAATTACTTTACATTATATACATTTACATACATCAAATTTATTGCCCAAGTACATTTGCACATACAAGGAATTTTACTCAGTGTCATTGGGTGCATTTTAAAAAAAGAAAGCCAGACAGACACAACAACAATCAAATTAAGTCAATCAATGTCAAGGGTCAACCATGATCCTTCCAGCGCGCTTTCTGATCATGGTGGCGTACATGCCCTGAAGCGGCGGTAGGTTGGGCGTTGGCAGAGAAATGTTGTTTCAGCCTCTCTGGCATGAGTACCAGATTAAAGCCTTTTCCTTTTCCAAACGTAGCTGTTTGAGTCTAGCAGAGAACCAGGGTTTGTCATTGTTATAACTCACCCTGGTGAGTGTTGGTATGCAGCAGAGTTCATAGAGGCTGATCTATGATGTCACAGCATCTGTATATTCACCCAGACTGTTGGAGGTAGTCCTAAAAACATCCAAGTTAGTACAGTGTAGCCAATCACGCAGCTCCTCTACAGCTTCACTGCTCCGCTTCTTTGATGTCGTCACTACAGGTTTGGAGCTTTTCAGTTTCTGCCTGTATGCGGGGATCAGGGATTACTGAGTGGTCAGATTGAATTCCTGAGGGGAATACAACGGCTTGCAGTCAGTGAATAAAGATTCTAGGTCCGGGGAACACCATCTTGAAACAGTTCATACTACTGGGACCCCATTAACCACTGGCATTTGAACATGCTGACAATCTCTACTTCATTTATTGCTTTTACTAAAACACCAGTGCAAGTGCTTATTAGATATAAAGAAATAACTCACATTTTGCTAAATTTAACAGGCTTATTAAAAAGTAAAACTACCCCTTTAATTTCAGAATGATGTTGAACCCACTCCTTTCCAGAACCACTTCGAAGGAATAATAAACAATGCTGCTCTTGACATGGATGGTGAACCAAATGTTTATTATTCACCCACATTTATACCGACCTTGGCCATGTACTTCCTTCCTCATGCTGCTCTTTGGTCCGGTCTAATGCTTGGTAGGTTTAACTGGTTTTGTATTTCAAAACAGATTGCATTTAATACAAGTTTAAGCGTATATTCATCCATAGGGCTGCAAAGTCTGAAAGGGTATACATGTATAATAACGTTAATTGTTCTGACATATAAAGCAATATTTAGAAGTTAGTGAAAGTAATTGAAAGAATATTTTTTTTAGCTTTATTTTATTATTTCTGTAATTAAAACAAAATAAACATTATCTGTGGGAAAACACTCTAAGCACAGCAAGAAAGCAGATGAATGTAAAATTTGACACTGTGTGTGATCGACACCTTTAGGGGATCTTGGTCGTCATGGCACATGTCCAGCATATCAACATTTCACCAAGATGTTTAACCGTGTTAGTCAGTCCAGGACACAGGTAAAATGATAAAAAAAAAAAAAAAAAAAATGCAATATACACAAAATTACCATTTTAGTTTGGATTTAGTCTGGCAACTTCAACACTATTATCATTCATTTTCTGTTGCAGAACTTCACACAAGACAACAAGACACAGGGGATAATGGAAAAAAGCCAATAGGACCTAAAGCGCATTAGGTTCCAAAGAAGAAGACTGACTCGCCTGGATGATTTTGTGCAATCATACCAAAAGATGCACAATGCTCTTATACGCAAGTATGGTGACACTGAACGATTGAGGGGAAAGGTATGATATGATGATTGTGCGATATACAGTGCCTTGCATATATATATAGGATTGCTGACGTGTGTGTGTGTGTGTGTGTGTGTGTGTGTGTAAAGTTAGCTATCCTCAACATTTCTTGGCTGTCATAGATTTTTGTTATTTTGAAATTGAAATTTATGTCCTCTTCTAAGGAACACAGAGTGGACATAGAGACATGGAAGCAGAGAAAACAGAAGCGAAGGGGTGTCTATGTCTCCCCGCTCGTGAAAGCCTTCCCTTTCAAAAAGAAGAAGGTAAGACTTTGATTTTTAAATAACAGAAAGAGGTTTTACTATGCTTTGAATATTTATAAAAATACAAAAAAATAATATAGATTAAAATCACAAACTTTTGGAGAAGTTGATATTGGATTATTAATTCATCCGTCCTGACAGGCTGTGTCATAACTCTCCAGTGGCATGTACTTTTGAACACAGTGAACCTGCTCAAAATATAGTATTGCATTCCTGCTTCTGTTATTTCTCAATGTATGACCTGTATGACAATTCTCAAAATGTGTCATTGACATAATGGCCTGCACAAATGCATGCCAAGATTTATATTACACAAAATGTTTGTTTAAATGTTTTACAGATAGATAGAAAAGATAGAAAAACATTTCTATTACAGTTTTTTACTGTTTGTCCAATCTGTAGTCACATTTTCAAAACTCAACACAACACTCAACACAATTAGCACAACATCCGTCAGTTGTGGACCATACCATTAACACAATTCATGTTGTTTTCACACAATAAGCAGTCAATTAACACATTTCTAAAATGCTTAGATTTTCTTTACATACAAGCTTACCCAATACCAAAATGATGGATCTTTGTTGTCTTATTTACAAATGCTTGCACACAGCATGCCAGAAATGAAAACCTAATGTTCAAAACCTTAAATACAGTATAAAGCCTCTACGTCTGCAACAACAGCAGCTCAAAAGCTTTATTGAAACAGCTGATAAGCATTTCTGAATGAACAGATCACTGAAAGATTGAGAAATAGATGATTTAAGTTGTGTAAAATAGATCAAAAGCCCCATTCGGAACGGGATTAGTTTTACAGGGTAACGTGGGTAATAAAACATTTGCATGGCTCCTCGGTAATTTCAGTCATCGATCCGGACGGGATTCAAATTTACAGACAGAGGAACGTAATTGTCGGACGTACCCGGATGTTAGAACAGAAACCGAACAGAACTACTAGAAGGAGTGCTTACTGGCAGCCGTCATTATAATAGCCCATCGAAGCAGTTTGCGGGACCTGCCTCTTCTAATCTTCCGCCTTCTTATGGGCTCCCAAGCAGGAGCACTAACGTTGTATTGTACGTCCATCTCATTCAAGAGAGCAAAAGCCTCCTCGAGTGCTTCCATTTCAAACCGATAAAATGGCACCTGGCGATATGGTAGGCTATCTATTGCACGCAAAAGATCATCGCACCAGGAAGTAGTATACCCACCAGAATTCTTGTTCTAAACAGCCTGCGAACTCTGTGTTATATATATGTCAAATTACCAAGATGTCTATCCGGACGGTACAAAAATGATCAGTGCACCCGTGAGTTTGCTGAAAAACAGTAGGTATTTGGGGCCGGAATTATTACTGGGGTAGGAGGGAAAAATCACTGACATGGCTGTTCCGGACGGGATTAAAATTACTGAATAGCGCTGTAATAAATTGAATTACCTGACCTCCCCTAGAGAAACTAATCCCGTCCGAATGGGGCTAAACACAGAGTTTGAATGAAACAGTTGTACACAGTTCCTTTTGAAGGGAACAGTGAGCGGGTCACCAGCACCGGCACCAATTCGTCCAGGTATGGTATCTATCCAATATGTCTTGTTCTATAGTGAGTTTTACACTATGCTACTCTACATGTAAACATGGGTTACAGTGCATACAGTAGGACATACTGAAAAGTATTTACACATACTGTGTTTACACATATTGTGCATGCCAAGCGTTTCTATCCAAGGTGCATAGCAAGAGACGACATAAGATGTGATGTGGACGAGAACATGTGGCCAAATGCTGAAGATCGTATAGATTACAGTTTGGTCCACAACCGACGGATGTTGTGCTAATTGTGTTTAGAGTTTTGAAAATGTAACTACAGATTGGACAAAAGGATGTTAGCGACTGTAAAAAACTGTAGAACAGGACTGTGCATTTTTGTGTTTTTTCCCTTCTCTGCCTTTTTTTACTGTATTTGTGTATTTTATTTTTACACATTTTGAACCAAAGGCCATGTATGTTGGATTTTTTGTTCATCACTGGCAGCAATTTCATGTTACTAATAAAGCTTTTACTGCAGCAATTCTGTCTGTTTTCTTTTCTACTGTACATTCTATAAAGTAAAGATGGCTCATTCACTTTTAGATAGTATGTTGCCAAAAATGCACACATTCAACACTCAAATCTTAAGTATAGCTAAATGCTTGTTAGTGATCGTAAAAAACTAACAGAAAAAAAAGGTTGAAATCACAGTGCATTACATTTTCTCAGAAGATGTAATCTCAGTGACCACAGTCGACAAGCAGATATAGACATATAGATTGTCTTTCTACAAGTACAATTCCTCTCACTTTGGCTGTTGAGATCAATGGTTTATTTCGTATTACTGTTGTTATCGTTACAATACTCTAGCATTTTAGAAATCAATCATCTTAAAAAAAGATTGAGGTCTGTAAATCAATAATATATTATATGAAATGGTGGTCAAATGGTGGTAGTTTGACTATGACAAACAAGACTTTAATTGTAACTTTGTTACAACGTTATAAATTTGTTAGAAATTTAGAAATGTAAAATTTTGAAGGCAGCGTTAGATTATGGGTCAATGTATGAAGTTCCTTGTGGAAAAATCATATTTGGGTCTGACTCTTGGTATACCTGGCTTTAACAATTTCATAATCTGGAGTCATGGGATGGTATTTTGCCAATATGGCAGTATGATGTCAGATTAACTTCACACTGATTTCAGCACTATGCTGTCACATAAGGTGCTTGTAAGAATACTTACCCTACTAATACATATCATTTTTATAACTACCATTAATGCACGTGGTGGCATGTTGATGTTGTGAGCCCAGACTGACACAAAACTCTCCCTAGATTGACATTGGACTGACTGAGGCACCCTTGCCAAGTACTACAGAGTCTGAAACCTTTGGGGAATTGGCTGCCATTGGTGAACAGCTAGTTCCTGAAGTACACCAGGACTCAGACTCAACTCACCTGTCCCAGGATGTGAATGTGTCTATATGGAAAGCAGATCTCACAAAATTCAAAGTGGATGCAGTTGTCAATGCTGCAAATGTCAACTTGCAGCATTATGGTGGCCTTGCACTTTCACTATCTGAAGCTGGTGGGCCGGACATACAGAATGAAAGCAATAAATACATCACCCAGTATGGCAAATTGAAAACTGGAGACCAATTGTGACCAATGCTGGAATACTACTTTGGTGTATGGAAAATTGAAAAATGGAGACCAATTGTGACCAATGCTGGAATACTACTTTGCACAAAGATAATACATGCTGTGGGCCCACGCGTACCAAAAAATCCAACCGAAGCCATGCTGTGTCGTGCAACACAAAGCTTGAAAAAAGCATTGTTGAACATAATCAGAAGAGTGGAGGAACACAAGCTTCAGTCAGTTGCCATTCCTACATTAAGTTCTGGCATTTTCAACTTCCCCCTGTCACTGTGTGCAGACATCATAGTGACATTCATTAAGCAATATCATGACCAGCAATACTACAAATACGGTCTACCTCTTCAAGTCCACCTTGTCATCAATGATGAGCCATCTGTCAGGGAAATGGAAAGAGCCTGCAAACAGATTCTGTGTCCTGTTGAGAATGTCAGTCAAGGTCCTACCGTGACAAATGCTGAAAATCAGAAACATGAGGTGAGAACAGCTGATTTAAGGAAATAACTGATATGCTTTAATTTGAAGTAAGCAAAATGACAAAGCCTCAGGTAATACAGGTAATACCGGTGTAAAAGAATGTAAATTAATTTTTTTATTCATCATGACAACTACATCTTTAATTGTTTTTGGTGTATTCACAGTGACAATAAGAATCAGTAGTAGTAATAACAATAGTAATTATAGTAATAACCAGGCGCCCAAGTAGGGAGGGGCTAATCCCCCTAGCAGCAGCCAGAGTTATACACCACAGCCATCAACAATGTTCAACATTTTCTACCTAAAACCATTTCCAACATCCAAATCATAACGCATATTCATTGCATTTGATGTAAATGAAGTCACTAAGTCATTACTAACTAACACCTTGATCTGCTTCATCTTTTTGTAACAGCATATGACTGCTTCGGAGAACGTAGAGGACAAGCCCAGAAAAAATGTAGAGGGAGACATTCAAGAATTGAGGGTCCAATTTGGCTGAAGTCAAAACCCACTGAACCAGTGCCAGCTAAAAGACTTTCAAAACCAGTGCATGTACAAAGGTTCAATAACATCCTTCATCATGACTACTGGCCGACGAGTGATGAAATTGACCTTTCATCCTATTTAATGGCAAAGGACCATCTCAGCCTAGATGGCTTCCAGTCTGTGCTATTATTCCAGACGCTGTCACGTGGAGGAATTGTAGGCACTCCCCAAGGCAAATTCATTCAATTGTTAAACATCAGAGCCAGCCACTGGGTCACCGTCAGCAATGTTTTCTGTGAAGACAACCAGCTATCACTTTATGACAGTCTAATGTCTAAATTAGTCCAAGAAAGACAACTGGCATTGTCCTGGATGATCAGGCCACCTGCAGTGTACTGCGTGTGCAGAACTGCACGCTACAAGGAACTTATGGTGCAGTGCCCAAACTGCAGTGGTACCACCCCACCTGCATTCCCATCCCAAGAAGCGTGATTGGCAGTGATGAGGTCTGGCACTGTCTTAAATGCTCCAATACATCGACTCCACCCTAGCATATTTTCTTGGGTCAACTCAACATCATTGAAGTGTAAAGTGTATTTTTATAGTATTTAACAAATTATAAATATAATAAAAATATTTGAATATCTACATAAAAAACCAACAAAGGACTTATGACCCAACACCACACATTGTTTATGTAGAAAAAAGGTTCTTCCTTGTTATTGTTATGTATGTATTGTTGTGTTTTATGTTTTTGTATATTTGCCTTATTAAATGCTTTTGTCATGGCTTTCTATGCCAACCAATTATGCCAATAGACGCCTTTTACAGACAGTTCTACACGCTTGCTTCCATGTCACATTCTATACATGGCTACTCACAGTTTGAGATGATCTTGATTCATGTTGATGGTTCTTGAAGCGAGTGAATAATCCACAGGGCAAGTTATTGTTTGGTTGGTTTGAAAATGAAGTGAGTGTGTTGTAGTGTTGTGCAGTGCAATATTGAGTTTCAAATGTCAAAAGATTTCCACAGCACAGAAGTCGTATTTCCTAGATTTTAAAATTGAATTTTCATAGCGGGCTATGTAACTCTATTACTTTTGTAGCCTTAGTTCTGGAGCATTTCTAGTCTAAGACTTTTTTTTGTAAGAAGTATATTTGGTTGTTTGTTTTATTTTGAGGTATTCCCGGAAAGAGTTTTTGCTCCTCAACTGTGGTGTAAATCTGAGATTAAACCCTGTGCTTTATTGTATACTACACTTATTTGTATACTAGAAATAGATTTTTTTTTAAAAGAGACATTTAGAAATACAGAATTCAATTCTAAGGGAATAAATACACAAATAAGGAAATAAGGAAATAAATATAAACAGAAATTTATGAATTTATACCAGATTTAATCTATTTATTTATTAATTATTTTGTGCATTCATGCATTATTTTATTTATTTGTATATATAAACACTGATTAGTTGATTTATTAGTAATTTATGTAATTCTTAGAGTATTTTTATTTATTTATACATATAATATAAATGTCAGCTTTGGTCTTCCATACAATGGTTGCAAGGCATAATTGCAGTGTCTTTTCAGACATACGGTATTACAGCAACTGACTTAACACAGTGATATTATTGCATGAAATGTCTTGGGTTGGGCTCTATATTGGTTGTTTGTGTAATTACTTCAAGTTCTCACTGTGCCTGGAATGACAAGACGAAACTCCAATCACAGTAATGATCTCTCTCAAGCGTGGTGGTAAAAATGGTTGTGTCCCAGAGGCAATTAACTCAGTAGGTGCCTGGTGAGTTACTCATCTCAGTTCCGATTAAGGATGATATTGCTCAGTGTACTTGTATCACAGAGCTTAGACCAATACACATCACAGGTAAAAATGTTCTTGCAATATATTTTTGCAGGTTGGAGTTTATTGACGTGTCTTTTTTCTCCTACTAAAATGCACATCACAAACTGTCACCTGAGTTCCAGAGTGGACTACAGTGGATATCCATAACATTTCCAGGCCAAAAAAGCGTGGGGAGCATTTAAAAAAATATATTATTATTTTTGGGGCATTTTTACCGTTGGTGGACAGTTGATAGTAGAGAAAGATAGAAAAGATTGGCAGAATGAGAGTGTCAAATGTCTCAGGCGGGATTCGAACCTGGGACGTCACAGTTATGCTCCTTAGGCCACTGAGCCCCCAGGACATCCACCATTGTCATTTTAATTTAATGTCAGTATATCTGACGTTAAATGAGAAATAATCTTACATGAGTTTTTTGTTAATAATAATAATAATAATAATAATAATAAATATTATGACTACTTTCACTGCATCACTTTTCATCTGCAATTCCACTAGCCAAACTTACCCTATGCGACGTGGATACAGGAAAAATGTATCTAAATGTGTGTTCACCTTCTACTTTAAGCAGAAATGGCAGATAAAAAACAGCCCAAAATAACTGCCTTTTTTCAGTGCCATGCTTCACAACCCCCAGCTTGCACTCCACCCACCCACCTCAAGCTCCGACTGGCCTGGAGCAACCCCGACCACAACAGTTAAACACTGGGTCACTGGGATGCACTGGTCCTGATTTTGTGCATTTTGCATTTTGCGCACACATATAATAATAATACATTCTATTTGTATTGTGCTTTTCTCAGTACTCAAAGACACTTTACATTAAAAAAGCGTCTTGTGTGTGTGTTTATGTATGCATGTGTGCATGTGCATATATATGTATGTTATCCATTTACTTAATGACAATGTAACCTGTCCCCCAGTCTCTTTAATAAATGGTCTCCTTCCAGAGACAGTACAGGGGCGTACCTTTACATAACTCCGGCAGGGGCCTTTCCACATCTAATCACACTGACCAAACCCCTTCAGACTGCAATCAATTAAAAACTGTGAAACTTAACACCGGTCTTACTGATTAAAACCTGCCTTTTCCCACAGGTTGCTTCATTCATATTGAAGTGGAAGAGTTTCCTAATGCCTTCCAGACCCAAACGCCACACACACACAACACACACACACACAGAGCAAGCCAGGCCATTTATCTAATGTTGTCCTTTTCCCTTGGAGAGCCCTCTAAGGTCTGAAGGCACTTAGTGTGTGTGTGTGTGTCTGTATTTGTGGCTCCATGGGTGCTTGTAATTTCTCCACATATGTGAAGTTACAGCAATGCTATCGTAGTAATTCTTTTATAATTATCCCCCCACACACACACATACACACAAACATGTACATTCACACACAGCCACCATCTGCTTCTTGTTGTGTTGCTCCAGTTGTTTTCATTCAAAGTGTTTTGAAGCATTCTGTAAGGTACACACACACACAGCCAACCTTTTAGGCAAGTGAAATCCATAATGGTCCATAATGCACCTGCGACAGGAAAAATACAGTAAAACTAACTGTCGCCAGTCTCTAGAGCAGGGATTCTTAACCTTTTTGCAAGTGCAACCCCCTTTTGAGGGTTAAAATATTTCGCGACCCCCCCCCCCCCACACACACACACAATGCATAACATATGCAAAACGCCATAGCCATCTGTAGCAAGCTCATTACAACCAGGGCTGAGAGACAAGGCAGGAGGGCAGAGTTAACGGGCCAACAGGCTGCTTTATTTGCACCACAGCAGAATAATTTGACCCAGTCTTGACGGACGGTCGCCGCTGCTGGTCCTGCTCGCTCTCTCTGCTCCACAGTCCGACTTGTTCCTCCCGATCTCCTGTCGAACTCATGCACTCAGCCAAGCTCTCACTCTGATGCTCTGACGCACACACATGCACTGTGGACATGGATACTCTCCATCGCATGTCTGAGTGAAGCCATACTCCAAATACTTTTCGTCATATTTCCTACTTTTGGCTTTTTTCCCTTTTGATTCTTTCTCTGCCGTGCGTTTGTTAGCCGACACATCTTGTGGTGTCTCGCTTCCACCGATTATAAACCGCTCCATTTTTTTCTTTCCACAACACTGCACATTCACATTGCGATGTCAGCTTCCAGCACGCAGCGCGGTTGATACGTAGCGATTGAGGTCAAAGTGCAAAATATTTTTGTGCTATTACAATAGAGATAGGTAGATAGATTATTTATTGTCCTCCTTAGAGGAAATTTGTTTCCAAAGTCTGTACACACAAAGGGAAAAAATAAATAAAAATACTTTTTTTAGCACCCTTCCCATTAAGAAACCCTGCTCTAGAGAGTCTATTGTTTATTTCAGCATACAACAGAAATGATGCACCACTGGTGCCAGGCACAATGAATGCTTAACCAGGCTACACAGTCTTCTACTATCGGACACTATCGGACACTGGGAGCGGTTATATATATATATATAACCTCAATATTTTACTATAACACTATACTGTAGTCAGCCCCACCAATCAGAAGTCATGTAACACTAGGCCCTTGTCAGCTCCACCAATCATTAGTCATATAACACTAGTCTGTAGTCAGCTCCACCAATCAGAAGTCACGTAACACTTTGTATGTTTTTATTGAACAATATCATTCAAACATTAACAGCTTGGATTGGAAAAAGTATGTGAACCATGAGATTTAGTAACTGGTGGAATCTCCTTTAGCAGCAATAACCTAAACCAAATGTTTCCTGTAGTTGCTGATCAGACCTGCACAACGTTAAGAAGTATTTTTGACCATTCCTCCTTACAGAACTGTTTCAGTTCATTGATATTATTGGGATGTCTTGCATGAGCGGCTTGCTTAAAGGTCATACCACATTTCATTAGAGTTAAGATCAGGCCATTGCTAAATGTGAATTTTCAATGTGAATAATGTGAGTTTAAGCCATTCTGATCTTTGCTTTTGTGTTTGGGGTCATTGTCATGCTGCATGACCCAACCTCTATTAAGCTTGAGATCATGGACTTTTACCCTGATATTCTCCTGGAGAATTTTCAGATACAATTTGGAATTGATTGTTCCCTCAATGATTGCCAGCCAGCCATCCAGGCCCTGAGGCAGCAAAGCAGCCCCAAACCATGATGCTCCCTCCACCATGCAATGGATGAGGTTTTGCTGTTGGTATGCAGTGCTTTTCTCCCCCAAACATACTGTTGTGCCCTTTTGCCAAAGAACCCTACGGTAACAGCTAAGACCACCTGGAATCGTAGGGTTCTTTGTCACCTCCTTGAACATTATGCACCATCACGCTCTTGCTGTGATCTTTGTTGGACACCCACTCCTAGGGAGAGGAGCAATGGAACTACATTTTCTCCATTTGTATACAATCTGTCTGACTGTAGACGGATGGATGTCCAATGTCTGGAAATGCTTTTATACCCTTTTCCAGCCTTATGAGCCTCAACAACTCTTCTCTGGAGGTCCTCTGAAGTTTCTTTTGACCGGGGCATATTCCACTTCAACAGATCTCTTTTTGGAGAGCAGACTGCTGGTAACCAAACTTTGTGGGGGTTTTATATGACAGGACACCTCTAACCCACACCTGAATGTCATCTCACTGGTTGGATCACCTGACTTTAATTACCCCCTTTCATAGAAGTCATTATCCTAGAGGTTCACATACTTTTTCCAACTATTAATGTTTGAACAATATCTTCAATAAAAACATATAAAAGTAGTAGTAAAAAGCATGTGTGTTATTTGTTAAATCAAATTGTGTTTGTCTATTGTTCTCACTAAGATGAAGATCAGACCATATTTTAGGAACCATTTATGCAGGAATGGAGGTAATCCACAAACCTTTTCTCACAACTGTAGGTGCTAACCCAATTAGCACAAGGGGTAGTTAGATAAGATCCAATGTATTGGTAAAAGACAGGGTGTTTGATAGTGCCCCGTAAACAATGTGGGATTTTGTTAAAGTTTAACAAGACAGCTTTCCTTGGCCTGCGTCACAGACCTCGGTTCTACTTCACTTTGTACTCGCAATTGATTCCAGTACATCCACCAATGGATCTGAAATTATAATGGATGTGTTATTTTCAGTTCGCTGTTTTTCCAAATGTTTCTTCTACACGCTCTGTATCTGTTTTCTGTTTCGCTCACTCTGGCTTTCATCAAACACATGATGGGACAAGCACTGAAACTATTTCTCCTGGAGAAACTTGACTGGAGGTTGCAGTTATGTGGCCTGGCCTGTAGAGGAGGGCAAAGCACTGGAAGCACGATGAAGAGCGTTGCCTTCCTTCACATTTCATTTGGTACGTAGTGGTACACTAGAAAGGCCACGCCAACATCAATTGACTGCTGTTTTGAATTTCAGAAGGGAAATATTTCAGCATTCAAAATGTCTCTCCATGACCCAGTTACAATAAGATTTACCCGTTCAATTGATGGCTTATTGGCCTTCTCTTGGACCATTTTGGACCTGTTAAAACCCTCAGTTTTAACCTGAAACAAATCACACATATACAGTGCTATTACAGTTTTTTTCCGATTGCTATCGAGAATTGGTCAAAACTGAAGTCACATTGTCAAAACTCTTTACACAGTCAGCGAAACAGAAGTCTATGTGGACCAAACTGTGAATCATTTTTCATTGCTTTCACACAAAATGCATTCAATGACCACATTCTCCAAAATCCATGAACTCTTTTCTCATTCATACTCCACCACCTGCAAAACACTATATATTTCCAGCACATTTTTCAAATGCTAACACACTGTTTTCAAAACTGTTAAAGGGGGGGTATTGTACTCATTTTGGGCTATTTAAACTGTTCCTGGGGGTCTTTACAAGACGTTTGTGAAGTCTATATCAAAAAAAATCCTAAAACCAGCTTCTGTGGTGTGTGTTTCAGTCTCTCATTTTCTCCATTGTAAAGAGCAGGCTGTTTTGAGGGCGTGGAGGTTGTATGTAATGAGCACTGCTCTGATTGGCCTCCACGCAATCGCCTGGCGGAGGCGGAGAGCAGAGGGGTGTTCCACGAAGCGAGCTTACCACTTATCCAGGCTTATTTCGCTTAGTCTGGCTCATTTTCAGGTTTATTCGGTTGCACAAAGCAAGCTCAGCATAGTTCAAGCTAAGTTGCTGTGGCAACTTATGCTTCCTGCCTCGGGGCAGGCTAGATATCAGGCTAAACCACAGTTGAAGCTTAATCGGTACTCCCGTAACACTGATCCGAATGAAACGCAATGATTTTCAAACAAGGTTCCGCCATCCTAATGTTCAACACTATTACCCTAGACCCTACACTATCAGACATAAAATGTAACGTTAATAGAAAATAAAAAATATAAAATGATGTAGGCTGTATCTACAGCGTTGTTAGGCAACCCCATTTAACCATGAGTGTCCAGCGAGACCTCAAGTGCCGTATTGCTTTTTGAAAACGGTTACAACTTATAGAATATAAATTATTTTTATTTAACAAATTCATTGAAATAATAAAGTATCTTGAATATATGTCAAGATGTTTCCACGGTTGCTAGGAGACGCATTCACTGTTTCTGTATGGGATTTACAGTCACTGTA
This sequence comes from Hoplostethus atlanticus, assembly GCA_034670405.1. Taxonomy (NCBI): domain Eukaryota; kingdom Metazoa; phylum Chordata; class Actinopteri; order Trachichthyiformes; family Trachichthyidae; genus Hoplostethus; species Hoplostethus atlanticus. Next base: position 90,328 of record JAXDDX010000100.1, read on the forward strand.
GAACACACTTTCAGCCGATCAATTTCCAGGATGGAAACAACCAATTTCATAAAAATATAACAAAAATAAGAACCAGCCTGAACAGCTCAGTCAGTAGAGCATGAGACTCTCAGTCTTAAGGTTGTGAGTTTGATCCCCATATAGGGTCCAGTACAGTACGATGACTGTAATGTAGTAAGATGAAACCTTACGTACAGCCTTCATTTATGCCGATAGATAGTACATTTACAGTCTTGAGGTTTCATATATGGCATGGTTTCATTTATAATATTTTTAGCACAGCTTTTCAGTTCTTTAATATTGTTGGAACACATGATATTTAATAAGGTCTATACAATTTGTTCGTTTTTAATTCAACAATTACTTACGCATTCAATCTAGCAGCAATTCGTTGCTAATCTTTATCTCTCCCTTTTATTTATGGCAATCGTATTTCCCTTTTCATTGTAATATGGCTGAATTCTCCATAGACCTCCACTAAAAGTCGCTGTTCAGTGGCCGTGAACATTGCGGCTTTGTCTTTACCGTCATTTTTCGCCATGATGAATCGATCAGATCCATGATCGACCTCTCGGGCTGCTTAAATAAACTGTGTATAAATGTGCACGCGCAATTATCTGGATTGCTTGAGCCTTGCTCGGTTTAGCCCGATCACGGTAGCTTGACTTGGGCTTCGTGGAACCGCTGTAGCCCCGATTGATTTGTTAGGTTAATTCAAACCAGGCTTGCGAGGTTAATCGCCGCTTCACTTTTAGCTTCACTGGTCGCAAAGTAATGGTGCATTCCAGTGTACTCGGAAAAAACGGCGTCCGATTGTGATATGCACCGATTCTATTCACTAATGGCGCTGTAGTAGTTGATGTTGAGTTTAGATGCTTGTAACATTCTGAGACTTGCCATACAAACATGAGTTTGCTGCGGGCGATTATGTTTTCCCGAGCAGATGCACTGGAACACATTTAGATTGGAAGTTAGGAATACTGACTCGGAATTATCGATTTCCGAGTACAATGGAATGCACCATAAGCAACGGCTTGCGGCGCTGCCGTAATGCCGTAAATGGGATTGGTAATGCCGTAAATGGGATTGGTTGTTCACCTGGGCGTGGGCATGCTCTGAGAGGGGCTGGATTATGATGTCCAAAGGGGCTACTTTCTGAAACGGCCTGTTTTTCTCCTATCTTTGGTACCGTTTTTGGAAAAAGGAAAATACAGAAAAACGGGTTGACTTCCAGATTTCAAATTTTCTCAGCTGCTTAGGTAAATGATTTCCTGTGGAACATGTATAAGCGCCAGGAATAAGCCGTTTTCCATAATATGGGACCTTTAAAAACACATTCAAAACAGAATGATTTTGTGCATTTCTGCAGTAACCATATTGAAATATATAGAAAATCTTAGCAGAATATTTACAATAAAATGTAATAATAATCATTCCAAACACAGCTGAATGCCTACCCAGCTGTTTTTAGTGTCGCTACCAAACAGACAAAAGGTGACGGCTTCGGAATGACTTTGTTTGGAAAAATGGATCAAGGAAGACAGATTGGTGGGGAAAGAAGAGTGGCAGGGAGAGGGAGAATGCGTGGAGGACAAAGGAGAGGAAGACCAAGAGCGGTGGTCTCTGATGAGATAAGGCTCATTATTGACCATGTTGTAAACCATGGTCTCTCTTTGAGAGAGGCCGGTTTACTGTAAGGGTGCAACCAAATCTGCAGCCTTCAACAGTTGCATCAATAGTACGATTTTTCCATCAAAACAACAGGTGAGATGTGCATCCTTTAATCATAATTGAACTACATATTACAGTACAATACAGTATGTTTACATTTTTATATGTACTGACATTTTGAAATATATTTTGTGTTTTAGGATCCAAAGGTTGCCTCCTGCAATTTCAGGAATTTGTTTCAACTTTTTATTTCCCACAAGTACAGTAAATTACGATTTGAAGCTTCAAAGATAAAAGTTAATCATTTATGTAGTGCTATAATTATTATGAGTGACAATGTATGCTTTCTGAGTGAGAAGTGTTGCCAGTGTTATGGTCGACCGAGCTTATTTTGAGACATGTATTAAGTTTTGGAGTTGGAGGTGAGTTTTGGAGGTGAGATTAACTGTTTGGCCAAGATGCATGTTGGTAATGCAGACTGTATGAAGAGTTTTGAAAAAGTGGCTTCAGTATTGACCGATGCTAGTAATGTAATGCCTTGCCATATAAAGTACCACCAACAAAGGGGCACCTGGATTTGAACCACTGAGATATATCCCCATACTGCCTATACCAGTGGTGTCCAATCATGTGCCATGGAGGGCTGAGAGTATGCAGGTTTTCACTCCAACCAAAGACTACAGCAGGTGATTTCACAGATTAGTCCCTCCTCTGTGTTAATCAGTGAAATCACCTGGTGTAGTCTTTGGTTGGAGTGAAAACCTGCATACTCTCGGCCCTCCATGGCACATGATTGGACACCACTGGCCTATACGTTTCCAAGAAAGGAAAGTGGGAACAGGTGCTAAAACCTTTAGCATTAAAGCTGCACTAGGCAAGATTTTTATGCACAAGTACCCCTGTCTTATCAGCCTAAATCACAAAGTGGGGCTACAGAGACCCTGTAGATTCAATTCTGGTGTCAGATATATACACCACCCACAGGAAGTGGCAAATCAAATATTTAACTGGTTATATGCCATTATGCTCCATTGACATTAAAATAATACATAAACAGCATATATACATTATCAGTCTGTGACCCTGTATGGTCATGCCTAAATCCGCATTTGCTGAAATTGGCTGTTCAATTACATTGGGGACGTTTTGGGGGGCGTAGACCATTTGCTGTGAGCGTGGCCAGCAGTGAGCTGGGTTGTGCCTGTCAAGGTGAGGCTAGCGGCCACAGAGCAGGAAAGTCATAGCAACAACATCAATGGAGGAAAGTAGTAAGAAAAGAAAGAACAGCGAAGCTAAAGGCAAGTCAGTCAAGATTGGGTATTGAAGTTCAAATTTGCCATTTGGTTCCATTAACATGCAAAAGTTGCCTGGTGCAGCTTTAATGGTTCGTAGATTAAATCAATCTGCTGGCTAGATTCGTCTCTCACGTATGTCCAAAGACCTGTGTTATTATAGGGGGTGCGCTGTGTTGTACTTATCCCATGAGTAAGGTAAGTATTTAGACAGTGACAAATTGATGTTTTAGCTCCATACTGTTATTACTTTGAATGTTAAATGACGCATCCCTTTTTAAACTGTTCATCTGATGGGACTGAAAATACATTCATCTTAAAGTTGACAGCCTGCACTTTAACTTAGTTATTGCTCCAATTCCAAAGTAATAGGAATATAAATCCAAAATATCAAGCCATGTGTTGCAAATGGTGCTCACTCGCTGTTTCACTGGCAACAGGTTCACGGTTTAGATATTTTCTTCCAGTGCCTCCCTGCTCTTCCCCCCTGCAGACCCCTCGCAGACCCCTCGCTGCCTAGATACAACAAACAAAAAGAAAAATGCAGAGTATAAAAAGAAAGCGCTTTCCACTAAAATTGAATCTTTTTGGATTATTTCGGACTTGACGCGGTCTGGCTACAGGCTTGCGCCACAAAATATGCCTTGGATTCAAAATGTGATTTTTGCTGCGGTGTGGAGCACCCCGGTTTTAGACTAAATTACTGCTCATGTGCTAGTCAGTGGAGGGCAGCCCTGAAGACGAGGGTTTGGCTAAGAGGCAGTGGTGGGACGTCGCATGAACTGCACCACTTTGGGTACGTCTTTTTTTACAGCAATATGGCCTCATTGTCGTCAAGAAATATTAAGGAAAACAGAGGACTCCGAGACATCTACACTGAACTTCTTCATTCACACTGCTCCCAAGCTAAAAAGAAGACGTGCTTCCAAACCATTCACTCCAGGGATGTATGAACGCAGGAGACATAAACAACAAACTCAACTTGACTCGTCTTTCACCAGCCACAATCCGCACACCCAGGGGTTTACTGTAGGTTAGTTTTCCACCAAGCCAGCTGTATCCACCCTATTTATACAGCAGTGGGTTAAATATAGCCACGGACAGACCAGAGAACTTGCAATTGCGGCTGTAAAAGTGTTCTTTTTATAGATGTTTTTCAAACAGAGGTTGGAGACTGCTGTGGCAATACTGTATGTATTTGGGAAGCTGAATGGATGTAACAGACAGAAGCATGTCATTTGTCAGGGTAAAGCTTGAAAGGATTCGGTGGGGGTGAAAAACCCCAATGCGCCAGCTGCCTGTTGCACCAGGTCAACTTATTTTCAGGCTAGTTTGGACTTTTCACTTTTTAAGTCTGTGTTTACACATTACTAAAAATGTAATGGTTGCACCAACTGAAATAGTTCCAACAGCTACCCCAATGATACATACCATATAATCACAATGTCCTGGGTTCAAAGCTGATATCGGGACTTTGTTGCATGTCGTCCCTCTCTCTATCTCATCTTTCCTATTTCTCAAAGTCAGCTTTTTGACGATTTTTGCCAGCTGATCTACAGGAGGTACTGCTGTCTCATCTACAGGCCTTTTGCATGAAAAGGGTTCAACCAATCATTTCCTGGTGGTAGCCTATACCAGTGGCAGACCTGCCAACCTTGGGAAAATATTTTGAGTATCACAATAGTGTAACGCTCACGCGCTTTCGCACCACTTCACTTTGCACACGGTCATTTCCCCACTCACCGCTATATCATCAAGTTATTCAACATATAAATCGGCTATGAAGAAAACAATACAATCATATATTCTTGAGAAGAATTCCTTTAATGAAAAGACAGATATTTTTCTTTTGCACATTGGGGGGGGAAAAAACACCCAGAGGGAAAAAAAAGTATTATCTTCTCAGAATTGTCTCTTGTATAATTGTTTTCATTGTCATTTCATTGTTTTCATTGTCAAGTATTTACAGAAACTTGTGTTGCGATGTAAAACATTGTCAATTATGAATAAAACCAAGTTTCTGGGCATGATTTCCATTTTTATTTAATAATTAAATAATTGAATGCAATTCACTTATGATTATCAGCTTATATAAGCACACATATCATATAATGAAAAAATGGTATTCAGTTGACAAACTATCTAGGAATGTATGTAGGTTTTAGCTAAATTATTACCTGAAGCTCCTTGGGGGCTGATGTCAACATCATAATTGCACAATGTGCAAAATGCATGGTGAGGCATTTTTGAGGGACGGAGACACGGCCATTGCTCCTGATATTTAGCGAGGAACTTCTGGGGCGCATGCACTCGCTTCTTTTTAGTAACGTTAGGTCTGCTGCTCTCTCTCTCAGTGTCAGTATCCTCGTCATCATCGGACATCATGATGACTAGTATCTCTACCTGCAAGGCTGGTCGGGTGACTGGCTGCAATAATAGGAATTATTTGCTACGTTATCAGTTTATCACACCATAGCCTTAAGTCTCGTAACGAGGCTAATCACGTCGTATGCGAGCCACGACTAACTAGCGAACAACAAAGTTACCGAACATGTTTAGCAATGTTTCATATGATGTTAACATTACGGTCACATTTTAAATATTTTTGTGCTTGATTATTACTCCCCCACTTCCCATTTTACCTCAGCAATGCAATGCAACGTACGCCTCGGTCGATGACAAAGTAACGTTACGGTAACGTGATGCAGTAACTGCATCAGTGGATGTTTGTGAGTGAGAAGATTTGGGTCGGGGAGGGGCTAGTCTCGTGCCCAGCCTGTATGCGAGAACTCAGCAGAACTCGCTCGAGTCGGGTTTCCGAGACTAGGGAGGGGCTAACGTTACAGAAGCACAAGAGGGATGTAATTTAAATACCGAATACATGTACGGTATTGTTTTGTATTGATTGATTGTTTTCTGTAATTACATTATTATATATAAAAAAAATTGTTTTTCATTTGCGTAGTTTCAGCTGGCATTTCGTACCTGCGTATTTTGACCAAGAATTGCGTGGTTGGTATACAAAATGCGTGCAGGTTGGCAGGTTTGCAGTGGTTCTCAATCCAGTCCTCAAGGACCCCCTGTCCTGGAGGTTTTAGCTCCAGCCTTGCTCAGGCACACCTGAACCAATTAAAGTGAAAACCATGAAAACCTGAAGTCTCTAATTGGTACAGGTGTGCCTGAGATCTTTCAAAAGGGGGGACTGGTGAACTAATCTTAAAAAATCAAATTCATCCAATTCAATCCAACATCAGTTTAATGGCAGTTTTGTGTGTGGATAATAAGTCCTGTGCACAAATCAGTTGTTGCAGGTTAAGCTGTAGCCTAACACATACTGACTGAGCCAGATGTGAAATCAGCATGAGAAGATCATGTGAAGTCAGCATTTTGTACCTTGCCTGTCATAGGATAACACTGAGTTCAAATTCAATGAATTATTGAAATTTTCTCCCGCCCCTTAGGGTACTTTCTCTATTGGACTAAAAAACCTAAACATTTCAAATTAAGACAACAAACAGCAAAGGGACATAACTATGTGCAGTCAGAAATTCTATTAAAATTAATTCTATTAATAATTAACTACCCTGGACAGAGAATTCAAGAATCCATTTTCCATTACTATAGGCTATTAGATGAGCTCTTCGCAAAAAGATCAGCACTCCCAGCACTCGACAAGTACAAGTCAAATTCTTGTAGAGCTTTTTATGACCTTTTTATGGACCCACATAGCAGCTGATAATGTAATAACCTAATGTAAAAATATAATTAATCCTGTTAATGTAATATATTTCCACATAATACCATCCCATTATTACACTAAGTAGGGATTATTACTTCATGAGGGGTGTGGCCTATTTTTAACTAATGATGTAGTACCAATATAGTTTCTTTCAAAATGTCATAATACTGAATTATTAAATTCTTCTTATGAGTTGTTACACTATTAGTCAATATTGTTATTATATTATCAGCTATGAAGTAATAATTGCTGGTTAAAGGTGCTATATATAGCATTTTAACATCAATACATTGTAAGCAATTCGGAGGCCTACCGTAATCCACTGAAGCAATACGCGACTCATAGTGGCAGAGAATGTGGACTTTCCGTGCTTGCAGCCATAGCCACAGAGCTCACATGTACCAGTTTGCATTGCATGCTAGCTTGACTGCATGCTAGATTGGCCCCATGACCTGCCCCCAACTACAGTGGCTCGGCACAACCAAACACCTGCAATATGACGAGAACGCAACAGCATTTAAGTCATTTTTAAAATCTCAGTATATGCAGCTTGCATTTCACACCGGATAATATTGAGCGAGACATGAAAGTCAGTTGATGGGTGGCAGTGAGCAGAAGGGACTGAAGCTGACTGTTCCCCTGTCTTACTAAAAGATTAAGACGAAGGCAAAAGTTTTTCCACTCAAATACTACAAATGCACGCAATCCACATTTATTTTACATTTCAAGCTAAGAGCAAAACGATAACCATAGCTAGGTAATCGTTGCTGTACTATTTGTAACAACTACTGGATTTATTTTGGTTTCAAGCAAACAAGATGTGGAAGTAGAAATATTGGAGGAAAAATGGAAAGGATGGAAAAATACCGTAATCAAAATAAATTTAAATTAAAGGACCCATATTATGGAAAACGGTTTATTCCTGGCACTTATACATGTTCCAAGGGAAATTACTTCCCTAAGCAGCTGAGAAAATTTGAAATCTGGAAGTCAACCCGTTTTTCTGTATTTTCCTTTTTCCCAAAACGGTGCCAAAGATAGGAGAAAAACAGCCCGTTTCAGAAAATGGTTCCTTTGGACGTCATAAGGTGCAAATCCAGCCCCTCTCAGAGCATGCCCACGCCCAGTTGAACAACCAATCCCATTTACGTCTTCGCAAAATGCAGCTCACGGCAGTGCCGCAAGCCGTTGCTTATGGTGCATTCCTTTGCACTCGGAAATTGATAATTCCGAGTCGGTATTCCTAACTTCCAATCTAAATGTGTTCCAGTGCATCTGCTCGGGAAAACATAATCGCCCACAGCAAACTCATGTTTGTATGGTAAGTCTCAGAATGTTACAAGCATCTAAACTCAACATCAACTACTACAGCGCCATTAGTGAAGAGAATCGGCGCATATCACATTCGGATGCCGTTTTTTCCGAGTACACTGGAATGCACCATTACTTTGCGACGACTGAAGCTAAAACAACATATCAGGAGATATATCAACTCCAGTTATTATTTTGTAGGATGCAGGCAGCAACATAGATCCCTGCACAGTCTCCCAACACGCGAAAATGCCAGGACAGAGTGGATTAATTTTATTTTTAACGGCAACGGCTACAGTTTTTTCTGTGTGTGATGATCAGTCCTCAGACTGCTTGAGCAACGGCAGGATTAGCATCTAAATTGAAGCTTAAAGATGGAGCAATTCATAAGGTACGTGACCCATCTGCAAAATTGGAATCTGTAAGTGTCACCATGTTTTGATTTAATTTACCAAATTAGTCTGGTTAGTATATTCACCGCTGGTTAGCTAACGAGCTAGCGGGGCTAGCCACGGGCTTGTTGGAAGAAGAGAGAAAACTAAAGCTGGAGTCATTAAAAGTAAAGTAAAGTAAAAGTAAAGTTATTGGTTGGAGTTAGGACTCATCTTAAAGTTATTTGTTGGGACCAGTGTCTGTTTTATAAGTCTGTCGAACGTGTCAGGCTTGGTAAACTTTAGCCACCATTAGTACAATCGTGTTTGGTTGTTTGGCTGCGCTGTTTGGATGCAAATAGATTGCATCCAATAATATATTGGTTAACTGGCTCAACAAAATTGTCAATCCTAGCTTGTCTGCAAGTTGTATTCAATAAGCTTATGGACATGAGCCATAAATAGACCGGCTACAGCAGAGAGTGTCGCTCACACATCCATATACACAAACACAAGGCACGAAAGTACAATATTACACAGAATTGTTATCATTGAGAAACTAAGTGGAACCGCCTCAGCTGCCTCTTCCCATTCTGGGTCAGACTCTGGCTCAAACATGTACGGTCTCAGTGTTGGTTCTGGAGCGGCCGCCATGGTTAGCATGAGCGCTCTGCTCTCCGTCTCCGCCAGGCGATCGCGTCACGGCGTGAGGCGGCCAATCAGAGCAGTGCTCATTACATACAACCTACACGCCCTCAAAACAGCCTGTTCTCTACAATGGAGAAAATGAGAGACTGAAACACACACCACAGAAGCTGGTTTTAGGATTTTTTTTGATATAGACTTCACAAACGTCTTGTAAAGACCCCCAGGAACAGTTTAAATAGCCCAAAATTAGTACAATACCCCCCCTTTAAATAAAAAATAAAATCATTTTGCATTTTATTGGAATAATCCTGGGTATTTGCAAAGGATGGGAAACAGTTATATTATATATTTTCTCCGTAAATAGCAACCATTGTCCAACAATAATGCCTCCTCCTCCTTTGAATAATAATTACAGGCCCTGCTAAAATTTTGCTAACACAAGCGACTTAAAGGGGACATATTATGGAAAACGGCTTATTCCTGGCCCTTATACATGTTCCACATGTTATCATTGACCTAAGTAGCTGAGAAAATGTGAAATCTGGAAGTCAAACCCTTTTTCTGTATTTTCCTTTTTCCAAAAACGGTGTCCAAATGGGGCAAAAACAGGCCGTTTCGGAAAGTAGCCCGTTTATACGTCATAACGCTTCTTAACATAATCCAACCCCTCTCAGAGCATGCCCACGCCCAGGTGAATAACCACTCCCATTTATCGCGTCTCAAAATGCAGCTCACGGGCAGCGCCGCAAGCCGTTGCTTATGGTGCATTCCATTGTACTCGGAAGTCGATAATTCCGAGTCCGTATTCCCAACTTCCAATCTAAATGTGTTCAGTGCATCTGCGCGGGAAAACATGGACGCCCGCAGCGAATTCATGTTTGTATGGCAAGTCTCAGAATGTTACAAGCATCTAAAGAGGACCTACATCAACTACTACAGCGCCATTAGTGAATAGAATCGGCGCATATCACTGAACGTGAACGTTAGTAGTCTAGTACCGCATGCTAATAAAGACTTCTATCTCGTAACGTTGAGCTCAAATCAACTGAATTACATTACAAATGTAAACTAGAATGACTTGAATGACTGTTCTATTGCGCCTTTCCGTGTGTCGGATGTCGTTTTTTCCGAGTACACTGGAATGCACCATTACTTTGCGAACAGTGAAGCTACAACAACAACATGTCTACGGCCAGATATCAACTCTCCAGTTGTTCTGTTGTTGCAATCTATATTGAATTGCATAGATCACTAGCTGCCATAGTTCAATGAAGCTATGCAGGTTTATAGCAGTAAGTAGAGACCATTTATCCCAATGACCAGAAGGGCCCCTGTGCAGATGGTCTCACACCCATACAGAACCGGTGCTTGGCCTGGTGTAACTTTGCACTGTCGAAGTGCTTACGGGTGAAAGAGCTCCTGGTAAGTGGGCTCTTATGACTACTATCCCAGTTAACTCCATCCGTCTGCTTGATGCGATGCTCTTTGCGAATGGCAATGACCACACAGGTCATCTACTGTCTGATGTTTTACCCTTAGACAGCCTTCTAACTACAGCATCTGGGAAGAACCCAAATCATCTTTTGGTCATTTGGCTAATGGAACATACAATGGGTATTCAGTTTTACTTGTGATGTTCGTGAGACTTATTTGTGTTACTCCTAGTGGTTTTACGATGCTTTACGATGATTTTCCTTTGATTCCTACGCCACATATGCATTCAGATAAGGATCGGCCTTCTCCGCCTCAGCCTAACAATGCCGTTGAAGAAGCTAGAAATAGTATGCCAACCATTGTTCAAGGCTCGAATTGCCTCAAATTGCCTCGACATTTCTCAACAAGTCAGGTCTGGTCAGCACGTTTCTTCTGCCATTCTTAATGAGCATTGGTGGGATACTATTTTCTCTTGGGCTGACTCTGACTTTGCCAATATTGTGAAATTTGCCACTATGGCTATGCGGTGTACCATTCCTTTTGATGTGGGCTGTTACATGCTGCATGTGCTGTTGTGCAAAACAATTTTTCATGTCTTCCAACTCGCGGGGAGTTTCCGTTCGTGCCCTGTCGTTTGTGACCTCTCCTAGTAGAGAGCCGCTGCCTCTATATGATCCATTCCACGATTGCGCTGATATCCCCATGTAAATGTTGCCTCCAGATGTTGATTTGTGCATGTGAGGTTATGCTTTGTGAAAGCGCATAAAGGGGGTGGGGGGGTATATGGAAGTAGAAATATTGTAAGGGTGGAAAAATACAGAGCGTTCTATGCCTCCTCTTTCTGCTCTGCTTGATGTAACTATGAGAATGACACCTCTGGAAATGTACTATGTAGATGCCCTAGAACAGTGTTTTTCAACCTTTTTTGAGGCATGGCACATTTTTTACATTAAAAAAATCCCGCGGCACACCACAAACCAAAAATGTTACAAAATGACACTCTGTAGCCTAATACAGTATATATAATGACAATATAGTCTCTCAATTTATTTATACTCACTCAGTGTGAAACCTGGGCCTGTTTAGATGAACACAAAGCTGATATCCTGGCAGGAATTGAAGAAAGACACACACAAAGCTCTTCCTCAACAGCTCTCAGTCTCTCTCTGTTTTTAGTTTTTATAGCAGTCATGCTTGAAAAGCTCAGCTCACATAGATATGTTGTGGAAAATGGGACCAATGTCGAAATTGCTCTGTTTGCCAGAATGGGGAACTCCTTGGCAGCAGTCAACCAAAAACTGTCCAAAGGTAGATCAGCAAAGCTTAGCTTTAAACCACGATCTTGTCTCAGTTCAGTTAGTTCCTCTTGCTCCTGCAAAGTCATGTCCTTTCCAACAACTGCTGCTGAGCTATATGGGTCCCTAACCCAGTCAAGGCAATCAGTGGAGGCTGAAGGGAAATAAAATGACAACTTCTCCTCAAGAGTTTTCAAATGTTTACCTATTATCTCACACATTGCAGCAGTGTTAACATCTTGCGATTTCTGGGTGAGTGGGAACATGTCAAGGTTGGCACTTTCCACATGTTGTTGCCAGAGGTGCACCTTTTGAACGGAATCCATTTATTTTATCTGTACTTGTCAGCAGGTTTTCATTTCGGCCTTGCATTCGTGTGTTCAGTTCATTCAGATGCTGAAATATATCAGCCATGTATGCCAGCCTTGCACACCACTCATCACTTGCAAGCAGCTTTGCGTCATCGCACCTCTCATTAGTCAAAAACACTTTTAGTTCCTCCCGCAGCTCAAACACACGGGCCAGCACTTTGCCGCGCGACAACCATCGGACCTCCGTATGGAGCAATAAGGCTTTATGCTCTGCTCCCATTTCCTCACACAAAGATGCAAATATGCGACTTTTTAGAGGTCTTGTCTTTACAAAGTTTACCATGCGCACAACACCATCCAACACAGGAGCTAGGTCTGCTGGTAAAGTCTTGGCAACGAGTGCCTCACGGTGCAAAAAACAGTGCGTAACAATAACATCTGGGTGTCTCTCTTTCACTCTGCTAACGAAGCCTTTGGTGCGCCCGACCATGGCTGCTGCTCCATCAGTGCAGACACTTTGTGTTTTCCCACTGAAGTCCGCCTTGTTCAAGATATTCTGATGTGACGCGAAAAATTTCCTCTCCTGTTGTTTTTTCTGGCAATGCCTTGCAAAATAGGAAGTTTTCTCTGATGGCGTCTCCATCCACAAAACGCACATTGGCCAAGAGTTGAGAATGCCCACTAATATCCGTAGACTCATCAAGTTGCAATGCAAATTTCCCACTGATGCGTATCTTTTCCAAAACAACACTTTCGATGTCTGCAGACATGTCATCAATACGTCTGGCAATTGTGTTATCTGGGAGAGAGGGACTTTAGCTATTTCTTTAACCGCGTCAGGGCCGAGCATCTCGTTTACAATGGCTTTGCAGGCAGGTAGTATTAATGTCTCTGCCACAGTGTGTGGCTTTTTTGATTTGGCTACGAGTTCAGCAACTTGGTAGCTAGCTTTGAGAGCTCTCTCATTCACCTTTGTGGTTTTTCTCATTAAAGTTGCCTGTTTCTCAGTGTGTTCACGCAGGCGAACAAAATAGTCCACGTTCTTGTTTTGAAGTGACGGGTGTTTCGTTTGGAGATGGCGTTTAAGCTTGCTTGGGACCATGGCACTGTTGGATAGCTTTTCCCCACATACCAAGCATAACGGAGTCGGTGCCGTCGGATCCCCGGTGAAAATAAATCCAAATGAAAGATAACTTTCGCTGTATTGCCTCGAGCTCACCGTTTTTGCTTTCTTTTGACCACCACTCATACTAGGGCCTTCATCTGGGTCAGAATTTTGTCCAGGGCCCAGTTTGGAGTTTGCATTTTTCCTTTTCAAATATTTATCCATCGCTGTCACCGCTACCTCTCGCACACATCACTAATTCTATTGCTTTAAATTAACAAGGTCATTAGCTACCTGCTGCCACCCACTGACATGGAAGAGTATTTAATTACTCTGCCAGTCACTACATTGCAGCACAGGCACTCAACAATGGCAAATTATTTGCAGTAATTAAATAATAATTTTTTGGACCAATTAAGTGAAATTGGATAATTTCCCACGGCACACCTGACGATCTCTCATGGCACACTAGTGTGCCGCGGCACAGTGGTTGAAAATCACTGCCCTAGAAGGTCATGAGAAAGCTCTGATATGGAACTTAAGGGAGTAGGGAGACCTCTTATCTGGTACTGTGATGTGCCCATAACCTTGAAGTGGTCCAAAATAACGAGAGCTGAGATGAGATTTACGTGTGTTCAACTATTATTGGCTGTTGTGAGGCTGAGGTCATTTTGGACCAATGAAAAGACTAGAAAATGTAACCATCTTTATGTATCTGTGAGGGACCCGGGGTTGGCAGTATAACTGGGAGATCAGGTGGTGTGAAAAAATAAGGGTTTTATTAGCCCAAAATATATACAGTTTGTTAAGAGGGATAACAAAACCAGTAACAAAACAAATAACAACAAAACCATAAACTTCAACTTAAGGAACTGCTCTAGAGACAAATTATATCAGTCAAAATAAACAGAACTAAGTCAAAATAAAAGCATAAGTGCTGTGACTAAACAAAACTAACTCCTTCAGTCACACCAGCAGTGCTATATATACATACACACACACACACACACACACACACACACACACACACACACACACTGGGCTAGCCCATAGTTGATTACAGGGTACGTCATCACTTTATTGTGATGACTTCCTGCCAGAAAGTTCCAAACCACCCCTCTGGCTGTAGCTGGTGTGGTAGGGTCCAATCAGCCTGTTGGCCCACATAAGTTGGTCTGAGGCAGCGGCTCGGTCTTTGTTGGACTGATCGTTCCGCAGGATACTCGACAAAGGAAAGTATATTATAGCATGTCACATGTCCACATGAAAAATTGCGTGTACTCAAATCATTCATGTCACAAAGCTAATAAAGGTTTTTAACAGCTACCTATTGTCAGTATCATTCCTATGTTAAAAGGTGTCCATTTGTGTAGGGTTACCGTTTGTGTGCTACGTTGATAGTGCGGCTGGTAGTTGCAGCCGTCACAGTATCTTTATATAATCTTCACTATACAATTGTGTGCATTTGCCTTTAGACTTTGAGTTCTGTAGTTTTTCCTCAACAAAGGACACAGTAACAATAGCCAGCTTTCTAACCATTAGTTACTCTTTACTTTCCCAACGTAGACTCAACAACCAGCTGTTGCCTGCTAGCAGTTTGTCTACCCCGACTAAGGAACTTCCGAAGGAAACTTTTATTCTTTTGACTGATTTTACTCTTACGCAACGTAGCAACATTTTGCTCTACTCTTGAATGGTTGATGTATTAGGTAACATTCTCTGGGTGTGTTGGAATAAATGAAAATTTAGATTTATTTATTTGCACAAAAGGTATAATTGTAGAAATGGAGAAAATAGACAAAATGGAACATGATGTGCAGGAGGCATCAAGCAATTTGACAAGTTTAAAAGGCAAGGCACTTCTTCCAAGAGCTCCTTGTGGAGCCATTGCAGGAAGATGGGATGCTACTATAATAACCTACAAAGTGCAGTCTTCATCATTGCAGCTCCCTCAGCATTGCAGCTTCTCTTCATCCCAGCATAGCCCCAGTGCCAAAACCCCAGAACCCCCAGAAAACACCAGATTTCCAAGGTGACAAACTCCTCTCCACTCCAATCCTCACAAGTATTATCTACCTCAGTGGCATGCACATATGACTTGATACAAAAGACTGGGCTATTCATCTTGATTGAGAAAAGTATACGATAGTGTTGTTAATACCTTTGTATTGTATTTGTACTTTTGCTTTTTGAAATCCTATTTAGTCTTTACTTTTTATATTAAAATCCTGATCCTTTTGTGGGTCTTATTTGCATTTTACTCAATATCCTCATCTATTATGTTTCTGTCTACTCAGGTGCCTGCACAAAGGTCTGTACAACAAGGTGAAATAGGGTGTGCCAGTGCTTGCTGAAAACTTATGTCAAGAAATTGTCCTTAAAAGTTCCTTCTTTTTCAATTCCCAAATTTGATAACAAATTAGACTGCCGTTTTGATATTTGAATTAATTTGTGTGAAATCTGATCAAAATTAGAATCAATTAAGGTTAAGAATTTCCCATAGATGACCAGTGTAGTATTGATCAATTCTACAATCAATATGTAATCAATCAAAATGCATCTTATCCATTATATCAGAGGTGGACGACACTGACTGATACACGATTTCTAATAAAAAAGGCCAATATCAGCTCCATATATTAGCAAACCAATACTGGTCTAACCCTAAAATAGACACCACTCATCTTCAGTTTTATCGTTTGTGATAAGCACAAAATTTCAATTACCTCTTTATGTCTTCACCCTTCATTTACTTATTTCCCTCTTCTTTATTCTATTTTTCTCTCTCTGTCTATCAGTGTAAAGGCTGTTATATTCCAGTCCTTGTGTTCATTAGCCACTAATGGATAACGGTTGAGCTTTTTGCTCTTTCTGAATCGAAAAATAGCAGCAGACGCCCTCTGATCGCAGCAGCGACTCCACAATGAATGAGAGCCATTTGTATATGGGTTTGTGCCGACCACATGGGAGATATTGCTGTCTGAGTGCTAATACACGCACAAGCAAGGAGGTATTTATCTCACACACGCTCACACACCAGATGTAGCTGACGTACAACAGTATTGACATTGACTTTGCAAAGAAGTTTCCTTCCTACCAGCGAAGCCGAGAGGGTTTTGATGCCTTGGGCCCAGTGATTAAAATGAACCACAAGGAATCATGGCAGTTTAAATAGCAATTTGACCAGCAGCCAGTTGTGCCAGTTGAATGTGTGTTTGAACATAATTTAGGGTGTAAAGTCTACACTAAATGTTACATTGAAACTAGTTGCTGCTTTTGTTGAGTTGCATCATGGAGACTAAAGGCTTGGTCACATCTTATTTTACCCAACAGATTATTTCTTCATGACAGTAAAGGATGTCATATAATAACGTTAATATAATGTCATGCGTGATAATCAATACACTAGTACACCAATTGATTGGTAATTTACTTCACATTATGACCCAAATTTGCAAAGTAAAAAATCATAAAAATAAAAACAGCAATCTACAGTGTGAAATTCATGTTTTGCATGTCTGTGGTACCAATAATTCACCTTGTTGTTGACCTGCCTTGAAAAAGAAAATTAATTTCACCACTGTTATAATAATAATAACTTTATTTGTATAGTGCTTTTCAGACAAAGTGCTTTACAATAATACAAATAAAATAATACAGACAGAATTAAACAATAAAACATGAAAAGATCAAAAGAACAATAATACATTAAAAAGCCAGTTGAAATAAGTGTATTTTTATGTTCTTTTTAAAGGTAATAATTGAATCAATTGCTCTCGGGTATTCTGGAAGAGAGTTCCAGAGTTTAGGTGCATAGTGGCTGAAGGATGATTCTCCAGTAATAAGACTTGTTTGTGTTTTGGGAATATACAGTAGATTGCTGTTTGCTGACGTGAGGGATCTATTTGGAGTGTATCTGACAATCGTGTCGCTAATGGCACTCGTGGCACTTAAAGACTAGAATCAGAATCTTGAAGTCAATTCTAAAAGCTATCGGCAGCCAGTGAACTGTTTTAAGTACTGGGAATCAGAGAGATGCTGCCTCAAGGCGACTGGTTGCCCCGTCGCTCAGAGGCCCCTGCGGCCGATCTGCACGGTCACGGCTCTTCTCTGTCCTGGCCCCACAGTGGTGGAATGAACTCCCCACTGATGTCAGGACAGCAGAGTCGCTGCCCATCTTTCGCCACAGGCTGAAAACCCACCTCTTCAAGAAACACTACCCTGACCCTTCCTCTTAGCACTTGCTTATTTGTCTTCACTTATTTGTCTGAGCTCTTGTTTATTTCAGAATCATAAATCAGAATCAGAAACAGGTTTATTGCCAAATATGCTTTCACATACTTATTTGTCTTAGCTCTTGTTTATTTGTTTCACTTATTTGTCTCATTTGTTTAATTAAAAACTAGGTAGCTAACTTATTCCTCTTTTACCTCAGCACTGGTTATGCTCTTAGATGCTTGTTTAGGAAGGAAATGCATTTATGATTTGTGGTGACTAGTAGTTCTCTTGCTTACCTATGTTGAATGCACTTATTGTAAGTCGCTTTGGATAAAAGCGTCTGCCAAATGCCTGTAATGTAATGCAATGTAATATCGTTTGGTAACAGTTCGCGTTATGGCCTTGGAGCTAATGCAAAGTGACACAAACAACACACAGTAGTGGTCTGATATACCAACATCTACTGTCTGTGGCATCTTGATGCCTACGCCATGTGAGATAACAAGGTCAAGGGTGTGACCTAGCCTGAGTGTAGGGCCAGAGACAGATTGCGTTAGGTCATATGAGTTAAGAAGTCTCATGAAGTAGAGGTAGATCGACATGAATATTGAAATCACCAACAATTAAAATATAACCAATGTTACGTAGGAGTGTCGCTGATTTTGAAGGAGGGGTTGTTAAGGCCATAGATCAGGTTGGCGCTTAGTACACGTGTCCCTATCCAGTTTGGATGAAGGCCATCCCGTTTAAAGTGATTTCTTCACTCCAAGAAAAGGAAATTATCAATAAAATCTACCTTGTGAGCAACACATGCTGATGCTAGCCATGTATTAAAGCTTACCTGCTGAAAGATCCAACTCCTCTGTTGAATGTTGGAATGGTGCCTGAGATGAATTTCTGAATAAAAGGCTTTCAGAGTAGTTCCAACATGTGGGAGAAGTCCTTTTTTAATAGTTCTTGCTTGCTTTCTTAGGGAGGATGTCGTATGATCCTACATGAACAACAATCCTCTTTGCATGGGGTTTGGTGGAAAGGATCTGTGGTATCTGCTGTGTTACCTGTTTGACCGTTGCATTGGGGATGAAAGTGTTTTCTATCGTCTTGCTCTTAATGTCTCTGGTTATTGAGTCTCCAATAAGTATGTTTTGACTGTTGTGAGTACCAGCAGGCTGCATTCTCCTCATGTCACTAACGTGGGCCTGTGTTAGAGGGCTGCCTGTTAGCTAGCATTAGCATTAGCTCTGCGGATAGGCTGGTTCGATTGCACAGGATTAGTTTTGCAGTTAGCAACAGTAGGCTTGTTCATATGTACAGCATTAGATCTGAGGCTAACAGCAGTAGGTCGATTTGTATGCATAGCAGTGCTGGTGTTAGGGTTAGCAGTCATTGGATTGAGAGCAACGAGGTCCCTTCTTGATGTTTTTATCTTTGATGCCACGGTTTACGGCATCTGGCCAGGACAAGTAAGGGGTTCTAACAAATTTGTATTGCTGCAGCGGAATTTTCTCATGAAGTTATGAAATAAGGAAAATAACCGACCTTTCCGCACCTAAACCAAGCATGATTTTTCAGCATTTCAAGTTCCATTCCAAAACGAGAGCGCAGGAGAGTCGGTCACCAGTACCACAGGTACCAGGGCCAACAAAAGCAAGACCTGCTTGTGCTCTTGGCGAGTGCTCTTGTGCTCTTGAGGCTAATCTGGGAGGGGGTGTTCAAGCTCACCAGCAACGCAGATGATGAGAGAGCAGAGGGGCTGAAAACAGTGCTTGAGAAGCATAATGAGGCATTTAAAGAGGGGCTAGGCACCATAAAAGGAACACAGACCCAGACCAACTGCCCTCACTGGTTGTCACAGCCAATGGCTCCAGCTTTGTGAGTACTGAAATGGAACACTTTTTCAAGATGAATGCCATTAAACATGTTACGTCAGCACCCTGGCATCCCTCATCCAACGGACTTGCAGGGAGGGCAGTGCGTACGTTCAAAGGGGGGATGAAAAAGTTGCACAGGGGCACAATGGAGACTAAACTAGCTTGCTTACTCCTGAAGTGTAGAACCACGCCCCAGTCCACCACTGGGCTCTCCCTGGCCCAATTACTGATGAAAAGGCAGGTACAACCACATTTAGATCCTGGCTGAGAGAGTGAGGGAAAAGCACCGATGAATGAAACAGCATGATGTGTACGTTAAAGACAGATCTCTCATGGTAAACGCATCTGTGTATGTCAGAGGGTTCCCGGTCGCAGGACAGAGATGGATTCCAGGTAGAGTGATTGAACAGAACAGCCCAGGCTCATGGAGAGTCAAAATTACTCCTGGCCAGGATTGTGGGCCCAGGCCCAGCTCTCCTGTTACTGACGAGACATGGGAACCAGAGCAGTCGAATGAGAGCAGCCAAACCATCCCACCATTCACGGAGGAGGCCCCAGCTGGGGAAACAGACCATCAGTACTCAGATCGGGTGCAAAAGCGTCCCTTTTTTCTCAAAGGCTATACTATTTTCCCATCCTAAAAACTCTACTATGGCCCTAGAAAAAGAGTTCTCTTGAATACTTTGTGTACAGGTTTCAAGACTGTTCTTACAACACCCAAATGTTCAAAGACTGTGTTAAAGACTGCGCATTTCAAAATTTAGGAGGGTGCTAATACCCTGCTGGAAAATCCAGCTAAAGATAGGTTCTTAAACAGCTGATAGCTGGTTGACCAGCTTAGACCACTTCCCAACTCCAACCAGTTTAGACCAGCTCCTGACCAACTTCGCCAAGCTAGTGAACCAGCTCAAACCAGCTAAGATTCCAAGCTGGTCTTTTTTAGTAGCTATTAGCTACTAAATTTGCAGGAAATAACCAAAAGTTGAGGGTAATAAATCAAGACGTTTTTTTTTCTTATGAGCACCAGAGTGATCCAAGCCTACTGCTGCACAAGTTAATCCCTATTTAATCACAGCGAGTAGTTAAAAGGAATCTGCCATTTGCCTGTCTTCCTTCCCCTTTGAAAATCAGACTGAATCAATGTCAACTCCGTCAACCTGTTTAACTAATCCAGAAGCCTTCTAATGGAAGTTGCTAAAGCTCTCCCCGGTGAAATAGACACTGCAGATATACATTCTTTACTTTTGGGGGAAACTTTGCCATGTCCAATGATGTAGTGTTAAATAAGAAGGTGGGTAAACTATGACCTATGTATCCCCTTATAATCAGTTTCATGCTACTTACTATGCTTTATACAATGAATTTACACCATACAGATTTATGTCTATGGCTAAAACGGTGGTAGGGTTTGGAAATTATGAAAATTCAGATTTTTTCCTATGCAAATCTTATTTAATGACAATTAGCTTTTTCTTTTAGAGATTATTTCTCAGGCATTTTTCCTTTATTGAAGTTGCCAGTAGAGAGAGACTAGAACATTTGAAAGTACTGAAACACAACTGTGAGATGCATCATTCCCCCCATAAATCTCATTCAAATCTGATCAGCATTGAGATATCGCCTATGATGCATAGACAGACAAACAGAGACTGATCCCAAATAGAATGAGGAAGAGGAAGTTGGAGCAGGAGTTCATGCCAGCCCAGATGGGACCAGACCTCCACACTGGTGTCAAATTAAATGGGACTCAATCACTGAGTTCTGGCTCATTTAATGGCATCCTGTACCCACAAAGTAGAGGGGCCACATTGTGTTCTGTGGGCGGGTTTCACCAATGTGTGTGTGTGTGTGTGTGTGTGTGTGTGTGTGTATTAGGAGTGTTTTTACAACATAGTTTGTTCTGAACACATTTGGTCAACATATGCCCCTGGGCTGCTTAGCCATACACACACACACACACACTCCTGTCTTGAAGTAAAAATAAACTCTTCTCTCCAGCTTTTATTTTCATACTGACCATTTCCCTATAGAAATAATAATACAGATTAATTATGTAATATGTTTGTATTTCTATCCTTGTGAGGACCTTCATTGATTAATCTTTACCCAAATGCTAAGATTGAGGATTTTCCTCATCTCTCTATCCCTGTGAGGACATTTAAGGTCCTCATAAGTATAGAAACACACACACACACATTGCTTCTACTCTGTCAGTCTATAGCCTCAGCTCGAGTGGGCCACAGGTGGCTCATGTTATTTTCCTTTGCTTTACATTCAATGGCATTGTGAGTGGTGGCCATGTCAAACCTAATGCCTAGAAACTAAACAAACAGCCCAAAGACAAAAGGGGATTTAGAGGGTAACAATAGCAAACCATATTCCTCATTCAGATTCACATCTATCATGGATGACACCAAAACAACACCCCCGCCCCCCTTTTCTGCCTTCTTTCTATCTCTCTTTCTGACACACACACTACACACTCATAATATAACAGAGCACAGCAAGGCGTCCTGAAGGTTTTAGTGTGTCTGTCTGTGTGTGTGTCACTCCAACCATGGAGCTAGTATGGGCACATACTGTAGGTGAGCAGCTAGTGTGAACTTGACAGATGTTTGCTTTAGGAAATGTAGGGTTTCCATTCACACCTACAGCGTAACCCTGGCCTGTGTGTGTGTGTGTGTGTGTGTTCCCACTTACTGACAGGTGGTGAAAGGCGATGCAATGCTGCCTCAGGGGAATACACAAAGACATAAGACTAAGGCTGCGCACACACACACACACAGCTGTAATTTCAAACACTCAGATTTTCTTGGTTACTGTATAGGTGTGATTGGAGATCCTATACTCAAGCACGTCGTGTCTTTGTTGAAAAGGCAGTGAATGGAGCTGCCTTCACTGTAACTCAAACAAGCCTTCACTGGTCAATCATGGGACAACCCTGATGTGTTTTTCACCCATTAGAAGAAGTACTAACAGAGGGCTTTCTGGTGACACACCCTCTAGGGGCCATGTTGGAGGTCCTCACCTCTTGGGCAACAATGGCTGTGGACCATAGGCGGCGCCAAGGAGGGGCTTGCCGGTGCTTCAGCACCCCCATAGCACCCCCATGAAATCTAATGACTGTTTATCTCATTCACTTTATATCTTATTTCTGTCCGAAAATGTCCCCAATTTAATTAATGACGTTACGAAATGCACTTCTTTATGTTAACACGACGTCTGACGTCACATGTGTTTTTCCCTTTTGAATCGAAAGTGCTGCTTATGTTCAACGATCAAGCTCACGCGCTGTTTAGCTTGCTAGCTTGTCTTGCCAGCAAAACGGAACGTTTCCTGATCCCAAATAAGCGTCCTCATACTTCGGAAGAACCAGTGCCAGTAAGCAGTGGGGGGGATACCGACATCCTGCCTCTAAATACGGAGAAGGGTACGGAATCAGACAACACCTCGGAGTCGGATGAAGAGGAGTCCGAGTCTACCGCCGCAAGTGCTGGTCCCACGGGAGAGCTAACACTAGCTGCTGTAGCTATCGCCAGTAGGCCTACTGTTGCAGCAGTTTCTGCTAACGTTAGCAGCAGCTCAAGCAAGGTTTGTGGACCAGAGGATCTTAGCCAAAATCCAGATGAAGAACCGCGACACCCTGTGCGCAAATACCCAACACAGACCTTTGGTACTCAGCAAAGGAGTTTTAATCGCGTATGGTTTGAGCAATTTGCCTGGCTGGAATATTCAGTGATTAAGGACGCAGCCTTCTGTTTCTCCTGCAGACATTTCGCGCCTGCGGGCAGTCATGGATTTCGTTCAGAGGTGGCTTTTACCGTGTCTGGGTTCCAGAACTGGCGTAAAGCACAATCATCTTTCAAAGCCCATAACGCAAGTGCTGCACATAAATTTTCCATGGAGGCATGGTGTGAGTTTAAACAGAGAAAACAGGGTGGCTCGAAAATTGAGAAAATGCTAGATAAAGGACATTCAAAGCTGGTACAAAAAAAACGGGAGTATATGAAGGCGGTAGTAGAGAGCTTACGGTATACAGCATGCCAGGGAATAGCTCAGCGAGGCCACAGAGAGGACGATCAGTCAGCTAACAGAGGAAACTTTCTCGAGCTCCTCAATATTATCGCTATGTTTGACAAAACAGTTGCTAAAAATATATCAGAAAACCCGTCAAACTCAAAATACACCCACCATGAAATACAAAATGAGATTTTTAGTATTATGGCTGACATGGTGAGGAAACAAATAAGTGATGAAATAAAGGAAGCTGGGCATTTTGCCATAATGGTCGATGAGAGCAAGGATATTAGTAAGAAAGAGCAAATCTCAGTGGTGGTCCGCTATCTGCACAGCAAAACTGTGCTTGAGGAGTTTTTACACTTTACCCCAGCTGATGGGTTGGATGCAGACTCTCTGCTGAAAAGTATTAAAATGACACTTAGCCAATGCAACATTGATGTAAATAACTGCATCGGCCAATGCTACGATGGAGCAGCGGTGATGTCGGGCTGTAACAACGGGGTACAAGAAAAGTTCAGGAAAGAGGTGCCACAAGCTCTGTATGTACACTGTGTAGTGTGTTGAGCTTCGTTATGAACGATGAGACTATTTGGTCAATTCTGAAAATTGACAATTATTGAAATTATTCTTAGTAATTAATATCTTATCAATTAACACTTGCGGAGCACCACCAGTTTACACTGGAATAGTCTCTTTATGATGATATCAGTCTAATAATCAGAAGAAGTGAGCTCTAGATTTCAGTGATTTTCTACCTTCATGTCCAGGATATATCAATGACACACAAAAGCCAGTTCTTTATAAATGCAAAGATTTTATTAACTATGTAAATAAAACACCAATAAAATGAATACATGTATACTAAACTAAAACAGATAATGGCAATAAAACTGTCAAACAAGATAGCAAGATAAACAGTGGCAGAGCATATATCAAATAAGAGTGGCAAATGATATTGGGATCAAAGATGGCAAGGAAGTTTGCACCGACAAAACGACCTGAGCTGTAATACGTCTAATTGCGGCAACAAGAAAGATGGCTTGGAGGACAGCTGACAGTTTCCGGGAGACTTGGGACAGAAGGACAGAGAATAGGAGAGAGAGAGAGAGAGAGAGAGAGAGAGAGAGAGAGAGAGAGAGAGAGAGAGAATTCTAACCTCACTTTCACAGTTCAACACTGCCTTTGCATCACCCGTGCATCAACAAGAAAGTTGGTTACCGTCTGGTTTGCAGGGTGTCAGCGGCGTCCTCGTCTCCGTGGTAACCGTCGCGCAGTCGCAGTGGACAGGGAAACACACGCACGTGTTGGTCTGGACCAGTCGACGTCAGGAGGGCCGTTGTGGAGTGCGGTCTGGGGGCCGTTGTTCGTCGGCGTCGTCGTACCAACAGTTCACCTCAGTGGATGTAGAGGGATAGGGCGATGTGTTGACTCACGTCGTTCAGGAAGCAGAGTAGAGTAGCGGCTGGCTTCTGACGTGGTTTTGTAGTCTTCTGGATCACGTTGAGTGAACTCAATCGGCCGTCTCGGCAAGATTCACTCTGGAGCTGGTCTGGTACTTGAGCTGAGAGAAGAGTTTTGAGCCAGGTTCAAACTTAGTTACAGGACGGGCTGCGGGACGGGCTGCAGGACGGTTGAGTTGAGTTTCTTGATTTGATGTTCCTTGATGTCTTTCCGCCTGAGTTTTTACCCGTCCGCCCGCTGCAGGAGTTGTCCTCCTTTGTTCGTTCGAGTTCGTGAGATTTCGTGTGAGTTCTCTGAGGTGTTCAGGGCTTTATGGTATGTCAGGAGTGGTAGGTGTTTCCCTCATTTGCATGCATCAGATTTACAACTTGATGACCGGTGATCACCATCCCCTAAACTGCATTTCCAGCTCAGGTTTGGAAAACATCATTTTTCTTGATCCTTTGGGGATGCAAGTGACATATTTAATCACCTAACAACAAATGGGTTTGAATGACACCAAACATCACTGTCTTACCCCAAAATACTGGCGAGTAAACCAAAAGTCCTGATAACACATTCTGTGTGCCTTGAATAACCAAGATACTACATTGGGGAGTAGGGCACATCATCTGCCACAGGATGTGAAGTTTAAATCTAATAAAACATATAAAGAAAGCACATTTTTGCAACACATTCCAGAGTTTCTTTGTTCTCTTATTCTGTGTCTCCCTTGGAAGGTAGATTAGGTACATTTCCCCGGCCCTTATCATCGGTCCCATCTCCTAATGGCACCAGAGCGGGCTAGTCGAACCTGCAAAGTGTTACTTTTGGCGGCTTTATGGGGGAAATCCAGCTTTTGCTGCAAAGGGGGTTCCTTGGGTTCCTGGGAGCACAGCAGGGGTCTTGACCTCATAGGAAGACCCTGGGAGAGGAATGTGTTAGTCTTTAGGTGTTGCTGTGGTCCGAAGAGGGGGGGGAGGCTGATGTCTCCTGCATACACTACAACTGTATGTACATCGGTTAAATTTGGTCCTGGTTGATTGTGTGAGTAACGTGCAACCTGCAGCCGAGTTTTTTGAGACAGTGCAAATGTTGTAAAAAAAACATTCTGGTTCGGTGGTCCATGACATTTTCTTGAAAAAACAGAAAGAACTTGAATCATCAGAACAGCATGTTGAGTTGAAAAAACTCTCAGATACACGCTGGGCATGTCAGTACTCTGCATTGTGGGCGATTAAAAAATCGCTCCCAGCCATACAGGCTACACTTCAGGATGTCATAGGCCAGACAAATGCGAAAAGAGGCTAGGGCTGTGCAAGGGCTTATCGATGAACAGTTTGTTTTAAACCTCACTTTATTTGAGGATGTATTCAGGGTGAGCAAGTTTGTCTCGGACCAGTTACAGTCACCCAACTTGGATATCTCGTCTGCGAGTGATCTGGTTCAGTCAATCATCACAACGTTATTGGAAAAAAGAGTCGTGGAGTGACATACAATAGCGTGCAAAAGGTCTGTGTGCTAAGGCTGGCATAGCACCACAGAGGAGAGAGGATCGGCAACAATCCCGCCGTTTACGGGACTTTGTGGTTGAGGCCCCGATACACCGCACGCATGCATCAGATGACCTGCGCACACACTTTTTTTATCCGGTAATTGACAGGCTGGTCAGTGAATTGAGGAGACGCTTCTCCACAGATGCGGGTTATGTGCTGACAGGGGTCTCAGCCCTCAACCCAAAACACAAATCTTTCTTAGATAAGCAGTGCATATTGGCCATGGCACAGAACTATGGCATCACCGAAGATAATTTAAATGCAGAGTTACACCAAGTCCGACGTCTACTCGAAAGGAAATCACAACAAGGACACACTGTTAATACCACTTTGGAATTTTTGTCACCGATGGCACCATACAAGGATGCGTTTATGGACTTGTACAAACTCCTCTCTATATCCCTGACACTTCCCGTTACATCTGCGTCCTGTGAGCGAACTTTCTCCTGTCTCCGACGCTTGAAGACATACCTGAGGAGCAGCAGCGGGGATGCTCGTAACAGTAACCTTGGACTTTTGGCCGTCAATATTAAGAGCAAGAGCCCTGGATGTCCACCAGATCATCGATACATTTGCCCTCAACCACAACAACCGACGCATTGTCCTTCTGTGAAACGTCGACTGGTAAGTGACTGATGGTTTTATCCCCATGGCGATGGGTTGAATATTGTGTTATTATCATGTTGTGAATGATTACAAGCGTGTTAACTATTATCGTATGGATTGACATTTGGTTGTTTTTGTCTCATATGGCAGTGATGGTTTTAACCAATTAGTTGATATGTGGATCATATTGTGTTCCCTGCAGTTGTGTGTTTTGAGATTTAGAGGCCTCTGGCGTTAGGTCGGTGCTTGGCATCGTGCGTGTACGTGTGTTCTGATTACGCTATAGAAATCCAGCTGTTTATCTAGATCTATGTATGGAACGCTTTGGCTTTTGTATTGAGTGAATGTCAGACAGTGGCATAGCAATTACAGTTCTGTGACACTTGCAAACTAATATTAAACTCGTGTGGCCACACCTGTTTTTGCATGTGCACATGTCTCAGAGCTCCCCCAGTCAATGATCAAGCACCCCCATAGCACCAGCAATCAAAGTTCTCTGGCGCCGCCCCTGCTGTGGACAGATGGTTGTGTTTCTGAACTTACAACTTGCCATCTCAAGAATTGAATAGACATGGTTACATTTTGTGCCATTTTTCAGTGTGATCATTTCATCATTGGTACTTCTGATACATTCTCAAAAATGGGCCTGTTGTGACCAGCCCTGCACTAGCTAATTTAGCATCATTTAGCACTATATTTATTAAGTATTTACACTTTCTATGCACTTAGGTCAAATAAGAGGGTCTTGCACAGTTTTAGGGACATCAACAGAGGTATTCGTTCTTATAATCAGCTGCTCCCATCAATGCACAGTGGTAAAAAGGTAGGTTATTAGTTAGCTACCTTAATGGAACGAGGTGGTGAATGGAGGTGTGGTTCCTTCTCCCGGCCCTGCCTCTCCTCCACACCTGCCGCCTATCAAGCCATCAGCCCAGCAGTATTTAAACCCCGGCTCTTCAACCACTCGTCGCCAGATTGTTCCGCCTATTACGTGGTATTCGCATTCTCGGCCGCTCAAGATTCCTATCTGAGTTTATTCCCCTGTGTGCCTTCGGCTTATTCTAACCCAACTCTCTTGTCTTCCAAGATTCCCTGTGTGTTCGACCCCTTGTGTCTCCTCGCCGTATCCACCAGCCTGCCTGCCTCCCCCGCTCCAGCCACACCTGCTTGCTCCAGCTTCAACCTGCTTCCCTCGCTCCTGCCTTACCTGCTCGTCTCATCTCCATCCAGCCCAGTCCCTGCACCCCCCATCTTCCCCACACCTGCTTCCTTATTAAATCACCTTTTTCCCTACTCCGTCGTCCTGGTCTGCCTTTCTGGGTCCTAGTAACTGCTATCGCTGACAGAACAATCTGGCCAGTATGGACCCAGCAGACCTAGACACCCTGAAGCAGGCCGTCTCCCTCCAGGGACAACGTTTGGGTCAGCACGAGCAGGCGCTGCAAGCCATCCTAGACCAACTGAAAGACGTTTCCGCAGCGCTGGCTCCTCTCCGCTCAGGATCTAGTAGTGCCACGGATCCCTCGCCACCCCTAGCGACTTCTCCGCCGGGTCCTCCTGCCTCCTTTTCGCCGGAGCCACACGTTCCGCCTCCGGCCAAATATTCCGGCAATTCCAACACCTGCCGTGAGTTTTTAACCCAGTGTAAATTGACTTTTAATGCCCAACCGTCCCGCTATGGGAGTGAAGCTGCCAAGATTGCTTTTATTGTCAACCTGTTGGAGGGTCCTCCGCTCAGTTTTTACAACGCTCTCTATGAGCAGGGTTCCCCCACAGCGCACTCCTTCTCAGCTTTCTCAGCCAAACTTAAGCGTATGTTTGATTACCCGATTAGGGGACAGCAAGCGGGGCAACACCTCTTGCGGCTACGCCAGGGCAAACTCAGTGTTCGGGAATACGTGGGCAAATTCCGCTCTCTTGCAATTGAGTCAGGATGGAATAACAGCGCTTTGATTTCCGCATTTCAGAGCGGTCTCAGCCGGGAGTTGTGTAGGGAGGTGGCGCTCCGCGGGGAAGTGGGGACGCTAGACGAAGCTATCCAGCTCGCCATTAAGGTTTCCGACTCAGCTGCACAGTGGCGAGCCGAGCCCGGCCTTCCCAGGGGTTTCCATCATCTACCGGGAGGAGGTGATGATACCAAGCCTGTCCCCACCTCAGAAGCCGAGCCCATGCAACTAGCCCGGACCCGTCTTTCCCCGACGGAGCGCCGCCGGAGGATGGATTCGGGAGCCTGCCTTTACTGCGGCCTGACGGGCCATTTCCTGGCTGCCTGTCCGCTCCGGCCAAAAGGGGAGGCTCGTCAGTGACTGCGGGGTCCCTGATGAGCCAATCCACCACCCCGTCTCCAGCCCCGCAGTCCTGCGTTCGCTTCGACGCTACTCTCCTCTGGTCTAAAGAGACGCTCCCAGTGCTTGCTTTGGTGGACTCCGGCGCCGATTCCAGTTTTATCGACTCCGCGCTGGTTGCGCAGGCCGGAATCCCCACTGAACTTCTCCCTTCCACGTTGTCTGTCAACGCGCTGGATGGCAAGCTCCTGGCTTGGGTCACACACCGCTCCGCACCCCTCACTCTGGTCCTGTCGGGGAACCACCGGGAAAGTATTCAGCTCCACATCATCTCCTCTCCCCACGCCCCGGTGTTACTGGGTCGGCCCTGGCTGGCGCTCCATAACCCTCACATCGACTGGTCTTCGGGTTCCGTTATCAGCTGGAGCGTATTCTGCCATTCCCACTGTCTTCTGTCTGCCCTGGCCCCCAGTAAGTCCGCTCCCGCTCCCGCTCCCGCACCCCCCGACCTCTCCTTGGTTCCCCCCGATTATCACGACCTTGGAGAGGTGTTCCAGTCCTGGTGTATCATCTAATCCGGATCCGGGAGGGGGACGAGTGGAAAACAGCTTTTAACACCGACCTCGGCCACTTTGAATATCTTGTCATGCCCTTCGGTCTCACCAATGCCCCAGCAGTCTTTCAAGCACTCGTCAACGACGTCCTCCGCGACATGTTGAACCATTTCGTCTTCGTCTACCTAGACGATATCCTCATCTTCTCTCGGGACGCAGAGGAACACGTTCAGCATGTCAGGTTGGTGCTCCGTCGCCTACTCGAGAATAAACTGTTTGTAAAGGCTGAAAAGTGTGAATTTCACGTCCCTTCTGTGAGCTTCTTAGGGTACATCATAGAGCGGGGGCAGGTGAAGACGGATCCGGCCAAGATCCAGGCTGTGGCTGAGTGGCCGACACCCTCCTCCCGGAAGCAACTCCAACAGTTCCTGGGCTTCGCGAACTTTTATCGAAGATTCATCCGGGACTTCAGTAAGGTCGCAGCCCCACTCACTCGACTCACCTCCACACTCTCCCCGTTCGCCTGGACCCCCGAGGCGGATGCAGCGTTCCTCCGGCTCAAGCAGCTCTTCACGTCCGCCCCAGTCCTAAGACATCCAGACCCCTCGAGTCAGTTTGTGGTGGAGGTGGATGCCTCCGACTCCGGCGTTGGGGCCGTCCTTTCCCAACGGTCTTCGGAGGACCAGAAGCTTCACCCCTGCGCATTCTTCTCCCGACGCCTCTCTCC
Source organism: Hoplostethus atlanticus (assembly GCA_034670405.1). Lineage (NCBI taxonomy): Eukaryota > Metazoa > Chordata > Actinopteri > Trachichthyiformes > Trachichthyidae > Hoplostethus > Hoplostethus atlanticus. Next base: position 120,782 of record JAXDDX010000100.1, read on the forward strand.
GGCCGAACGGAATTATGACGTGGGGAACCGGGAGTTTCTGGCAGTGGTCCTGGCGTTGGAGAAGTGGAGACACTGGCTGGAGGGGGCGGAGCACCCGTTTGTGCTATGGACTGATCACAAGAACCTCGCCTACATCCGCTCGGCTAAACGACTTAATTCCCGGCAAGCGCGGTGGGCTTTGTTCCTGGGGAGGTTCAACTTCTCTCTCACCTACCGCCCCGGCTCCCGTAACGTCAAGCCAGACGCCCTCTCCCGCCAGTGGACTCCCGAGAGGTCCACTCCTGAACCAGAGACTATTCTCCCGCCGTCCTGCGTGGTGGGGGCGGCTGCGTGGGAGATTGAAAGCCTCGTCCGGGAGGCCCAGCGCAACCACCCTAATCCAGGTAACGGCCCTGCTAACCGTCTTTTTGTGCCCGACTCCGCCAGGTCCCAGGTTCTCCAGTGGGGCCACTCCTCCAAGCTCACATGTCACCCCGGCTTCGCCCGCACCCTGGCGTTCATCAGGCAGAGCTTCTGGTGGCCCTCCATGTCCCAGGACACCCGAGCCTTCGTGTCTGCCTGCTCCGTCTGCGCCCGCAGCAAGTCCTCCCACCAGCCTCCCGCTGGCCTGCTGCACCCACTGCCCACTCCCAGCCGTCCTTGGTCACACATCGCCGTCGACTTCGTCACCAGTCTCCCTCCATCAGCCGGTAATACCACCATCCTAACTATAGTCGACCGGTTCTCCAAGGCGGTCCACTCTGCCAGGGAGACTGCGGACCTCCTGGTGCTCCACGTTTTCCGGCTCCACGGGATCCCCCTGGACATCGTCTCTGACCGGGGTCCGCAGTTCTCCTCCCAGGTGTGGAAAGCCTTCTGCCAGGCTCTGGGTGCCACCGTCAGCCTCTCTTCCGGCTACCACCCCCAATCCAATGGGCAGACGGAGCGGGCGAACCAGGATCTGGAGTCCGCCCTCCGCTGCATCACCGCTCGTCATCCCACCTCCTGGAGCTCTCACCTGCCATGGGTATGCCCATAACTCCCTCACCAGCGCCGCCACAGGTATGTCCCCCTTTCTGACCTCGTTGGGCTACCAACCTCCTCTCTTTCCAGCTCAGCAGGAGGAAGTGGCGGTGCCATCCGTGCAGGTCCACCTCCAACGCTGCCGCCGGATTTGGAAGGAAGCTCAGGCGGCCCTCCTCCATTCTGCAGCCAAAAACCAGCGCCCCGCCGACCGCCGTCGAACCCCTGCACCCACCTACTTACCGGGGGAAAGAAGGTATGGCTCTCCTCCCGGGACCTGCCTCTACAGGTGGAGTCTCGAAAATTGGCCCCCCGGTACGTGGGTCCCTACGTGGTCGACAGGGTCATCAACCCGGTTTCGGTAAGGCTGAAACTGTCCCCAGCTCTGAAAATTCATCCCACATTCCATGTTTCTCTGCTCAAACCTGTCTCCTCCAGTCCATTATGCCCTCCGTCCGACCACCCTCCACCCCCCCGGATCATCGACGACCATCCTGCCTACACGGTAAAAAAGATTATGGACATTCGCCGCCGGGGTCGGGGCTTCCAGTATCTGGTGAACTGGGAGGGTTACGGCCCAGAAGAGCGCAGCTGGGTCCCTCGCCGTCCCTCTCCTCCACACCTGTCACCTATCAAGCCATCAGCCCAGCAGTATTTAAACCCCGGCTCTTCAACCACTCGTCACCAGATTGTTCCGCCTATTACGTGGTATTCGCATTCTCGGCCGCTCAAGATTCCTATCTGAGTTTATTCCCCTGTGTGCCTTCGGCTTATTCTAACCCAACTCTCTTGTCTTCCAAGATTCCCTGTGTGTTCGACCCCTTGTGTCTCCTCGCCGTATCCACCAGCCTGCCTGCCTCCCCCGCTCCAGCCACACCTGCTTGCTCCAGCTTCAACCTGCTTCCCTCGCTCCTGCCTTACCTGCTCGTCTCATCTCCATCCAGCCCAGTCCCTGCACCCCCCATCTTCCCCACACCTGCTTCCTTATTAAATCACCTTTTTCCCTACTCCGTCGTCCTGGTCTGCCTTTCTGGGTCCTAGTAACTGCTATCGCTGACACTTTGTGGTACAGTGTGGTAATTCAAAACTGTGTTAGCACATTTAGCTAATTTCTGTCACTTTGACACAGACAAAAAACTTTCCTGAAAATGACAACACACATCTCATTAATTTATATTACAAAATAATTTTCTTCTGCACTTCAGTTTGGTTTCTAATGTCATTATTATTTTGTTGTTTTATTGTTAAACATATTTTCAAAAATGAAATGTTTATTGTTACGTAAAATGATGTATATAATAATCTATATAAGTGAGTAATATAAGTTTTAGAATAGAAGATAACAGTCTTCTATTCATTTATCATACAATAGTGTATATATTACTGTTATAGCTTATTTTTAAAAACGTAATTTCTGGGCTTTCATATTCTTCCATTCCGGATCCATTCCAATGAATGGGATTTTGTCACAAAGGGACAAATGCTGGAATGCAAGTATGGCTAGCGACTTTTGCTTTCACTGTAGCCTCAAAGCCCATCAGAATCCACCTCAACAAATAAGGACATGCATAATAGAGGAGCTTGTGAAAGCAAAAATAATCAATATTAGTGCTGGACGTAGTTAAAGGCAATCATTTTACACCTGTTGCCTGGGGATCTATACGGAATCACCAGTTATGACCCTCACTCTAAGGTGGACTATATTCTGCTTGCCTACCTAATTTAGCAGTACAAGATTCTGAATCCTTAGGTCAAAGGCGAGGGGTACTCGTCCAGCTTCTAACTGTTTTCTATCCTGAAGCCTTCCATACTACCACCCTATCTGCACTCTTACAGGCCTATGTAATAATACAGCCTAAGGCCACTTCAGTAAACAACAGCTCCCCTCTAAATGCAACACTGTTAATGTGGTTGCTGGAATTTAGGTTTTAAACAACAAATATACTTTTGCTGTAAAGGGAATGTTACTTTGTAAGTACAGGACAACCTATTAGAACCTTCGTCTATGAACCTGACTTGCCACACAATCACTGATTATTTTTACATCACTTTAAGGGGAGGCATAACACCCCCCACTGGAGCGCTAGTGCCCACAGCAGAGGATAGACTACCAGAGAAACAATTACTTTAAGTGCAGTAAAGTATTTATTTAAGCTTTAGCTCAGCAGTAAATCAACAAGTTAAAAATGATAATGAGTACAAAGAATCAAAATAATTTTGGACAGCGAGATAAGGTTTTTCTCACCTAACCTAATCCTAAATACGAACCAGAATGGTCCAGAAGGAGTGAAGCCAAATCCGTTCTAAGGCACTCAATAGGAGCCTCAGAATCTTGATCAAATCTTCAGTGCTCTTCAATGATGATTCAAAAGCCCAGTGACTCCATAGAGTATCACCGAACAACTCCCTTGAACAACTTTATACTGTTTCTCTCTCCCTCCTACATGACATTCACCAACCATATTACAACAAATCACACATTAAATCATCAGTTACCAATCATCTAACAGTGATATAATTTCTTGTTACATATGCATTAGTCTTTTCTTAGTTTGGTCCTTCCGACATTACTTCATCGTTTGACGTGTTGATCTTCAAGTTGCTGGTTATTCCCGGTCGTTGATGGAAAGTACCAAATGTCCCGAGACAGGGCGATCGAGCTTAGGCCAGCTCTTTCACTTCCCTATTTGCCTGACCATCTGGTGTTATCCGGATTTATTTAGCTCAATCTTGCTGATACCTTCCTTTATTTTATGACTTTATGATTAACTCATTTTCCAGTAAATTTCCACTTGGTGGTGGCCTTAAAGGCCCTGTGCCTAAGGTCACACTCCATACAATTATTATTCTCTAAACATTTGTTACATATCTGTCATTATATCATGATTTGTTACATTTTCATTATAACATGTTTAACTTATTTTATATTTATTACATATTTGCTACTCTTGATTAGGTATAACATGATATCAAAATAAATGCTTAGCTGTTTATGGCGTTCTTCTCTTATTCTGATTTAAACATCCCTGTCTTTAAACCTCCAGCCACGCTTGGGTTCTTCCTCAGGCTGTTCTTCATCCTCTTCTTAATTTGGTAATCACCTTCTTCGATGAATTCTTGCTTTGAAACCTCTTCTGGTTGGGCCTGCTGCTTTACCGCCCTTTCTGCCTGAAGCATTACTTTCAAGAGGGTTGAAATCCCCTCCTGTGCTTCTCTCGGTTCAGGTTCCTTGCGGCCCTTTTTCGGTGCGGGCCATTGGTCGAGCAGGTAGTACCCTCCTGCTTTCTCGAGGTCACTTCTTTTCACTGCTGCTGCAATGGTCCCAGCCGTCTTCATAGTGGTCATTCCACTTGGGCCTGGGCGCTCCCTGCTTGGACCTGGAACTTCTCGGCTGAAGGGCGCTATTTGCCTTACAGGTACTGATGCTGGTCGCTTGAGTGCTATTGCCACGTACTTAGGGGGTACAAATGTTGCGGGCTTGTTGGGCTGTAGGACTGGATGTGAAAGCAAAAATAGTCAATATTAGTGCTGGACGTAGTTAAAGGCAATCATTTTACACCCCTATTCATTTTCACATTAGACTGAAAGGGGTGGGATCCGGAATTCCTTATTTGGACTGAAAAATTCTGGGGGTGTTGGGGAGTAGCTTTTGGCCCAGTAAGGGCCCAAAAAGGGCAGATTGGGCCGACATTGGGAGAGTGTGGGCATGTTTGCTGGGATGCTGTGCACAAAAAGAGAGAGAAATACCTTTCCCCACTGGGAAAGGATTACATGGAGGAAACAGGACTAGAAACAGGCAGTAGTTTGACATTGAAATAGTGTGGTAGAAAGTAAGCCATGGTGAAAAAAAACCGCCTAGACCAGCCAAGCTGATTATGCTGGTGGCCATTATGCTGGTCATGCTCTGACCATAAATGTTGCTTTAGCCGGTAACTAGTTTAGTATATATTTTAGGCACTTTCATGCGGGTCTTAGCTGGTCTACCAGCATCCATGTTCTCATTTACATGACAAGAAGTTTTCTACTTTTGAGTTAAGTTTTCATTTCAGGGTAAGTTTTCCTTTATTTAACATTGACCAAAACTTTACCCAAACCATAACCAAATTGTAATATGCCTAATCTTAACCCTAGCTTTAATCCCAACCTTAACCAACATTGTTTTACTTGCCTAAACGTCACTGTTTTCTAACATTTTTACGTGAAGAACAGACGAAAATGGCTATTGGCACATAATGCAATTCGTTCCACAACATGTAATCTGCGAGTTTTTGCTCATTTCACAACTGTTAATCTGGTCAACTATCACTGTCCTCATGTTAACACACCTCATTTGTACACTAGCTAACGTGTTATTTAGAAGTAGCTAATTAGTAGTGGCTAATCGTTGCCTGTTAACATTAACATCAGTTTATTTGCTAAATTAGCCTGCTGGCTAGTTAGCTAACTAACAGTTTGTTCAGATCAACTGAACTGTCTCTTCTCAAACTCCAACTCAGAGTGTTTTGGAGTAGAGACTAAAGACAAGACAGTTTACTGAGTCACAGTAACCTACATTCGGGAACAAATCTACCTTATCAGACATACCATGTCCTTACAATATTGTGGGTGTGCATCATATTTCATATCATGGTCAACTTCATTCTTCTGGAAGCGTATAGTTAATTTAACTATAATTTAGCAAATTGGAAAATGAAAATGCAATCCCACAATAGCACTTTCATTTTCCACATTTAGTCGTCATACAACAGTACAATATCTCCAAACGCAAGTCAGATGGATTTGAGAATGGCCAAACTTTAATTGGCATACATTGGCTAAAACATTCATTAATAGCATGGACATTCAAAACTGAGACTTTAACTTTATATGTGTTGTATGCTAACAATATATTGCAAAAATAAACATATCAACAGAAATATGAAATTGTAAAAAAGTATTGTGGTTAGTAAGATAGTAAACTTACATATTGTATGTGCTCAGACTTTTAAACCTGATTTAGTGCCAATTATGTTCACTTAATCTCTGTGTCTGCATTTGACCAGTGAAAACTCTCAGCAACCACCAGAATACCAACAGCTCTAGAAACATCGCCCCGCCTTCAGAGAATGACTGACAGGTCGGTAGACCATGAAAATGTTAATACAATCGCATTTCATTTTCATTAAGTTAGGGAAACGGTTTAAGAGCAAGTTCAATTGCAAAAGGGGGCGCTGCTTCTCACTTTTCACATTTGAATTAAATTTAATTAATTTTGGTAACCATAAAGCAGTACAAGTCATTGAAAATGAAATGCCAAATGGCTTTTTCATTAACATTTTAATATTGTCAGTGAATGTGCATACCAGTACATGAAAATTCTAATGCAAATCAAATTATTGCATTTAAATTTTCATATTGACTCAAATAATGCATGCAGTGGAAAATGGAAAAAACCCTATTGTGGGATTGCATTTTCATTTTCCAATTTGCATTAACATTTGGAACAAATTAACTATATGCTTCCATATATACTGACTAATGGCATGAAATTGGAAAAAATCACATAAACCGCTTGTTTTTTCATGACTGCTTCAAACATACGAGTAGGGTTGGAAGATTGAGCAATAAATGTGATTGGACAGAGATGAATTTCAAGCATGAAATCCTAATTTATGGATGTGATTTATTGTTTCTTAGTCCATCTTAAGCTGTTTTCCCTCTCTCCCATCGATCCTTTTGCTCTCCACTGAAGACTATCTACGGGAGCAGACATGAATATATGTACAAGGGTTCAGCTGATGTGGGTTTTTGAAGGTACTGATAATTTTTTTATTTAAAGCTGCTGATAGCCATATTTTGTGATGATATTGGGTTATGTGTTTTAATGTGATCATTTTTTATGACAAGGTAGTCCAAAAAAATCCAACATTTCCCCTGAATTACGAAACAGCATTTAGATCATGGGACACTCAGTTATGTAATATGTAATCAATCAAACTCCATCATATCCATCATATTGGAGGTGAACAACAGTGGCTCGCCAATACCAGATTTTTAATGAAAGGCCAATATTTGCCTCATATATCGGTTTACCCAAAATATACACACACTCAGAGACATCTGTATAGCGGAGATGCCGGAAGGGCTAATAATCGGAATTAAATGACATCTGGAAAGCAGGAGACAGCGACAGCTCTAATGGACAACAACAACACTGAATTTATCATGGTGGTTCACCACATCTGCCCTGACAATGGAGCTTTATGTTGAAGCTGGGAGCCAGTTGGTCAGCCAGTGACTGATGGGCTGGCCCGAGGGTTGGTAGGTCTGACTGCAAACAAGGGACTCTCTCTTCAACAGCCTTCCCTTGGGTTATAGTTTATTCTTTTAGAGTGGTGGTCAGTGAGCTGCTGATGTGTGTGTGCATGTGCGTATGTATTTCCTATTTTATTGATTTTTCAAATAAGCGATAAATACAACACACTGAACAGATACACACAATGTTATGCCTGATATATAATGCACAAAACAAATGCAAACATAACAAAAATGTAATAATGTACAATACAATTCAACCAGCACTGGAGTTGGGATGTGGTGCTGGTGTACCAGAGGGGAATTCCTGTTTGAAAATTGTTAAGAAACAGTTGCCAAACCTTTAAATGAGCCTTGACCACCCAGCGTTTAAGCAATGATGGAGTGGTGGCTTTCCACTTGAAAAAGATTAGTCACTTGGCTAGGAGTCTAGGGGAAAGCCATGACTTCTGTTTGGGTTGCACATAGTGAAATCCCCTCTGGGGCGGCCCCAGATATGCCTTTCATAAGGTTAGGGCTGATCTCTTTGTTGCAAATCTAAGTAAATGTGTTGAAGATGGTTGACCAGAATGGGACCAGCTCAGGACAGGAGTGGTACATGTGACCTAGGGTGGCTGGGGCTTGGTGGCATCTACAGCAGGTTGGGTCTGGTTATAACTTGGCTCCTGGACAGATGTAGTCTATAGAGCGAGTCTGGGTATCTTTATACCATTGACTTACAGCTGAATCATAATGGTCTTATGATGCAGTCACACTGCATCAGAATGTTGGAACGAATTGATGATTAGAAGCAGCAATTTGGAAGTGTTTGTGTGTAGCATTAGCACTAAGGGCTCTATTTTCTAAAGTCTAGGGCACATGGCTCAAGTGGGGTGCAGTGGTCAGAGGTTGGATAAAGAGGAAGACATTATTAGGAGGGTTGTCTTCAATTCCGGCCAATCAAGTCAACTAATTTAATTCCCTTAGGACTGCACTCACACAACGGTGTATTGACAATTTTGTGGCTGTGCCAAGTCCCAACTGTTGCCGCCATAAAAGCTTCACCCAAGAAGAAACTGATATTCTTGTCCAGGAGGTGCAGCGTCGAAACGGTCCCATTTATGGCACCTCAAATAGACCCCAAGGGCTGTTGATGTAAATTGGCTTGGGAAGAGGTTGGAAATATGTGAATTACTTAAATGTCAAATTACATTATTTGCCATTTATATGTACACAACATTAATTAAAGAGTAGCTTCACCTACAGTGCACAAAGACAGCAAGTACTGCACAGCACTCCTCCCCAGATAATGCAGTATAAAAGATCCACCAGCTGTATGTGTTCTCCTGGTATTGCCTTCTGCATCGCACAATCACATACTCCATATCTTCTATAGGCTGCGACCAATAAAGAGGAAACCATTTCAATATGATGCGAGTGCTTAACATATTTAAAAAGATTGCATTAATTTAGTCCATTGGTGAAGGATTTACCTCAATGTGGGGTAAAATATAGACTAACGTGTACATGCACTGGTGTGTGGGATTTCAGGACAGGTGTATATTCACGCTCACAAAGCCATGAAAATACCACTGCGTGATTGACTTGTGCTTTAGACAGTCCTCACAGGTGGAAGGCGTAACTTCACCCCAAAACTGACACCTAAATTCCACTGCACCAGTTGTTTTTTTGTGACACACTCCCTGTTGTGCCACCCTGCCCATCCCGGCGCAAGTCTATCCATCAAATTACCAAACTGACAACGGTAGGGAAAAGTTGGCATTGCGCCTCAAAAAATTGCCAATGCGGCGGTGAATATTGACTGCGCCGTGGTTGCGCCGGCACGAAAATAGTGCCCAAAGATTTCGGGAACCTAGGCCTTATGCCGGGTTCACACCAGACGCGGAACGGCGCCGAATGCCGCCGAAAATTCTTTCGGCACCCATGTTAACCAATGTGGCCGTGAACACCGGACGCGGAAGGGCGCCGAATGGCCGCGGCCTGCAGCGATCGTTTCGGCGTCAGGTCTAAGATTTTCTCGATTCGTGAGCGAATGTGTCAAGCACAGTCAGATACAGGAACGGCATAGAGCATCCGGTCAATTTCCAAAATATAACAAATTTCAAAATAAAACACCCTGATTGATGATGGCGTTGGATATCCAGTCTATATATATACATATTTCTCAGTTGTGTCTAAACTTTTACCGTCTGTGTCTAAACAGAGAGCGAGAGAGACGAGCAGGCACAAGCAGAGAGAGAGAGAGAGAGAGAGAGACGAGCAGGCACACGCACAAGCAGAGAGAGAGAGAGAGAGAGAGAGACGAGCAGGCACAAGCAGAGAGAGAGAGAGAGACGAGCAGGCACATGCACAAGCAGAGAGAGAGAGAGAGACCAAACCCCTACATTGAGAAAACCAGCGGAGATCTGCGCCGTGCAAATTTCTATAATATCTCACTGTGACAAGTCTTATATGTACTGTAGTATGTAACAAATGTGACCAACTGCAGAACTGACATCACTACTCATCTCTGTGAACATCATTATATTGGATGATGCGGGTTTGGAAGCTATAGTCCCTCCATATTTCAATAGGTAATGAAGTAGTGTGTTATATTTCAATAGGTAATGAAGTAGTGTGTTATATTTCAATAGGTAATGAAGAAATGGGTTATATTTCAATAGGTAATGAAGTAGTGTGTTATATTTCAATATATAATGAAGTAGTGTGTTATATTTCAATAGGTAATGAAGAAATGGGTTATATTTCAATAGGTAATGAAGTAGTGTGTTATATTTCAATAGGAAATGAAGTAGTGGGTTATATTTCAATAGCTAATGAAGAAGTGTGTTATATTTCAATAGGTAATGAAGTAGTGGGTTATATTTCAATAGGTAATGAATGTTATATTTCAATAGCTAATGAAGAAGTGTGTTATATTTCAATAGGTAATGAAGTGTGTTATATTTCAATAGGTAATGAGTGTTATATTTCAATAGCTAATGAAGAAGTGTTATATTTCAATAGGTAATGAAGAAGTGTGTTATATTTCAATAGGTAATAAAGTAGTGTGTTATATTTCAATAGGTAATAAAGAAGTGGGTTATATTTCAATAGGTAAAGAAGTGGTTTATATTTCAATAGGTAATGAAGTAGTGGGCTATATTTCAATAGTTTTTCACTAAGGTCTATCCCAGACAACCCCAACATATTATGCCTGTATATAATGTGTGAGACATTGTCATGCTGTATGCTGCCAGCAGGCCCTCTGTTGCCTTCACTATTCATCCCTGTCAACAGCATGATGTAGCCACAGGCGGCCACAGTGCTGACTCCAGCCCCTCACATCCTCCCGGCTCATGACCTCTGACCCCTTGTCAAAGGCGGCATTGCCCTGGACACAGATCTCCCCGCTGTTTGATGGCTAGGCAGCACAAAAGAGCCGACTGGCCCTGTTGACATGGGCATTAAGACGGACAATGAGACAGCCTGGGAGCCCCCGTGGAAAACAACTTGGATGGCTAAATCGGCCAACCCATATATATCGGTCTAAGGCTAGATAGAGGGTTACTGAGCTTTAAAATGTATCAACTTTGGAGAGTGAAGTCATTTAAACACCTTTTTTAGCTGACATAAAACTATATGAGGTACATTTATAATATCCAGCTAGAAGTATAAAACTGTTATAGGTTATATGATGATAGGGTCTTTTGGTGGGGGGGGCGGCACAAACTTTTCTGAAAACATAATTGATTTTTATTCATATTGGTGAACTGGAAGTCATAGATTACCCGCTTTTTTATTCACCACTACATCACTGATGAGATGTAAAATCTGCTAGCTATATGTAGAGTGATAAGTAGATCACTCTAGATAACAAGATAAGTTAAGGCGTTTCTGAAATTATAAAGGATTATTGTTATATTGGTGGTTGTTTGCTTTATGATGGTCACTGGCTGGAGGTCATGCTGTAGTGTAAATACCAGGCAATGAATAACATACATTCTTGTTACTGTAATTGAGTATCTTTTTATGTAATTGGTCATTTTGGTCATTAAACATGTTTTTACTTAAGTATTGTACTTGCTCATGTTCGCACATTCAAATCAGCTCCTCAGGCCTGTTTAGATTTGCAGCTCTGAAAACACTATTTGACTATGTTGTTGAAGAAAAAATGGTCTGTACTCTTTATGCACTTTATTTTGAAATGTTGTTTTTTTATCAATTAAAATAACCTAATTTGAACTCACTGTGCTCATATGTAACAGTGTCTGTTGTTAAATTTACTTTTACTTAGGTAGATCTTTCACTCATAGGGAATTATAATACACTCATAATGCCTTATAATCATGCTTGGATTACTGATGCATTATATCAGCACTCATAAAACATGGGTAGAACTCATAACCATTCAACATTTGCAAGTATAATTCACTATGACTAATTCTCTATCCTAGGTTGTCAACCTTGTAATCTCAATTACATTTTCAGAAAAACATTAATTTATACTTTTTTCCCTCATTTAACTTACATCAGTTTTATACTACTTGTCTTGATGTATCAGGGCTCGACGCTAACTTTTAAAAGTGGTCGCCAGGCTTGGCAACCAGGCATCAGCTTTTAGTTGCCGAAATGGACAATATGGTTGCCATGTTTTAAACGGCCTATATTTGGAGCAATGAATAGCAATGTAACTGTACTACACATTTTAATAATGAAACAATGAGATAACGAATGTTTAAAACATATTTATTACATAAACACTTTTGTCTTTGTTTTAACACTTAATTTACAGCAATTACACTGAAAGAGTTTTAATTTAACATGTCAGCACGACAATCCTCAAATCCTGGTATAAAGATTTGAGATTATATTATCAAATTATATTAATTATTATTATTATTATTATAGAAATATCTCTCTCTCACTCCCTCACTCACACACGCACACGCACGCACAGAGAGAGAACAGGTAGACTCACTAATCGCACATTTATTTGAAAGGTTATTCATTTAGTAGATTCAATTCTAATAAATACCTTCTGCAAGCCTGAGCAGGCGAGGTAAAGAGCTAAAGGGGTCTTCGCTTTTGAGAACGTAGTAAACTGTGTTTGATAAGGATTGCCCGATTCATCTTCCGAATGGCGGTATCCATCGCTCCTTGTATGGGTGTGCCTGCTCGTGCGCCCTCCACCTCGTCGTATCTTTTAGCTGCTCTCTCGTGTGGCTACGAATTCCAGTGTTATTACGCCATTGCAACAGGCTGGCTGCGCGCGTGTGTGGAAAGTGGCCGCACAACGGCTGAAATGCGCACGAATGTACTGTTAGTGCAGTAGTAACTTTACGGAGGCAACCAAATAAAATGTCTCCGTTCTGCGCATGTCATTTGAAGCCTATATGAACGGAACACCGGGGAGAGAGAGAGTAGGAGAGAGAGCGAGAGAGAGAGAGAGAGAGAGAGAGGATCCCATGGAGCTTGCCACAGCACCAGTGCTTTCTATGTCTTCTTGTCCACGATGCACTTTAGGATTTCAATAAGATGCGTGTGTGTTTCCAGATAATCAGTTTCCTGCTCGCCGTAAACTTTTATTCCCAGCCGCTCCGAGCTCAGGGTAAGCCTGTCTATGAATTCAACTCCATAACTGTAACTGATATGCCCGCACGACCGCCTATGCCTGCTTGTACGAACTGACCGGGGAAATGAACATTAAACGGCATGTGTGATTATGTTTCTTCAAGCAAAAAGTCATCTTTACAGGCGACTCAAGGTTTCTTTGCGCTCCGTTTGCAAACTAACTTGTTGATTCAGTGATAGTTGGCATCCTGTTAACCCCCGATACTTTCCGTTCTACTGTATTGAGGTGGGGGGAAATTCACCCCAAATTCCATTCAAAAACCTGTCAGTTTAATGTGGCTTTGTTTATCGTCGAAAGTACACACCAAGTAGAACTTGACTTAGGACCTGTCACGAGTTGTAAGAGTCTTGTGGTAAATTCGGCATACATAACATTCATCAAGCAGCACTTCATTCCAATACAAATTCAACTTTAATAATTGAGTCACACTGCTAGCTACCGCCCACCGCGGCGGTGTATTTTGGAAGATGAAGACTGTACGAGCAAAACAATTGTAAAAGTTGAGTTTTATTAAAATAAGTGCTGCTTGGTGTATTGGATGCATGCCGAATCGAAAAGGGGGCTCTAAGGATTCAGAAACGTCTTTAGTCATGTTCTACTAGGTTTGTACCATTGTCGATAAGCACATGAGTATTATCCATAATCTATTTTTGAATGGAGTTTAGCCCGTACCAAAAAATGGAACATATCGAGGCTAGCTTTCGGTAGTGTTTCTGAGCACAAGCCCTTTTGGCTGAGCCTATAGTGTTAATGACGACAGTGTAATATAAATATTCCAGTTTTGGATGTGTATGACCTTTGGCTGCACGTTAATAGTTGTTTTTTTCAGTTTGAACATGGTATTTATTTGGTTCATTCTTGTCTGAGATGGAGCCGTAGAGAGGAAGGAAGCAGGGCTGGCAGCATAGCGGATCGGGAGGGACTTAGCTCCAGTAAAAGAGACTTCACTCTAAAGTCCTTTAGAAATCTGCCAATTTAACGTTTAACGGTTATCGGCAAAGGTATTCACCTCGCAGAACGTAACTTAAGACGTTTTACGAATCACCAGGATCTACTTTTTAATTCGGCGTAATCAAATACACAAAACAACGCCTATTACGATAAAATCTCAACTTTTACAACTGCTTTGCCTGTTATTCCTACACGAACCCTCCATCAAAAATACACTGCGGTGGGCGTTAGCGGGCAATGCGGCTCAATTCTTAAAGTTGGGTTATTATAGAAGAAAGGTGCTGCTTTGTGGGTCATCTATACGCCGAATTTACCAGAAGACCCTAATGGTTCAGAAACGGTCATAAATCATGTTCACCTAGGTGTGTACGTTTGCCAATAGGCATGGAAACATTAAACTGATAGATGTTTTGAATATAGTTTGGCGGGTGTTCTTTCTCTCCATATAAGATCACCTCATGTAGCGCAATCTATTAGTGTTAAAGAATAGTGCGTTATCCTTTCAGGGTGCTAATGAATTCACCCAGACTTGTCAAAGCAGTTCGACAAATACAGAGGTGTGTATTGGTGGTGTAAGACAACTGGCCTTGACTTTGCTTTCACTTGTTAACTGTCTGAGTCAACACTGAGCTGCCACTTTGGTACTTTGTTGCTACATTTTTTCAGCCATTTGGCATCTTCTCACAAGACCTTCAGCTGTTGTTACCCGGCTATATCACTTTTAGACAAAATGTATCCTCGTCTAGCCCCTCAGCAAGTGACTTGTTTTATCTGGAGTCTTGGTGGCAGGGCTATAAATTGGTGAGTATGCTGGCGTGCGGAGGTCTTTGATGTTCGGTCCACATGGGTGCAGGATGTGGATTTACCCCAGTTAAATATCGCTTTGTGCAGTTTCTTCTGACACATCTGTCCCGAACATGAAAGAAACAAAGCTCTTAGATCCTCAGTTGGGGTCCACATTGTCTCCCAGAGGCTTGTGACTGTGATGAAGGTTTTAGAACCCCCCCCCCCAAAAGCTCTAGGTGCGATAAATAACAACATGTGGAAAAGAGATCAGCCAGGCTCCCCTTAAGGAAGATTACGGTTTCTTCTCTCCCTCTCGTCACTTATTTTGTTTTAAAAAATTTAAAAAATCCATATATTTTGTTTTGTGAAACTTCTCTCCTTTTTCGTTTCTTTGAATGTTGAGATTTGGTTATGGAGGCTAGCCGTGAGAGAATGCATCTGGAACCAATTTGACTCCTCAAAGCAGAAGGGGAAGAAGAGGGGAAGGAGTAGAAGTGAACAGCAGCCGTTTTCCCTCCATGTCCACTGTGTTCAAGCATGGGCTTGAGTCCTGCAAACCTAATTACAGTTTTGCTTACACAAGATTAAAGCACAGTGCATTTTCTTTGCTTGGTATAGTGAAATGTTGCATGTAACACCAAATTGTAAGCCTATATCAAGTTTTTTCCAACCCACCCTTAACTTTTGTGTCGAGGCTTTATACAATTTCAACAATAGGGAATAAACCCAGTCAAGAAAGCACATAAAATGAAACACCATTTTGGTTGACAATTTCCCTATATCATTTATCAAAATAATAATCTTGTTTCATCATTTATCAAAAGCTAATAAAAAATTGTTAAATGATATTTCTCAAACAAGATAAATAAAATAAATGTAATTAATAATATTATTCTTTTTGAAGTTAAAGCACTAACAGTAGCAACAATCATGCATAGAGGACCATATTAATTTAGTTAATATCTGGTATTAGTTGTTAAAAGACCAAAACAGTTCCCACTGTGTATTAGGAGCATACATGTGTTAATGTGTGACAACAATTTGAGAAAACCTACCAAATGGTATGAACAAGATGTTCAGATAGATTTAAATTTCATACGAGCATTTCTCAAAGATCTAAAAAAAAAAAAAATAATAAGATTTGTATCAGTTCTAAATAATAATTTTCTTGAATAAGAAGTATCAACTGAGTAAATTTGGATTTGATTTTTTGATAAATGATGAAAACAAACAGTTCTTGGTAGTGGACTCAGACTCTTGGACTGTCTACCATTTAAACACCTACTCTTCAAATACAATTGCTGGCATGAAAATAAAACTGACTGAAATTATTAGCTATTTAAAGACATCTACTTATAAAAAGTACAATATTAGAGGATATAAGAGGTTGGAATTTTTAAGTGTCGAGGAACAAACATCGGTAACTTTTTTTCCTCTAATGTACAACGATGAAAATGGAAAAGAACGCCCACCCTATGGTGAAGTGCTGACTAGCAGAAAAAGAACTTTGGAAAAGTTAATTTCAAAATGTTGGCATGAAGCCTTCATCAGTGTGTAGTAAATTGATGTTACATCACATGTATACGTAACCTATGGGTGCAATTAGTGAAAATAATAAACGCACAGTATCAAAGCATATGTATGCAAATATACAGAATAGTACATAAATATACACAAGCCAAATAGAAAAATTGGAAATGTTCACATATTTAGTAATAAATATGTGATATTTATACTGCTATTTAAATGGTGCATTTGCACATGTAGGGGGAAAAAAAGCCTTGAGGTGTAAAACGATGGAGCAGGGTGGAGAGCGTTTCTTTTCCGAGGGACAGACGACCAAAAACATGTCTGGGTCCCTTCTGGTGTAGACTGGGCGTTACTTTGATGCCCTGATCACAACCTGGGTGACATACAGACCCAAGAAGAACCAGGGAGGTCAAATGTTTGTCACAGGGAAGCTATCACAAAGACTACCTTTTGTTTGTGTGACAAGGAGAAAGGGAGAGAATATGCCAAAAGACAACAGAAGAAGCAAAGAACACCTTTAGGATACTTTGGACTGGACTTGGATTGTTTTGTCACTGAGCTACACACAATAACATAGAATATTTTATTTCCAAATTAATTAAAAATAAACATCTGTCATGCTTTGAGTCAATAAGTATTCAAGCCATTGCAGTGACCCTTCAAATTGAGTTAAGGTGCACCCAAATTCCTTTGAATGTCCTTGAGATGCTTCTGACTGGAGTCCACCTGTGGCCACATCAATTGATTGGAAATGATTTAGGAGGAAGCACATCTGTCTATGTAAGGCCCCACAGATGGCCATGAAGTCCTTGAAGAACTGTCTGTAGGATTCAGTTTGCAAGAAAGCACGTTCACGCTCCATCATCAGGAAATGGGCCAGACTAGTCCGACCAAACTGAGCAACCTGGGCAAGGAGGACCTTTGTCAGGGAGGACCACTCTGACAGAACTACAGAGTGCCTGTGCTGCAATGGGAGATCTTGCGGGAAGGACAACACAGTCAGTGCAGTACTTCCTGAATCTGGGACTGGGAGACTTGTCAGGATAGAAAGAACAACGAATGGATTCAAAAGCATGCAAAAGCCAAAGACCTTATATTTGGGTGACGATAAACACTGCCATGAATTCTGAACAAGAACGTGAAAATCCTTGTAAGCCCAGACTCGAATCCCAGTGAAAATCTGTGGAATGTCTCCAAGATAACTGTTTAGAGACGCTCCCCATCCACATGTGACAAACTGATCCAGATATATCCTAGAAGACTGGAAGCTGTAATTGCTACCAAAGGTGATTCAAGGAGCTGAATAGTCATTTATTTGTGAATATTTGCAACAACAAAAAAAAACATGCTTTCACTTTGTCAACAAAAAGTCAACACTTTGTTAAGGCACTATAACTCTATGGTTGTATTTTCCCTGCCCTAGCTTGTGCCTAGTCCTGATGTGTTCACCTTCACATGCAAAGTCAAATTTTTTTTGTTGATAATTAAAACATTTAAAACATAATAATTCTGTTCTTTTCCTTTCAATTGCTACCATCAAGGACTTGGGAAAGACTATATTTGCCTCCCGACAGGATCGTATTGTTGCTGTTTCTGAGCACAGAGGACCTCAGTGGGGTCTTGGTGAGGCTTTGGCGCGATGGCCGCAACGAGTCTAATCCTAGAGGTTCGGAGGAAAGAAGTGTGGAGAAATTCAGGGAGGAGAGAGGAAAGAAGGAAGGACAGAAGAGCGTTAGTGAGGAGGAGAAGAGGAAAGGAACGTTGGATGAAAAAGCTCGATGAAGTGAAATTGTTTTGTCTTTGATCTCTGCGCAAAAACAGATGAAGGCAGCCTGAAGGGCATGGGTTTCAGTCTGTGCTCCCCCACCCCCCATTAAAGAGAGACTTGGATTGCGAAATCGAAGGCTAATGTTCAATTTAAAGTTTGACGAATCTTTATTAGGTGACGGATGCGAGGCCTCCAACTTGTGGATGTGCATCTGCGTGCCGTTCTGCAGACCAATCATTTGTAATTACTCAATCAGGCGATTAGTAGCACCTGCGCAACCATATGCACCCATAGGCCGTCCTGCAACATGTCGGTGCAGCTTTTAATCTTTAATTTGACTCTAAAATAAAGGCTTTCTCATTTTTTTCTAAGAATAGAGCGCCTTGGAATTGTTTTTCTTCTTTGCTTTTCCTTGCTGCGCCTCTGAAATAGCACTCAGACCATCACAGAATACTTTCCAGCTTTTCAGTCCTGCTTCACGTTCACACAGTTCCACACCTTCACACTGGGAGCTGCCCAGTTCAACCACAGTCTTCTACTACTTCTACACTGGGAGCTCCTTTACTTTCCCCACTTAACGTTTTTCCCAGCTGGTCTGGGGATTCAAACCGGCAACCATGTAGTCACTTCACTAACCTCTTGGCTACCCTGTACCACTCTTCCTCTCTACTCAGCTCCCTGTTTCCGTTGCCCTACCTGGCCATATGCACTTTATTATGT
The DNA here is from genome assembly GCA_034670405.1 of Hoplostethus atlanticus. NCBI lineage: Eukaryota > Metazoa > Chordata > Actinopteri > Trachichthyiformes > Trachichthyidae > Hoplostethus > Hoplostethus atlanticus. The sequence goes on from JAXDDX010000100.1 coordinate 139,447, forward strand.
CATTTTTTCCATGTTACACACACACACACACACACACGGGATAGGCCAGTTCTGTGTCCTCTTTTGATTCTCCTAATTGATTATGAAATGAGGGGGCTGGACAAACTCTACCATCTGGAGGTGTGTGTGTGTGTGTGTGTGTGTATGACATCTGCGCTCTCTCTGATGAGATTCAGGTGCACTAGAGGTTTGGCGGATACACGGCTGGTGTGTGTACACGCCAGCCAGTACACACCTGGTCAGCATATGGCCGGACCCATCACTGTTACTGTTTACATCACCATACACACACATGCTCGCACGTACACGCACACACACACACACACACACACTGGTGTTGTCAAGTCACTAAACCTTTAAGTTCTTAGACTCCACTTCCATCAGGGTTTGACCAGTATGGGATTTTGAAGGCTGATATTGATATTGATATTTTTGGACAACGGCGATATCCAATAGCTGATATTTTGTGCTAATATCTCAAAATTTCACCATTTTCATGCCAGAATATTATAAAACTTTACAAGGCTTCAGTGTTTTTTCAGTATTTTTAATAATTTTTCATGGTTTTTATGCATAGAAATGTACATGGATTGTGAAATAAAAGGAAAAAGAAAGTAGAAAAACAATGAAATATAGCAAATACAAAAAATAATAAATTCATAAATAAATAAGAACAAAAGAGCTCAACTGACATGTTCCTTTGAAGGCCGATAAGCTGCCAATAGATGATATTTTGCGCGATGCACAGAGTAATGGATCTTCTGACGAGGCCTTCGGGTGCTGTAAATCTCCAATTTTCACCAAAATCGTAGTTTTCACACCGAGCAGTGTGTTGGCCTGTCCCCAGTCTATTCCATTCATGTTTCCCCCTCACAGATGTCAGTCTGAGGCGTCTGGAAGAGGATATTAGTTTTATATCAAGAACAACCGAACAGCCCATTCATCAACTCTCCCCACAGAGCCTTATTTCTGGAGAGACAACTTTTATAGACGTGTGAACGTTTCTGATTTATGCCGCTGCCGGCAAAACACTCTCTCATTTTACGCCGTTTTTCTCAGAACGTGTTTGATGTAGGACACGGATCTTTGTCGTAGAATTTGCCAGCGGGCCGAGGAAAACGCTTAAGTGATTTGTGTGTTGCATAGTTTCAACTCTCTGGTAAAGAATTGGATTTGGATACTACAATTTGATACTTACAGTACATCGGTCCAATAAACAGTAAGCCACCTCAGCTCGCTTTGAGCTTATGAATTGTTTCCTTCTTGCTGTTTGCTTTGTGGTATCTGCCAGTAGCCAATATTTTGTGCCGATGTTCATTACCTAATAATTTCACCACTTTCAATTCAGTGTTTTCTCGTCAGGGTGGAAACACCTCTGAAACAGCATCATAGCATAGACCATCGGACACAAATTCTCACCAAAGATAACAGCAAAAACACAAAAAAACACAAACAAACAACACAAACTATGAAATATATCATTAAAATATCTTCAGGTGTGGAATACCATCAAAATACTGCATTTGAATCAGTTCAGGCTAAGGGGCGTCCCATAGCCAACCAGTGCAATATTGATCAGTTCTACAATAAATCAATCAAACTGTATCTTATCCATCATATCAGAGATGGATGCCAATATTGTCCCCTACAAATTTATCTATCTGCTTACCTGTTTACATGATGAACGACTACACACACAGAAAATTTAAAAAATATATATTATGTGTGTGTTCGTCTGACTCTCCTCTCTCGTTCTCTTCCAAACAAGCCCAGTTGATCCTTAAATGCTCAGCTGCTTATAGCAGATCTCTATTAATCAATGCACAGGAAATGGCCTTTGACCTCCAGCCATTAAACTCTCCCCTAGAGATTCTGCTTCGGCACTGAGGAATGCAGGAAGGAGAGCGGCAGCATACGAGAGGCCTCTCTGCAGCATTTGTGTGTGTGTGTGTGTGTGTGTGTGTGTGTGTGTGTGTGTGTGTATTCCTACATGCACTTACATGCATTTTGCTGTTATGAGATGTGTGGAAGCTTTCATAACTCTGTTGGTATTATGGTCTGCTTAAAGGAAAAATCCACCCTAAAAGACTGACACTGTCACGTTGAGATATCAGAAAACGTTTCATCGATCTAAAACGTCAACGGTAAACGTCAGGTTTTGGTGTCAGCCCCTCAGAATCAAAGAGCAAGGGCTTCTATCTAGACTGACGTTCAACAATCATACAGGGAGAAAGCTCCACCCACAGTAGCCAAGATAGACCAGAATGCAATGCAGCCACAACACTCTTTGTGGAGTGGATGGAACTCGTTTGCACGAACACGTGAAATTAATATCAAACTTCAAAAATAATTTAATATATTACAAGTTTAGATACATTAGAAAAGCAGTAGGGACACAAAGTCAATTACAACACTAACTCAACACTAACTAACACAACAAAATAACTCCTGGAATGCATTGCACAGCACAAAGCGATGATATCCAACAGTGTAAGAGGATGGAATTTTCCTTTAAAGTAACACTGATGAGATGACAGACTGACAGAGTGTGTTGCTTTTAGTTCATTTTTTTAGTTTTAGGGAGTGAAACAGCCATAAAACTGGGTATTTGCAGGTACTTTAAAAGTCTAATAAAAGTCTTAAATTATTTACAATCAAAGCCTCACCAGTCTTAAATTGTCTTAAATCCAGTTATGATTGTGATGATATAAAACTGACCTCATGTCTCTTAACCGTTGATTCCCTGGTGTCCTTTTTCTTATTCTGCCCCCTTTGGTTTTTAAATTTGGATTTAAATCCAATTCCAGGTAGCATTAAAAAAAACAACTCTTAAATTTGGCTTTCTGAAACCTGAAAAAACCCTGAAAAAGAGCCCCAAGCCTACTCTCTCTCTCTCTCCCCCCTACACACACACACACACACAGGAAGCTGGCTGTCAGGAAACCCAGAGTAGTGTTCCTTTTAGGGAGGAGGGGTGCGTTGAAATTCCTCGCCTTATCGTCCCAGCGGCTGGCTCCCAGTCACGAGCAGGGCCGCTATTTCCAGATTGTTTGTCATAGTTGAAATAGCTCTTCATTTCCCCCGCGTTTGAAGTGGGTCACTCCACTCCGCTCCGATGGCTCCGACGGTTGAGGCTGTAGCGGAGGAAAAGACTCAAGTTGAATGTTGTAGAAAAAGACGTTGCCGGCCGCCGGTCGCCGGTGCATGCCGGTTAATGTCCTGTTCCGTCCTCTGTTCTGCACTGTTCTGTTCTGTTCTGTTCTGCACTGTTCTGGTCTCTTCTGTTCTGCACTGTTCTCTTCTGTTCTGCACTGTTCTCTTCTATTCTGCACTGTTCTGTTCTCTTCTGGTCTGCACTGGTCTCTTCTATTCTGCACTGTTATGTTCTGTTATGTTCTGCACTATTTCCCTCTGTTCCTCACTGTTTTGTTCTCTTCTATTCTGCACTGTTCTGTTCTCTTCTATTCTGCACTGTTCTCTTCTATTCTGCACTGTTCTGTTCTCTTCTGTTCTGCACTGTTCTCTTCTGTTCTGCACTGTTCTCTTCTATTCTGCACTGTTCTCTTCTATTCTGCACTGTTTGCTTCTATTCTGCACTGTTCTGTTCTGTTCTGCACTGTTTCCCTCTATTCTGCACTGCACTGTTCTGTTCCTCACTGTTTTGTTCTCTTCTATTCTGCACTGTTCTCTTCTATTCTGCACTGTTCTGTTATCTTCTGCACTGTTTCCCTGTTCTGCGCTGCTCTGTTCTCTTCTATTCTGCTTCGTTATGCACTGTTCTGTTCTCTTCTGTTCTGCACTGTTCTCTTCTTTTCTGCTCTGTTCTCTTCTGCTATCTTCTGTTCTCTTCTGTTCTGTTGTGTTCTGCGCTGTTCTCTTCTTGTCTCTTCTCCTCTGTCCTGTTCTGAATCAGTGTTTTCAGCGCTTGCAGCTTAATGAAAGAAACAGTATGGTGTGGCCTCTGTTGTTCTTTAAGGTGGCTTAGTTTACAGACCTCCTGTGGTGTGGGAGGAGATTGGTCAACATCACCATGGAGAGAGACGCCTGGCCTTGTTTATTTAATCGTTTTAACCATTTGGAGGGGCAGATTGTAGAAAAGGTGTGTGCTAAGGGTTTAGGGTTCTAATTGACATTTTCCCCTTTCCGAATGTCAGGACATTCAAAGTGGTAATCCATGAGATCCTTGTTTTTTTTTAATTAAGTCTTCATCTTTGGTGCCTCATTGCTGTGGTGTTTCTTCACTGCGCTTCCCAGAGATCACCTGTCAATCAAACAGTCCTTCTCCTTGGATTTTCTGTTAATGGAGTTTGAGTTTCTGTAGGTGGCACTCTTTTCTTTGTCTGTTCAGCCATGGTGGCTATCACTGCTCATACTAACTACCCAGTTCTTCTTCTATCCATTCCTAACAAACCGGAAACACAAAACACGGGTGGGAAATGTAAAAACTTTCATGAACTGGATAATCATGCTGTCTTGATTCAGGGGCTTATTTTGCAATAATGACTGGCTTACTGTACATTATCCCACTTATTACATGGCTACTTACCAAAGACATTAATCATCTGACATGAAATGGTACTTTGATGTACTTTAAGTAGATTTGCAGTCACCAAGGAATACTTTCTTTTTGGCACAAGGTGTTACCAGGTAATTGTATTAGAATTAAACAAAATCGACCAGACTTCCAGACTTCCTCAGAATGTGTTCATCGGCCAATCAGAATGAAGCCATCAATCAAGCCGCATTGTGTTATATCAGTCAGCGATAGAGTTGCAAAACAGACATTAATTTATGTGAAAATGTTGCAGATTATCACTTTAAAATCAATAGAATATAGATTTTTTTTTTTTTTCGGATTCACTTTGGATCTTGACCGATTGTTGATCTGATGGTCTTTCCTTTTCAGTTTCCATGGTTGATTTCTTTTACTATCAGTAGACGACGAAATGGCGCTGGATGCCGTTTTCACAATAACACCAGGATGTCCCGGCCAACATGGCAGGAGGGATAATGTGGTTCTGGAAGAGGAAGAGAAATGCAGTCAACAAGTCAGCTCATAATGCCTGTAGATTGACTAGTGAAATGCACAGGCGGAGGATTGCCAAACAACACTGGAGACACTTTTTGGAATGTTAGTGATGACCAGATCAGCCTTCCAATTTCCTAAATCAATTACACTGTGGTGGAAATGTGTGCTGTAAATCACAGTTATGGCCATGGAGCTTTCGGAGGCTTCTAAATTGCGCCGATGTGACAGTTCAAACCGCGGACAAATGCATTCTGCGTTATAGTTTCCCATGGAGGAACTGACTCTCTAGCTCTGGAGGCTCTGGAGGGTTGAAAAATGTGAAGAAGACAGGAAAATGGATACATGCCCAGAAAGTTTCCCATCAGCTGATGAAGGTGGTCTATTTGGGTATTTTGGATAGTCTTATAAGATTTTTTTTTCCTTGGGTGAGGCAAGTTTCATTGTAGGTGTCCCAGACTGAGGATGTTATTGTGAAGCTGCGGAGTAAAATCCTCCCACACCACACTGGATGATCTCTGGTCAGACATCTGATGTGATAAAAACATATTCCATAGCTGTGGTCAGGGAGGAACCTCCATCATATCAGAGATGGACCACACTGACTAGCTCATATCCCATTTTTAATAAATCATTGGCCATATATCAGCAAACAGATGTATCAGTCTAACCCTTTGTAACATTGTATATTGTATTTGCAAGGCTATAGAGGGGATGCCCTGGCCTAGCAGTTGGCCTCCTTCTTCCTAGTTCGACGAAAATCCCATCTGATTATTGACGCCTGTCTTTGTGTGTGGATCGGCATAGTAGGATGGAAGGAAGCACACACATGCTTTAGTGACTGAGCCTTCTAGCATATGGTGACACTAAACTCCTTGTCTTTTGCCTTGTGAGTGACAGCACCTCTCAACTTTCTTTTATCACCCCCCACCTCTCTCACACACACACCTACACACCCCACAGTGTTTTTGTAGCCCTCCCACAGTCGGGCCACATGTTCCCCCCCACAGAGTCATCAGACCCCATACTGACTCATCCCTTATCTCTTGGGAGTAAGGCGTGTGTGTGTGTGTGTGTGTGTGTGTGTGTGTGTGTGTGTGTGTGTGTGTGTTAGCACTACGTGCATGGGCTTTTCACGCAGCTTCACCACCACAGCTGGGACAGTATACTGATGAGATAATTTGGGTTTTTAAATTCCGCAGGGACTGGTCAGCGGCAAAATGAGGAATAGTTTTAATTTTACTGTAATTTATTTCCAATAGATTCACAGAACACTAATTCACTATTGGTCCCAAATGTAGGTTACTGTGACTCAGTAAACTGTCTTGTCTTCAGCCCTAGTCTCTACTCCAAAACACTAGCTTGAGAAGAGTCGGCTCAGTTAACCTGAACAAACTGTTAGCTAGCTAACTAGCCAGCAGGCTAATTCAGCAAAGCCAATAATGTGAACATTAGCATTCAACTACTAGCCACTATTAGCTATCAACCAAGTAACTTGAGTGAACTGTGCCAATCAGGTGTTTACAACAGTGATGCTAGCTAGCTAACAAGTAAACACACCATTAGTCATATTTATCACTGATAAAATTATCAATCTGGGAATCTGGATGGGAATCAACTGCATGTGATAAAATAATGTCTTTTTTTTACACAAGGTGAGCAAGGCACAGTGCCGAATGGCTGGCAGTTGGCTAATTGAAAACCTGCTAAGAATAAACCAACTGCTCGCAGCCTTGGAGAAGGTGCATGCCTTCCAGTCGCCAGTCAGGGAACAAAAGTCCCTTGTGCTTGTGCTCAGTCTGAATTAAGAAGTTGGATTTCAGGAATTCATTTTTTAAATTATTATTTTTAGTAGTAATAAATACAAAGACTACACAATGACATGGCAACCATAAACCACAGAAACAACAGGAGAAGCCATTCAGGAACTCTTTAGTGAGGGGAGACAATCAAGTTTGTCTGAGTTGGTCTGATACAATGGATCAAATCAAATGTCACACTAAAAATCACCATTTCTGGCTATTTCAGCGAACTTCATTCCTTTTACATTAACCCGTGTGGCCTCAGCACTGCATTCTGCATTGCTCTGGTATGTAACTGGCCTCTGAGCTGCACCGGGCCCAGTGTGTGCTCTATTGTGCTGCTTTGTGTACGCTGAGCCAGAATGAGGCCAGTGCTCATTAGTACATGACTGAATGGCCTTCATCGTCCACCCCCTCCCTCGAATTATTATGTCACCTGTCATTGTTTGGAATAGCAGTTTCTCTCTCTGTTTGTGTGTGAATGTGTGTGTGTGTGTGACAGAGAGAGAGAGAGAGAGAGAGAGAGAGAGAGAGTGAGAGAGTGAGAGAGAGAGAGTTTTCATTCACTGTCCATTCTGTCTTGAGTAAATCTATTCTGACTAGAAATTTACCAGATTAGCAAAAAGGGTATTTTTATTCCCAACAATATGGGAATAAAAGTCATATTGAAAATATTTCAATTAATATTGTGATTTGCAGTGGTCCACTATAAATAGAATATATATAGAATAGCATCACAATCAAAAAACTGATGTTAGGGTTCAACTGATATGGGTTTTTGAAGACTGACACCAATATGTTTGGATTGAAGCTGCCCATTGCCAATATCTTAAATTCCCAAAAATCTCATGCATTCATTGTTTTCCCCATAATAAATAAGAACAATTAAGAATTCCCCATAGTTGGTTTTGAGATAAATGTGACATTAACAATATGAAGTAGTTAACTTCTATCAGCTATCATTAAGGATCAACATCAATCCATTTGCTGGAGTCTTTGATTTGGACCTTCTGCAGCACTGCCCATCTCTTATTGTAGGAAACGTTTGGTGTATATTTCAATTTATTTGACTAAAGACCAGTTGCGTTTTCCTCTGTTTACATTTGCTTCCTCTGGGTAGGGTTTCCAACCTCGAGTTTAACCTAAATCAAATATGGCCGCCATGTAAATGAAGTGAAGTGAATAGGATCCACAGGTACATTCGGCATGATCCACAAAGCAGCTCATGTTTCAATAAAATATCACCTTTTGTAACTGTTTGGCTTGTTAAAGGCTCACTAGTGTCCTGTAGGGTCACTAGTAAACTCCTTACATTAAAGCTGCACTGGGCAACTTTGCACTTTCAAAAGTTGGAACTTTTGAAAGTTTGAAGGACTTCATTACCCAAGATTCCTGTGTGGTGATGTCTTGACAGAGCGCTTGCTCGCTGCTGTTTAGGAGACACTTTTTCACACATTAATGATTCGTGACTTCCTCTAAATTAGCGGGGATGGGACGCTCTTCTCTGTTGCAGCCCCTCTTTGTGATTTAGGATGATAAGACGGCCGGATTTTCACCGAAAAATCAGGGTTAGTGTGAAAGCTTTAAGGCCAGCTAAAAGCATTGAAGCCTCAGTGAGAAAAATACATTTCTTTGTAGTTCTTTCATATAGGAGGACAATTTCAAACAACATTGACTATAGGTGTTTATTGGCAACTGTATGTAGCGGGCACATTTTCCTTTAATACGCCGGAAATTGGAAAAGTTTACAGACAAAGGAATGACAAGAAAGAAGGTTTATATTGAAGTACAAGCTGCCAAAGGGATTACTTGTACACTGAATGTAGTAGTGGATCCTAACGATTCAAAAAAGGTCTTGAATGTTCTACGAGGTAGGTAACATTTGCCAGATGTTGCCAGGTTTAGCTGATGCTTTGGAGGCGGGATGATACATGCTGACAGACAGGACGTCGCTCTAATCTGATCTCATTCATTCGTTCCTCCCTCCCTGCTTCAATTTTACTCTCACCCATGCTCTTACCCCCCCCCCCCCCCCCCCCCCCACACACACACACACACACACACACACACACACACAGTAGAAGACTGCTCTTCTTTAGAGCATCAAAGTGTAATAGAGCCAGTGATGGAATCCAGAGTCTGAAGATGCAGGGCCGGGCGGCTACACACCCACGCACACGCACACACACACACCCACTTACACACACACGTACTTCCTCACACACACACACATGTACATACTGATAAGCGGGTGTTGTGGTTTTTATCCGTCTGTGTGAGGAGTTTGGTCAGGCCTGTCAAGTACACTCCCTCTCTTTTAAGTCTCATAATGTCTGCCACACACACACACACACACACACAGGATTTTCCCTGTATGCCGAAAAAGTTTAGTGTGAGTGTACATGTATGTATTGGATGCGAGTGTGTATGTATATATGTGTGTGTGTGTGTATGTGTGTGGGTATGTGCTCGTGGGGCTTCCCTGGGTTGTCAGCTGTTGCAGGAGTTACATTTGGAAGAGGCGGAGAGAGGGGCGGGAATTTAAAAAAAAAGAGATGGAGGGATGGATGGAGGAGTTTGTAGGAGGGGAATTCCTTTGATGTGGCTTGTGGGTGGCATCATTCCTATCCCTCCAAAGGCCGGGACACAGTAGCAGGGAAAATGCCACATTCATGTAAAAATGGGAAAGATGGTAAATTTAAGCTTCCGAAAACACCGTTCACCTCAGTTTTCTTAGCTAATCGGGCCGACAGGATGCCTCCGAGCGCCGCGTTTTGGTTTCTGGTTGGCTGTAAAACATGAACTCAAATGCATCACTCAACTAAGTGCAAAGGTGATCAGGTCTACCTTCAATTTGAGTGCCGATAACGATTTTCATTTTGGGATGCACTGCTCCTTTAAGAGAATAACAAAGAGATAGAAGAAGAGGTTGCGACTAATGTCCGCCCAGCTGTCCGTTTCTCTGTCCACCCTGTGCTACACGAGAGAGGAGCACAGTGTTTTGAAGTGTGGAGTTGTGAGGTCCGTAGGCGAGGAGACGGGACCAGTTTGTTGACAGAGCATCGAGCCAAGTCACTTACTGGAAGGCTGGGCTGGGCTGTGGTTTGATACTACGCTGTCAGCCAACATCTCCTGTGTGTGTGTGTGTGTGTGTGTGTGTGTGTGTGTGTGTGTGTGTGTGTGTGTGTGTGTGTGTGTGTGTGTTACCTCAGCATGTTTACTAGAGGGTTAGCTATGATGGTAGATGGTGTAGACTGCTTGGATAGTTCACCCCGTGCTCTTTCTATCTCTAGTAGTAGGCTATTAAGTGATGTATTGATCACATTTTTCTTGAGGGAGGTTCAGGTTAAGGGCTTCCCATAGACAACCAGTCTAGTATTGAGGAATTCTACAATCAATATGTAATCAATCAAACTGCATCACGTCCATCATATCAGAAGTGGACGACACTGATTGGACCAGATCCCATCGTCCCCATATAACCGGTTGAATCTCCACACTGTGCTGAACTTAACTTGGTGCATCTCTGTCTCTGTGTGTAGACCCCTCCTGTTGCCACCATGCTGCCGAGTCCTCGCCGTGTAGAGAAGCATGTGATCAGGTATGAACACACACACACACACACACACACACCCCTAAACCCATTATAGTCGGCCTATGAATAGAGGTTTTTGAAGCAGTGTTGTAAAGTTTTTTTTGTCTCTGCTCTTTGAAGTACAGGAGTTCTCTCACCCCATTTCAACTGAGAGCAGGTGACGCTCTCGCTCTCTCTCTCTCTCTCTCTCTCTCTCTCTCTCTCTCTCTCTCTCTCTCTCTCTCTCTCTCACTCACACACACACACTCGGCCTCTCTCTCTCTCTCTCTTTTTCCTTGAAGAGGAGACACAAGTGAAAGGAGCTTTTCTCTGCAGGCAACACAGGCAGAGTTCAGACCTTGTTGCTGCTTTTGAAGGGGGGGGGGGTATTGAGAGAGTTAACACAGACAGAAAAGCATGATAAGATAGTTATTAGTTGATATTGCTTACCATCACCACCTTCCTTACCATATTACTTCAACTGATGTTGTTATTAAGAGAAGGCGAGAAGGGAGAGAAAAGTAGAGAAAGAGAGAGCCAAAGCGATGGAAGGAAATGAAGAAAAACAGAAAGAGGAGGGAAGAAACGACAAGAGAGCAAAAAGAGGGAGGGGAAAAAAGAAAAGAGGAAGAATGATGAGAGTGATGAGGAGGAGGGAGGAGGACAGGAGGGAGGAGGACAGGAGGGATAATGACCGTTAGTGCTGCATGGAAATGTAGTCATCTGAAAATACCCTTCAGAGAGGGTGGGGGGTCAATTGCAAACACACACACACACACACACACACACACACACACACACAATTACCACTGCCGTTTATCTCTAATGGAAGCTGGCTACACCCAGAAAAAGGAGGGTTCTTCAAGCGTTCTTTGCTCAGGGTAGTAGTTCTATATAGACCATAATGACCATAATGATTGGTGAAAGGTTCTATGTAGAACCATCTGAACCGGACTTTTACAACATCCCAGCTATTAGGAAACATTAAGGGGGGAAAGCTACAGAGGAGTCGAGTGTTGCGCCATACTGTGTTTTCCCCCTAGAAAATGTGTGTGCCTTCGCCCCGATTTCACGCCAGGGAAGAGAATAACTTCAATTTCTGTGGATTGTTTTCCTCTCGCCGGCTTTTCCAAAGCCACTGCAAGTAAAAGTAAAACGATCAAGGACAGAATGAGGACACGCAGGTTTTAGGGATTACACATTTTGGCACAATAATGTTAGACTAGCCTTATCGACAGACGTCCAATTAAACATCTTCTATTTTCACGTCTCCTCTTCAATTAATGGATATGACTATAGAAGCGGTTCAACCAGAGGGGAGGAGCTACTCAGTGAAATCAACTGAAATGAAAACCTGCAGACTCTTGATGTCACGATGGCCACATGATTGGAAACCACCGCTCTACTACAGGACCCTTTTTGTCAAGAGCGCTTTGATGACAGCGCCGGAGGAAAAGCCTACCGGTCCCTCTCTCTTTCGGACAGAGAGTAGAGAGTTTTACAAATGAGAGCTTGGCTCGTCAGGTTTTTCAGGGTTGGTCTTTTGTTCGCAATCGGCGAGATTTCTTTGATTATCTGCCAGCAAATCACTGTCGCTTCGTTTGGCGTTTTTTTTTTTTGTACTGTCAGTTGGGCAGGGAGGCGAGGGGATTTGGACAAGGAGTTGATGAAGTTGATGCCGTCTGTCAGCCTCCTGCATTCTTCTGTTTTAGCTCGCCCCGGGAACACCTGATTGCAACCACATTATGTGCTCCTTCGGCCTGGCCTAAAAAGGAAATTTGCTCAGTAAATGAATAACCGTCCAACTTGACAGCGCCGTACAAAGGGAATCAAGCCCTCCAGTTGTGCAATGGGAGAGTGAAGGGTCTCTGCTGTACCTGCCAACATCGCGCGATCCCTGTGGGGAAACTGTTGCAGCAGCACCAGGATACAGCAAAGAAGAACAGAATAGGAATATAGACATAATGCCACCGACAATTCCAAAGATCATATTAAGCAGAAATGTATGAATGACGAGTGTGAAAATGACAGTTGAACATACTAAGAAAAATAAAGGAAAATATGTACAACTTGAAAATATACCAAAAATGAAATATAAGTACAAAAATCAAGAAATTAACAAATGTGATTTTCAAATTGAAAATGTAGATAACCAATGTACCAAGAGAGGCGTCTCTCTCTTTCTTATTATATTCTATATTTATGGCCACCATTTCTATTTCTATTATATCTTGTTTCTGAGCAGTTCTCACTAGGAGTGTCTTTTCACCAGCCGTTGGAAAATCTCCCTGTAGGTTTGGTTATCGTAACGGAAAGGAAAGACTGCAATGAGACGGTTCCTTCCTTTGCCCTGAGGCAATTTCATCGGCCAAACCTGCTGCACAAAAACGTTATCTATCTAAAAATGTTGCTGATTATTTCTTCAAATGGATTACTTTAATAGCATTAACCATGATAGGCTTGATATTGACAACTATCTATGTATAGATAATATTTGAATGTGTTTTTTCGTTTTTTTACCGTGATGTCCAAAGTTGTCCGTACACCCTGTACATTCAGAAAAACAGGACATTTTGATCGTGGACTATCAAGCATCTTCATTTTCACATGCATTGTTTTGCATCGCTGTCTACTGGCTGTGAAGACATGGATGGAACAGCCAGTAGACATCAATGTGGGGAAAAAAAAAAGAAGCAACAACAAGTTCTTCTCGGAGTGTGTGAAGCTGTAAATCTCCCTCAGTTCATTTCATGACTTAACACTTCAGCCAGAGACTGTTGGCAGAGGACGAATTCTCCCAGGCTCTCGCCTTGTGTGTGTGTGCACACCACACTTGGACGTCTTCATTATGTCTAAGTGTGCATATGTGTGTGTGTGTGTGTGTGTGTGTGTGTGTGTGTGTGTGTGTGTGTGTGTGTGAACGCACACCACAAACTTGGACATCTCCATGATGTCTGTGAGCATATCTCAGAAGCTGTGGGATTCAATAGACGATCCCACACTTTCCCATGGATCTGAACACATTCCTGTCTGAAGGAGCAAAAATAAGATGAAGTTAAAGGGGCAATGAGAAAGATTTTGAGGTGCTTTGAGGTAAAAGTTCAGATGGTCGGCTTTAATGTGAGGGGATTTAACCATATCGTAACACCACGCCAGAAGTATTCAGCTTGCAGTCCACATATCCACACGTGCTTACGTTTTGAATGCTACGCTAACGTTGATTTTCTCTCCCCGTCTGCAGCTCGCCACTATAAAGAGTGAGTCTCGTTTGAAGCATCTTCTCCAGAGGTTACCCAGTTACTGTCCGGAGTCTATGGTGAGTGTGTTTTCCCTTTTTTCGTGGCAGAATCCACTGGCTACGTTTACACGCACGGGAGAATTCTCCTTCCTAACCCGGTTGCATGTAAACGTCACGACCGGGCAAGATCAACCCGGTACAAATCACACTACAATTATGAGAAAGATGCCCGGCTTACTCCCAGATTGAAAAGGTTGCTGTGGCATGGAAACATCTTTCTGCTTTCACTTCTGGTTTTCGCACAGCATTGTGGGTACATTGTGAGGTCAACAAAAAAACATCACACAATATCAAAGGTTCATGTAAACAGATTAACCGGAATAAAACCTTAAACAACAACCATATTCTGTTCCATGCTATTGTATTCTTGTAACCACTGACACACTTACTGTTAAACCTTTGATGCATGAACTAATCAAACCCCCTTTTTCCCAGTATTGCAGTACATGTACAGCACGTACAGGAGATGCGGTTTACTCTGTAAATGCGTCATTTACATTTTTTGCCGATTGCTTACACACGTGTTGCGACATTTGGCTCATTGTGTCAAAACTCTCCACACAAGCCAAGTAAGACACAACACTTGGAGATAAACATCTCACTTCTATGTCAAAATGAAACTCAATCGCAATCAAAACCTAACAATCCTTTTTCAAAATGGCATTTTTGCAACAAACTTATACACACATGCACCATTTGAATTACTCTTTCAAAGCAGCAACAACACACTGATGTACTTTATACACTGCTGTCTTTAGTACTTTGTATACCTTTTTAATTCTCTCGTACAGGCTTCTGTGAAAGATTGTTCCAGTACAGTACATCTACTGTACAGGCTTCAGAAGAAAAATAATACAGCTTATTTTTTGGCCATTGCAGGTTTTTACAACAAAAAAACACAAAGAAAAGTAGAATTTCAGTACAGTCATCAATACAATATGTTACTGTAAACTAAAAAAAATAATTAAAGTAAAATTACAGTGCAATGGTAAACAAAAAATAGTATTGTAAGGGATGGGGTGGATGGTTTATGGATCCCGCCTTCTGTTTGGGTCTGGGGTGTGGTTGGGTCAGACACATTCAGTCAAAACTACAAGCTACAGGCAAGGCAGGTGCCCCCACAGGACACATGTCTCCGTCTATTGCCTGGTCCCCTTCTTTGTTCTTGTCCTCGTCCTCCTGTTACTCCTCTCTCTCTTCCTCTTCCTCTCGCTCTCACTGCCTCCATGTTTGCAAAGTTCTCTCAAAAGAGGTACGCTTACCTGAGGTCTATTTGTAGTGCTAAGGCTTAGACTGATTGGTGTTCAGATAGATAGATAGATAGATAGATAGATGGCTCTTTATTGTCCCAGAGGGGAAATTGCAGTTTGCAGCAGTACAAAACAAGAGAGAGGCACACAGCACTATACAATAAACAAATTTAAGGGCAGCAAACTGTGTAAAGTTTGCTGCCATCTATCTATCTATCTATCTGAACACCAATCTGAACACTGAACACCAATCAGTTCAATTAGTGTAGAAGTGTTCATGTGTGTGTGTGTTGCCACTTTCAGGTATGTTTTGCAGTTTGAATAGAAGTATTTTCCCAATGATTGCAAGAGATTTCATTCTTGAACGAAGTGTCTAATGTAAGAAACAGTGTGTAGTGTTCTGCAAGAAGTGAGTAGCAGAAAATGTGTTTGTACTTTTGGTACCTTTGTTTAAGGCATGGTTAGAAAAGTTAAGGTTTTGATGCTTTTGTCTAAGCATTCACTTTTAGTGTGTAAGCAATCAGCAAAAACTCTAATAACTGCAATGTCTGAGAAGACCTAAATACAAATCTGAAGAAATCTTTTAAACCAGCCTCTGAATGTTGCTGCATTTTTACGTTATGAAATTTTCTGATTCTTTGGAAAAGATTACTATTTCTTAGTAGATTTCATGAATGAAGTTATGAAAAGTCATGCTCAGATGATGAGATGTAATTGTATTGAATCCCTTCCCTTGCACTTTACTACTCCATATGGACTGCACTAGAATAACCTGCCTGGCACTGGTGATTTCATTTCAGAAATCACCAGAGGGTGGCGTTCTGAATTCAGTTAAAATCTCTTCTCAGCATCACAAACTGATCCACCAGTATACTTAAATCTCTTAAGCGGCGTAACTACAATAGTTGCTACCACATAATCCATCTTCAAGTTGAACACTTTAACTCAACCTACTTTTGAAGGCTGATATTGTTTTGGATCGAGGCTGCGGATATCTGCTATTTTGTGCTGACTTTTAAATTTGAGTTGTGCCCCTTTTTTGCGTGATCCATAGGGTATAGGGTTTTCTAGATATCTCATACTAGGGTTTCACCCGTGTGGTTTTTTGAAGGCTGATACTGCTCTCCAGTATTTTGTGCCAATATTCAGTATCTTCGAAATCTGACAATTTTCTTGCCAAAATTTCCAAGGATTCAATGTTTCCTCAGAATTTATTCTTGTTAAACAATTTCCTTCAGAGAGTGGGAGTGCTGCCTTCTTGTTTCTGATGGCAAACCCTTAGCCAGTGTCTAGACGCTCCTGGGCATCAACTCTCTTATTAGACTTATCCAGGAAATCTATTGCTGGCTGTGGTAAGACCAGAACGCTGCAGCACCTGGTCGTGCAGCACTCACACACACACACACACACACACACACACACACACACACACACACACACTGGCTCACTCCCCCCCCCACCCCCACCCCCCAGGCTAATTACAAAGCAGGGGAGGCTGGTTTGGTAGTTGTCTAGGCTCTCTCCAAGCAGCCCATTAGGACCAGCACACTACTAATTAGACTGAGTGAGATTCAAACGCCCGGTCTCATTTGCACGCGTTGCACCACTCTCATTCAACAAAATGGATCTGAAAGCATGTACGTGCACACGCACACTACAAGCACACACGTGCAACGATACAAACATGTCATATACGTGTATATTTCAGTACAGACAGTTTTTCAAACCAAAGTGCTTCGTGTCACCAAAAATACATGCAACAATATAACACACATTTATGGAAATATTCATGAAAATGATCTGTAAAGTTAAATTCCTCTTCCAAGTGAGATGTGGTTGATGTTTCTCCATAATTAAAATGAAAATCTATGTCCAGACTGCTTGGAATTTTGGGATTTTTTGCCATGAAAATGGGTCAAACGTAAACCTAGTGAATATCGGCATAAAATATCAGGTATCAGTATCCACCTTCAAAATTCCATATTGGTCAAAGCCTAATACACGCACACGCACGCACACACACACACACACACACACACACACACACACAACATCCACATACAGACGGAGGTCTTTATGTGAAGGATTCATGCCTTGGCTCAGTCTGTCCACGGTCTAGCAGCTCTTGGACACTGTGTTCTGTCAAAGCTCGGCTAAACTAAAACATTTTTCCTGTCATGTTTTTCACTTTCCCGGCCTCCGGTTTAATCGTGAGTCATGTTTATACCTCATGTAAAGACACTGTTACTCCTCGGTCACCCTCATAAATGATGCTGATGGCCGCTGACGGGAACCTTTTTTCCCCGGCCAAGTGACGCAGGGGGAGTGTTTACAGTGGTGTGCAAGGTATCGTGTTTGCGGAGTTGATGGTCCTGTGACGGCATCAGGGGATGGAAGGGATTCTTTCTATGTTCCTGTGTCTTTCTGTCTCGCAAATACCTCGGGGCAGATGAGACAAACAAGCTTGTTTATCATTATTAATCCAACAGGATTGCACCGCATAGCTGACGGGCGTTTCTTAGGGCTCCTATTTCCCCTGCTTTTCATCAGCGTTTTGGTCTCAGGAATGTAAGAGATGTGTTTTGGTTGAAATTAGCTATCGCCAGCTATTCACATCTCTTGCGCCATCTGTTGTTTAGTGTGTAATTTCACTGACAAATCCGGGTTTGTCCTGAGGTCAGTTTTCTCAAAGCCGGGGCCAGAAAATCACTTCTGAGTAGATAATAACACCACCTCTAACCCTAGTCCAAATCATTTCCATGTTTTGTTTAGAAAATAGTAACAGCAAATAATCAGGATGTGTATTTTATTATCCTGTACTGACTGATGAGACTAACCAGACTCCATATCTTCTCTCCTGTCTTTTAGAATGAACTGTGGATCTGCATCAACTCTACACTTCCTGGTAAGATAAGAGTATTAAATCTCGTAAGACAAAAGTCCCACTTCGATGCAAAAAATGAAACAGGGTATCTGCAGGACCTAAACGAGTCTTAATGTCTTAAATCTTAAGTTATCTAAATTCCCTTTATGTGTTAAATTCAGTTTTCCTGTAGCATAATATTTATTATTATTAGTTATTTTCATTTTCATGTTTATTTCAATTGCAAAATCGAGCTTTTACTTCATTATAACTGTCATTGAAAATATCTTAAAAAGTGTTACATTTTTACTTGATGAAACCCTTTAAAAAATGGTTGTTTTCCCAAGACATTCCCGACTAAGTGACATCTCAAGACAGTTAAAAGCACATCATATTTATGTGACTGAATGGAATGTGCATACAGCAACACTTTGACTCTAGAAATCAATCACATGAAATAGGACATCTGACCCGAGCTGCATCTACGGCGCCTATCTAGATGTATGAGATGAAATGGTACATGCTTTGAGGAAAGCTGGTCCTGATCATAGCACACCAAAGCAGAAAGCAGGCAGCAGTTCAAAGGACTAAATACCGCTGCCTCTGGTAGGAACAAATCCACCTGTCAGAGCCCTAATAGCTTCCAGATAGGGAGGCATTGTTGTGCTTACCTTGTATCCACTGAGCCCTGAACTCCTCGTCTATAGAAGTCCAGACAGCCTCAGAAGTCTGCGAAGATTTAAGCTGTTAAAGGGAAAATCCACCCTTGGATACAGTTAGATATCAATTTGTGATGTTCAATGCATTCCGGGAGTTATTTTGTGAGGTGTTGTAATTTTACTTTTTGTTGTACCCACTTTCCCTCAACCTGCATCGTCAACTTCTACTTCAGTTGGTGATTTTCTACCATACGTTTCCCAGAAGGCCATTCAACAACACCCAGAGAAGGGGGTTAGCTAGCTAGCTAACTAGTTCAGGAACATTAGAGCGTGTCTATGATTGTGGCCACATCCCTTACCCACAATGCAACATGCCTTGTGGCTGCATTGCAGTGTATAAACGCTTTAGTGTCAGTGTAGACATTGGTATCTCTTCCTCTTCTCCGATGGATTTCTCCCTGTATGTAGGTTCCCCCAGAATTGTATTCTTGTCAGGGTGGAAAAGCCTCCGATACAGCATTTGGACTGGTGTGATAGTATTGACCAATTCTATCATAGATGTGTAATTGAACAAACTGCATCATGGCCTTATCGGAGGTGGATGAGACAGATTGGCCGATAACACCCCGGTCTCCCCCATCCTAGTGAAAGGACATGGACTACGGTAAATCCTTGTGGCGTTTGATTTATCCCCAGGAGTATCCAGGAAGTCAGACGGCTGGGTGGGGCTCGGCTGCTGTGAGCTGGCTATCTCAGCTGAGTGCCGCAGGGAATGCAAACAGGTGAGATATTTGCTCACGTGTTTCATTACAAGACTTTAGTATTTGATTGTAGCTTCATTGGGGTTATAGTTATGAGTTATGAATATACAGTGATCCAGTGGAGGGTAGATCCACTTATGAGGTGCATTTATAGTATCCAACCTATTAAGTAGTGTCAAACTGATATGTTATATGATAGGATCAAAGTATAAATTAATGGTTTTCTGAAAATACATTTGATTTTGGTTCAAATTGGTGGTTGCTTGACCTATGATGATCACTGAATGGAGGTCACAGGTCACCCTCCACTGCATTACTGTTGATGTCACTCTGTTCAACGCCATCTCGCGTCTTTCTCCCTAACCTAC
This sequence comes from Hoplostethus atlanticus, assembly GCA_034670405.1. Lineage (NCBI taxonomy): Eukaryota > Metazoa > Chordata > Actinopteri > Trachichthyiformes > Trachichthyidae > Hoplostethus > Hoplostethus atlanticus. The sequence continues at coordinate 159,048 of JAXDDX010000100.1, forward strand.
AGGCATCATCCAAAAATGACATAACAAAAGTATGCAAAAAAGATACAGAGGTAAGTCCAAGAGTTGCTAAAGAATATATGAACTGAACAGTATACTTATTTCGTGCAGTCCTGAAGAAAGACTGGCTGATAGCTTTGTTCGTCTTTAATCTACTCCCCCCACCAAGTTACTAATGCTTTGGCCAAATACAAATGAAGTAAAAACAAAAAAAAAGGATAGCTTGCTAGAAAGGTACTTACTTTTGAATGAAAATTGTTAGAATTTGGTGTAACAATACTACTACTACCACTATTTCTGCTGCTGCTGCTGCTCCTCCTGCAACTACTATTACTGTTGCTATTACTACAACAAATACTACTACTACTACTACTACTACAGCTACTGCTGCTACTACTACTACTACTATTGCTACTTGTATTACTACAACTACAACTATTACTACAATTACTACTATTACTACAACTGCTACGACTACCACTACTAATAATAATAAACAAAGCTAATATCAATTATGAGAGTTACAGTCCAGAATGACTGATTTACTGTAAATACTCATTCTACTTATTCTCCTGAGGTCAAAAAACAAGTATTAGTCAGAATAAATACTACAAAAATAGCTTGGTTCAAATAGAGGTACAAGCACTAAAAATCAGTACAGTAACTAGTATATGTATTTGTAATGGATTACTTTGGTAGCACGTTACTTGAAGTGGTGCTCATAAGGCATCATAATCACATTATAAGCACATAAGCACATTATATTGTAAGAAAAGTTCATCTGTGCTCCTAATGGTCTTATGATCTACTGGTAAAGCATCACAAGGCACTGCACTCTCTAGTTGTAGTCGATTCTGGACAGATTCTGGACAGAATAAGTACAAAAAAAAGTTCAAATCAAAAGAAAAGGAATGTCTTTGATTTGGGTTTTTTTGGGTGTTAACCATGTTGAATTAATTGACCGTGGCTTTTATCTTCTCATTCCAGAAACCCCTCTACAGCTGCATCACCAAAAATGAAAGTAAGTCATTGCTCGCACACACACACACACACACACACACACACACACACACACATGCATGCACAGGTATGCTTTTAAACATTAATTACCCTCAAAATCCTCATTCCCTTTGTGTACTCCTGGCTTGAAAACACTGTTACTCTGTTGCTGTGTGTACGTGTGTGCATGTGTCTGTCTGTCTGTATATATGCGTGTGGGGTGAGGCGACCTGTGTGGCTGCAAAACTGATCTCATCTTTTCCCCCCAGCCAATGAAGTGGCTTGTTTGTATTCTCTCTCTCTCAACACACAAACACACACACGGAGCAGAGCAGACGTTACAAACCCGGCAGGATGTGAGGTCACTAGCTTCCTGTCCAGAGGTCTTGCGGTTGTCAGCCAGCCTTGGCCAGACTGATGAAATCTGATGAGCGTGTGTCTGCTCTAGAGTTTAGAGCGATATATTGGACCGATATTGGTCTTTTCTTCAAAGTAGCAGTCGATTGCAGCCAGTCAGTGTCGCGCACCTCAGATGAAGCTTCAGTTGTGTCAGTCTGTATACCAGCCGGATAATGTAATACCTTGACATGCCGTCTGCTGTAGGATGGAAGGCATAGGTTGGTTGGCCAGCAGCGACTGTCGTATTCTCACCCACTTGATGGCTTAAAAATATGGCAAAATGGCAAAATATCTCAAAAAGTAAGAAACCAATATGAATGAAATTGGGTGGACATTGGGTGAATTGGGTTTTTCAGCTATTGTGCTGCCTTCAAGTGCTGGTGGGAAGGTCCAAGATCATCTGCTAAACAGCATTGCATCCACGTGCTATTTTCTCGGGAAACGTAAAATAAATCGTTACGGAGGCTGTAGCTTTGATTGTTCGGCGTTAGCGGAGGTTTGCAGTCTACAATGTGTTGTAATCCGGATGTAGCGGAGGGTAGACTACTCAGTTTGCCCACCTGTTCTTAAAGTTAACATAGCTAGCAAACACTGACTAGGTAGCAGTAATATATAGTCTTTCAAATAAAAGTTGTAGAGAACTTGGAAGCTTCTGGAAACTTTTTTGCGCACATCGGCCATCAACAGCCAAACTGTTGATGGCCGATGTGCGCAAAAAAGTTTCCAACTGCCAACCTTTCTGAGCCGACAAGCTTATTGACCATCTACACATCAGCTGAGTTTCCCTGGTTGCTCAGCCGGATCTCGTATTGGTCGGTGTGTGAACGCACCGTCAGGAGCACCGGTGCTCCGTGGAAAAAAGCTTACCATACAACCCTGGTTTACTTTTATGTTTCTTGACTTGCTTTTGTATTTTTCATTGCTTTTGCTGTTGATTTTATCTGGTTTTGGGTTTTCTACTCCTTTGGAAAGCACGATGTAAGTGTGCATTTTGAAATGTGCTCTATAGATTATTTTATTTTTTAATAACTAAAACCAGGCAGTTACATTACACTGGACTGGTATCTCTTTAATTGTGTGTGTGTGTGTGTGTGTGTGTGTGTGTGTGTGTGTGTGTGTGTGTGGTCCTCCAGTGGGCTCTACGTGCTGCAGCTATGCAGGGCGTCACACCACCTGTAGGGAGTACTGCCAGGCCATCTTCAGGACCGACTCGTCGCCCACCGTCTCCCAGATCAACGCCGTCAAAGAGTATTGTCAGAGTCACAGCACTCAGCTCATCAGCTGCGTTAGCAACTACACCAAGTCCTACCCTATACGCAGCCCTATAGACAGTAAGAACATCTACATTTTACTTTTAAGGCGTCGTGTTGTCATGATAACCAAAATGTCAAGACTACTTCAATGAAGTAGTGAAAGTGAAGGTGAAAGACTGAGTTCAATTTGAAACCATCCAATACCTTCACCAAGTGCATTCTGCATGCTGAAATTCCATTTCAACATTTCCAGAGGGTGTAAATGTGCAGACTGGGGATAGCTGAAGAAGAAGGAGGAGGATTGGAATAGACAGAACCGCAGACAGAGCAGCTAGTATGAAAACATTCAACAGAGTCAAAAGGTCCACCACGTCTTGAACTGGATCCACCTGGTTGACAAACTGGTGCCGGGAGCCAAATATATCAACTATTTTGCTTTTAGAGCTTATTGAGCCAGAGACTCAACCGACATCAAAACCCCTGTGCAATAGTTTCTACAAAGCTGTCCAAGGCAAGTGCAGTAACTCATCTCTTAGTTTGCAGTTTCTAGAATATCACAGAATTTTGAGAGGTGTATTCCAGACAAGGAAAATCAGGGAATATCAGGGAATTTCACAAATGGGTCACGTTAAAGGACTTGTTTCACACATTCATCGCATTAGATGGTGTTTTTTTTATATCACAAATATTATTCAAATAAACCAAACTCAAAGAATGATTCACATAAACCATTCAAATAAATCTCTCAGTAACACTGGGTGAACCAGGGGTAGGGGAATGGATGGAGTCAGAGGCACTCTACACACACACACGCCAGCTTCAACAGAATACGATGTCACTCTGCAAACCAGGCTCGTGGCAGTCGATTGCGAATGAAAGCACAGGGCGAGATGAATTGCGAGAAGCAGATTATGGGATGACGAGGGCTTTTATACTGGCGGCGTGTGCCCTACGTCATCCCAGGTCACAGGTGACTTTGTTTTGTATCGCATGTGCGAGAGGGAGAAGAAGAAATGCAACCTTAACCTTAACTCAGCGTTTTGCCGGCTTCAAACAGGTTTGAATGTGTGGATACTTCCAAGTCCTTGCTTTTAACCATCAAGTCGCCGTGGCAGTTATACCCATGTGATGTGAACGCAACCTTAGTCCATCCCTACCTCCCTCCCTCCCAGGTCTGTACTGCTGTGACCGGGCGGAGGATGCCCATTGCCAGGTGGCTTGCCGGCGGATCCTGCGCACCATGACCACAGAGCACGAGATCATGGAGGGTTTGATCCATGAGTGTGGCTCCCAACCCCTTCCTCAGGATCCTCTGTGGCAGTGTTTCCTGGGCAGCGCCCACCCCCCTGCCAACACCGACGTGGAGGCCTCCCCCCCCGCCAAGATGGACTGCGCCAAGCTGCACTGCTGCTCCAAGGCCAACACCTCTGCCTGCAGGTATGACCCACCACTTAGCTCTGTACGGATTACTAGTAGATAGTGTGGAGGTCTGATTGATGCTTGAGTGAAGCTAGGTATCCAGACAGGCTTTTAGTTTCCCACTTTGGTTAATTTGGTATTTCATCTATATATTTTATATTATTGATTCTGTGTTCTTCTTCTTCTTATTTTTGTTAGTTAGTTAGTTAGTTGTGGTTGTTTCCTCATAGCACTTTGTTAGGGCTAATGGAGCTAAAAGCAACTTTGCTTTTGATTTCATCCTTATGACAACTAAGAGGCAGGTGCCTTGTAATCAAGCCGTAAATGTAGTCTAGTGTTGCCAGGCCATTCAGAGTTTTGTAGACCAATCTGCTGCTTACTGGAAGCCAGAACAGGTGTATTGTGTCAAGTGTTTCTTGGCGTATAGTCCAGACTCTTCCTTCTGTCCTGGTAGGGACATGTGTCAGGAGATCAGCACTAACTGGGGCAGCCAGACGTGGCAGGAGTTCGACCAGCTCTGTGAGTACAGCCCAGTGGAGACAGACCTCATCACCTGCCTGGCTGACGTCAGAGAGCCCTGCCAGCTGGGCTGCAAGGACCTCAGCTACTGCACCAACTTCAACAACAGGTCAGCCTCCCGGCCAGTAACCACCTCAACTGGTATGGGTTTTTGAAGGCTGATACAGATATTTTTGAGCTGCTGATATTTCTATTCAATATCTTTAGATCTGACCATTTTCATGCTGAAGATTTCTAAAAACTATTCAGTAGATTTCTAAAAGTATTCAGTGTTTACCTCAGAATTTTACTCTTGTCAGGGTGGACTAATTTCTGAAACAGCATTTAAAACTTTCCATCCAGGATGATGATACTAATAATGATAAATGATAATAATAAAAACATATTCATACATGCTTCAGGTTTAGGTCTTCCCATAGATAACTAGTGTTGTATTGAGGAATTCTACAATAAATATGGAATCAAGCAAACAGCATCACATCCATCATATCAGAGGTGGATGACGCTGTGACTGGACAAGATCCGATTTTTAACAAAAGACCAATATCAGCCCAATATATATTGACAAACCCTACCATCTATACTCAGGGTACCCGCGGGGTCTTAAAAGTATTAAAAAAGCATTGAATTTAATATTCTCAAAATAAGGCCTTAAAAGTATTGAATTTTGTTTACAAAGCTCTTGCATTTTTTTTCTTGTCCTTTCGTAGGATTAAATAAATACCGTAACGTTATATGTACTGTCAAATGTATAAAATGTTTTGTGTGTGTGTAACGTTACAATTTACTCTGTTTGGTGTGACTTGGACGTTACGACAGTACAGGTAATGTTTACGTCAGTATATTGACGCTCTTGACCGTGGAGTGTGCTACTAACAAGCTAGCTCGTCGCCTCAGAATGGGCAAGTGTCGTTTTAAGGGGCTTTCACATGATCCGTGCAAAGCGTCGGCATCAACGTCAGGTTGGACGAGACTCCTTCACATGATCAGCGTCACCCGCATCAGCCGGTGACCGTAGCTAACCACATCGCCAATGATCATACTAGCACAGCCATAGAAGTGAATATAGACTGGCTGCATATACGTCCTGTACTAAGCTGTCAACCAACCTGGTAGTCCCATCTGCAAACCGACATCATTCCATGATACAGACTTTTTAGTCAGATCATGGTATGATTTAAGGTCATGTTGTATAATTCGGGATGCTCCGACACACATAAAACAAGTTTCTCTTCTATTATTTTTTAAAATTTCGCGGCTATGATATCAAACTGTGCTGTGATTGGTTGCGCGTCGCGAAGGTCAAAGTTGAATATAGTTGAACTTTGAGCGCAGCACCAGGGGGTCTCCCAGCGCGCAGAACGCCGAGGGCGGCGGGGACGCCAGGTTCAGCGTTGACGTTTTCCAAATAGGAAATGAATACCAGCTCGAGCGTTTTTGTCGCTGATCATGTGAAGGGCGCTCACAAAGCTATTGTGTATTAAATATGAATGTGAGTATTATAATATGTTTTATTAAATTCAAGTACTTGGTAAATAATTATTTTTTAGGGCTTAAAATCCATACTTATTTTCCATTATATCCGTGATGGCCGTGAAGTTTGCATTAAATTTAATTCTAAGTGGTATTAAAAAGGTCTTAAAAAGTCTTAAATTTAACTTGGAGAACCCTGGGGGTACCCTGTATACTATATCACAAAATTGTCAATCTAATGGGAACATATGTAGTTTTCCTGACTATGTATATATCACTTCTAGAACATAGGACAGGCTACAGTCAGGTTAAACGCAGGTTTCCATCCCCACCAGAAGGCAACACATAGCAAAGCAATCAGGATCATGTTGCTCTCAACGGCATTCTGAAAGAATTCTGAGAATTCGTCTAAAATACTCCCTGCGATGCATAACCTGCTTTCTTGTCTCGTGAGAGATGGTCATTGCAAGGAACTGTGTCTGGTTTGGACGATTTTGGGACCTCCAGTATTAGCTCATCACTCTCAAATACCGTAGTGGCCAGAGCCGCCTTATTTCTTACCTTTTAATAGGTTGATTTGGTATGTACTCCTGTTGGTTTGCGCTGCCTCAAAGTCAACATCCCCCACTCGAAGTGACCACACCGGTTACCTCGGCGACCTCAAGGTCTGTACCAATTAGCGAGCAATTTAAAGCTGGAGGTGGGAAACAATATAAGGACTTCATCTTGTGATGCAAGCTCTCTTTTGTGTTCCTCTGTCATACAGTCATTTCTGACATTCTTGGGCCTGGAGCTGAATCTTGCATGTTAGCCAACCCATATAGAGTTTTGTTCGCAGATCTAAGATACATTTTGTTCTTACTGGTGCTCCTACCCTCCTCCCAGCTTTCCTAAATCAGGAGCCTGGAAAATTCCACCGTACGGCAAATAACAGAGGATCCAACCACTGACCCCGGTTATCCTTGTTAACAAACTTTAGAATTATTGCCTTCAGGGTCTTATTAAAGCACTCGATCCAGTCATCCATCTGAGGATAATAGGCACTGGTCTGAATCTATTTACTGTCCAACAGTTAGCAGAAATACTGCAGTATTTGTGGCATAAAAGACATGCCTGCAGTGAGAATGTCTTTCGAGATTCCAACCTGGGATAGAATACGAACCAGCGTTGGGTAGTAATAGAATAGAACTGTAACAGCGTTAGGCATTCTTAATCCAAAAAGCATAACCTAAAGCAATAATGTATTCTGATTACAGATACATGAAATTAGAGGATTGCTTCTGGGAATACTTTGAAAGTGAAAGAGAGAACCTCAGAAGGCCATTTAAATAGTGGAAGGTGATCTATGTCTTTAGAAATTAAGAAACAAAGAAAATTTGTGTTTGGAGCAAATCTGAAATACATTTCCTGAGCTTTTTTTCATATCTGTACTGTAAAACCTGGGTCTCAAATAGTAGCCAAATCTCTAACAATAGTCTTCTCTCAAAGTGAGACACATTTTGCAGGTTTGAGGGGCAAAGAGTGAAGTGTTGGAATGTCTCCTTCAAATCCCCCTTAGTGTCCAATTGGAATTTGTCCCGGTTTTACATCATGATGGCACAGGGCCCCCACTGTGGCATTGTGGGATTTGAAGTTCAGGCAAACAAACTCTGTCTGAGGCTTCTCCGGTTTCCTTTGATGGGGTCCAGGGGACCCTTGTATGGCTCTCTTCCCCCCCGAGGGGTTCAAAAGCTGGGCTGTGTAGCTGGGAGCAAGGCCCTTGGCCAAAGACGCAGCGTGGAAGACAAACACTGGGCTGGAGGGAGTATGGCAGGGCTGGGGGGTGGTGCTGCTGGGAACATGGTGCTGGTAAATGTGTGTGTGTCCCTACTCACATATAAAAGCATCTTACGTAAGTCAGTTGCACCACTTTACCTCTATACAAAAAATATGCTTCATGCATACATACATACATACATCAAGAGTCACGGAACTCCTTCATTCTTTTGATTCTTTGTGATCCATGCTCTTTGGAGGAGCTGCAAGGTTGCAACAGATGTTTTACCCTTTGTTCTTATAAGCCTGGTTAGGAGAGTTATATTTCATTAGTTATATATTATATTTGAATCCTTGTCTAAAAGAGATGAAGAACCCTGACTGTAGCTGCTTCAGCAACCCCGTCTGGGCTGGTGATTCTCCATGTTCATACACATGAAAGAGCCATAGCGAGCCGCTGTAAATAAGAGTCGGCAGATTGCTAGTGTTTATTTTTGGCATGAGAGGAAAACCACTGTGACCACTGGCAATGTAGGGGTCACATCCAGGTCAGGACCCAGGGACAAGGTAAAGATGTATACATATTCACACACACACACAAACACCGTCATTTAGAGATTGTAAACAAAGCGCCCACTCATCAGAGACGATGCAGTGGTGGAGCCACACCCAAAACCTCTGCCTGGAACCCTGTACTGCTTAACCCACCAATTAGCTGACTCACTTCAGACCAAACCCACCAATCAGACATCAAAGACACTTCCTGGTGCAGAGTTAGAGGAAAACAACCCTCACATCACATCTCTCTCTCTTCCCTTAGGAAGGCTTAGCGCCCCCAGCAGAAAACCTTCCCTTTTTCTCTAGGGTTTGATCTTGTATGTAACCTCAAGACCAATCATTACTCACACTATGAGTTGGTACATTTGGAAATCAGCAGCAAATGCAGTTGCAGTTCAGACAGAGGATTGGATACATAACAGTGTAAGAGTATCCGAGGGTGGAATTTTCCTTGGAAAGCCGGTGTGACTCATTTCTAATACATATGGTCATTAATCTAAAAATAAAGTTGTTTTTCTTACTTCTCAAAAAGCTGACTTTTTGGATATACGTATGAGGTTTTTATCTGATGCAAGTGACATGGGGATAGTTATCCCTGAAGTATTTATTACTTTATTCCTCTCTCTTTTTCGTTCTCTATAGGCCAACGGAGCTGTTCCGCAGCTGCAACGTCCAGTCAGACCAGGGGGCCATGAATGACATCAAGCTGTGGTCCAATGGGACGATCAAGATGCCGTTTATGAACATCCCCGTCCTGGACATCAGGAAGTGCCAGCCGGAGATGTGGAAGGCGGTGGCCTGCTCTCTGCAGATCAAACCCTGCCACAGCAAGTCTAGGGGGAGTGTCATCTGCAAGTATGTATACTGCCACCCTATGAAACATATTCCCTAACCCCTAGGCCACTAGATGTTACTGTTGCTGCTTTCACATATGGGAAAGACAGATATGAGCTTTCACCATTCATCTCAAATTTCAGTAGGTAAATACAACTAGAAAATGCTGTTCAATGCTCTTCATCAGTTTTTAACTGGTAAATACTATTTGGGAACCCCAATTTCTCCGACTTGAATTCTGATGTCACCAACAAGGGGATACCTGTAGTCAAGTGTAGGCAATGAAGTATTCATTGCAAAGAAAACAAGATGAAATATTTTCATCACATAATTTGTTTTGTGAACTCTCACACAGCTACTTGCTGGATTTGTGGTTAACATTGCAATGTTTGGTTTGCAGTAAAACAGTAACTCAAATGTGTCATCACTAAGCCCATGTGTGAAACAGCTGATCAGGAACAGCCAAAGTCTGCAGAAAACTTCAGTCATGGCCTCTTGGCGGCTTCAAACACGTTCAAACTCATGAACACTTTGTTTATTTTAACCATCAAGTCATTGTGATGGTTATTCCCATATGATACGAATGCAGAATAATACAGAGATGGAAGGGGGAGGGAAATCTGGAAGTATGTCTGCTACCACCCTACAACACCTACATTTACATTCACCTCAGGTCAAGATTCAGATGCAACATCATCTGTAAACGTGCAATACTGTAACCAAACCCTAACCTCTAGACCCTTAAGTGTACCAGTACCAGTATACAATATTAGGACCAACTTCATAAAACTCATTGTGTCCCTTTATTCACGATCCATAGGGTTTTCGTGATATCTGTTCTTGTTTTCTCTAACGCTGATACTAGGGTTGGACCGATATGGGGTTTTGAAGGTTGATACTGATATATTTATCAGTATTTTATCTTGCCTCATTGCTTTTAGTGTTGATTTTTATCTGGTTTTGTTTTTTTTACACCTTTGAAATGTGCTGTATAGTGTAAATACAGATTATTACTAATATAAAGGCCTGAGGCGAGCTCTCCCATTCCTCCATCATTCTTCTCTTCCCCTACATTCTCTCCCTTCTCTCTGTTTAGCAGAGAATAAAGGTGCTGTCAGTAATGACTGATGGGGGGCGGGGCCTCACGTACATCTGTCTGGGTTTTGATGGACAGGTGGAGGTTCTACCCTCCAGTCAGGATTTGGCTGTGTCATGTCTGGTGTCTAGTGGTCTGGTCTGGTGAGTGTGTGTGTGTGTGTGTGTGTGTGTGTGTGTGTGTGTGTGTGTGTGTATTGCATAACACCAGTTTTTCCCTTAGGCCATACTTCTTGTTCAGTCATTTGTCAAACACATCCTTCCTCTCAGGTTTTAATCTTCTACTTGTCTTGAATGACATCACACCTTTTTTAAGTGCTTATCAGGCCCCTGGCTGTGTGTTTTGGCAAAGCCCACCACTCCACGCATGAAGACTGGTTTGCAACTGTCTACATGTTTACGATTCTGCTATAGTAGGAATAGTAACACATGTCCATCTAGGCCCATCCAGATGAGACCAATATTCAGCAATGGAACCTCAGTGGTAGTAGTACCTCATTTAGCAGTAGGGCTGCCATTGATAGCAATAGAACTACCTCAATTAGCAGTAAAGCTACCTCAGTCAGCAATACTGTAGTACAACCTCAGTCAGCAGTAGGCCCACCTCAGTTAGCAGTAGAAAAAAACAAACAGTGCAGTTCTCTAGGGAATACCATAGAGCGCAAATTAAAAATGAATGAATTAAAACAAATGGTCAAATACAAACTCTTAGCCCACATTTATGATTGACAAAAAGTCCCTGCAGCAATCTGGTGGAAGGGAAAGACTGCAGAACATAATTTATAGTGTCATTCTTGAATAAAAGCAAGTATGGTCTCTATCTTTTATATGGCCTCTGTGAATTATGTGCAGGAACAACATGTTCCCATACAAACATCTACAGACAAGTACTATGATGTCCATCCAAGGCAAACTCTGTCTGGTCAATAAACTACCCGGTATCTGTTATTTTACCTTTAATAAAGAACCTGATCTAACAATGTTCAAAGCAACGAAACATGCAGATGTTCTCTGGTATCCTAAGGCAAAACCTTAGGTTAGCAGTTAGCAGTAGCACTGCCTCAGCAGTAGAATTACCTCAGTCAGCAGTAGGATTACCTTCAGACAGCAGTAAAACTACTTCATTTAGCAATAGACCTACGTCAGATAGCATTAGGCCTACCTCAGTGAGCAGTAGAATTACCTCAGTCAGGCGTAGGACTACCTCAGTCCACTTCAGTTGAACAGCTCTACTCTTTTCCCTGTCTTGACACCTGCCTTCAAGGCACAGGGGAAAAGTTTGTCTTTGTGTGACGCCATGTTTAATGTTGCCTTATTTTTGTTGTTATTCTATTCTGTCCTGTCCTGTCCTCAGGTCAGATTGTGTGGACATCCTGACCCAGTGTGGGGACAGGAAACGTTTCCATGAAGGACAAACCCCAGAGAGGATCTGTGACCTGCTGTCGCCCATTGATGACCCTGAACGCTGCATTCCCCTCCACAGATACCTCAGTGAGTAACATGTGCAGTACAACATACATATACTTCAAAAGAATGTACCAAAAAAAAGAAGCTCCAATACCTTACAGTAGTTTCTCCGCTATTATTGAATTGTAAGATTGCATAGCCCCATATACAGGAGCTGACCTGTTGATGGAAAAAAAGCCTTAATGAAATGTCTTAACCCCTCATAACTCAAAACAGTTCTGTTTTACTGCTGAATTTACAAATTTTGCAATTGTACACAAACCTTTTACACCCTCAAAATCCATTTAAACTCATATAGCCTTCATATTTTGTCAGTCCTTGGATCAAAAGCTCAGGCAATCAGTGTTTGAGATTTAAAAAAATAGCATCACATAATAATGTGATACTTCACAATCCAGCCCCCAGTTCCCTAGGCAACAACATCGTTGAAGAGGTGATCCATCCATGTAACCCCAATCCCTGCCCTAGCAACCACCTATGCCAAGTCAACAGGAAGGGTTGCCATGATGAACTCAACTGCCACCCCTACTTCTGTGTGCCAGGTAGGATGGACGCCACCATCCAACACCTTATACAGTATTCACATTTTGGCCTGAAAGAAGCCGTATTGGTCAGCATCACAGGATGTCATTGGATGTGCCTTTGACATAGTGGTTCAAGGATATATAATAGGTTGTCATCTGCATAAAGAGATATATTATGTTTTTGATTATTATTTATTGATTCTCTTATATTCACATTGCCTCTTACACACATTGCTAGTGGGGACAGCAGGCACCCCTGTCTCGTTCCTCTGCTCAGAGAGAATGACGGAGAGGTAACATTGGTAGACACCATAGCTTTGGAACAGTTATAATATTTAGGCTAAGGTAGAAGTTAAATGTTGGGAAAATTCACATTTGTCACCAAGTTGAATTTGCAGGTTGTAGGCAGCACTTTACGGCAGCATTGAGCCTACTGTCATTCTTCTATTAAAAACAATGAACATTCAGTTTGCTCTCTACCACATACCAACACAATGTGAATGCAGAATCTTTCCTCAGTCTTATTCTTCGAACACTATCATCATATTAGGTTCTATTTTATATCTTGTTTCCTTCGCCATATGTGTGTTTGCTGATACTTTTCTGTGTGTGTGTGTGTGTGTGTGTGTGTGTGTGTATATGTGTTCAGGCTGTAAGCTGGGTGAGGCCTCAGAGTTTCTGGTGCAACAGGATGCTCGTATCCAAGTGCCGACTCGGACAGGTCCGGCTGGCTGCTACGAGGTCTGTAGCTGTAGCCCCAGTGGGCGTCTGGAGAACTGTGTGGAGACGCCCTGTGTGGATACCAGCATGGCCTGCATCGTAGGAGGACAGAGGAAGAGTAAGACCAGCCTGCCTGTCTGTCTGTCTAAAGGGTATCCATGGCCTTTAAAAAGTCTGAAAAATCTAAATTTAAGGCCTTAAAAAATGTCTTAAATACTAAAATACCGCAACTTTTATGTTGGTGGCCCCAAACAGGCAGCAAAAGGTAACTCAATTTTGAAGACCCCATAAACCATAAACCCAGTGGTGATGTCAGTAAATGTCTTCTTCTTAGTGTGTGATGGGTGAAGGTGGTGAAGGTGGTGAAGAGGTTCAGCCCATCGTTGCTGAGTCCAGCTTTCTCTGCATGGAATGCTCTCTGCTGTTTAGGACACACTTTTGGATTTCGCTATTAAGTTTGCTGTGTGGAGAAGATTTCCCACCAGTGACCATACTGACACCATATTTTAATTTGGGCTAACAGGGCGAATCTATGGTGTCTCAATCAGTGGGCATGGGACGCTCTTCTCTGCTGTTGCCCCAGTTTGTGATTTAGACTGACAAGAGAGGTTTAGATATACAGAAAAAATCTATTACAGATTTAATTTTCATTTTGATGCTGCTGTATAATTCGATAGTGATATTGACAGATTCTTTACATTCAGTGATATTTAGTTGAGCAAGCTTTGGAAAGCACAAACAAAATAAGGCAAATGCCATGAAATGTGCAGTTTAACCAAAATATGTGAATTGGACTGACAGTAGTGTGAACGTATGCTGAATTATATTACTGCACTTTCAGTTGGTCATAGACAGTTTGACCCGCATGCATGTCCACTCTTTGATTAATACAGAACAGGGTTAATACAGTATGCCAAACATATTGGACATCATGTCCCTAAACAATTATTTCCTGGTGTCCTTTTCATTTATTGCTCATTTCTGTGTTTAGATCTTTCATCACCTGTGTTCAACTAGAAATAGGCTGGCTTTGCCAGTGGGGTTAGTAGGGGTGGTTACATAGGAATCGACAAAGACACATCTACCCAGTCAATCTGACAGACACTGCGAAGGTTCAGATATTTCTGCAGTGTGTAGCTCAGATACCACACACATTAAACAGGAGAAGCTTTTTATTACAGTCTGCAAGCAGAGTGATTCAGTCTCAGTCTGAGAGAAAATCAGTCTGGAAGACATAGAACGTCTTAAGTAGCCGGATGTCTTATCAAGGCTCCAGTTGTTTACAGGAACTGTGCTGGACGTCAGTTGTTCAAGGCCTTGGAGAGAATTGGAAGAGTTGAATGATTACAGAGAATAGAAACATGCTTCACACCAAAGGGTTGAGAAGTATGGATAAATGTTGGGTTAACATATGATAGACAGCATAACCACAGCTTATATTTTACTATTCAATGCATGCATGTTTTTTATGGCCCCCATCCCCACCAAGTCAATTCACTTTATAAAACTGTCACATCACAAAATGTCACACGAGGGAAATTTGGTTCACAGACAGGGTTTGCAATAAAAACGCATCATAAAAAACACAATAAACATAGTAAAATCATATTGACATTTAAAGTCAGCACAACATAACCAAATGGACATGGAACATCAGTTGGTAAGGTCAGACTGAGTCAACAGCTCCATATAGTGCAATAAGAAGTCACTCATTGGTGTGAAATACAGTTTTTACACAGGCATAAGATGATACATAATTTCATGTGCAAATGTAGTAATCTAATTACAGTGGAGATAAATGAGTGCCTGGTTGTTATACTCTTGACTGGGGGCGATGGGGCAAAATGTCCTTGCCACAGGCCTCTCAAAGATTCCAGTTTGTAGTGCCAGGGTCACACCAGTAACCTCACTGGGATTTTCACCAAACTCCCTAATCCGGCCTATGGTAGCTAGCATTTGACAGATGATGACGTACAGGAGGTGGCCAAGTTCAACATCAGCCCAAATAAGCACAACATTTTCCCAATATGATATTATGGCACAGTATAAATGTATATTACAAGTTTATTTATATAGCCCTTAATCATTGTTATAGTCTCAAAGGGCTTCATAAACGCCCACATTGTGGAACAAAAAAAGAATGACAATGAAAACAAAACAAAATGAGAACTCAATGAGAACAAGGAAAATAATCAAAATACGAACTCTTGGGTGAACATTCGGATCCGGCATGGGTCATCAGCGCCATCGTAGCCCTAGTGTGGGTGAAGCCCATTTTCCACAACCCACTCATTCCAGTAGTCGGACACAGTGAGGCTTCACATCATGAGGAGTTACTTAGCAATACCACGCTAGGCCAACTGAGGCAGCTGGGCAGAGTGGGGTGGAAGACCTCCAGGAGCCCCAGGACCCCTGGGACCTAGTACTACTAGTACAACCAACCACAGGGGGAGGAACATTCCCTGTTCCCTTCTGTGATGGTGTCACCCTTGGCAGGGGATTGGGTGGCTGGGAAGCTTTAATGATGTAGTGGGGAAAGAGCTATATGCTGCTGTGGTAAAGACCAGACATCTCAGGGCTCTTCATGATGTGAGGGAGCATCAGTGGCAGGAGATTCTTTCTCGGGGGGCAGAGCATGGCAATGTTTAGATGGAGAGTTCTTTATAAGCTAAAAGATCAGGGGATCTGCAGTGCCATATTCTACACGGAGCCCTTCTTGGCAAAGCTGGTCAAATGTTTGTATGAGTTGTCCTTTTTGTAGCTTAACTGAGACTGAACAACGTGTGTTTCACTTTACTTGACATGCTGAATAATCTCTGCGGGAGACTGGGTGTTGTTTTTTTCTGAGGGGCCAGTATATTCACTCAGAAGAAGGGCAAAACGTGCTGGACAGATTAACATATATGTATCTATTATGGGCGGATGTGGAGATGTGTGAACAAATGATTTTGAAATATATGAGTAGAAGGGCTTTTATAGAGCTTTATTACGGCTAATTGAAGATGTGTTATTTTACTGTGAATTTTAAGAACGGTTTATTAAAGAAAGCCAAAGGTCAAGGTCTCGCTTTCTCTGCCCCCTTGTGGTCATAGATCACATCTGCACCAAAAAAATCCTCCATGGATGTCAAAACCACTCATTTTCATTTGATAATTTTTTCCAATTTTATTCAATTCAAGTGTTATCAGAAATAGATATGTATGTAGGATGAAAATAGGGTGTATATCTAATGGGTACATATGTGTAGACACACACAAATGTTTTTACCGTTTTACTCCTTTTCACCCCCCTCATCTCTCCCTTCCCCATTTAGGTTCTGCATCTACGTTAGCTTGGACCCAAAGACGTTTATTGCTCTTGTAGCTTTTTGCTTTTATGTTTGTTTTTGCCTGCACTTCTAAAGCGGGGGGGCGGGGGGGGGGGGGGCAGCCGTTCTGCTCCTATTGAAGACAGATGTTTGGTTTGTATTAGTCCCGATACACGCTGTTCTCTCTCGCACAGGGCCAAACTGTATTCAAAAAATCTGGCAAATTAATGTGGCCTTGATTATTGGCAAAGGCGAGCGTCATAAAATATCACTCCGTATTGTTATGAGCTGTTTTTCAATTCAAATGAAATACACCAAGCAACACTTATTTTCGGCCTGTAATTTCAGCAATCTTCTGAAATGATGCTTCGACAGAACAACAATCCAAAGAAGGGCTTGCCGATAAGCAAAGAAACTTTAAATTGCAGGATTTTTTGAATGGAGTTTCCATGCAAGAGAGAACAGCCTGTATCAGGGCTACGTTTATATTTGAGGCAGACAGTCAGGCAGCCAGTGTTGTGCTGTCGTGTGTGTGTGTGTGTGTGCTCATCCATAACATTGATTTCAGAGATAGCATTGTAGTGCCTCATACTATGGACACTAAGAATGAAGTGGTCTCAGATCAAAAGGATATATAGGCCCTGTTTAGACTATGCATTAAGATCCGAATTGGGATATCCGATATCAAGTTAACACCTCTAAGTACGTCCGTTTACACCTGGCATTAGAATGCGTCTGTGATCGTCTCGAGTGATTCGGATCTCAGTTCCCCGCTCTATATGCAAATAAACACGTACATCATCATACCAGTTAGCCTGATAACAGATCAATTACCAATCATTCATTTGATCTCGCTATGAGAGACAGCGCGTTCTCTCACTCTAGCACCAACCACGGCGCAGAGAGAGAGAGAGAGAGAGAGAGAGAGAGAGAGAGAGAGAGAGAGAGAGAGAGAGAGAGAGAGAGAGAGAGAGAGAGAGATCGAGATCGAGATCTACGGTCTTTAAATGACGTTTTACGGTATAGGACTGTGGCAAGTTGCCACTGTACCGGGGTTCGTGACAGACAGAGACTCGTAGAGAGTCAAGTGGCGAGCAGGGCCGTTTTATTAACGCCAACCATAAACCCGGCCCCGGTGTTGACGGCAGTTGGTAGCGCCGTCTCCCTCCGCCGACGCACCTCAGTCCTCCCCGGCGGGTCAGCCGCGGAACCCCAAAGCCGGCCAGCCTGCCAGGCTTCCAGGGGCATCCCGCCCCACCCCGACTGTCATTATTTTATTAGTTTATTTTGTAATGTGTATGTATGCCGATCTTTTAAAAGACATGTTGAAATAAATATACCTATACCAGTAGTCATGTCTCTCGTTGTATTGGTTTGCCCTCTTATGTGTTTTTTTTTTTTTTAAAAGGAATAATCGATAATCGTAATTTTGGCCACTTTTGACAGCGCTGCCGCTTAAACAGAGGACGTCAGTTGAGTAGGCGGTCCTTCAATGCGACCCAGAACGCATCGCGTGCACACTGCTAAGAGGATGTGGTCATATCGGCTCTAGACCACCTCCGAATGTGGTCTGAGCAATGCGATATTAAATGCGATTTGGGTGCGTTTACACTAGTACTTAGAGGTGTGAACTTGATATCTGATATCCCAATTCGGATCTTAATGCCTAGTCTAAACAGGGCCATAGTGCTCTCTGCAGCTGAAAATGAAAATATCTACTATCATTGTGGTTCACTGTCTTCTATTTTGTCACTGTGTAGCATCTCAAAGGCTCAGGGGGTGGGGGTGGGTAGAGTGTGGGGGTTCAGGATTCAGTAGGTGGGACAGAGGTTCATCGTTTCAAATGTAGAGGCCATTTGTGGAATGAAAACTCTGACATCTTTGAGGTAGCATTTTGAAGCTAACGTGTCGTGTTGCTGTGTTGTTGTTGTTGTTGTGGTGTGTCACCGCCAGGTCACGGGACGTCCTTCAGGGTCGATTGCCACCCGTGCTCCTGCTTCGCCGGGGACACCATCTGCTCCACCAGAGAATGCCTCAGCGTGGACAGCTCTGATGAGGACCGGCGACGCTTCACCGGTCTGTGTGTGTGTGTGTGTGTGTGTGTGTGTGTGTGTGTGTGTACGCCATGCATTCACATATCTTCAAACAGTGTAATTGTGGCAAGTGGGTGGGGAGTGTTGGTTGTGCATCCTTTCACGGTGAGGTCGGTCCACCACTGCTAAAGTGGGCTAGAGACTGCAAGGTTGCTAGTTTGAGTCCCTGGACCATCTGAGGAAAAAAAGGGTGTTTGGGGGGGGCTGTAACCTCATACCGGTGGGTGTTTCATCGTATTCCTCCCTCTCTCCTCCGCACCCTCCTCCAGGTCTTCCCTGTGGTTGCCCGGACCAGTTTGTCCCAGTATGCGCTACCAACGGGCGGACCTATCCCAGTGGCTGCGTGGCTCGCTGCATGGGTTTCCAGGACCACCAGTTTGTCTACGGCCACTGCCGACTCAGCGACGCCTGCTCTGACAAACCCTGCCAAAGGAACCAGAGGTCGGTCTGCGCGCCTGTGGGAGTCAGGGTGCTTAATGCTGATAATATATTAATATATCATATATTATTGGGCTGAAGCTGATTTCTGCCTGATATTGCCTGATGCTCTAAGCGCTAAAACCCTACTCTCTTCGAGCATCCTCCCAGTCTCCTTCCTTCTCTCCCTTCATTAAACAGAGTCACAAATAACTGTAGGGTTAAACTGAATGCTGATGCAGAGACTTTTTACTTCTGGGGTAAAACACCTAATATTATTATTAGTAGTAGTATAATATATAAAACGTGTAATTTTTGGCAAGAAAATAGTCAAATTTTAAGTATATATTCAATATTCAATACAAAACGTCGACCACCAGCAGCCTCAAGCCTTCGGAAATCCATAGTTGGAACCCTAGGACCAACAGGAAGTTTTGGCATCCTAGAACCACCCCCCTTCCCTCCATACACACACACACACACACACACACACATTATACTGTTCAGCCCTTTACTCTTGGATAGCTGGCTTTCCGAAACATATATTTGAATATGAACATTTCAGAGTTCCTGTGAGTTTGCAGTTTGGAGGATTTGTTCTGGGTGTAAACAAAGCAGTAGAAGATAGTGTGGTAGCCAGGTGCATGGCCTTGAAGACTGCCTGGTTACTATGGCGACAGAGCAGGGTTTCTTTGTGTGTGTTGGGTTTGTGTATATTTGTGTGTCCATGCATGCATATGTGTGTTTGTGTGTGTGTGTGTATATATCTAGACTTAGGCTTCTCCCCATTGTCTGTCTCCCGAAGCCAGGGTATCTTTACAATAGCTGGCTTCACAAAACAGGTGTCACAAAGGTGGTTATCAACTTACTTTGGCTTGTAACAAATAGCCAATCACATGCAACGTGGACAGATCCAGAGCAGCGGATTTCAGATAAGGGGCTGTATTTCTGTGAATCATAGGAACAATTGTGGGGCTATATAAACACTTTAAGTAGCCTGTAAAAGTATGAGAGAAATAGATTACTAACATGTGTTTTACTCTCAAGAAGAACAAACTATTTTAATGAATAAAAATGAGCAATACAATAAATATAACAAGGAAAAGTAACACAGTTGTTGCTGCCAAGGCTGGAGAGGATTGCAGGGGGAAAAACTGCAGCTAGTGTAAATGTTTAATAGGCTTATCACTGGCACAGTGGGGATATTTCTCATTGATGCAGTAGCGCGTTGTCGCATTGAGGCTGTGAAAAGATTTCCTATTATCCTCCTCATGTTCCCCGGGGCTGCGCTGATGGAATATGGGTCCAAACGATCGCACCAATCACTCCCGGGACACCTAATACAATTTCAGCGCACTTAATACAGTAAATTTCATTAATTATTGATAAACATAGCCAGGTATTATAAGCTACCTGCTATTTGATAGATGCCCTCTTTTATAACCAGTGGACAAATTGCCTAGAAACACTACGGACATTTATTATATCTCTAATATAATAAATCCTATGGAAAACAAATGCATTCTGTCGGTTTTTCCACAAGATTTCCCCGGCAAAGAGCCCTTCTTACTATCTGTTAATTCAATAGTATCCCTCTGTACAGTTATTTTTTCATTTGAATGCTATGTTTTTATTCATATCCGGTTTTGTTAATGGAATTTTTGCAGTAAAGTTATTTAAAAAACGCCACAGGATCTTCTAGAAGTGATAATGGCAGAGTTGAGGAGGGTGGGCTTTTTATACGCTTGGATCCGATATCCTGCTCCGGAGCAGGTTAGCCGTGCAGTTACCATGGCGATGTAAAAGTGAGCCACCATCGTGAGACCGACAAGCCAGGGTTAAGCCCAGCGTTAGCTCGCTAACCCACTAATCTTGGTGAGACAGGCCCCAGGTCTCACCGCGCATGGGATGAGAGTGATGAAGACGGATGCTTACACAAAGGTGTGTGTTTTCCAGGTGCGTCCCGAAGCGGCGCGTGTGTCTGAGTGACACGTCGGACTGCCTGCAGTATGAGTGTATTGGCCGGCTGGCAGCCTGCGATAAGACCAGCGTAGAGCCGGCCTGCGATACCGACGGCGTGGTCCACACCAGCCTCTGCCAGCTGCAGCAGACCGGGAAAACCCTGGCATACATGGGCCAGTGCCAGGTAGGATACTTACCACGATGCACATGTTAAAGGTGCTGGGTGTAGCATTTTAACGTCATTAACTCATTACTACAGTCACTTTGAGACATTAGTGTAAGTAACCAACAGATCATCACTGAAAAGATTGGCATCCTCTACTGGCCTCTACACTGTGTTTTACATTGTGTGCCACTGTTTGATTTGGCGGGAAATCTGCTGTATTGCTTTATGACACGAAGGGATACAGCTTTGGGCACAAAAAGGGAACCTTTTTATTCCCATTAGTTTATCTGGTCAAAATGCATATTGGCTGTTACCAAGAGCTGTTATCAGCTCAACACCAATGAGGGGGAGGGGAGACAAGTAGCAACATCCTCTTTGTGACAGAAACCAACAGGGTTTATGGGAAATGTGGTCTTAAATTTGAGAAACACAAGCACTTACGTGACATCTTTAAGGTTGCAAACTATTTGCTTTATTCAAGTCAGCCATATTTGATTTACGTTATACCCAGAAACTCTGAAAGCGCCTTCTTCCTGTTTTGTGCTGCAAAGCAATCTGCTTTTGGAGGGAAACCCTTTGGATTGCTTGACTGCACAAGTGCAACCTGGTGGCACACAATGTAAAATGCAGTGTAGCGGCTGCCAGTTGTCTCAGTGATGGTCTCATTTGTTATGGTAATATCTCAAAATTAAAGTGATAATGTGATGTCAAAATGCAACATTTAATTGATGAACTTCAGGTAGTGATTTTCCTCAGAAATGTATATATAGCATGTATAAAAACACACACACACTTTAACTATATGTATAGTTGATAATTAACTCTTCACTTTCTGAGATTCTGACTGCAGATGTAAAACTTAAATCGTACATTCAAAGCTTAAATATAAATAGCTGAAATATCCATAATAAATGCAATATTTGCCCTACAACTGTGTGACTTCATAGCAAAATATTTCACCTCACTTTTACTTTCCTTGTTTTGGTTGTCCTTGATTTGCACCATGTCTGTCTAAGACCTTCTCTGACTTTTATATCTATCAGTGCTATCAATCATTTTGGTAGGTAGGTACAACTTTTTTCAAATGAAGGACATCATGTTATGGAACAAAACTACAACTACTCACTACTTTCACAGCAATCCAAATGAATTGAGGCGAGACCTTGTTAAGAAGGAGGTTCGTGTGAAACTACAGGAATCCACTATCCACTCTGAATTACAGTGCAGTCAATGCTGCCCAATCAGCTCATGCAGTTGATGATTGCCCCATCAGTAGACCAGCAATCAGCACTCACCCAGATAGCTTCAAATAGCACCAACACCATGCTTATGTGTGTATATCGAGTGTATGAATGTGTTAAGCTATGATGACACCTAAATGATCCCCAGGGGGAAATTGGATCGTATTCTTTAAAGTGTGTGTATGCGTGCATGTCCGTTCTCCTCAGGATGCCTGTAGGAAGTCGCGGCCGGTCTGCGGCCATAACGGTGAAACCTACAACACCGTGTGCGAAGCCTTCTCTGACCGGGTGGCCGTGGACTACGAGGCCCCCTGCCACGCCGTGGGGGCGGTGTCCGACTTGGCCTCCGACTCAGCCTCCGACTCGGCTTGTAGTTTGATTTCCTGTCCACCGCTGTCCACCCGGGGCTGCGTCCCCGTCACGCCCCCCGGTGAGTTCACTGATGCTATGGGGGGAAAAATGCGGATGCGATTCTGTGGTTCACAACTGAAAGGCGTTTAAGACCAATATGAGCTTTATGCCATTTTGGTTTGCTCCCGTTAATGATAATGATGATGAACGCAAAATTGTAGAACACAAGCTGTGACCCCTGACCTCTAATCTCTGTTTCTAGGAGCATGCTGTCCTCTATGTGCCAGCATGCTGCAGATCCTCTGGAATAAAGACCAGATGAACATTTTTTCCAAGGTATGGACCTCAGCTGCTTTTTTCGCTCGCGTGTGCTTTCCTGACCTTATAGTTGCTACAGTGTCAACATATTCAGAGTCCAAAGGGAATATCAAAGGGAGTCTTTCATGAATGTAATTGTATGAAGTCTTATGTTGAAGCAAAACACTGCAGGTCCTTTTCAGTACCAGTACACAATCTTCTAATCTGCTTTCCTGTACCTAATTTAAACATCTAGAATTATGAAGAAAATGCGCAGTAATAAATGTGCAGAGCATGATAATCCATAAAATCTACTACCATCTCATTGCACTTTAAAGATGTTACAGACTCTTTCCTCTATGTTGAGGGCTCAAAGCTCATTAAATGGAAACCAAAAAAAGTCTTAAATTCTTTCATGGCATACCATCTGTATGTGGCCAGTGGTATCAGTTGCAATGGCATGTGTTGGCCACTAGAGGGAGTCATAAACCCAAACAGCCATCTACTGCAGCCACAACCAGAATACATAATGGTTGCTTCATCATTCGTCATTTTACTACAGTAGAAGTACTTTTACTTTGCTGAAGTTTTACTACAGTGGAAGTACTGTTACTAAATTAAAATTGTAACAAAAGCAGACGCAGAGACACAAGCGCACAGAACAGAGAGAATGAAAAATAAACACATGAATTAGTAAAGGCAAAGAGAAATAGTACACTGCATAGTACAAAACCTACAAGTCAAAACATACTTGTAAAAAGTAAAAAGTAAAATTGCTAACTTGAAAAATACTCAAGTAGTAAAATACTCAAAGTACCAGCACACAAAAAAAGCCAGTCAGTAAGAAGTAATTATAATTGGTTACTTCCACCCTTTGGCGACTACACCCCATCACATGCCCCCCCACCCAGGATTCCCTGCATGTTTGCCATGCCTGTTCAGCAGCAAC
This sequence comes from Hoplostethus atlanticus, assembly GCA_034670405.1. Taxonomy (NCBI): domain Eukaryota; kingdom Metazoa; phylum Chordata; class Actinopteri; order Trachichthyiformes; family Trachichthyidae; genus Hoplostethus; species Hoplostethus atlanticus. Next base: position 182,843 of record JAXDDX010000100.1, read on the forward strand.
ATGTTTGTCGCTAATAATCACCCACTCATTCTAATCAGCTTAATTATTAGACAAAGCCCCTTTGGCTATCAGTCGACTGGGCTGTAATCCCCAACAAAAACACATCTTAGTACGACTCAGCCCTAAGCCTGCTAATGCCCAAACGAAAGCGGTGTCGATTCGATCTGAAGCCGCCGGGAAACGTGAGAGTGTCAATGTGACTGCGTTACTCCGGCGAGGCTTACACCGCTCAGCCACGCTCTCCCTCGTTTGTTCAACGAGTGTTTCAGTGATAACAAAGGTTCTCTCTTGCTTTTTCTCTTATTTGTTCATTTGTTCAACTATTCATTCATTTGCTTATTATATTTGGAGGAGGATTGGGGCTTCGCTCGGAACAAAGGGTTTGTGAGCAGTAAGAGTTAAAGATGGAGACTAAAGTAAAGAAACAAGGATTTTGTGGATCATTTGCTTTATTGTTTATATATATTAAATTTTTCTTTTCTGTGTCCTATTATTTTGCTGCTGCAATAACCCAATTTCCCTCCAGTGATTATTAAAGTTTCATCTTATCTAATATCCATCCAACTCTTTCATTCCCATTTGCGTTCTAATTAGTGTCTGATTGTCGTGCAGGTTTTGTCCAAGCCAATTGCCATCGAAATTTCAGCCTTCTAAATATCAAGCTAATTCTGCCCAAGTCTAAAGAGACAAATTAGCCTTTTTAACCTCGCTTTCATCCTTTATCTCTCAGTCTGTTTGATTGGCATGAATGATATTTGATGATTAATGATATATTTAAGCTAACTGTACGAGTGTGTCTGTTAGAGAGCCTCTGTGGCAGACTGGGGGGGGTACCCACCAGACACGCAAGCGCACGCACACGCACACTGCTGTGCTTCACTTCCGCTCCCATGTTAACGAATGCCGCGGTTCACACAAAATCAGCTTCATGTCCGTGAGCCGTCCGCCCGCCTGCCGTGCGCGCGGACGGCTTGCCGCGTCCACAACCTCATAGAAATACATTGTATATGCACAATATCTGCATCATATCACCACATATTGTTTTTCAACCTACTAATAGTTTTACTAGTGTTATTAATTATTTTAATACATATTTTATCTTAATATAGGCCATAATTAAAAAGGGAACAGAGACAATCTCCATTGTAGGATGAATGAAGTTAAATCAAGTCATACATTTTGCATATAACCATTACGTTAATCCCGTTTTTATAATGCTTTTCTTTATTATAGTATACAAATATATATATATATTTGTTCAATTAATTAAGATTATGCTTACTTCTGTTTTTATAATGCGCGGAAGTGAAGCGCAGCAGCACGCGTCTGCTTGCGCGTCCGGTGGGTATGGGGGGTTAGGCTGGAGAGAGTTGAGTCAGTGGACTGACTCTGCCTGGATCCAGCACGGCTGCGGCCAATTAAATCTGATTGCAGCCGAGCCTTTTTAACCTGTGTGTGCATGTGTGAAAGGCAGAGCCGGATCATGGTCCCGTGAGGCCCCTGGGCACATGTCTTTTGGAGCCCCCCCCCCCATCTGCAAATGTTTTGCGTTTCCTCTTTCGCTTAAGATCGTGCTTATATGACTGAGAGACACCCGTCACATTTAAGGCTGCCCTTTCAAAAGCCTCAAACAGGTCTCGCTGTCCCACCACAAAATTCCTCAACGAAGACAAAAGCTGTGTCAATGTCACTTTTCTGTAGGTGCATGCTTGTAGCGTGTATGACGCAAATATGACGTCCCAGAAATGGGCCATGAACACCATCTCTAAGGTGTCCAATTTAGCACATAGTCCAGCGGCCTCAATTCGAGTATCTCTGTGGGTGTAATTTCTCCACAGTGCCTTGGTTGACTCTGCCCGAGCACTCCACCGAGTACTGGACAGCGATTTTAATGTCAGTCTGACATCTATCTTACGAAAGACTTTCCTCCATCTGTGTGTGGATGAAGAGCAAAATGTGTACAGTGACTGCAACATGTTAAAAAACTCGTCAGCCTCTGGGCTACTGCCGTCTAAGGTGTTAACACCAACTAAGTTAAGTGAATGCAGCAATATAATTCGCTGCTGCTGGTTCCGCTGGCTCTCACTCCACAGTCCAACACCCGATCCTCTCTATCTCGGTCATTCACCACCCTCTCACACATGCACACACAGGTTAAAAAGACTCGGCTGCAATCAGGTGTAATTGGCGGCAGCCGTGCTGGATCCAGGCAGAGTCAGTCTTTAATAAAGAATCTGGGATGCTGTGCATTCAGCTCCTGCAGTCAGAGCTTGGAGTGGCTTTGTATGACGCTGGAGTTGATGTCATATTTAATTATACCATTAAAAGGCAAAACAAACAGACAAATCAGTTGAGTGCATCATTTTCCATCCATCAGTTTGTGACCATTTTACCTAATACGATATCCTTTGGGAAACATATGTGAAAATTTCAGGAACTTTCTTGAGGTAGTATGTTTTTCAAGGTCCATCGTTATCGGGAAAGTCAACCAAGTTGGGTGAATTTAGGAATTAATTTGTCAAACTTTTTAAAATTAATCTGCCCTGATAATATATTTGTCACATTAGCAGGGTTTCCACCCAAGCATGCTCATGCAAATTAGCCTTAGAATTGCTGAATGGAAATGGCAAATTGCACTTAAATGTATTCAATATCGAATACATTTCCTTTCTGAAGGAAATGTTTTTTGTTTTTGTCAGTAATGCAATTATGTGATAAATGGTGATAGAAATGCATTTTGGGAATAAATGAATAACTAATTGTTCAGTCTCACTGCAAAAAAAACAGTTACAAAGTGGGTTTGGACATTCTGTAAAGTATTAGTCCTCCATGGTGTTCTGACATGTATAAGTCTCCTTTGCAGTTCTCTGGTACATCAGAACCAACTCAACAAGTGCATTTCTTTGTTTTGGTCTTGATGACAGCATGAAATATGGCCACCATTAGCTGACACTAAAGAACAACAACAACTTAGCCAAGAATAATCAATTCTTGAACGTCCCTTTCCATTTTCCTGGGGTGTTTTCTGACATTCAGTAAACAAATTCATGCAAACACCTCCCCTTGTTTGACCTCTGACCCCTGTCTCCAGTTGAGCAGGAACCAGCCGGTGACGGTCCACGACGTCCTGCAAATCCTCCGGCTTCACGTCTCGGTGCCACAGTGCGATGTCTTCGGTTACCTGAGCATCGACGACGAGCTGGTCGTCCTCATCGCTCCAGTGGACCAGCAGCCAACACCACTGCAGGTAACACACACACACACACAGGTGGCATATTATGGACCTCATGTTTTTCTTTTCATGTGAGTTAAATATTTCCATGGTCACGTTATGGTCACGTTATGGGTTCAGGGTTCACCCAATGTGTGTTTGAAGGCCAATACTGATTTTTTTTTTTAAATAGCCGATACTTTGCACTAACACCCTGGAGAGTTAATAAAGCAGGAGCTTCCATCATATCAGAAGTGATGACCAGATGACCAGTTTTAATAAAAGACCAATATCACCCCGATATATATCAGCAAAATTATATATCTGCTTACACCTATCCATCAAGCATGTGACGGATAGCGGCATGCAGGAGGTGGAAGTTCAACCCAAACAAAGAATACAAATTTTTCCCTATATGATATTATGGTACAGCAACAATTACAAAATAAGTTTGGAAGCGTTTTTTAAATGATATCAGAAAGATATTTAGGTCCTGAAAAAGTTACATTTCTGTGTGGTTTTTGCCTGGCAACAGGCACTCTGCAGTTAGTCTTTCTACCTCTTCCCACACACACACACACACACACACACACACACACACACACACACACACACACACACACACACACATCCCAAGTCCCAAACACACTAGTGTTTAGCTCTGCTAATTGCCCACCTCTCCTCTCCTTCTGGATATGACTATTCATGCTTCCAGTGATTACAGTGGTAAGCTGAGGGGGAGGACGCGTCCGTCTGTCTGAGTTTGCGTTTTCATTTACTTTACTTTATTGTCATAACAGTAGACCAAATGTAAATTTCCAGAAAACAAAAACAATGGTTTATACAACCACCCATACCGAAATGATTCTTTGGTTTGAAAACATAATCACATAATCACCAGTGTCTATAATACCATATAATAATTTCAAAATTCAAAATGTGTAATTGTTATACAAATCACTCAAAATCCAGTAAGAACATATCGGATAGTGGCTGTGTTTACATGCTGGCTATTGATCATACTCTGGTTAAGGTCTTAGTCAGGTAAATCTGTTTCTGTGCATCTTTGTTCTGTTTCTGTGCATCTACTAGTTCAAGAACAGTAAACTACCAAAACTGGCCGCTCTGGGGAGCCGTAGTCGGCACCACTCCCTCACTTTGATGTTGAAAGTGTAGTCCAAACCAGTGAAAACTAGCATACTGCCACTGCAACGGGCTCTCTGTGTCCTTGTAAACGATGTAAGAATTCACTAGGGTTTGACCAATATGGGGTTTTGATGGTGATAATGGGACCGATATTTTGGGATTGAAGCTGACATTATTTTGTTTTTTATTTTGTTTATTTTGTTAGAATTGTATTCTCGTCAGGGTGGAAAAGCCTCTGAAACAACATCTAGACCATCATGGGACACTTTGAAGATATCAATAGAGCTCGCCTCTCTGATCACAGCAGGGATACGGTTCCAGAGATAGGGAGCGTGGTGACAAAAGGCTCCACTACCTGCTGGGATAGATAGGTACCGGGGGGACAAAAACCTGATATATAATATTTTATATGCTTGTAGAAGCACCTGGCATGAATTGGGAGCCAGTCTAGGACATGGTAGGCGTTATGTGGTCAGATTTTCTGGATTGGATCAATTAAGAGGAATATTGAAAGCATTTTTTGAAACTTAATTGGGGGAGACAGTGCAGCAACACTGTATAATTCATGATGCTGACCTGGAAGAAAAAATATGCAAGAATCTGCCGTTTACTGACATTGGCTTACATGATTTCTGGGTATTGAAGTACTCAAACTTCAGGTCCCTCTCACTGCCACTAGGGGCCGCCAATTTGCTAAATGTACAGAGTGCAGCTTTAAATTTTGACCATTTTCATACAAAACAAATGACAAATACTCAGTGTTCCCCCTGTGGAATCTGATAATCTGATTAGATTCAGCTCAGGTTAAGGGTAGTATTGATCAATTTTGGAGTTGCACAACACTGACTGGCTAATATGACTGGCAGACTGACACATCAGCCAAACCCTAATGAAGAGATCAACAAAGAGAACCTTGCATTGCTCCTTAGACTCATTAGAGAAAAAGAGAAAGATATTGGGAAAACAAAGCGGTGAGTATTTTCTTGTATTTCCCTGTGTCTCTTTTCCCTGGCAGATCGAAGCCTGCAGCAAGGAGGCTGAGAAGATCGATTCCCTCATCAACTACGCCAGCCCGACGCTGGTATCCCAAGTTCCCCTCTCTGCCTTCCTCACCTCCGAGATAAAGACCTCCACCATCCGCTCCTCCGGGAGCACCCCTTCATCCCTGCCTCCTGGCCTGTGCCTCTTCCTGGGCCTCCTCCTCACTCTAGCCCCAGGCCTCTACCAGGCTTAGTGCTTCTTCCCCCATACCTCAGCCTCCCAGCCTCTCTGTCACAAACTCTGGGGGTATCACCCATTATTTCCATACCCCCCTCCCCTCCCGTGATGATATGGGACGTCATGAGGAGAGCAGTGGGTGTTACTCGGTGTTTGGGCAACTCGGGTTGTCGCCTGAGCAAGAAAGGCCCGTAGAAGCCTTGACTTGACAATCATTCCTATTGAGTCTGACTCGCCTGCGTCTCAAACAATCAAGGTGGTGGAAAGCTATTATTATGAAAAGCTGTTGTATGAATAATGTTATTGAATGAATGAAAGTTACTCACAGGGTTTGCCTCCAGTGAAGTGTGTGTGTGTGTGTGTGTGTGTGTGTGTGTGTGTGTGTGTGTGTGTGTGTGTGTGTGTGTGTGTGTGTGTGTGTGTGTGTGTGTGTGTGTGTGTGTGTGCGCTTTAGGAAACAACTGACGTCGTACCAGCAGTGTTTATCCATTAATCCCAGCAACAAGCCCCGCTTGAAAGCTGATAAGTGGGTCTCTCTCTCATCGCCCTGATTCCCCCACCCCAAAACACACACAGACTGATTGGTGTCACTAAATCCAAATATATCTATTCAGTGTAAGACATGCTTTTAGCATCAACATTATACATTTACGTGACACTTTTCAACCTTATGGTAAATGAAAGTGCACAATCCATACTACAGTGCATTATGTATATACATGAGGTATATTTGGACCTAGCGTTTGAACCTCTAACCTCAGCAGTGTTAATGCTCATGGACTGAGCCAGCTCAGATGAACCTAAGCCCCCAAAGTCGGTAGTAACTACTGACCAAGTGTCCTTTTAAATCTGGCGCGATCAACTCCGAAAAGCTAGAATCGAGTCCAGACGAAAGAGTCTGTTCCGCTTTATACGTCCACAAAGCAGCTCAGAGTAGGAATGGCGATGTAGGATTTGGATCTTGAAAAAATGTCAGGTCATTTCTCAGTTTTACCTGATGACATGAAGCATTCTCCCAACACTAGCCCCGGTTAAGTGATGCTCATAAGGCCTTATAAGATAAGTTGTTTATAATTTTATAATCAGAGCATAATGTAGTAATAACAATGTGCAAACAATTAAGGTAGTTGAATACTTTATGGTTAATGACATGATATTGAACTAATGTATGTATGTATCTAATGTAATTTTTTGTCTGATTATATTGTAAGGAAAGTTTCTCTATGTTTCAAATGGTCTTATAATCTGCTTGTAATGTCACATTACAAGCAATAATCATAATGCAATTCAAGTAGTGTTACAGTGTGGTGAAGGTGATGTAAGAGATAAACCTGTCTTACAATATAATCATCAGACAAATATCAGAAAATTACATTAAATTTAATATCACATCATTAAAGTGGTAATGAGGTGTAACTATATTCAGATGACATACTGGCTTATGCTGCGTATAGAGTTCAGTTCGCATTAATGTCAATGTTTAATGGGACAACTGGGTAATATACCATGAACAGTGAGTGTACACTGTTATAGCTGTGATGAGTGTGCCACTACTCACTCTTTTTCACTTTAATTTTCTTGTTTGTAGGTCATACTTAAATTGGTGATCCACAAGATCCTTGGTTTCTTATTTTTTATTTAGTCTTAGTTGATTTTCTGTTGATGGAGTTTGAGTTTCTGTAGGTGGCGCTCTTTTCTTTGTCTGTTCAGCCACGGTGGCTATCGCTGCCCATGCTAACTACCCAGTTCTATTTATTCCAAATAAACCAGAAACGTAAAGCGCATCACTTCCTGAGCGCCAGAGGAAGACCCACAACGGAAAATGTAAAAGCTTTAATGAACTGGGTATAGGTTAGATCCAGTGGCAGCTAGTGACTGGCCGCGTAAATTGCACTGTAAAAGGGACTAGTTAGTAACATGAGGGAATGTATTTTGAGGGATTCTATTTTGCAAATAAATCTTTTAATTCAAAAAAAAAAAATTTTTTTAAATATGCTTAAAACACAGTAAATCAGCAAGTAACACGTCATATCTTGCAATGAAATTTTCCAGTTCTCTGTAATTGCCTGTTGTGGGAATGCTCTTTTACGTCGTGCCCCCTTAAAGCTAACTCCTGTATCCCCAGAACAGCTGTCGATCAGTCATTTAAGAGCATCCCTGTTCCTTCTTACCTTCTCATTGTGTTGCACCGTTTGCAAACGCAGTATTCTGCACCAAAGTAGCAAAATGGACATCTATTTATATGGAAATATCGCCGATTCTTACTTTAACAATGCAGTTGCCCCATAAAGTATTCACTGTTTGCACATTTCTTCTGTTATATTGATTATAATAATTATCATGTCTTTGCAATGTACTTATAAAGCCTTATGAGCACCGCTCCTAGCAACACCGCAGTTAAAATGGACCATTAAGACTTCAAAGTCTAAAATCCTGGATTATCGCTTCCTCTCTGTGAGGCCAGCAGCTCAGAAGAGAATTAAAAGGGATGGATGCTGTTCCTCTCTGTACATATGATCTAGAATCAAAGGAGGAACAATAGCCATTTAATTAATTACAAAATGACAATCAACTAATTGCTACCCGCAGTTCACAGTGGGTAGAAAATATGTCGATGGTATGCCTCGCATATATAGTGTCTTATATGAAGTAATTAAAATGCAATAACTTTATATTTGTTAAGAAGTTTCCAAAATGTCTCTATATTTGATATGTATCTGAAAATGAGAGATAATGATTACCTATGTGCCATGTTTTTTTTAACAAATGGTTGTTATACTTTCTTGCATGATGACAATTATGATGAAGTGTTTTTATTCCAGAATGTACTATAGTGTGTGTCGTCCCGTCTTTATGTGTCTCTGCCTATACAGCACAACATGTCCACGTCTCTAACAGTATTACTGTGCTAGGCAGCTTCGTAGCAGGGAACCCTCGCCACGGCTCTCTCATTTATTATTATTGTTGTTATTACTGCTATTGTTATGTTATCTGTTTGTGTGTGTCAGTTTGGTTATGTTTCCAGTGTTTATGCTGCATTCACATCACGTGGGAATAACCGGCGAACCCGTTTGAAGCCGCCGAGATGCTGTGATTGAAGTTTTCTGTAGGCTTTGGTTGCTCCCGATCAGCTTCTTCACACTTACCACACATGGACGTAGTGAGTGATGCATTTGAGTGCATTCCGTCGCAACATTTTAAGAGCTGTGCTCACAAAACAACTTATGCGATGAAAATCTTTCATTTTGTTGGTTTAATCTGAAATGAGTATATCATTCACTACATTTGACTACAGGTATTTCCTTGTTGGTGTCAGGAAGTCAGAGAAATCGGGGTCCATTATCAAACTCTGAGTTCCCAGGGTATTTTCTAGCAGTATTTACCAGCTGAAAGATCATATCTAACGTGTTTCCCATATGATGTGAATGCAGAATTATTGAGCTTGCTTGCCACAATCGAACCAATCAATTGTCCTTAACATGCAAACCCTCAGGCAGTCTTGGGGAAATCCATCCAAGAAGCTGAGAGGATTTCTATGATGATTACCAGCTTTCATGTCAGTCACTACAACTGTTTTGGTCATCTAGTTGCTGTTGCCAAATCGTAGAGGGTTTGTAGGGATCATTGAGTGTTACTTTAAATCCTCTGTCTTTTGCATCATCACTGTGTTTGATTTTGTAACGGTGCCACAACTTTGGAAAAAAAAAAGTTTGGAAAGAAAGTCAGCAGAATGCATATTTCATGAAATATAAAAAAAGCAATACCACAAAGTATTTTCTACTGTATGTTTCATCATGAACCGCTGGGGGACAGAAAACCTAAAGGTGCGATTTGACGTTTTAAACTAGTTTGAGTTTAGAGATGTGTGCAGGCTGCAATAACACAGAACTCTCTCTCATTTATGATTTATTATGAAAGTTACCAAAAGCTTCTTTTTCATTCGTCAGTCGAACTCTCTCGAAATGTATGCGTATGAAGTCCAAATGGATGCAGTCAGATAAATTATGGATTGGGGCTTTTAATATTTAATCCAGTGAAATACAAATGGAGTGGGAGTCAAGCTTTAAAGACGAGTACGTCTAAAGTGATAATTCCCAATATTAACAGTATGAATCAATCTCTCCCTCCCTCTCTCTCATCAGCTGAACTAGAGAAGTGTATCACGACAAATGTAAACCAATCAGGAAGTAAGTGTGTGTGTGTGACGCCAGTGTGTGCCCCATAAACCCTCAGTGTGTCAGTTAATGCCCCCCCTCCTCTATGCAAGTCAGGTGGATCGGCGACTCTAAATTGCTCGTAGGTATGAATGTGTTTGTCTGTCTACGTGATGGACTGGCAACCTCTCTAGGGAGTTTCCCTGTCTTCCACCCAATAATGCATGCCGGGATCCAGTGCCGCCTCACCCCCATGACCCTGAATGAGAATATGCGGGTAAAGAGAATGAATGAATGAATGAATGAATGATTTATAGCGTTGTTGTTGAAGATGTCTAGAGAACATGATGGCAGACAGACTGAAATCCTCCTTACCGCCACAGATTCTCCTCAGTCGTAAAAACTGGCTTGCTGGAATGTTACTGCTAAAGTCAGGTGGATGAACGCTCCCTGCTCTTAATGCTGTGTTGCAGTCTGAGCTTTTATCCGTAGATGGATGTGCGGAGGTGGTTTTCAACTCAAGGAAGCTTTCTTCAGATTTGCTAGACTGCAGACTTACTTTGATGTTTTAATAAGAGCCAGTCATCATTGTTCACATTTTAAGGGAATTTTACAAATGGGTCACTTTACAGGAGTATAGCAGAATGTATTGACCCAACTCGTCACACACATTCATTGCATTATATGGTGGTTTTTAAGCCCAACTGTAGTGGAAACCAGACTGAAAAAAACAACATTAACAAACCATGAAGGGATATCAGTCATTTTTTTCAGTCATGGAAGCACGCCGACGTAGTTTTTATAAGTCATGGAAAAGTCGTGGAATTTTACATCACAGCGCTGTTTTTTTATAGCAAAAAAATTGAATTGAATATGCTATTGGGCATGTGAGGGACGGGTAGAGTATACAAAATAAGGGTTTTATTTACCCAAAAATTGGGGAAGTGTATTGGTGGAAGACTGACGGTGGAGGTACGGTCATCACACACGCCTCCCCTTCTGGAATCTCACTGGGACAGCTGGATAGTCTGCAGTGGGACTGTCCCAGTCAGGGATATGATGGACTGTGAACCTGTAGGGCTGCATGGCCAGGTACCAGCCAGTTATCCTGCCATTGGCATGCCTCATCAGCTGCAGCTGCAGCCTTGTGGCCCATCTCGGAGGTGAACGCCTTTGCTAGGAGGTAAGGGGCCCATTCTCTGTGAGGCACTCCTTTTCCACCATGGAATAGTGGCGTGTAACTGATTGCTGATGTGCAGCCATCACAGGGCAACTGTATAGTTAACGACATGATATTAAATTGAATGGAATTGATTATATTGTAAGAAAGGTTTATCCCTGCTTCTACTCTTACATGTCTATAATCTGCTTGCAATTCATCACAATGCATTTCAAGCAAAGTGTCCCTTTGTTTGAAGTCGGCCCGTGGGAGTAATGTTGCTACTAATTACTAATTATACTAGTTATGTTGTGGATAATGTGTGTGTGTATGAATGTTGCTTCACTGCGGGTTCATAAATGGCAATGCTGTGGAAGTTCCTCTTCGCTAGAGAAGTGACCCTCAGTTTGATGCCAACTGGTGTTGCTCAACCCCAGCGGCAGCAAACAACAGTGTTCCAACTATTTATGCGTAGCAGCTGCAACACGTCTCTTGGAAAGCAAGTATGATATATTATGTTAATAGCATTATAATAACAGGAATATTTGTATAGCACTTTTTCAAAACTAAGATTACAGAGTGCTTTTCATTCAAATGAAAACTAACAACATAAAATAAATTCAAACAAGTACAATTGCGAAGGCACCACAAAGATAATAGGGGGCATAAACAATATAAAAGTAAAAATAATTGGATAGAACACTTAGAAAACACATAAAACAAGTCTATAAATATAAGTTTTAATAAGTGATTTAAAAGATGATAGTGATTTTGATAGTAAACTCTGAGGCTGGTCAATCCACAGCCATGGAAGCAATAGTAGTAGTAGCATAGTAGTAGTAGTAGTAGTAGTAGTAGTAGTACTAGTAGTAGTATAGTACTAGTACAATAGCAGTGGTAGTATAGTAAGAGTAGTAGCAGTAGTAGTATAGCAGCAGTGGTAGTAGTAGTGGTATAGTAGTACAGTGGTATGGTAGTGTAGTGAGGCAATATATTGTGGACAGTTGCTGATTGAAATGGACAACTAGCAATCAGACTAATGACATTCACCTGCGTTCATTTGCGGGCACCGTCAGTTACTCTGGGGATTCCTATATGACTGGTATGGACGTGTCCCTATAATTTTTTTGACAATGTCATTTTGTCACTTGAACGTTAAACTAAATAAACTACAGGTAACGTTACATCAAAATGTGACAAAAGTGACTCTTAAAAAAACATCTCTAGGACCATGTGGAGAACGATTGACGTAGGTCAATGATATCTTCTAGACGTTAGCTAGCTACGTACGCTTGTTATGTTTTAGCCTAGCAGGAAGACAGATGTTTGTGAAAAGATCATGTCAAAAAAAAAGAAAAGCTACTGACAGTCATTTTTTCACACCACAAGTGATGAAACAAAATAATCTCCCCCAATGCAATGGTCTCTCTAGCCAGGCACCTGGTAGTCAAACATGTAGTTAACTGAAACGACTAACGTTAGCATTATCATTACGTGACGTAGCTAATGTCTTTGACACCGAGTAGGTGGAAGAACCCAAATGCAGACACGGAGAAGATAGGAGGATAGGATAGGAGAAGATAAGCAGAAAACGTCTTTACTGAAGACTTCATACAGTACAAAAGAAAAAGATCACTCTCGATCCAAAACGGAGGCTGTGGAAACTAAAACACTGAGAGGCTGAATATACTAAAACTAGGAACTGTGATCTACAGCAAGGAATACAGTTTGACTAGGCAATGAGCTACGACGTTCTGGCAGCAGTCTGCTCTCAACTTAAATACACTGTAGATGAGGATCCTCCACAGGTGTGCTCACAGCAAGAGTCCACTAACGACATTGCACGCAGGTGTGCTACTCCTTCCCTGGAAAGCAGTCAACTGGGGGGGGCGAGAGAGAGAGAGAGAGAGAAAACACACCAGGCACACAGCATTCATACTAGAGGGAGGCTTAAAAAAAATAGAACACACACAGGGGCTCACGGGGGTGGGATCGTGACAGTCTTCTAGCTAATGTTAGGTTAGCTAGCATCAGATTGAGAACAATGAATCACCTGTATCCGATAGTCCCTTTTTGAAACGTGCATCATGCACCTTGTCCATCATCCCAAAAGCAAGTCTGGCTGACTATTACAAATGGGGGGTCTGAGTTGATAGGGTATATGGGTAATGTGTCTGCTGCCAATGGGAATTATGGCTCAATGGCAGACAGTGTGCCAGTTTGATTCCTTTGCCTTGGTGGCAGAGTTTCTTGTGGCATATGTACCCTCTCAGGAGATCTTATTGGATTTGATTATCTCTTTTCTCTCCAAATATGGGGCGACTGTTGATTTTGGAAAAAGGGTCTGCCAACTGATGGGGAAAGCATTACCACTGTTCTGGTCTCAGAAGATGTTAACAGGTCGCAAACTGTTGTAGTTCAAGCAGATACTGTGGTGCCGCCCCGTAGTGAGGCAGGTGTGGTTGCAAATGGGTCTGGTGATCAGAGGGTATGCTGGAGCCCTCTGCATCCTTACCCAATCACTGTGATGTGTTGGTTGCTCGGGTGGTTTGCCGGGTAGAAAAAGGCTTTGATTTATAATTTCATTTTATCATCAGTACACTTCCTCTTCCTGAATTATTTGTAACTTCTCTCTCTCTCCTCTGTTCTCTTGCCGCCACTGTGCAGATATTCATTCAGGTGGCTCATTGGGTGGGGCGGCAGCCAGCCCCTCATCAAGTGTTAATGGGACCAGCGTTCCCATCTGGCCCTGCTCCTGCCTGGATGCCATCTGCTGCCAACACATCCCTCACCATCACAGAGACAGACAGGATGGAGGGGAGGATGGAGGGACAGAGGAGAAGAGGAATGGGGGAAAAAGGAGACAGGGAGATAGGCAATAGGGGGAGGGAGATGGGGGCGTGATAGGGAAAGAGAGGATAGCAGCTCTAGATCCTGCATAGCAGCTACGGCACTGCAGTCACTTGTAAAGTGAAGGGAGGATTTGGGATCTGACCAACGCTGCAGCTCTTCAATATATGGGGCTGAGAGAGGAACCTTGAATGAATGCAGACAGCTATGGGCCCCGCCTGAAAAAGGCGCTAGAGGAAGCCAGCTCAGCGGGGGCTGGGTCCGAGCCGAGGTGTGCTAGGGCTACATGGATGCCAGGCGTGATGGAAGTCGCCGAACCATCCACGGAGCCGCAAGTGGTTCCTTGTGAATTGATGTTAGAGGCGCGAGAGGTAGCATCCTGTTGTTCTTCCTCTGTCATTTCCCCACCACAGAACAGATTTTCTGAGGCCCTGCTAGACAGTATATCGTCATCATGCCAGACAGCACGTCCAAATCCTGCTGAGATTCAGCGTGAGACCTTGTGGCAACAGCTGCGGAGGCACTGGCTGACTGAAGGTTAAGTAGGAGATTCTTAATCTCTGAAAACTCCGCGGCCAAGGAGCTTACCTTGAGGGCCAGGGATCACCCCTTTTGGGCACCCTTGAACCTCTGTGTCAGTCTAGCCTTTCTCTCAGAAAACACCATACAACTGCAATTCATGCACACATTATCAGACACCCCTAGCCTTAGGTGTTCGATACCCAGACACGAGGGGCAACTATGACGGCCGTCATCAGGATGCATGGGGGCCATACAAGAGCTGCAGATGTGAAGCATACTGACTGAAATGAGGATAACCCAAGCACTAGCCTACCGTGGAGCACCCAGTAGGGTTAGGCAGATAGGGCACAGCAGGAAAAAAGCGAATACGCTCAAAACTACTGGCAACAGGGGCTAACGTGTATTAGCTGAAGTCAACACGAAGCACGATGCGATGCGAGGACAGACACAGCCACTGGGTAGTGTAGCAGCACCAGCAAACTACTCTCTACTAGCTAGCAACAGGGGCTAACAGGTTCTAGCGCTTAGCACACTGTGACAGCGGTTGTTTTTTTTACTGTGCACCATCAAATGCAATCGCCTATCTCTTTCAAAGACTGTGGGACTTCTTACTTATACTGTTAATTTTTCTTTGGCAGGACTTGATTGTTAGCATGTTCTAATGGCTTCCAGCACAAACATTGCGTGTGTGATGGTTTTGGTATGTATTTGGGAAGGTGATGTGATGTGGTTGGGCGGTTGCTGTTTGATTCACTCCTCTTTACTCGTGTTCGTCTTTACAGGCTGCTGATAATAATAATAGTTTAACAATAGTCTCTCACATGCTGCGTTGGCTGCATCTCTCTCTCTTTAACCTTATCTATAGGTGTTCAGCCAATTTCCTGATACAATATGATACTAACATCCGGGGCAGGCGGCTTAAGGCTCCGATTGGCTCTCTACAGGAAACCCATATCATCCGCTTCTTACTAGACGCTTGGCATTGGAGATCGCTCTGCCAAATCAACCCACAGCCTTCCGCCCATGCCTTTTAAATTCTCTCTCTTCTCTCATGTCTCCCATCCCATCGCAAACTCCATCACAAAGTTTTTTCTTCATAAAAAGCTCAGTGATTGGTTAACTAGGCCATATATTCGCTTGTGGCGATTCTTCACAAGGGAATCAGTTTCACTCGGGACTCTTCTCTTCAATCATGACATTATCAGAGCACTGTGGCATACTGTGCACTCCTTTCAAAGAGAATGAAAAGAGGTGATTTGATTGGTCATGATTGAAACCAGGCCCACCGCACTGACTATTTTGCTTAATCCAACCCCATTTCCAGCTGGCCCGTGCACCTCTGGCCACCAAATTGCCAGAAATCAGTCACCACACGCTCATGACTGCGCTTTGCACTGTACACCATAAAGCTCATTGAGCTACTCAGTAATTCTACATCATGGTGTTTTTCTGGCGTCTGAAAAAATACTATACCAAAATTAATTTAATTTGAAGCAGTCTAGTCGCAATGTGCTTTAAAACTGCCCCAGTAATTACATTTTACCTTTAAACCATTTTCCTCCAGTTTCCCATTAGAACTGGACCAGATAGAACTTTATAGAACCATTAGATGATTCCTAGGATTTTGATATTTTGCAATCCAAGTACCACTGGGGGGTGCAGGCCTTATTTCATTTCAGCTGGGATGTCAAAACTTTGATGCTCAATATTTCTCAACTGTACTCCCACCCAACTAGATCCTTATAATTCCATGCTCGCGGATTTGTCTGCACAATGTTATTACCCTTTGAGCTCAACAAGAACTCTGGACAAAACACAATCGTTCTCTTGTCCAGCCCTTGCATGACTCCATGAGTGTAGGGTGATGAAAGCATAGCTCACTGGCATTTCCTGTTACTCTTCTATTTTAACCTCTGTCTTTGAACTGAATGTGAAGAATGCTCCGATGCTCTAAGCTGCTCACACTGCGAATGTGCCAGTCATTACAAGCTTTGCGCATGTGTCCTAATGTTAGACAGCCAAGGCAAACCCCCTTTTCCTTCAGAAAGGCAATTTTATCTTTGTGCATTTTCTTCCTCAACTTGTGTACACTCCTAACAGATGTGCCTCAAACATAACATTAGCCCTGTTAACTCTATACACAGTATATAATGGAAACACGTTATGAATCAACTGGGCTTTACTCCCTATTATCCCATGCCTGTTGGTCACTAACTGTCAAGATGCACTTTATATACACAAATTTCCACCACCCAACCCCCCCAGCACACACACACATAAACATTCAAAATAGAAATGTTTTATGAGATTCAATTTTGATATTTCTATGATGGCAAAAAAAATACATAAAAGGTTTTCGGCTTCAGTGGATGTCGACATAATAAAACCTTGTAGCTCTCAGAAATAGTCCATATCTTAAAAGGGAATTATTGTAGGCTACGGACATGTCCAAAGATTTGAATTATACAGTTCCTTATTGTCAAATGTTTGGCCATGGGTCTCTCTACCTAAGTGCTTGCCTCGAGGTCTAGGATGATCTTTAAGAAATATACAAAAGGGTTACCTGTTTTCAGGCATAATGAATATTCCTTAAACTATAACAAATAATAATCTTTATTTGTAACAAGGTTACATGCAATTTCGAGGAGAATGGTTACATACCCTGTTGACTTGCTAAAAGGAGGCTGTTTTTTTTTCAGAGATTAAAACTGTTTTGATCATTTTGCTTTTCATAGAGGGGCATGGTCCTGAACCCTCCCTTTATGGATGAAAAAGACTTTCCAGTACACTTGAGTAAAGCATTCAGATGAGACAGAAACAGAACATGATACCCCTGACCCTCACATCTAGAACGTCTTCAATGGTCACTGTTGTCATCTCTGTTGACATTCTGTGAGAGACACTGTAGAGAGTTCTTGAGAGGAACTGGGGAGTGGCTCCTCCATGCACCAGAGACAGAAGTAGACAGATGCAAGTATTCATCTTTGTCCATTGCTATCCATCCCATCTGCCTGGAACTTCTGTTTCTCCCTTAAAAACAATGCTATAGGTGGTCATGAGACAAGGGCTGGGGAGCAGTTCAATGTTATCGTTTATTGTTTTTCAATGGGATCCTGTGGTGATGAAGTTATGATATTGTGACAGTATTGTACACTTCTGTTGGCTAAATGAATGATAACAAGCATATAGTAACTAACATTTCTCACAAGATGATATCTGAAATAATTACAGATTATGGTTTGATATCCCACTTTTCATTGCCGCGCAGTTCAAATCGCTTAACATCAATTTGATTATTTAACATGTGATTTCATAGACATGATAGGATATGATATATATATATATATATATATTTATAAATTCCACCTCTCTTTATACCTGCACTGGTGTAATTTTTGCTACATCAGTGTCCAACTTGACACTTGTGCGCCGGCAAGGACAAAAAGGGCTTCCGGCTAAGTGCCAGTCTGGCAGCCATCCAACCCTGAGACCTGCACATACATAATGTAGGATGCTGGACGGCCATCACTACTGTCAAGCGAGAATGTTCCCAATGTTTCTGTATGAGGAGAGAAAATCTAAAATTATTATTATTATAATATTCTGAGAAAAAAACTCAGAATTTCCAAGATTAAAGTCGTAAATTTACGAGAAAAAACTTGGATATTCTATGAGATTAAAGTGGTAAATTTACAAGAAAAAACACACAAATTTACAAGAAAAAAACTGATATTCTCTGAGATTATAAAGTCATAAATTTGCGAGAAAAATAATGTTTTTTTTGTCAAGGAACCACATCGCTTCACTTTCCTATGGAGTCAGTTAACTCTCAATATTCACAAATGAATAAAACACGATTCACAAATATATTTTGCGATTTATATATAAATGTCTCTGTTCACAAATATATTTTTCAATGCACACACAAATACGTCTCGTTTTATATAAATGTAAAACAAATCCACAAATATACTTAGTTAAAAACAGCTGCAGTGTTCATCTAAAACATATTTAAATGTTGTTACATTTATTTACAGACTGTCGAATCTGCGTTTAGAAACCTCCAGACAAGTTGTGAACCTTGTTACATTTGTGTGTGGATTTTTGAGAGTTTCCTGACGTGGTTAGATTCACAAATGCATTTTTTCTAAAGGGCTTTTCTCTGTAGCCTATCAGACGTCTCTTTCAAGTTCAGCCAATCACACTAGCGTGTGATTTCAATGCTGCGTTCAATGTCCCTAATCCCGACGAATTTGGTGTCTGGTAGCAGTACTCCAAGTGTAAATTAAACATAACATGAAATTAGGTCATCCACTGCAGGCATAATACACGGCAAGCGGCAGCATCTGTGGTGTGATGAGATTGAGCCAACCTTGCAAAGTGAAGCGATGTGGTTCCTTGACAAAAAAACACAATTTTTCCGAGTTTTTTTCTTGCAAATTTATGACTATATAATCTCAGAGAATATCCAAGTTTTTTTCTTGTAAATTTACGACTTTAATCTCAGAGTTTTTTCTCGGAATATAAACCCCCTCCCCGGGCTCTGTAATTTTTTTTTTTTACCTACAATGGCCCTAATACGCGATCGTACTTTAACCATTAGCTCAGTTATTTACATTTCATTCTTAGGCTTTAGGCTCAGCTCTTCACCACCATTGGCCGATACAATGCCCGCATTATTGCAGCCACTACACCTAACCGGCGATCAATCTCACAATTATTTTTTACACTCATGAATAAAACCCTAAGAACACCTCCACTTGGGGCAGTTGCTCACTCCTCACCTGGATAGGACAGGCAATGGGAGAACCATGACCTCAGACCAGGAGGTCCTGATCTTCATGCCAACTGTGTCAGATCCAGCTGCAAACCGCTCCTGTGCACATCAAAGATCCCAATCTGATGAAGCCAGGAGGACATCATCCACAAACAGCAGAGATTCCACGAAGCACACGTCGACAGAATTAGCAAGCATCCATGACCCCTCGATTACCTGTGAGAGTGTAAAAACATCCGTCCCCTGTTCCATAACTGGGATAGAATCTGCATTGTTTCTCCTGAATCCACAACAATAAGCCGGCATCTCCTTTCGTGCACCTTGGCGTAGGCTTTCCCAGATTCCTCCTTAGTTGGAACACACCCTCAACAAGGAAAAGCACATTGATGAATATATTTGTGATTAATGGAAGAGGAAGAACAATTTGCAACCATTGGTTTTAGTATTTGAGAACATTTTCTACTGTATGAACTATGAACGCATCCATATTTCAATAGCATGTTTCCCATATGGAGATTGCATAAGAAAAGTATCTTCTTAAAAACAATTGTTCTTCCTCTTCCTATAATCACCAATACATTCCCCTGTTTGCTTTACAAGTTACTGAAGGTGGAATAAAGGAATGTACACAGAATATCCAATACCAAGCTAACTTTAATCACAGCTAAATGTAACAAATTCACACCCGGGGGTTGTTGAAAGGCATTCTGGGAAATGTAATAAATCACCAACTTAAGTAGAAGTAGACAAGGCAGGCGGAAGGAGAGTGGGTACAACAAAGAGGCAAATTACAACACTTCATCACAAAATAACGGCTATAATGCATTGAACATCACAGATTTATGATTTATAACAGCTTAAGAGCATCTGAGGGCGAAACTTTCCTTTAATGAGAGGAAATGAAATGTATTTTTTATCTTTCACTCCACCTGCCCTGGGAACACTGTGATATAGACAAAGATATACCTCCTGGCTTTAGTTTAGCTCATTGGCAGTGAAATAAGATGAGATGTAGATAAATTGCAACAAAAGGTATTTGCCGAGAAGAAGAAGAAGAAGAAACCAGATGCCGAGGGAAAAGCGATGAGATATGAGAGCCAAGTTTTTGTTAGCGTAGTTAAGTTAAAGATAAAAAAGTGACAAAGAAGTTTGCACACAATGCAGAGATGCAGTGAATGCTCAAAACAAATCAAAAAAGTGTTTGGGGTTATTGGAGTTTGTTTTGATACATACAGCAGAATTTGCTATAGTGAGTCATGTAGGGCTGTTGAAATATGCCTCATTGACCTTATCTCCATCTTCCCCTGTCATTTGCATGGTACTGTGGTGTGGTTTCCTTCCTTGCAAAGCTGTACACAAACACCCTTCCACTCAAGCCGAACTGTGTTTTTAGGGTAGGTAAGGTCAAAACCTGCCCCCCCCCTTCCAGAGACCTCACAGACAATATGAACATTGCCAAATAAGTCTTAGTAAATCATTGGTGTCACAGTGTCCATATCTACATGCATTTAAAGATGCTATGTGTAGCATTTCAAACTTGAATAAATCATTAAGACATACATTTTGATTGGCAGCCTCTGTCGAAGGGAAAGGATTTATTTTATCCTTTATTTATCCAGGGGAAGCTGACTGAGTTCCATGCTCTTTTCCAGCCCTGCTTTAAATTCATACAGTTACACTGGGAGCTGCCCAGTACAGCCCCAGTCTTCTACTCTTGGCCACTGAGCAGCTTGGGGATTTAGGGTCTTGGTCAGGGTCAAATCAGCAGTGGTTGTGAGGGGAGCGCATTACTCCTTCACTTTACCCACCGATATCGTCTCAACCTGGGCTTTGAACTGACGACCTTACGGCCACAAGGCCACTTCTCAAACCTCTAGGCCAGTGGTTCCCAACCTTTTCTGATTATTGAACCCCTAAAGCACTTCAGGCCTGCCTCAAGTACCCCCTAATATGCAGTGCAGGCAGTTATGCTCCCAAAATCCTGTTTCATATGTTCACATGTATTTTTATTTTATCATAAAAATGCAATTATGTGTATTTATAATTATGTGTATTTAAAACAACAAAAAAAAGACTCACCAATTAAATGTACCTCTTTTTAATGAGACACTGTTTCTCATTGAAAGGTTTTGATAAGCTGTAATCAGGGAATTCTCCACATTGAGTCTGCGCTTTGTCTTGATTTGTGTTAAGGCTGAGAATCACTTCACACCAAACCTGCGTCAGAGTTTTTTTTCCAGAATGCCTCATCTTCAGTCCACGGTCTGAGGACACATCCGTGAGATTTTCCCCACAGTCTGGCCGGAATGCTACTGTTGATACTCTCACTTGATGATGAATGGATTTCATATCCAGTCCAGTTTGGTTGACTCAATCTCAATCTCAGGGAAGTCTGAGTTGAACATGTCAAATGTGTTTTCATTATTTTCTCACATTTGCTTTCCCAGAGTGTGATCCTTCTCATGAATCCATTCGCTTTGTCCTACATAGTAAGGATGTCAGATATGCAAGACGAGCTACAAAGACTGTGTCCTCAGGCATTGCAGTAAGGGGGTGCATATACTTTGTCGCGCAGTTCAAACAGTCTGTGTAGCGTTTTCCCTCGGGATAGCCAGCGTACGTCTGTATGAAGCAGTAACTGCTAGTGTTCAGACAGATTCACAGGCCTGGACTGGATAAAGTTCATCACTTTCACTACCTCATTCAGAACATCATGTAACTCGTGACTCATTCCTTTACTGGCCAGTGCCTCCCTATGAATGATACAGTGCATCCATTCAACATTGCACCCACGTAAACCATGCACTCTCCCTGTCATCACTGCTGCACCATCAGCGCACACATGACTGCAGCATTTCCAATCAATGACATTGAAAACACCTGTAGTTTTCCCTGTTAGCTTCTTACAGAACAGAATGTGCTTGTTAATTAATTTGTCTTTGAAACGTCCAAATGCAATTAACTTGGTTGATTCATCCAACTGCAACGCAAATGAACCAGCTATTTCAACTCGTCCACCACTTGGTCGATAACATCAATAGCCATGGTGCGATTTGCTGGGGGGGATGGGGGAGATTTCCCCCCCCTCTGGTCTATATAGCCCTGCCTGAATTATTTTTTATCCCCGGTGGGGACAAAATTATTAAAATATTCCTGCAAATGCTGTGGTTAAATTCAAGTTCTGAAATTGTTTTATTAAAGTTCATAATTATTCTATAAATATTACTTTAACAGCTGCAAGAAATAGCCTAACAGGCTTCATAGTCTATATAGGCCCACTGTGGTTCGTGATTTAATTTCATGGAAAAAAAACGTTTCAAAAACATCCCCCCCTCTGATTTCTTCACAAATCGCACCCTGTCAATAGCCATGTCATCGATCCGATGGCATACAGTGTTATTTGACAATGCAAGTGTCTTAATAGCATCCACTGCTATCTTGTCAATCATTGTTCCTGAGAGAATTACAGCAGCGGGCAGAATGACGTCCTCAGCTATAGAAAACAGCTTTTTTGACTTTGTTGACATGAATTCAGATAGTGTCCTCTGGAAAAACTCAGTGGTCATACCAACGCAGGGGACATGTTTTGTGTTCAGATACCACTGTAAATTAGCTGGCTTCATCGAGGTGTTAGCAAGCACATCGCCCCAAATGAAACATAATGGCCGAGGGGGTCCGTGGAAGTGCAGGTGAACCCATAAAGAACATAGTCTTCATGGAATTTGTGATATTTGCCACACTGCCACACTCCACATTCTCATCTAGTATGCTGCCAACAAGAGTTCAAATGACAGAAAATAATTGTGAAACTTTATAAGGTCAAGAGAGAAACACGCTATGCCAGTAAGTCCAACAGGAAGTAGGTTTTAGCGTTTGTCACAGGGATGTGGGTGGAGGACCTTCACCTTATCAGTCTTTTCTCTGTGTGAACAAAAACAAAACCCTGCTGCTGGAGATTCTCATTAACAACAATGATCCTATCGCCTCTTGTTTAATTGCTTGTGGGCTCAAAATGAACACTTACAGTGTACCAGCCCTTTCCGGGCCTAATAAGCAGAGGTTTTTCCACTTAAAGATAACAAAGCCATGTTAAATAAATGCTCAACTCTTACTCCTTGGCCTTTTCATGGGTTGTGTGTCTGTGAATGCTGTATATTGGCCACCAGGATCCGTGTAACGCTTATAAATAAGCTTATGTGTAAAGTAACAAGAAAAATGGCCGGGACAGCCAAAAGTCACACCGATACAAAAATGTCTGAAAATGTCAGGGAAGCCATCACACCGAACTGTGAAAGGGGCAACCAGAAACCAGAAACTATGTGCATACTGTATAGAAAAGGCACCTATTTCTACTAAAACACAAAAAAAGACCATATTATACAGGCAAGCCTCGCTATGGAATACACTTCCTTTCAATATTCGTGTTACTCCAAGATAGATAGATAGATACTTGAGCCCCAGGGGGAAATTCTGGTGTTGCAGCAGCAAGGAGAGCAGCCTTTAAACGGCTAGCTAAATCATTTCTTAGTCCAAGCCTTTGATGTCATCATAATCTTTTTCATTTGCGAATGGCAAAAGTCAAGTTTTGTGATGTCTTTCTTTAAATTCTTTAAAATTGTCTTGCTATGTAACACATTTTGGTTTTAATTTTTAATTTAATTTTTAATATGAAAATTACTTAGTATTGTTAGCCTGCTAGCTAGCTAACATTTCAACAAATAATGAATGTGTGTTTATACATAAGAAAAATATTTTCTCAAATATTTAAACCAGTGGTTGTAAATTATTCGTCCTCTTCCAGTAATCATAAGTATATTCCTGAATGTGCTTTTACTTGTTGGCTTTACAAGTTATTGGTGGAGAAATTAGCCAATAGCCAATATGAAATACCAAGCTAACTCCGTTCTGGTTTTCACACATAGGTGGAAAGAGCAATAGTCGTAGCACTTGCTGTTGTTGCCAGTGGAGGAAAAAGCCTCTCAAGCAAAATGCAACATCTCTTGTCACCGCTTCTGCATTCTGGTCTATCTTGGCTACTGTTGGTGGAGAAATTGGTATCTCTTCCTCTTCGCTCTACAAAGAAGCCCTTACTCTTTTAATCTGAGGGGCTGACACCAAAACCTGACGTTTACTGTTAATGTTTTAGATACTTGAACAATTTTCTGCTATCAAACTCCATTGTAGCTGCACTGGAAATATCTTGACGTGACATCACATTGGCTACTCCTGGTTATGCACAGGAATAAGAAAAATACACCACACCCAGGAATGCAAGGGACATTGCCTTAAAAGAAGTGTTTTAGGGTGGATTTATAGGGTGGATTTTTAATATAATAATTTTAATTTTAATAATTTTGGACTTTTATTAAATATGGGATATTGGCCAGTAGATGTTGTCCACCACAGATATGATGGAAGTTCCTCTCTAAACACAGTTTTGTGTCCCATGATGGTCTAAATACTCTTTCAGAGGCTTTTCCAGCCTGATGAGAATACAATTTCTGGGGAAACACTGAGTGCTTGGAATCTTTTTGCATCAAATTTTAAGACATTGAATATCGGCTATCTGCAACTTCGCTCTAAAAGTATCGGTATTGGCCTCCAAACACCCATATTGATCGAACCCTGAAACAAATTTCTATTTAATTTGTTTTAAGAATTTGTGTGTTCCTTGTATGTCGAGTTTCTTCTATGTGCAAAGTTACTTGGCCATTAAATCTGATTCTTAAACACACTCTGTATACACACACTGTCTGACAGCACAGGAGTTTTTTGATGAAACATGGAGACCAATACACGAAAAACAACATCAAAGCAGGTGAAAACATATTAAACTTTCCTTGATGTTGCTTTCCACATTGCAGCGGCATTCTGGTATCTGCGGTCTCTTAAGCCTTAAGTCTTAAAGTTGAGCGTTGCTCTCGAGGCCGGAGGCGCAAAATGCACCGACACTTTTACATCAAAGGCAAACATCAGTGATTTAAGTTCACATGTTGGTTTATTTAGGGAGTTTAGAGGACTTTCTCGCACTCGCACTAAACTCGGTGCCTCTACCGCAGTTAAAAAAGGTCACAATCTCGCAACGTCCCGGATGGAAAAAATAAAACTAAAATGCAACACCATAAATGTCACTACGTCTTTCTTGAATGTTTCTCGTCCCTCTCCACAAACCGACACATGTCAAGGCATTGCTTTTAAAAAAACCAACCTTGGTGTGTCCGGGGTCACACGGGGACGTCACTATTTGTACTTACAGACCTCAAACTCACTCAGGCATTCATGAGACACAAAACTGTGAGTTAGCCACAGTTAGATGAGAATTATCCGTCCCCTACCATGTAATTCACAGCTGTAACTTGGAATCAAAGCCCTTTACTTAGCATATTTCTCCCCAGTTCCCGTTTAATGCCTTTTACATTAACGGAGATGGCCTCCCCGTCTGAGAGACATGCATAATGTAAGTGGATGTAGCTTTGACTGTCAGCTGACTGATTGCCCCGGCTGCAGCCCCGTCCTCAGAAGCCATTTAGCATAATACGCCACTTGATGACATCTGGAGACTATCAAGGTGTCCACCGCCCCTCTCTCTCTACTTCCTGCCCTCCGTCTACTTAACATCCAGCTTCGAAAATCAGGAGAGATTCCTCGGTGTGTCATTGCGCGGAGGTCTTTTCCCGAGCGCTATGGGCTTCAAAGGTATTAAAAAGCTCCGGCCTCCAGAGGAGGTTGTTAGCCATGAGCGGCGCAGTGGAGGACGCTTCCATATATCACTTGTTCTTCAAAGCAAATAGCCACGAGGCCGGTGCACAGGAAACCCGATCTGGTAGGCAAGTGAAGCTATGCAATAAAAAAAGTGTTAGATGCTGAGTCTATGAGCTGCTCTGGTGCAGGACCCCTCGCTCCTCTTTGTGGCACGTTAAATGACAACAGATTAAAAGCTGCAAGAAAGCATATGATCAGAGTTGTGGTGAAAAGGAAAATTCCACCCTACAACACAATAAAAGTTGGTTTACTTTTTTTTAACTTTATTTTGAAAAGCCACATTACTCTTCTCTATGTTATTGTCTGCAGTAAAATTAACCAATTTCTGATGCAATCTACACTCTGTAATGGACATGATTTTAAAATGTAATGAAAGTCCAAACACACTCAATGGTGTTGGAGGGTTTTGCTATAGGGCCAGGTCTGATTCTAATAATAAAAAGTGGAGGGGTGGCAGAGCGGAGTGCTGGCAAGCCTCCATCCACACCACCAGATATCAGGGTGGAGTCAGAAAAAACTTCTGCCTCAAGCAACTTTTTTTTTACAATATTGAGGAAACTTTGAAACGTGCCACTTCCATTCAGCTTTTTTTTAGAGCTGTCACCTCGCAGCAAAGAAGGTCCTGGGTTTGAATCGTGTGACTGCTTTGTTCTATTCTAAGTCAGTTAAGCCAGAGGCCTTACTATTAGACTTTCTGGATGTGTCAGGAGTGTAATTCAAAGCAACACTTGTACCTACTACACACACACACAAACACACACACCGCTTTCCTTAGTGAGGTTTCTAAGTTTGTGCTTCTCAAAAGTTCTGGCAAATGGAATTTTCATTTTGATATGCATTTGTCTCACCTCATCCAGTGATGAGAAACTGACAACTGCAGAAAGACCATGTGGTCGCTTGGAAAGACAACTGACTGGAGCAATCAGACCAGGGTGTTTTCCACACATGGTCTGTTTCAGCCGTGGGGCATAGTAAGTAGTGATGGGAAGACCGACTCTTTTAACTAACTCGATTCTTTCGAGCCGTCCGATAGAAGTGCATCGATTCTGAATCGATTCATTATGATTCACCAACAAAAACATACCATTCCATGTGAGGTTTGAACCTACAATCCTCAGCATGAGAGTCTGCTGCTCTACTAACTGAACTATACTAGTAATGGCATCACATGAGCGCCACCCCTTTCAAACCAGATGTGTAACCAACTGTAAAACACCAACTAAACCACAGGTTAATGACAATAATAATATTTATAGTATTTACACAGAGTATTGCTATTCATTTCATTTTATTTCGTGTGCTCTTGACTTTCTTTTTCTAATAGAGACAGTTTTGTTGACCAATGTTAAATGTTAAATGGCTTATAGTTTACCCAATTACCAGTTAATTTATTAAACAACAAAAACTGTTGTCAATGTGTGCAGAATAGATCGCTACATTACTTCATTGGCCTTTTTCACGATCTAATATGGCTCCTTGATCCGGCAGGTACGCGGAAGTAGTCTCTCTCGTTCATCAGACGTGAACCGCTCAGACATCTCGGACATCTGCTCTCTCGGTTCGCGAGATGTCCGATTGAATCCGAGAAGTCCGATATTCATCTGCTCTCTCGTTCATCTGCTCTCTCGGTTCGCGAGATGTCCGATTGAGTCCGAGAAGTCCGATATTCATCTGCTCTCTCGTTCATCTGCTCTCTCGACTCGTTCGCGAGCCGCTCAGTCTCTCTCGTTCATCTGCTCTCTCGACTCGTTCGCGAGCCGCTCAGTCTCTCTCGTTCATCTGCTCTCTCGACTCGTTCGCGAGCCGCTCAGTCTCTCTCGTTCATCTGCTCTCTCGACTCGTTCGCGAGCCGCTCAGTCTCTCTCGTTCATCTGCCCTCTCGTTCGCGAGCCGCTCAGTCTCTCTCGACTCGTTCGCGAGCCGCTCAGTCGGATCAGCGGTTCTCGTCCGATGAACGAGAGAGACTACTTCCGCTTACCCGCCGGATCAAGGAGCCATATTGGATTATGAAAAAGGCCAATGTAATAATGTAGTGATCTATTACATTCTATATACATTGACAACAGTTTTTGTAATGTTCAAGATGTTGTTTGATAAATTAACTGGTGATTGTTTGATAAATTAACTGGTGATTTTTTAAATAAATTATTTTTTTTCTGGCGCTGCTATAACCGCTGCTGAATCAATTCAGTCGCGTGTGCGAGTCGAATCAACTCACTCACTTAACTGATTCGGTTCTTTTGAACAATTCGTTCGCGAATCGGCCATCACTAATAGTAAGCACTCCAAATGAACTCAGACCCCTCTGAAACAAACCGAAACGGAGACAATCGCTCTTTTCCCCATTGTGAACACAAAGCACTCCCGTTTTGCTTTGCATTTTTCATTCCATTTTTTGTCCCTCCGCGCTCACCTTACAGCGGCTGTGTACTGCCTCTATCTCGTTTCGGTGCGAGGACGAGACCATGGCGCTTCTTGAGATATGGGGGAGAGGATCACGTCGAAGAAATTCCCTTGGCAACCGAAAAAAAGTTTTTCAGAAACTGTTAGAAAAAAAAAATTAAAGAACAAGGTTTAACGTGGCTGCTCTATACCACCACGTAAAAATGTAAAAGTCTGCGTCAAAACATCATCTTACGATCTAGTGTACAGTCAGCTGACATCAGGGATGAAGGCCCTTTTTATGATCATCTGGATGGCATTCTCGGTGATAGCCAGTGTGCAAAATCACACAGATGAAGGCAAGCTAGTAAAAGTATTTGCTCCCTCGCTCGCTGTCTGTGCCCCTCTCTCTCACTTTCCTCTCCAAAAGTTTGTGAATAAGAAGGACTATACAAATTTGTGAAGTCTAATTAACCATTTACTGTCATCTTTGTAGAGCGTAGCAGTGTTGGTGATGGCGCTAATTCGAGCGTTGGCGACTCTGAGCCCACCAGTAGCGAGGCGCCTGCAGGTGTCACAAGCTGTCCTAGGCGTTCAGTTGTGAAGCAGAAATCTCCCAAAAAGCGAGGCTAAAGTCAGCAGCCCTATTATTATATTCCAACAGCGAAAGAGCAGTCCGTGAAACTGTTTGCGCGCCAAGAAGCAAAGAGGCACAGGAGGGAAACTGAATTGGAGCGAGAGTGTTTGAGACAGGAAATACGGTGCCAGATGCAAATGAAAAACGATCAAGCGCTGATGAGAATGATCCCTCGGGTGATTAGTGCTGTTGTGACTCACGGTGCCGCTTCCATGCAAACACCCCCCCCACCCCCTTACCCCAACCAATGGTGTTGCACAGCTACCCAAGGGGAGAGCCATCTCCCCACGCAGCATTCAAATACCAGGGCAACAGGCTAAAGTCAGGAAGCCCCTGATTCCAGTTGCTCTCACATCTGTATTGCATGAGGTCAACAAGTATACTTGGATGTAGCCTGCTAACATCATCAAGTTACCAAGACTAGCTTGAATTCTCTTGCCACTGTTTGTAATTCTTTAGAAGACAATGCAGGTTATGGGGCTGAGGGAAATGTAGTTTTATTTTATTTTATTTTACTGTGGTTCATTCTGTGAAGCAAATTATATTAAACCAGCAGGCCTATGTTTAATTATTTTCAATTTAATTTGTAATTCAGTGTTCCCTCAGTGCTGCCATAATTGTGTTTTAGCATTATAGAAAGCTGTTCTGTTAACTTTTGTATTGAAATTTAGCAATAAACCACACTGGAAAAAAATAAAGACTTTGACTTTGTTCAATATGAACAACAAAAGGATTGGCTTACCATACCTCCAGACCATGGTCCAGCCCAGCACCCCCATACCCCCAGACCATGGTCCAGCCCCGCATCCCCATACCTCCAGACCATGGTCCAGCCCCGCACCCCCATACGTCCAGACCACTCCCCTCCCTCTCATTGGTTCCCAAAGGGTGGAATGACCTTTGACCCTCCCACTCCAGTCAGAGCAGCTGAGTCACTCCTCATCTTCTCCCCACAGAATCACTTACCCTGTCCTGTCATCTAGTGAATAATTGTTCTCAAAGCTGCTTTCTAACTCTCCTTAGCTCTCCTTAGATCATCTGTTTTACATGATCTAAGGAGAGCTACGGAGAGAGTTAGAAAGCAGCTCATCATTCCATGCTCACAGGAATATTGTCACAAGAATAGAGATCGATCTATCTATCTATCTATCTATCTATCTATCTATCTATCTACCTATCTCTACTTATATGTCCCTCCCCTCGTTGACCAGCTAACTCTCTAATTCTTATTCTCCCTTTTTTAGGCACTAGTGTAAATGTATACAATGGTGCGTGACTGTGGTACCAATGCGTGTGCATGCGTGTGTGCGGGGCCATGCAGGGCTCAGATGGAGATCAAATAATAGGCCATCATCAATCTCTGTCACACTCTCCAGGGATTGGGAGGGGGGCAGGGGCAGCAGGTCAAAGGAGTTTAAGGAGTGTGTGTGTGTGTGTGTGTGTGTGTGCGTAAAGGCAAGAGATGGGGTAGAGACAAAGGAGGAGTTAGGCTACATAACAATGTGTGGGGGACATGTGTTTGCGTGTGTATATGCACACAAAGGAGGGGATAGGCAACATGTGTGTGAAGGGCATCTGGTTGTGTGTGTGTGTGTGTGTGTGTAAGACTGACATATGGACAATGCACACGGACCTTCAAAAATCCACCTAGCTATAGCACGTCATTGACAATATGTTATCTGGGAAGTGCAGCAGCACTAAAAATGTTATATGGTAAATGGCTGCATTTATATAGCGCTTTACAATATATGCCTCTCATTCATACACACACACCAATGGCAGTGAGCTACCATGCAAGGTGCTGGTCTGACCATCGGGAGAAATTTGGGGTTCAGAGATTTTTTTTCCCCAACCAAAGATACATGACTTCTCTATGGAGTGCAAGTCATAGTGAGAACAAACATTCTGCCTTTAGGTAGACAGCGGATAATGTACACACAGACATATTAATATCCCTACTAAAACTATGTTAGTGCAATGTTGAAACCAGGGTTTAATCCACCCAAATTCAGTTCAACCACACTTTGTTTGCAGAATAAAGTTTTGCCACCTTTTTAGGCTGGGAAACAGTAAATCTCTAGGATGTAAATTCATAGTGCACATCAAAATAGCAAGTAGTATCAAACTGATATAATAATAATGATAGGGTCTTAAAGGGAAACAAATCAATGCTTTTCTGATATCAATCTTATTGTTTATAGTTGTAGTTGTGATTTATACAAATGGTCAAGAATACACAACACTGATACGTACTATAATTTACTGTCTATATGTAGTGATATTCTTTCATTCATAACCCAGCATGCATTGGGCAGGTCACTAGTCCATCACAGGGCAAAGACAAACCTATTAGAGTTTCCAATCCACCTGACATGCATGCCTTTGGTCTGTGGGAGGAAACAATCAGGGCTGAGATTTGAACCCAAGACCTTCTTGCTGTGAGGTGATGGTGCTAACCACTGAGCCAGTAGTTAATGTATGTATAGTATTGTTTTTCTTCTGAAAATATTACTCATTATGTATAATAATGGTGGTTGATTGCTTGATGATCACGACTCGAGATCATAGTTGACCTTTTTAGTTATCACTACACTTCACTGGTTAGAATAATGTAGGGCTAAATTGCCAGTAATTATATTGAATAGCAACAGTGTTTGTTTACAGCAGAGGAAGCGTTACTCTGGCAGGGCGTGTCGAGGCAGCGCTCTCAGCCAATTGCCAATCAGCATCTTCCTTCCTCCGCGCTTGCCCTGGCTGGGCGGGGCGTGACGGCTCTGCCAGCCAATCAGCGCCTGTCTTCCTCATAGCAGTGAGAAGTTAGCAGCAGGCTGCCAGTCTGGTCCGCAGCCACGATGGATGCAATACCCCGTTTTCTACTACTGCTCGTCCTCCTGTTCGGGACAAGGATACAAGAAAATACCGGTACGTGCCTTTATTTGGAGAAGGGCGAAGTGTGTTCATGTTTTTCTTGTGTCTTTCTGGAAAGTTAGACTGTGGGGTCCTGTCCCGTTAGAGCGCCTCTTTGTTCAAGAACCCCGAAGAAGCAGAGTCTGTCTAACTAAGATGGCGCAGGTCGACGGCCAGCCTGCTGCTGCCTGTCTGAGGAATGTTTATTGTCTGGGAAGAAAGAAGCTGGGAGCTAAAAGTCACATTGTGGCTAAAAGGGCCGACGGCTTGAACTGGATTCCACTCGGTCTGGTTTTGGCCATGGCATTTAATTTCGGCTTCGCCAAGAAATAGCCTTGGAGTCCGTCCGAGTGACCACTAGTCCCCAGTTTAGTAAATACAAAGTTGGCAGCATCACATTGAGCTGATGTTTGCTTTTTATCAAGCCTTGGTTGTTGATTTACCTTGTGGCTTGACCATGTCCCGTCGCTTTTGTCGAGTTCCTAGTTGAAGTATTGACGTTTATGTCGCCTCGGGACTTTATGTTTGTCTGGCTCCAGGTTACCGTTATCTCTTTGTGCTTCATCATTTCCTCTGAATATTTGAAGTTAAGCGAGTAACTATTTCTTCTCATTTGCTTTAATGACACCTTGATAAACCTCGCGCACTGCTTGTTGTGTTTGCGCCAGATGTTTTGACTCGCCGTGACACTAAAGTCAGTAAAGTCATGCCTTTTTTTCTCCAGTTAATTCTTGCTGCGGAGTGCTCTTTGCATCCTGTCTGCCCTCACCTCCAATTAGTTACTCAAAATCGTTAATTGACATACAGCTAGGTAGTTACACGGTTACGTTAACCCGCGAGCCTTATAGCCGTGTTTATAACCGAAAGGATAACTCCTCTGGATGATTTCTTGCTACTTTCTAGCAAGTTACAGTATAACTATATTTTAGTGACTGGAAAATCACAGTTTGCCTTGTGGTGGGTGATCGCGTTGCTCTGTTATTAGTGCAGAAATGAGAGCTGGGCGACTTATTTTGTCAAGCATCACACCTCAGTTGGAAATAGATTGCTGTCAAATCAAAGTATTTGTCTGTCCTCGATTTAGTTAATACATCACAAGCCCGGATGCGTTTCGGTAAACACCTGGTATCTGAAACCACCGCTGTGGGCTTCGTGTTTGCCACAAGGCTGCTGTGATTTGTACATTTTTCATCGCAACTGTGGTTGTTTCTTTGTCTCGCTAGCCAGTATGTGATTGCAAACTGAGATGGCCTTTCTCCCTCAGACGATAAAAACAGCCAACATTTTTTTTCTCTATTGATTTGCAGACTCAAGTTGTTTCTTTGTGTGACATTCCTTTGTGTGGAGAGAGAGAGCGCCTCATCTTCGGTGTAGGAGCATGCTTTCACACAGCACATAAAAAGATCTCATTTAACCCCGCCCCCCCCCAAGCCATAACCAAGGTTATGTCCTCACACAGCCCATCACTGCTTATCAAATGCAGGTTAGTTAATAAATTGACATGTTTTCTTGGGGACAGGCAACAGAATTCCACTTTCTCTGTCCAACAATAGGATTGCGTGGGTCCACGGAGAGAGAGGCTGCATCCTTTACATCAGAAAAGAAACCAATATGACACGTGAATAAAAGAAAAAAAGCAGATGGCTAAATGTACATTTCAGGTGCTGCTAGTTAGTTACGCAGGTCCATAGAGACAGTTATGGTATGATCTTTTAAGAAAGCACCATCACCTTTTCATGTCACGTGGCTCGCACACACACACACTCGCCTTAGCAACATGTGCATGCAAAACGTGCACATATGCACACAAAAGCATGCACATGCATCTGAATGATGGCAGTGGGCTAAATTAGGTACTGTCACTATTACTCTCCTTATCCGCCTACCAGCCTCACTCTATCGCCCAATAGGCTGTGCCCTCATCTCTCCCTGTCTTGCTCTCTCTCTCTCTCAGCCCTCCCTTCCACCAGTCCCATTCGTCTACCCTCAATCGTTTACTCACCGGGCCTGAGGGGACAGCGGGAAGCAAAGAGGCCACGTTTAGTCAAAGCGGCTGGTATAAAGGATGAGTGTTGTGTCAGTACTGTGAATCAAATGTAAGCCTCAAAATCAAACCCGACTGTCCCTGAAAACAGAGAGCGGTGTCCCACTGGTCATGGAATTTCTGGAATATCATGAAATGTTTGATAGGTGTATTCTAGACAGGGGAATTGGGGAATAGCAGAATGTCCAACTTATTTTGCACATTCATTGCACTAGATGGTGGTTTTCATCCCAACTGTAGTGGAAATCAGACTGTTCACCTCTTTTAGATAAACATTAACAAACCAGGAAGGAAGAGCCTTTTTAGGTCATGGAAGTGCACCGACGCAGTTATGGAAAGTCATGGAAGAGTCTGGAAATGGTATATAACATCAGGGCCACAGTGGGAACCCTGCTCCCCTGTTCTGTAGAGTTTGACAGATGTTATTCAATGCCAGAGGCGATGTTTTTTTTTTAATTGAACCTGCTTATAGCTGATATATTGACATTCAGTATCTTTCAACTTGACCATTTTAATGCCCAACCCCCAGCTGTGGAGGCAGATAAGATTGTATGCTCTAGGAAATGCCTGTGTGGGGTTGTTTTTCTGGGTGCTGAGCGGTACTGCCGTCAGTACTAGCAGTGGAGGAATGCCAGGCATGTGGGTGACCCTGGACATTTGTTGTCCTGGCCCATGGAACCACAACTAATTTGAGAGGTTGTAGCCATGCCAATGGCCATCGGATTCAAAGGCACCGATGCGTTTGTGAACAGCCCCCCACTCTGCTCTGCTTCATAGGGAGGCTGGGGGGGGGGGGGGGGGGGGGGCTATAAGTTCTACTGCTGATTCTACTTTATATGAGAGACATTCACGTCATATGGCAATAACTGTTCCACACAAGTGTTCAGGCATTTGAAGCTGCCAAGATGCTGTTTTCTGCAGAGTGGTTGCTCCTGATCAGCCTTTTCACACTTTAATCCAGCAAGTAGCTGTGTCCTGCCATGGTATTCTAAGAGCTGTGATCATAAAATGACTTGTATGATAAAAATGTTTAATTTTGTGGTTTTATTTGAAATTAATAGAGGTGTACTCACAGTATATGTAGTATTTGGATCTGTGCCATACTTGGATTGGCAAATTAAGCTGTCCAGACACAGATGCTTTAATGAGCTACTCTTTGGTGCAATAAAATACTTTTCCAGCGGGAGGAAAAATGTTTGCAGCGTGGGGATCCAAAGTGCCAGCCGGTGTCTGGCAGTGTTGAGAGTCGAGTAGAGGCTCCCTCAATCCAGTGAGAGAGGGCATGTGAGGGGATTCTGACTTTATAATAATATGTCACTTATTACTTATATATTTTCATTAATTATAGAGTCACCCATAAATATACTCACTTAAGTACTTTGTACATCAATATAGGTTCTATGAAATTGAAGATCTGATCGGAAGGTGTTACTTTAAATAAAATGTCTGGCTTGACGCTGGTAGGCAAACCAAGATGAAATTCTGAAATACTTGAAACAGTTCTGAAAAATTGGTATCAGTGCACCTCTAGAAATGAATGTCATTCTTTATGCTTTGATTATAGGTATTATAGAAATCTGGGTCTGTCGCTAAAACCCAGGTTCCCAAGTAGTATTTACCACCAAAGAGCTGAGATGAATGGTATTTTGTAGTAGTATTTGCCAGCTGAAAGCTGAGGTGACTGGTAATTTAGGCTTGGAAGCTGGTATCCACTGTCTTCCACTGCTATCCGCTAACTTGAATGCAGCATCATTCCACAGAAAGCCAACATACCAGAAAAGGGGCCCGCATCGCAAAATTGACACCGTAATCAGTCTTCAGCATTTTTGGCCACTCTGTTGCTGCGGAGCAATGCCTTTTCAAAGGCCTGTGTTGCTTTTATGTCATTATGTATGTATGTATGTATGTATGTATGTATGTATGTATATGTGGTGCATTTCAGCCACAATTACAGTTAAGTGTCTGTTTTTTAAAAAGGGCTCTCCAATGAGGAGGTACTTTTCAAAAGAGGAAGTGGATGTCTGTTTCTATAAGGGCCTAAACTTAGACAGCCTGCCATGCCTTTCACAGAGGCATGGTGACTACACCCCCCCCCCCCCCACCCTCAGAGAAGATTGTTAGATGAGATTTTAATATAGAAGTGTCTGTACTGAAGGTGGAGAGATGACAAGCTGTTTTAATAATTTCATACTGCTTCTATTTAATTTGTTTGGTATATTTTCATAACCTTTTCATTTTTCTTCCCTGTCTGTTCTACTGCTGTTATTTTGCACACCCTAGCAGTAGACAAGCCCACTGTTGATATTGTTATTATTCCTTGCTTATTCTTCTTTTTCTCCCCAAAGCCATGAGTGCTTCCTTCTCAAACATACTTAATGGCAGAACTCTTATTCAACTTTCATCTTCTTTTACATGTTGGGATAGTGTGTGCATGTATATTTGAAAGGAGAGGGGGGCACAAACATACATGCACCAACACACGCTCATACAAGCACACAGAATGTTGAGATTTGGTGATGTCATCAACTTCCATGGAACACTGAGTCTCTCCTAACACCCTAACAACCACTAGTAATGACCTAGCCAACCACCTAGTAACACCCTCGCAACCTCTAGTAATTGCATAGTAACACCCTAGCAACTACTACGACAACTACTACTGCTTTGTCTCCAGTAGCTTACAACTAGCCCATGCATTTTTCTCCAGGAAATATAGCTTTCTACCCAATTATACAGACGTGGGAAAATTTGTTGGTACCCTTACAGCTCATTGAAACAATGCTTCATTCCTCATAAAAAGTGATGAAATTAAAAGCAATTTTCTCATGTATACCTGCATGCCTTTGGTATGTCATAGAGTAAAGCAAAGAAACTGTGAAAAGAGATAAATTATTGCTTATTCTACAAAGATATTCTAAAATGCCCGGACAGATTTGTTGGTACCCCTTGGAAAAGATTAGAAATAGTTGGATTATAGTGATATTTCAAACTAACTGTTTTCTTTAATTAGTATCACACATGTCTTCAATCTTATAATCAGTCATTCAGCCTATTTAAATGGAGAAAAGTAGTCACTCTGCTGTTTGGTATCATTGTGTGCACCACACTTAGGGTTGGGAACCGAAACTCGGTTCCAAATTAGAACCGAAACCAAAATGCCGAGTACCGGGTACCCGAAAAAAAAAGTAGAATTTCAGTTCTGCTTATCGGTTCCTAAAAGAGATATAAATCTTTATTATTGCAAACAAAGGCTATATGTCTACAAGGACGTGGCGGCTACTTGCCATTTAAATTTTATTTTTTTTTTTATCTGCCAGGACCTGTCTACTTCACGCATCAACGCAACGTGTCCATTTGTTTTCATACGATAGATGGACCGCGGTAAACGGTCAAAAGTGTGGCTTCACTTTGTAAAAGAAAGCGACGACAAGGCTAAGTGCAGTAAATGTGGGAAATTTATTAGCTGCAAGGCAGGTTGCACCTCAAATCTGACCAAACATTTAAGGCAGCACGGCATCGATTTGAAAGAATGTACCGTGTTTGATGTCTTGCGGTCTCTGAGTGCGAGTGTGTCAGCCAGCGCGAGCACCTCGCAAGCACCTCCAATCATGCCTCCAGTAGAGCCAGGGACAGCAAGCCGCGAGACACCGTTCTCTTTGGCAATGAGAGGAGTTGTGACTGTGAGTGTGGGTTTCCTTTTGTCTACCTTAGTTTAATTAACTGCTCTAGATTAATCCTTATCTATTATTTATTTAAGTTTTTTTTTTTAATGCACGTCTGTGGATCATACGTTTTTATTGTATGTATTTACTTTGTTAATGATCAGTAACGGTTAAAAGAATAAAGATATTTTTGTTATCTAAACATTTGACCTCTTTTTTTTTACCATATTGGAATCGAAACTCGGAATCGATAAGAACCGGAATCGATAAGCAGAACCGGAACCGGAATCGATAAAATTCAAACGATACCCAACCCTAACCACACTGAACATGGACCAGAGAAAGCAAAGGACTGAGTTGTCTGAGGAGATCAAAAAGAAAATTAGAGACAAGCATGTTAAAGGTAAAGGCTATAATACTATCTACAAGCAGCTTGATGTTCCTGTGACTACAGTTGCAAATATTATTAAGAAGTTTAAAGTCCATGGGACTGTAGCCAACCTCCCTGGACGCGGCCGCAAGAGGAAAGTCGACCCCAGATTGAACAGAGCACTATCAGGGTGGAGGTACACTATATGGCCAAAAGTCAGTGGACACCTGAGCATCACACGTATATGAGCTTGCTGGACATCCCATTCTAAAACCATGGGCATTAATATGGAGTTGGTCCCCCCCTTTGCGGCTATAACAGCCGCCACTCTTCTGGGAAGGCTTTCCACAAGCTTTTGGAGTGTGTCTGTGGGAATTTGTGCCCATTCAGCCAAAAGAGCATTTGTGAGGTCAGGCAGTGATGTTGGACGAGAAGGCCTGGCTCGCAATCGGCGTTCTAATTCCTCCCAAAGGTGTTCACTGGGGTTGAGGTCAGGGCTCTGTGCAGGCCAATCGAGTTCCTCCACACCAAACTCGTCTAACCATGTCTTTATGGACCTCAAATTGTGCACAGAGGCACAGTCACGCTGGAACAGCAAAGGGCTAAAATGTCTTCGTATCCTGTAGCATTAAGATTCCCCTCTTCACTGGAACTAAGGGGCCAAGCCCAAACCCTGAAAAACAGGGTGGCTGAAAGACCTGAACTCAATAATTAGTAGGGGTGTCCACTGACTTTTGGCCATATAGTGTACATCAGTATCTGATCACACCATCCGTTGCTTTTTGAGCGACAGTGGGCTCCATGGAAGAAGACCCAGGAGGACTCCTCTTTTTAAAGAAAAACATAAAAAAGCCAGACTGGAATTTGCTAAAATGCGTATTGACAAGCCACAATTCTTCTGGGAGTCAAAACTGGAGCTTTTTGGCAAGTCACATCCAGCTCTATGTTCACAGATTAAGCTTTCAAAGAAAAGAACACCATACCTACTGTGGAACATGGAGGAGGCTCGGTTATGTTTTGGGGCTGCTTTGCTGCGTCTGCCTTGAATCTGTGCAGGGCACAATGAAATCTCAAGACTATCAAGGCTTTCTGGAGCGAAACGTACTGCCCAGTGTCAGAAAGCTCTGTCTCGCAGGTCATGGGTCCTCCAACAGGATATTGACCCAAAACACACAGTAAAAGCACCCAAGAATGGATAAGAACAAAACATTGGACTATTCTGAAGTGGCCTTCTATGAGCCCTGATCTGAATCCTATCGAACATCTATGGAAAGAGCTGAAACATGCAATCTGAGAAGGCACCCTTCAAACCTGAGACAGCTGGAGCAGTTTGCTCAGGAAGAGTGGGCCAAACTACCTGTTGACAGGTGCAGAAGTCTCATTGAGAACTACAGAAACCGCTTGATTGCCTCTAAAAGTTGTGCAACAACATATTAGGTTATGGGTCCCATCATTTTTGTCCATGCCATTTTTATTTGTTTTATTATTTAAATATTCTGTTGAATCAAAAGCAAAGTCTTTATTCTATTAAATATGGAATAAACAATGATTGATGCCAATTACTTTTGTCAGTTTCATGTTATTTCAGAGAAAATTGTGGGTTCTTTTTTCGTGGAAGGGTACCAACAAATTTGTCCATGTCTGTATATAATTAACTTCAAAAATGAAACCACAAACTACTAAAGTGTTCTCACAAAACCAACCCCTAATAACCTCTGTGTTGAGGTGCTGTTCAGGTGTGTGTGTGTGTCCATGGAAACGGGGCCATTTACTTAATGGCTGAAATAGGACGGAGGCCTGAGCGTCGGCGCAACCCGCCAGTCAGCTGGTTCAGTCTGATCTGTGAGTCGGCTGCTTCAAACAGCACTCTGGCCTCCCATTAACTTCCTCTTGTGCACTCCATACCCGTCCACCCCCCCTCTTCTTCCTCTGTGCTTCCTTGATTCCAGTCATTCCCCTGTTCCTTGGTTCAGTCCGGAGGTTTTCACTGTGTTTTTGTGCCTTGGAGGTGAGGCTCTTTGGCCATCCGGCTCAGATGCAGCACAAGGCAACAATGGCGCTGGAGTGCGTATTACGGTTTGACCGATGGGGTTTTTGAAGGCTAATACTGACAGCGTTGACCATTTTCATGCCAAAAAAGTACTCCAGGATTTTATTCTTGTCAGAGTGGAAAGGCCTCTGAAACAGCATTTAGACTATGGGACACTAAAACTAACGAGCTTCATCGCAACAAAAGAGACTGCCTTACCCCGTCTGTATGCCTGGCAGGCTTATTAGATGAGAAATTGTGCTAATTGAAGTCACCTCTATTAGTAAACAGTGAAGAGGAAGAGGACATTAGGGAGATGATGATGATTTTCCTTGACTCTGATCCAAGGCTTTACTTTCAGCTCTGTGTGTGTGTGTGTGTGTGTGTGTGTGTGGTGCAGCATGTGTGTGGGATGGAGCAGCTGCTGGGATGCTAGCTAGCTGTCTAACCCTTTAGATTAAGTTGCTGCATATTCATAAGGGCCAGACAGGCTTTCTGCCTCCTCCCCTCCCATTCTCAACCCCTCTCACCCCTCATGCTTTGTAGAAAAAAAAAAAGACAGTGTCAACGGTCTGTTTCCATACGGACAAATTGCAGTAGCTGCTGCTGCTATCAGCGCACAACATTGATGTCCAACTGTCAAAATTAGAAACCACCACAAGACAGAGTAACTAGGGCTGTCGCGGTAACCGCATCACCGCACCACCGTGGTTGTGTTAAGGCACCCGCGGATGGAAAACAAACCACCGCAACAACCGCGGTTGTTAAAAAAAAAATAAAAATAAATAATTCCTGTATTTTGGAAGTTTTTTATTATTTGTTTTCCATTTCATTATTAAATTAATCATATTCATGTGTATTTGGTGTAAAGTATTGTAACAACCCGGTTGACATATGTGATGTTTACTGTTAGTTATGGCCAGTTATGGGAGACGTTATTAGCGGGTTCGTACCTCCCAACTGTTGGTTGCCCATCACCAGTCTTAGTGTGCTTAGTCTTCCTGTGATTGGTTGAGAGGCAGGGAGGCGGGTCAAGAGAGTTAGGTTGAGACACCTGTGTTGTGGTGGTACGCTCTGGCGCTGGGCCAACGGTAACTAATAATCAGCTTAATAAATGCACTGGATTGCAAACTAACTGTTTCGTTTGTCTACTCAAAGTATCCGTCTTTGACGGGACACTACAGTATGACTAAACTCATTTTAGGGCTAGTATAATGAGTGTTTTTTCACATAATACACACTTTGCTCTGTTTGGTAATCTCCCTCAATTTTGTAGAAAAACTGCCACGAAGAGCTTTTTGACATTCGCCGTGTTTAGTGAGCCGGAGTGAATTTACGAGTGTACGCATTGGCTGGTTAACATAATTAACTAACGTGATTGATTTGAAAGACGCTTGGTATTTAGTAGGTAAGTAGTTTATTTCCCCATTTATGACAACGATTGTAAGTTAGGCTACAGTTTATGAATGGTTTTTTTGTGTTTAAAAAAAAAAATAAAAAAGAAAAGAAAAGAAATTATCAATAATAATACTGTGGCGGACTCGCCACAGTACCGGGGTCCGTGACAGACAGAGACATAGACAGGAGGAGAGTTAACTGGCCAGCAGGCCGTTTTATTTGCACACCAGCGATATAAACCCGGCGCTGACGGCCGTGTAGAGCACCGTCTTCCCCGCCGCGCGCACCTCCTCCCTCCCGGCAGGTCAGCCGCGGAGCACCAAGGCTGCCCCAGTCCGCCAGGCTTCCAGGGGCGTCTAAACGTTTATGATTCAAACTTCGTGTACACGTTCACATCCCTACTTTTATCACATTTCACAATGTTGAGGGACAAATGGATAGATTATCAAACATGTTTGAAATTGTTTGGGACTCCTACGACGTTAGACATTTTTTTCCTGTTCTTAGGAGCCGCTAGTGTCTTACACTGAACTACACTGAACCGATTGTGGGTAAACTCGCATGTATTAAAAAAAAAATCTTTAAAAAGGGCGGTACCGCCGCATCCTGCGGTGATGAGCCACATACACAACCGCGGTGGGAAACTTTCAAACCGCGACAGCCTTAAGAGTAACAACTACTACCAACTCGACCACCATTACTTTCTCCATTTTCAACACCAGTGCTTCCCTTAGCTCAGAACTTTATTTGTGGTGGTAGGACATCCCTTTTCTACTTTTCGATGTTCATCTGAGGGAACAAACACTCAATGCGTGGGAGAAAAATAATTTTCCACTCACTGATGTATGATAAGTGAGTTGTTGTATATGTGTGTATATCTCATGCATCTCATGTTAGAGGTCAATTTAGACCAATTTCTATACGTTAACAAACTTTATTTTGTGGCGGCCATGCTGATATAGTGGTGATGCACCACAGATATGCCTATGTATGGGAAACACTGGTAACAACTTTATTCTGCTTCTTGGTGAATTAAACTGCCAG
Source organism: Hoplostethus atlanticus (assembly GCA_034670405.1). Taxonomy (NCBI): domain Eukaryota; kingdom Metazoa; phylum Chordata; class Actinopteri; order Trachichthyiformes; family Trachichthyidae; genus Hoplostethus; species Hoplostethus atlanticus. The sequence goes on from JAXDDX010000100.1 coordinate 225,115, forward strand.
CTGCAAACCAGAAATGTAAAACGCACTTCCTTCACTTCCTGTGCACCAGAGGATTTTTCATGGGAAAGACCTACCTGTCATTAGCAGCAAATGTAAAAGCTTTCATGAACCGGTTAAGTCACTGTTGTGTTCTATCAGTCAGAGATGGTGGGGAAAAGAGACATTTATCTATATGAAAACATTGCAGATTATTCATTTGTTGTCTGCTCTCTCCTGACTTTGTTTGCTCTCCAGAGAGAGTCTGGTTTCCAGCTTGCCCAGTGTCAAGGCCAGTGCTTTGTATCTGTTGCTTTTGCCCTGCTAAACTATGAGCTCCAGTTTGGTTTACACCACAACGTGTGTGTGTGTGTGTGTGTGTGTGTGTGTGTGTGTGTGTGTGTGTGTGTGTGTGTGTGTGTGTGTGTGTGTGTGTGTGTGTGTGTGTGTGTGTGTGTGTGTGTGTGTGTGTGTGTGTGTGTGTGTGTGTGTGTGTGTGTGTGTGTGTGTGTGTGTGTGTGGGAGGGAGGGGGAGGGGGAGGTTCTTGTGGTCTGGTCTGGGATGGTGGGCCCCCTCACCCAACACACACACTCCACATCTGGTATGGACAAAGGGCCGGCCATAATGAAGCAGGCTGGGTGGGGGATTCAAGGGGGTGGGCAGGGCCGTGACCTATGGAAATGACTGTGGGAGCTGACAGGTCCCGCTGAATACGAGGGAATCAAAACACACACACACACACTCTAAATGATTTAAGGAACGTGTATGGGGGCAGGGCGACATGTGGACGGTAGCATGCAGGCCTCTGTGTGTGTGTCGGTCTATGTGTTTTTTCCACATTCATGTTTAAGACGTGAACACAGTTTACAGGTATACCCGTTCGATGAAATTTGGTCGGGGAAATTGGGTCGTTGCAGCAACACAGCTTGCAACAACATTTCAAGTACATATTGTAATGTATGTGACAGGTATGAAAAAAAACTTGTTGCAGCATTATTAAAACAGCAGCATAACAGAAACAAAGAAAAATGAATCAAAATATGTACAATATGAAAATAAACCAAAAAGAAATGTATGCAGTAGGAAATGTGGTCAAAATGATGCTTAATTTAATTTTGTCAGAATCCATTCATCAAATCCTAGAATTCTTAGTTGAATATACATTACTTTACAGTAATAGCACAAGACTACATTTAATGTTTAGCTCATTTGGTGGCGCTATAGCTCAGCTTTGATTAGCACGGTACGCCTTTGACCCAACCCGCTCACTCCACTGGCTCTACAGTGATGGACAAGCGTCACGTCATTCGCCAAATTTTGTAATTGGACTTTGAAGTGCTCGAGTACTAGAATTACTGTGCATCAATGTGAAACAGCTCTAAAAAGATGAAGCAGCACAAATAAGTTTTGATCAGAACAATCACATCATGTATGAGCAGGCCAGGGACTCATTTCATGCACTCATGAACTCTGCTGTCCTAAGAAAATGAAGCATTTTATGATGTCTAAATCAAAACAAATCAATGTACATCCTGAAGTGGTTAGGGAGGATGTGTGTGGGTTTCTGATTCAACTGCTTTTTATCTTCCATGCGAATAGAAGTAGGTGTGGGAAGTATTATGGTGCCTAATGTGAAATAAACTAAAATGAATAGAGTAAACATTGCTGCTTGAAAATGTCATTATTTAATTTAGGGCGAGTCAAAGTCTGGTTTATAGAAACCCATCAACAAGGTCGCACCAACAGATTAAAGGTCACTTTTGTGTCTTGCTTTAAAATGTGCAAGTTGGTGAAATAAATAAGATTTCGTAAGTATTAATTTGCGTTGGCCACGGCAGTCACAAAAAAATCAGCATCACGTCAACCACCCAAAAACATTCATCACTTTTGTGGAATCTCATCAGAATGTCTGTCTGATTTAGAATCACTTCAGGTTAAAATCTTCCCGTAGACAATCCATGTAGTATGGATCAGCTCTACAATAAATATCTAATCAATCAAACTGCATCATACCAAGAGGTGGCCGACACCGACTAGACCAGACTAGATTACATTGACAATATTGGTTAGTCTAACCCTACCATTCTGTATTGTTGTTATGCATTAGTGCAATTGGATGCAGGGATTTCTCAACATAACGACATACAGGCGAGCCAGTGGTGGTACAGAGATTGCGGTTGCCTAGGAGACACAAGTAATTCATTCAGTGCATGTGAGGTGAGGTGAGGAGAGAGAGAGGGGGGGGGGCGTTCATGTGACTGTACACGTACACACAAACATGCACTGCTGATGGTCTTTTTCTTTGGAAACACTAGCCTGTAGTGCTTTGGGGGGCTACAGGTCTCTTAAATTATCTAAATAAATTGTCATTGTAAGTGTCATTTTGATGCTAAACTATAAAAGTAGATGGAGGTATTGACAGATTCTTTACATTCAGTGATATTTAATCGAGGCAGAGTTGTAAAGAAAGGTAATAGTGGACTGGCAGTAATGTTTTTTTATTTTTATCTTTAATTACATTACTTTCACTTCAAGTTGATCATTTAGACCCACATGCATGTCTAAATGGGTTTAATACAACATGTTGTACTAGGGCTGTCGCGGTAACCGCACCACCGCGGTTGTGTTAAGGCACCCGCGGATGGAAAACAAACCACCGCGACAACCGCGGTTGTTAAAAAAAAAAGAAAAAAAGTCCTGTATTTTGGAAGTTTTTTATTATTTGTTTTCCATTTCATTATTAAATTAATCATATTCATGTGTATTTGGTGTAAAGTATTGTAACAACCCGGTTGAAATATGTGATGCTTACTGTTAGTTATGGCCAGTTATGGGAGACGTTATTAGCGGGTTCGTACCTCCCAACTGTTGGTTGCCCATCACCAGTCTTAGTGTGCTTAGTCTTCCTGTGATTGGTTGAGAGGCGGGGAGGCGGGTCAAGAGAGTTAGGTTGAGACACCTGTGTTGTGGTGGTACGCTCTGGCGCTGGGTTTAAGAGTTTGGAGAGTTAAGTTATCGAGGTGAGCTGTTGTACGGCGTGGTTACGGCCAACGGTAACTAATAATCTGCTTAATAAATGCACTGGATTGCAAACTAACTGTTTCGTTTGTCTACTCAAAGTATCTGTCTTTGACGGGACGCTACAGTATGACTAAACTCATTTTAGGGCTAGTATAATGAGTGTTTTTTTCACATAATACACACTTAGCTCTGTTTGGTAATCTCCCTCAATTTTGAAGAAAACCTGCCACGAAGAGCTTTTTGACATTCGCCGTGTTTAGTGAGCCGGAGTGAATTTACGAGCGCGTGCATTGGCTGGTTAACATAATTAACTAACATGATTGATTTGAAAGACGCTTGGTATTTAGTAGGTAAGTAGTTTATTTCCCCATTTATGACAACGATTGTAAGTTAGGCTGTGGCGGACTCGCCACAGTACCGGGGTCCGTGACAGACAGACACATAGACAGGAGGAGAGTTAACTGGCCAGCGGGCCGTTTTATTTGCACACCAGCGATATAAACCTGGCCCCGGCGCTGACGGCCGTGTAGAGCGCCGTCTTCCCCGCCGCGCGCACCTCCTCCCTCCTGGCAGGTCAGCCACGGAGCACCAAGGCTGCCCCAGTCCGCCAGGCTTCCAGGGGCGTCTAAACGTTTATGATTCAAACTTCGTGTACACGTTCACATCCCTACTTTTATCACATTTCACAATGTTGAGGGACAAATGGATAGATTATCAAACATGTTTGAAATTGTTTGGGACTCCTACGACGTTAGACATTTTTGTTCCTGTTCTTAGGAGCCGCTAGTGTCTTACACTGAACTACACTGAACCGATTGTGGGTAAACTCGCATGTATTCAAAAATCTTTTTTTAAAAAGGGCGGTACCGCCGCATCCCGCGGTGATGAGCCACATACACAACCGCGGTGGGAAAATCTCAAAACCGCGACAGCCCTATGTTGTACTTCATATTGCTAAACATTGAATTTCCTGGTGTCCTTTTTCTTGAACTGCTCAATTATAGCTTTAAATCTATGCTCGGCCACGTTCAGTTGGAAATTAGTTGTTTTTGCCAGCTGTTCGGGTGTTTATTTGTTGTCGAAATGTATCTCAAATCCAATTACAGGCAGCATTAAGAAGCTCCTAAAAAGTCTTAAATTTGTCTTTCTGAAACCTGCATATCCTAAAGTAAGAGACGTATCTTTTAAAGAGTATTAGCCACATTTCATGCTGACCTCAAAGCCTCATACAATCCCTTAGTCTTGATTAATGTCCTTGATAAACAAATGATATTGAATTCCTCCCGATTATCTGTACCAATGCTCAAATGTTGTGGCCTGGCTGCCTCTAGCAGCTAAACTACGACCAGTATTATAATGTACATGGTGAGAGAAAGCAAGGCTTCACAATACATCAGTTTGTTGTTAGGGCTGAGGGCTTTAAATTTCTCTTTAACCGTCCAACATACTGATGGTTCTTTACCCTACCTTACTTGATAGTCAAGATGAAAACTTGTCAGCCTGTTTTTTTGTCCTTGTTGATTTGTTTGACATGGTGAGATGTGTTTTTTCAAAAAGTGTGTCGTTCAGAGCCGTTGCGGATAGTGTATAATGTTGCGCTGGGTGACAGTTTGATTGGGACCGGTGTTTAATCCATGACGTTCATTTGAAATGTCTAACCGCTCTGTGCTCACAGATCCCATGGAAAGCTTTGCAAGTGAACGTTTTGATTTTCATTCGACGTGCCTAATGTCAAACTGGCTGTTTTATTATTGTGAAGCCTCAAAGTAGACTTTGGCGGAAGATGTTTTTCAAAGCACTTTTAAAATGTATTTGTGCTCATAAAAAGTTGTTAACAGACTGATTTGAGCCCAGTTCTACAGAGAAACAAAGCCCTCTTCAAATTATGCCGACTCCCATTACCTCATCACGTTTCTCCTCTCTGCTCACATCGCCCCATCTCTTTGTTCATTCTGAGTCCTCAGTATAAACTATGAATTAATTATTACCCTGAAAGAGAAGCAGTCTGTGGCCCTGGGGCAGGTTTTGTTTTGACTGTAGCAATACGTAGGCCAGCTGGACAAATCACGCCAAGTATGAGGACAGATCTGTTTAGATGGGGAGGCTGTTGAGGAGAGGATGCTGGCCCTTGTTTCTGGAGTAGGGGAGACAGAACTGCAGAGGAATTTTAAGATGAAGACCTTTATAGCCCTGGGTCTTCTTGGTTTGAAGCTGAAGTTCTTGAAGCATCTCAAGTTTTGTATTTGAAACTTACTCCAAGACCTTCCAGCATTTGGTCTTCTGAGACTACTGCCACGTTCGCTTCATATTGGAAGAAACGGGAAGAACTTGGAAGTGTTGATGTTGGGACGTCTCATCCAAAATAACCAAAAGGCCTCATCCTATCATCGCATTGTTTTACGTTTTGTTCATGCCGTGGTTTGTGTGGTGTTGTCATTTTATCCTACTGCTGCCTGTGTGGTGCCAACATTTTCTACTGCTTCAGGCTGCACGCGTGGTTATTTACTGATCAAAAACCATCTGGGGCGTTTTTTGCCCCTTGATTTTTAATTTCACCAGGCATTTTATGACCTTTCAAGGGCATTTTCACCTGATCAGACAGGTGTATTCTCACATAAAAATCTTGGCCAGTGCAACTTTAAAGTCTCTGATGCAATACAGTTTTCATTTGTCCCCTTGGCACAGTTCATTTCAGGGCAAATTAATGATAATACACAGATGTACACGTTAGGGATGAGTTCGACTTTTCGAATTTTCGAATAGTCGTGCCAGTCCTCATTCGATTTTCATGTCAGAGTCGAAAAAAAAATTATTATTAGTATTATTTATTTATTTTTAATGAATGGTTTAGTTACAACCTAAATATAGGCTAATACTACTGTACTAATACTACTTCGGCGGCAGGACTTTCCTTACGCCCGGGTCACACTGGACGCGGAAGGAAAAGGAAGCGCCGCGATCAGCGCCGATCAAGCGAGCAGGAGTTTGGTTGTTCACACGCGCCGTTCGGCGCCGATCTGCGCTGGTTTTCTCAATGTAGGGGTTTGGCGGGGGGGTCGAATATTCGAAATTCGGTCTTAAGAACAGTAGACTATTCGAAAATGATTTTGGTCAGTCATGCACATCCCTAGTACACGTACAATAAACAGTTAAAACAGGAGGATGTGGCAACAAGAAGTACTAAGTGCAACAATAAAGTATGCAAGGCCTCGAAAGACCTTTGCATTTCTAGAGCTTTTTGGTTTCAAGCCAAAGTTCGTGAAGCACTTCAACTTTTGTACTTGAAACTAACTGATACCTTCCAGCATTTGGCCTTTTGAGACTAACTATCAGGCATGCATAAAGGCCTGGAAGCAGCAGTAATGGGCTTTGAGTACCACCTCACCAGCAGTAGAGCCTAGACATTTGATGGAATGTCCACGCTTCACATTCTTTCTTTATTTGCAGCCCATTTAATTTCTAAATGTGATTCACCACAAACAAGTTATTCTTCATTGAGTAATTTTTTGGTCTGTATTCTGCAGAGAGAAAAGGCCGGTGCTCTTTTTCCCTCTGCAGCACTTTCCTCCTCTACCCCCCTAAGCTGCTACATAGAGACTGAGCACTGAATGCTAGATAATTCAATTACTGCCTTGGATGTTTCAAGGCTGTGTGTGTGCTTGCGTGCGCCTGGGTTTGTGTAACTTTATGGTTTGTGTGTAGGGGGATGTGTAATCCATTTGCTATTGATTTCTGCAATGTGAAGCCATTGTCTTTTGCCATTCTTCTTCCACCTCCCACCCTCTGCCGTGAGTCGATGTATTATGTTAAACTTTATCCTTGCATTTCATTTGAAGCATCTCCTGGGGCTTCACGTTTGCTGTACTGTAGCCACTTAACGTCTGTCTGTGTCAGTCCTTCTTCCCTCCACCCCTAACACAGTTAAAATAATGGCTTATTTAGTACTAATCAGATTGTGTTTAATGGCATTAGGTTCATTTTGAGGCATTACAGGTTTGCAGTGACTGCACATTACATGACTCTGAGATATCAAGGTGATTTGCAGAGGTGCTGGAGAATTGAATGCAGAGCTTTTTATTTTACCCTGTTTTTTATTTTTATTTGATGGGGGTAGTTCCTAGTTCTTCCTGAACTAGTTGAGGGGAAAAATCTGACGTAAAGTCATATTTCCAATGCAGCTACAATGGAATTTGAAACACATCAGGCTACAGTGTATACTAGGCTAAATCCAGTTAGCAAGCTCACAGAGTACCTCACATGTCGGGTCAATGAGCCAGGTTGTTATATGAGTACATGTAGTACAAGTACATGAACATTAAAATATGTATTTACCATTTCTATGTAACACGGACCTCTTCCACAGCGATACCACACAGTCTGTTCCTGTGAGCCACGTAGTGTAACATCTGCCTCCACCTATCATTGAGCAGCCAAGATTCAAGATTCAAGATTCAAGAATTTTAATTGTCACATACACACACGAGGTGTGTAGTGAAATGCAAAGTGGCAATGCTCAGCAGAAATGTGCAAAATAACAGGTTCACACTATTTACAATAAACCAACACAATATTTACAATGTCACAGTTTTTAAGAGCTCTATATAAAAAAACAACACAATATTTACAATAAGAGCACTTTATAAAAAAATATAGTAGCCACGATTCAGGGCTGCTGAACAAAAGCAAATAATAAATATTATCCTCCACTGACCCCGAGCTGCAGTGCCATTATTCCAAGCTCGCGCACCTCCTTTACGTCTCCTCTGTTAGTGCTACGAGGGATCTCTACCCATGTCGTCATGCACTAGTGGGGCGAGTTGAGATTAAGCTTTTACCACTTTAACAGTCCAAATATGCATTTTTGGCTCTCCCCATTATCAGAACAAATATACCACAGGTATTATGCAGTTTAAGAAAGAAATTGAATGGTGGGACAAAATTGTTTTGACTCCACTTTGCAGTGCTTACAAATTTTGACTGATTGATTCTGCAAAACAGAAGATAACCCGTCTGTGGTACTTGGGTTGTCTTGTCTGCATTATTATGAAGGTAAAATAGGGACTTTACTCTCAACGCTCTGAACGAGTCGATCTATACTTTTTTTGTATCCACATCTAAAAAAAATCCACATCTGTAAATTGATATCTATAGCTGGGGAGAAAAATTGTGTAAAAATAATAGATGTAGTCGCAAGAAAGATTAAATAAATTGTAAAATATTAATTAGAGAAGTTTTTTTTCTGATTATTGTGGCCCAAAATGATTGAATTTGCAGCTGCTTTTATATAAGATTGTGACGCAATTTGCAATATTTTTCGTATTATGGTAAAACAGCAGGAATGGATGAAAATTTCATTTTCAAGTAGTATGCCACTAAATGATAGGTGGAGGCAGATGTTACTCTATGTGGTACAGGAACCGCATCCCGGTTGTCCCGATTGGTCACTTGTCCTTGTGTGTAATTATATCAAAGGCTCAGGATAACAAGAAAGCAGATGGTGCAAATTGCAGATTTAAATTTAAAAAAAAAAAAAAAAAAAAAAAAAAAAAAACAACCACCTCCCAAACATGCAGGAGTGTTAATGTGGAAGCATTGTGCCAATTTGACCGTTTTATGTGGGAATATTGCAGGGTTTTGGCAAAATTATTGCAGCAATTAGTTAAACATGCGAGAAATTCTTGCGATTGCAAGATTGCAACATCCTGGGGGACTGTCTTGTGTTTCACTAGTGACTCCAATAATTCGTGCACTCGCAAAAGAGAAAGATCCAGATACAAGTACAGATCTACAATCTTTCAGAGCGTTGAGAGTAATGTCTCTTATTTTACCTTCATACATTTTTGCTGCCCTCCCAAATCCACTCCAACAATCGACCCATTCCTCCCAGCCCCACCTGTATTTATATGGGCCTATTATATTATCTCCAAGGCAAACTTCACAGCCATTCATCTCCTCTTTAGAGAGCATCTTTTGAGACGCTAGAGACAGAGCTGAGACTGAATGGTATGTAAACTGTGGCTGTCCTTTTTTATAAAGGTTTTCCTGGCCGCCAGCTAATGTCTTTGTTCTTGATGTCCCTTAAAGAGCTCAGACTCCGCTATCGACAGGTGTCAAGGCAACTAATGCACATGCAGCACATATATATAGCCTGCCATTATATGTCCTACCTTTTCAGCAACCTCACACATTGACCTTATATTGCGCCGGAGAGCTAAGCTAGCCTGAAGGCTTCAAAGGCTGTGCTGTGCTTTTAGCCCTCAAATCATCTCATAGCTATGTCCGTATGATGTGTATGCAGCATAGGGCTGTACCCGACTCAGAATTTTGTCAGTCGAATCGGATTCGGCCGTTCAATATGACGATTCCACTATTCGTTCCTTTTTTTTTTTTAATATAGACTATCTGGCAATCAGAAAATCCATTGGCATGAGTTTCAGTGATGATTTCGACCACTTTAACATAGTCAAATGCAACAGAGTCATGGGAACATATTTTTGAGCATTTCAAAATCAATAAAAGACGGCTGTGTATGATGCAAGATTTGAATTGTGGCCTATTTGAATTGCCGACATATACGCGTAATGTCGGGCTACCATATGGATTTGTCGGAATAATGAGACAGACAGCACACATGTATTATTGTTTAAATCAAGCTCTTATAGCCTTTTTTTTTTTTAAATTTCACTTTAGTTTAAACATGAAAAACAACGTGTAAATGAATAAACAAATGAAACCGAAACCGTTTTAAATAAATTCACGGCGCTTTGAAATAATAACTTCTCGTCTTCAGGCTTATAGGCTACTGTATTTCTCTTTAAACATAAAATAAATAAATCTTAAGTGTAAACGAATAAATTAAACACTTGCAATTTAAGATGAGTGGTCTTACTTTCCCATGTTATGCAGTGTTCTTATTCAGCCTTGACATGTTGTGGGAGAGGAAACTAGTTTGTCCACATTACTTGGGAGCAGTGAACTTCGGGTCTTGTTAACGATGAAGCCGGCCTTTGAGAATATTCGCTCCGATGGTGTAGACATGGAGGGGATGCAGAGTACACGTTTGGCTGCTGTGGACAGCTTTGGATAGTGGTTGTCGTTTCTTCTCCACCAGTTCAGTGGCCCCGCATCATCTTTTGTTTGATCCTTGCGCAATCTTTTGATACAGACTCTCAGCCAGATCTGCCACCGTTTCATATACCAGCGCATGTTTGTCACATGGATTTTTTTTTTTTTTTAGATAGAATATAAAAATATAGATTCCCCTTATTTATAATTCCTCATTGAAATGTTATCCCCGTTAATTTTTGTATGCTTCTATCTGTTTTATCCTGTTATTTTAATGCACACTGACTGACAAAAAAAAACAAAACGACTGCTCGACTTGAAGAATCTCAGTCGACTGACGGGTCTCTGACAGATGATTCGACTTGTCGACTTTCAGGGGGCAGCCCTAATGCAGCATGTCCCAGTACATTCAGGGGCCCGGTCAGTCAGGTGGTGGCCTCCCCCATCTTTACCCCTCTCATCTCCTACAGAGCTGGCCCTTGGACTGCTGCTTTAGCTTGTTGGATTGTTTCAAAGTTTTGCTCTGAGATGAGTTCAACAGGTCTACTCTTCCCTTCATCCTCACACTCTAACTTGGTGTCATTGTTGGTTTAGCACTAGGGTTGGACTGATATTTCGGTTTGCCGATATATCCAGCTGATATTGGCCTCTTTATTAAAAATTGGAAACTGGTTATGTTGTTCACGTCCAACATGATGAGATCCTTTTTTCAGCTTTAGGGGTGTCTATTAAACCTGCAATGAAACTTTCCTCACCCTGCCATAAGGAGCTGCTAACCCACCTAAAAAATGTATGAATATGGCTTTCAGTTTTATCCTGTGATGGTGTAAATGCTTTTCCAACCTGGCAAGAATAAAATTCTGGGGGAAAATGCTTGAAAATGGTGAAATTAGAAGATATTGGAATATTGGCACTTGCATATCAGTTTTCGGGCAGCTTGATCGGCATCAACCTTCAGACAGCTGTAACCTGCTTAGCGCCGTCTGGGACGACTATCGCCTCATTTGGGCGTTGAGTCTTGTCACATGCACTTGTCCTTCAGACTGATGTCGTGTTCTCTTTCTTTGTTCTTTACTGTCTGAAGCAGCCTCTGTTCCCTTAGATCAGTTGCCACCATATTGATTATTAAACGTGCATCAAGTAACATTCTTACTGTCCTGAACATGATATATCTGTTTACATATACCAGTGACTCAACAAGTACTTTGCACTGAGATTTCTGGCTTTCAGAACCCACTAACCAGCATGCACTGTCTTTCTCAATATGCCTTCTTAGACTTCCTGATGTCCTCCGCGACGCATTTGACATCTAACGACCAAAGTAGGATTACAAAACAAAAGAACACTTGAGCGGGGGATGCATCGGATGGGAAGGCCCAAGATTCTTTGTGAGAATGACGCATTGCGTCAAAACGGCACTAAAGTCTCTACTGCAGATCCAGTTGAAATGAATGAAAAGTGAACAGCTGTTTATCTTAATTGATCAAGCACAAGATGTCAAGCACATCTCAAACCGTAGGGATGCATCTCGGCTGTAATTGGCTCGCTTCCTCGTTCCTGTTGTGCAAATGTGACTTTTATATTTCTCTTAGAGGCCACAGGTCACAGGCCAGAGACCCATTACCGTTGTTGACATTCTTTGGACACTGACGGAAGTAGATAAGTCATAATTACTTAATGCCCCTTTTTTAAATCTGAATTAAAAATGTCAAAAAACCGACTCCACTGAGAGGAGGAAGTGGCATTTCTTCCCATCAGATGCTTGTGAGTGGAAAATGGCCAGTGGACTCTGGGTTTCTCAACGCCACAAAGTTGTTAAACTGCAGTCTGTTAGAGCCATTTGTTATCTCCCATTCCCCAGCAGTAGAACTTATATTCAGTCAGTTGTTTTTTTCTGGCTGGAATGTTTACCAGCTAGTGTATGGTCTCTTTCTTGCTCGCTCACTTTCTCTTTCTTGCTCTCTCTCTGTCTTTCCGGACTTTCGGTAAGTGTTATCCTCCAATCGGGCCTCTGTGATAGATGAGGCTTCATCTCTACATCTTCCTCCTCCTGCAGCCCAATGTCCTTCCCTCCTGTTGAAAAAGACAAATGACTTAGATTGCTGCTCCTGCATCATTGATGATGCAATTCCATCGGGAGGTCGGGAGAAGGTGTCAGACTTTGGCGCTAAGGTTAGACCGATATATGGGGCCACCTCTGATATGATGGAGGTTCCTCCCTGACCACAGCTAGGGAATATGTTTTTATTATTATATTTATATCAGATGTCTGACCAGAGAAATCGATCCAGTGTGGAAGGATTTTACTCAACAGCTTCAGAGGTGTCAGGCGCTAAACCTGCAATGAAAGCTGCCTTACCTGCTAACCCACCTAAAAGAATTTCATTAGCATGGGTTTCAATGGAGAGTTTAGGTGTCTGGGGGCAACACTGAATCCCTGGAATTATTTGCGATGAAAATGGTCAAATTCAAAGATGAATATCGGCACAAAACATCGGGTATCGGCGGCTTCAGTCCAAAAATATATTTGCATAGGCCACCAAGAACCCATCAGTTGAACCTTAGCAGAGAAAACTGCTTTCTTAAAAAGTATTTTTTTTTGTGTAGCCTTTTTCTAATAAGTCGACAAAGGGCTTCACAATCAAGATATAAAAGAAACAAGGAAACAAGGTTGAATGAAAAGAGGAGGAGGAGGACGCAAGAGGTGAGCAAAATCATACCGCAGTATTGAGTTGTGTGTGTGTGTGTGTGTGTGTGTGTGTGTGTGTGATGACTGAGTGATGAAGGGTTAGGGTTACCCACTGACAAGAGATTTGTCTTCGATTCAAAAAGGCCCATTTTCATCTCAACCAGATGGCTGCATCCCACAGTGCTAGGTTCATCCAAATGTGAAGCTGGCTTCAACGTGTTATCACCTAGATTAGGTGAGTGTCGGTATGTGTGATGTAAACGTGTGTGTGTTTCCACATAGCTCCAGGTAATTGTTAACTGCAGGCCAGAATTAAACGCGTCATAAACGAGAAAGAGAGCGAGTACAACCAACAGCTATTAGGCTAGACATATATACTTAGTGTGTGTGTGTGTGTGTGTGTGTGTGTGTGTGTGTGTGTGTGTGTATATGTATATATGTATGTGTATTTCCACATAGCTCCAGGTAATTGTTAACTGCAGGCCAGAAGTAAACGCGTCATAAACGAGAAAGAGAGCGAGTACAACCAACAGCTATTAGGCTAGACAGACTGCTTGGCGGGATAACAAACATAAACACAAGCAGAGGAAGAAGAATAGTGCCAAGGGAAAGAATGAAACTGAGAGACAGAAAGCGGCGTCTGGGTTGAATCTGAGACACGCTAAAGGTATTTCAGTCATTAAAACATTCCTCTACTTTTTTCCAAAGCCCCAGGTTTTCTATAAGTCAGAAGTCAGCTGGCATTCATCTGCTGTGTATGCCAAATGATTGCTAGGACTGAGCAGGACCTTAGCCATGTGGAATGCAGCCTCAGAAAAGTCACAGCATTGTGGTAGGAGCATTTGCAGGTCCTTAAAATGTCTTAAAAAGTATTAAAATGTTATTTTTTGCCATGTTATGCAGGTATATTTTGAATATGTTTTATTTTCATCTAACTATAAAATGATTTCCCTGGCGGTGTGTCCTCAGTCCTCAACAACAATGTGCCGTTGTTTTGCCACAGCACAAGGAAATTATTGTCAGGGAAATGTGCTCAATAAATGACAAGTTGACGAATGTACAGCCTGACAGGTTCCTTGTAGAATTAATGCAAGCTTATGGTTTGAGATAATAAGATCACAAACGAGTGCGATGTGTGTTCCTTTCAAGGCAGCATTAGGAAAACATTCCACAAAAACTGAAATGATTGTTATTTTTATTCGCTAGTATTAAATCGAGGTAAAGACAGAGTGGCATTGGAACTACATTTTTCAACAAATTTTGGCCCAACACCAGCAGTAGTGTCAGTTTATGTTTTATTCCATTACTTGCACTTCCAGTTCCACATGTCCATACAGAACTGTGTTAACACAGTGTGCTAGACATGTTGGACTTGATGACGACAATTTCCTGGTGTTGCTTTTTTTTATATTTCCTATTTATACAGTGGAGTCCAAAAGTCTGAGTGTACTTCCAAGATTCAGGGTTCATCTCACAGGGGCCAGTAGCTACATCCCTCAAAGTGTTGTGAGGGAAGATCTCGGGACAGTTGTCCTTCCACTGCAATGTTATCACAAAGTAATGTTAGCAACTGTGTTCACTGATCCTGGGTCAGCATCGTTCCACTGTAACCCATTCAGAATGAAAACGACATGGAAATTTTGGCCAATGTCAACTGCCAATAAATAATCAATGGATGGAATTTTTGTTGAAATTTAATAGCATTGCACAACATTAAGTATCATACTGGTTCAGTAAGTTTGCAGCCGGCTGTCCCGACGGCCTCACAGCAAGCTTGTATTTCCAGCAGCAGGTTTACCTCAGATCAGGGTCTTCCTTCTGCTGACGCTGGCTGGACGGCTTTTACTGCAGATTCAAGGTGACCTGCTGCTCAGCTCCTTGTTGGCTTCAGTAGCCAGCCTGGCTGTTTGTGTTCTAATGGATTCTACCACAGGACACCAGTTCTGCTTTACAAACCAGGTCGGGGGGGCCAAAAAGCCCAATGATTTATTTGTGTTGCCTTCCAACGCCAGGATGAGGTCTTTACTAATTTGGCCTTATACCAAGAATTTAGCTTTTCCCAGAATTCCCTTTGCCCTGCTGCTATAGTCTCTCCACTTCAGACTCTTTGACTCAATTCTTAGATAAAACAGACTATGTGCTGACCAACAAGCTCTTAACTACTGTCAGCACAGTTGTGGCATTTATTGATTTGTTGATGATTTATTAGTCTATTGGATAAGTCCATCTGCATCATGCAACAATCTGATAAACATCTCAACACAATACAAATGGCACAGCAAATTGTTAGATGAGGTGTCTAGGGCCCTATGAAGTAATTTATTTTTTCCCATTCTTGGATTTTTTATTTTTTCCCATGTTCCCAGTTTTCTATATTATTAAGTGATTAACAGTCAATAATGCCTGTAATCAAATTTTTTTTGTCTTTAGCGTTATCTACGATTGCAACGGGTATACAACCAGTGTAGGAAATTAAAAAAATATTTGGGGGGCAACTTTTGCCCCCACTCTCTAAAACATGGGGGCATTTACAAAATTTTGGGGGCACTTTTAAAAAATAGTAATTAGTGCATAAAGTTGCTGTTTTTAATGTTAAATGAGCCCAGATTAAAATGCATACAGTAATCACCACCTTGTGCCAACATGAGTAAATAAAAAGCATACTATTGCTGTTCCAAAGAGAAGTGTGCAATCATCTGTATGTGTATAGAATGCCATCTGTATGTGTGAGAGAAAGCAGGAGACAGTTGTAACTATTTTGGCTTTTATTTAGCTCTTAGATAAATTCAAAACTTCATCACAGTCTTTCAAATGAACTAGTTTACCGGTGACCTTACAAACAACAACAATAACAGAATTGAATTCAAGGCTACTCGAGTAGAGTTCTGTTCATGTTATACATTGGTTTCACTGTCAGAGTCAGACTCTGTGTCATCCACTTCCATTGCTGCTGCTGCTGTTGGTGCAGCTGATTTAGAGGGCTGTGCCCTTTTCCCATATGGTTTTGTTGTTGGGCGCCCTTGTCTTTGTCCACTTTTGAACCAGTTCTTTACTGCAGCCTCCACTATCCCAACAGCATCTTCTTCGTGTGGTCCCTCTAGAGAGATGTACATGAGGTTTTCTACTGTGTCTGTTTTGAGGTTAATTCGCCAGTCTGTCTTTACACGATTCAGAAGAGAGAAAGCTCTCAACTTTTGATGTGGACACTGGCAAGACCTGAATGATCTTGACTACATGAAGCAAGTTAGGAAAATGCTCAAACCAGACTTGGGAGATCTGAGGCCACAGGTCTCCCCACTTAAGACTCCTGTAGTTTATTCTAATTACTTTTTTGAGACGTGCCCATTCAGGCATTACACATTCAGTAACACATCCATTGGCATTGAGCACCTCCTTGAATTGTTCCAGCAGCAGTGGTACCTCTTCATTGCCATAAGTAGCTAAATCATCATCAGACTCAGGCCAGAGCTTTGTGTCAAACTTCAACATTGCTTGAAGGATTTTGTCTGAGTTTGACTGAAACCTTTGATTCAGACAGGCAACTAAGTCATGGATAAGCTCCTCTCTGGACCTCTGCAGTGTTTGTACAGCCTCAGTGTATTTTCCTGTGAGCTCAATGCCCCTGCAATCACCTGTCTTACATGCCATCTTAATGGCTCTTAGTTTCTGTCCATCATGCTTTACCATGTCTTTTAAAACTTGCTCTGTGATACTGACTGCCTCCACAGCTGTTGGGAGGGAGATACCATCTTTCTGGAAGGTAAGTGAGAGGTGTGACAGCTCAGCCAAAACATCAATGTAGAGGCCCATGTGTAGAAGGAACTTGTGAGACCTAATTTTCTTAATCCAGCCTCTCACTTTTGCAGCATCACATTTTTCTTTACATCCTGGTGCTGGTCACTTCCAATTTCACTCAAATGGGTAATTACAGCTGGGATATTGGCCTCCAGTAACTTAAGTGCTCTTCTATGATGGTCCAACCATCGAACCCCATCGAGTCTTGTAGGTGTCATCGCAGTTTGCTCGAGAAGGTCTGCCATTTGGTCCAACTCCCTCAATCGTTTCCCTGATCCTCTGTAAAAAGCTGTGTAGAAGGACAAGAAACCATCAACCTCATCACTGAAGTAAGTGCCCTGGAATGCATTCTTGCATGCAAGTTCCAAACGATGAGCCACACAGTGAATGCCCATCAGCCACGGCATCTCGTTCTGTAGCTTCACGTAGATTCCCTGCCGACACCCAAAGTTGACGCTGGCTCCATCTGCACCAAATCCAACAAGATGCTCTTTCCAGTCAGGCATACCCTTGGAAGTCCAAAGTGACTGGACACACTCCAGGATGCCTTCAGCTGTGGTGCTCCCTGTGTCCTTAACTCCTAAGAATTTCATGACAGGCACATTATCCTTTAAAAATTTGCAGTACACAACCTCTTTCTCCAAAGTTGAGCGGTCAGTACTTCCATCCACAAGAATACTGATGTATCTAGATACTCCGATTTGCTTGGTAATCTCATCCTGTATTTCATTTGCAAGGTACTGAGTAAAGACTTGTGCCTGTTTAGGGTTCTTATATGCATCTTCAAGTTCAACACCATGTCTCTTCTCGAGATTAATGAGAGAAGGGAAATAGGCAAAGGGCTTCTCATGCTTAGCAATGTGGTATGCAATGTCAAAAAGCTTAACCATTTTGTTGAACACCTCTCTCTTCATGTGATAGACTGCATCTACAATGGGCTCTTTCTCTTTAAGCTGGTTACTCCAAGCATCTGTGAACAGAAAATGTAAATTTGGGGTGTAAATCAATTTATCAGCGCATTTATATGTAATAAAATGTCTCATTTGTAATACATTTTCTAACTACAATAATAAGCACATGAAAAGCAAAACAATACAGGCCTATTCCCTTTCAACAACTAAGATTTTATTTAGGAAGAGCCTTCAGTATAAACCACTAGATGGCAGTATAAGATGATGATCATGAGATCATGACAATATTTAATGGGCTTAATCTAATTCGATTTACCAAAAGTTCTGGTTGGGGAGATAATGTCATATTCAGATCTCCTACAAGTCAAAACCAGTCTTGTAGCTACTAAAAGTACCGTCAAAAGACCCAAAATGAGTGTAATATTCCTTTATTTCCTTTATTGATGCAGTTCTGGAAATAACTGAAGTTGAAAATCTTAGCATGCTTTATTTCATCCCCAAATTAAGCCCTGCTGACGTTTTGAGCATGAATGAAATAAAATGATAGACTCGACTATGCAGCCCCACATGTAGGCTGTAACATTAACGTTTCTCCAGCGCTGACACAGCGCTAAAACCAAGTATGGAGTTTTTAGGGGCATTCTGAGATTTCTTGGGGCATTTTTGCCCTTTGCCCCTGTTAATTTCCGACGCTGTATACAACACTATTAACTTCAACCTAGACTAAAGCATCTCATCCATCAGAGAGAGTAGAGGAAGTATTAGTTTTTTATTAGTTTTTCTAAAAGCAGAGGGTTACTGTCACTCACATTATACAGAAAGCTTTGAATTTCTGAAGGCAGCCCTGTTCAGAAATGGTTTCAGACAAGTTGATAATGTTGGCCCTTTCAAGTATTTTGCCGTGAATTGATGTGCGACTGCTCGTTTGCTCTAAATGGTTTGTACTATTTTTTGATATGACTGCAAGTGTAACATGCAGGCTATAACCCTCATCCCTTAATAAGAAAGCTGAATGTGTTTTGTCACATCCCGGCATTGTAGTACTTAGAGTGGGAGTAGCAGAAGCAGAAGTTGCTGGCCTTGCTTGTAAGGATTCTTCTTCATATTTGGCTGCACTCACAACTGAAATTGATAAGATTAGATCAAACTTTATTGAGCCGCATGGGGACATCAAGCTGCTGCAACAGCAAGTAATAATAGGATACAGCACAATCAAATTAGAAAATAATAAGAATATAGAAAATGGGGGGTATTAAACACACACCAACAATTCTAGCCCCATATATGATGCTCACACAAGTGGAAAACTTCTGTCTGTGACAACCCATAATGCTAGGAACTTTGTTGGCTGGGTTGTTGTCAGAGATGGGGTGAATCTGGCATCACAAAAGGGGCTGGGGGGGGGGGGGGGGGGGGGTCAAACAGATGTCCCTCCTTTTGTGCAAAGAGATGAGGGTGGTTACTTTTTTCCGCACCGGAGTACAGCAGCAGCATCCTTGAGGGGGCAAGCAATACATGCTTCAACTTCCACCGCACAAACTCATTGAAGTTATCACCACCAGATGGAATTCCAGCGACGAGGTGCTCGAGCGCTACACAGAACAGCAAGCTGCTATGTTTCTGCCCTGCCCATCGCATTAAAAGCACATCAACGACGTCATCACACTCTCTGATCAGGATGTGGCAGTCGCACAAGAGGTGGTTCAATTACTCAAGCCGCTGAAAACACTCAGTGATGCCGAGTACTGAACAGCAACCGACTGTGTTTGTGAGTCTTTCCCTGAAACACATGATCCTAGCACTGATGAGGCACAGCGCAACAGATTCCCAGATTGTATGGGCTGTTAGGTCTGCCATAGCAGCTACCTTTCAAGAGAGGTATTCTGACCTCGACCTGAATGAGAGCACCGCATTTGATACCCGGTTCAGGTCTCTTCCCCCCCACCTGGATGAGGTTTCTCGGAGTGAGATCGTCAATAACCTGTCTGAGAGAGTCATGAGAATTTCTCCGAATACATTTGCTGTTAAGTTTTTAGAAGTTTCAAAGAATGGAAGAGCCATCGCATCCGTGTTGTTATTCTGCTTGTAGTGCAGAATATGAAGATTTCCCAGGTGACAAGAGATGCACTGTGGCTGCTACATCGGGCTGTGTGATGGCTTGTTCAGGAACAATCTCCCCCTCCCAACACAAATTAGAATTATTTGGTGGCAGGGCGAGCACCTCTCTAGGAGCTGGGGTCTGCGTGTGCTTTTTGGAATGTAAAGTCCTCAGGGGAATTGGGGAATTGCACTGTTGAGGCCTCCAGAGCCATAAGGGAAACACAGTATGTGCTCATACACCAGGCTCTAGGTTAGTGCAGGGTGCATGAAGTAGTTTTGTGATTGTCTTCTTTTGGTTTGTCTGTACGGAGGGCATATTTGGGAGACTTCCATTCAGTGTGGATGCTCATTCACTTACAGTCCTATCTCTGGCGGTTATACTGATCAGTAGATGCCGCTCGATGTTCGCAATGAGCTTTTCCCGTCAAAATGTAATTTAGGACAAAAAAAAAGAGTGAATAAAATGATTTCCATGACATTGTAGACTTGATGCATTGCTATTTCCTCAGCCAGCAAGACTGATATGATTATCAGAGTACTATTTACAGTTGACTGAGTGGACTGTGGCAATGAAAAACATTTTGCTGAGTGGGGTCAGTTTGATCTCCGCATCAGACATTGATGCAATGTGGCTGACTGTCTGTAAGTGATGCACAAATCAACTTTGACATTCTAAAAACTCTTTATAGTGAGATACATTGTATACCGATGTTAGTTGTGTTCATTGTATTGGTACAAATTATTATTTTCACTTGCTTTTCAAACTTAGAAAAGTGGAGCCGAGCTGACAATGAATGAATGTTCATCTGTTAGTTTACTTTCTTGCTTCTTTCTTTCCTTGTTTCTTTAGGGACTTTACACACTAGCGCAGTCTAACTGTCGTGGTGGATAAGTCGTCTCTGATATTACGCTTGGCTTTTTGCTGTTCTGTGGGTAGCCTTGAAGTAACTGTGGAGAGACAATCAAGGGGGAGCTGTCTGTCTCTCTTTCCGTGGGAGAGATGCCATGCACTTAAAGATTCATCCTCATCTAAAAGCATGGAAAGACCTAAGCAGGTTGCCTTGGGTCTTGATTTTCAGCATTTGTGTGATGTTTTCATCAACTTAGCCTGGATGTCGGAAATTATTGCAATTTGTGAATGTACAATTGATGTACTTGGGGAAGTAGAGAATTGCTTTTCAGGAGAAAAACTATCCTTGAATACAATTTGTGATGTCCAATGCGTACCAGGAGTTATTTTCTGCATATAACCTGTGTTTTCTACTTCTACATTTCCCAGAATGCATTTCGGCAACCCTGAGAAGGGGCTTGAACTTGTTGCATTCAATACATGTAGGTGGAGAGAGAGCAATACTAATACAGCAGAAGGGTTTATCAAGTCGAGAAAAAGAAATTTGCATCCCTTACTCAAAACTCAACATGGCTTGTGGTTGCATTGCATTCTGGTCCATCTTGGCTACTGTTGGTTGAGAAATTGGTATCTCTGCCTCTTCTCCAAAGAATTTATTTTGTGTGTGATTGTTGAATATTGGTCTAGAAAGAAGCCCTTGCCGTGTACCATTGATGTTTTAGATCAATGAAACATTTTCTAATGTCAAACATTGTAGCTGGGCTACAAATATCTTGACGTGATGTCATGTCATCTGTATGCCAGCCTGTGTCAGGGTGGATTTTCCTCTGAACTACAAACGTATTTTACAGAGAAAGACAATCTCAACGAAATGTTACAAAAAGTTTTGGAATTGGTCCAGTAGATTGCCTCAGCCGTCAGCCGCGAAACAGGCTGCAATGGCTGCAATGTAATCCTTTTGAGGCCACTGTGCCCGATCAAAGTACGTCCACTAAAAGTGCTATTTCTCCATCTACATGGAATCCGACTAAAAAAACACAATGAATTATTGACACACACTCATGAAATCAGAATAGACTTCAGAGTTTACTACTTGAGATAAAATGCGCCCAGGCCCAGATGTGCTTAAAATCCACACCAGCTGTCAATTTCTGGTGTTACTGGCTAGTCGGGCTGTCAGTTTGATCCAGCAAACAAATTGGGTTCATCTAGTCTGTCCGTGCCTCGGCCTCAGGCTCTCCCAAAACATCCATCTGCCACCTATTAAGACAGGAGTGACTAGCTTGACTGCCTGGCCCCCGAGACATGATTAACATTAAGCCTTTTAAGTCGCTCCGATGGAACAACTGAAAGGTGTCCATCAGATAGAGGGAGAGACAGCTGGCGAAGGGCTGGAGAGGACAACCCCACTTCAGCTGGTTTCAATTCATTGTCTCCCAGCCCAGCACCAGTTCCCAAGGGACCGTCTATGTAGTCTACAAAACGCATCTAACATTGCATGCAAAGCAATGTAGGCTAAAAAAAATATAAAAAGTAGAACATTTAAAATTAGGAAATGAGTTCCTCCTTTGCTGAGGAACCCCCTCAAGGATCCCTGGTTGTCCCGGGACACAACAGCTACTAGGCTAACCTACACTTATAGTGTATATAATATCAGCAGGCTGCAATAAGGGCTTTGGATGACCCTATCTCTTTTGAGTACGGCTCCTTCTAAAAGCCACCTAAGTTCATTTGTGTCCCATCGAAGCCAACACAGCCTCCAGAATAATGGCTTTAACCTATGAGGATGCAGCTTAAGTGCATAGTAAATCCCTCACGGGGCTCAGATGCAAACCCGTATATAGCTGGGCAGATTACTCTGAATTAATTTCATGCTTGTACGCTGAAATATTGACTTCTACTCAACACGGCTTGTAGCTTTCTTCACTTTATTTGTTCTCAGTGCTTGTCTCTGCGTCGTCCCATCCATTGTTACAAGAAAGAGGAGCGGGAGGGAGGAAGAGAGAGGGGGGTCACCCGAGAGGAGGGAAAAAGGGAGGGAGGATGTAATGGGGGGGATATAATTAAGGAGAGGGCAGGAGGCAAGGAAAAGAAGAGGAGGGGGGTGATTGAGGGATGGGGGTTCGGCCCCTAACCGCTGACTGCCGGCTCCGCTATGTGTTGTTGGCTCCGTTGCCTGGCGACAGCATGCGGGTGTGAAATGGTGTTTAATGGATTAAAGTGGTAGGAATGGCTGGAGAGAAAGCTGGCTAGTTAGTAGCTCTTAGCATGGACCAGGCCTCAACATGTCACAGCAGTCCGTTTGCGTTTACTTGGATCTGGGGTCCCAACTCCAACCTTGGAGGAAATCCTGACCGCATACCATGCTGCAAGAGACCAAACATGTCCTCTATATAATAACATCCCATCCCACATGCACCACATTTCATATTTTGAATAATACGTTTGTGCCAAATTTCACACAATTTGATTGAACAGATTTTTTGGCATTTGTGGCGCCCCCAATTGGTCATTTTTGGAGTATTTTTAAATTTTTCTGCACCTGTACTAAACATACAGTCTTGCTTGTGAACCCTTTGTGCAATTATAGAAATTCATCGTGTAAAAAAGACTAGCTCTATATTTACCAGTTCCCTATATTTTTAGAGCAAATTGTGCATGTAGTAAAATTAAATTAGTGTAAAGGGATTTAAGTCAGCTGTTAACCTGTAAAGGCTGTTAATCCAGAGACTGGACGCTCAGAAGACTGGGGCTTTGTTATAAGCCTTGGATCTATAAGGGCGTTTTCAAATCTCTAGTCTGTTTGCTTTGGTCCAAATCAGGAGATGAGTTGTGAGTTTGCTGCATTTATGTAGTAGTTTGGTTACTTTTCACAAGGCAATCGTCATTTCCTTCATTTGTCAGAAATCTGGTGCAGGAAAGTACATTCTTCCCAGATAAAACCTATCCATAACCCCTTAACTCATGGCGTGTCTAACCCATAATGCACAGTGCTTACTGTTGTTGGTTTGTGTCATGGTTGGATCACATTCTCCCGCTTAAACTAAGGGTTGGTTAGGTTTTTGTTATAATAATATGTTTCTGATGGCTAAAAGCCCTTGGGGCACTGGCACACTCCTTCCTGCCTACTGCTTCCATCAATTTTAAATGTCCCTTAGGTAGGTTTCCCAGAACCGGTAGTTATTTTATTTCTATAGACTTATTTAATTTTAAACCAACTGATAAACAAAAAAATAAATACATTGATTACAGATGAGACGGATGACAGAGTATGGAAGAGTTTTTTATTTTTTTAGGTATGTCTATTAGCTTACTTTCTGGGGCTGAGGAGGATGAACGGTACCCCCCCGCCGATGGCTTGGAGGCCCTGTGCCCCCTGCTCCAATCCCAAGTGGGCTTACTAAGGGTTAGTTAGGGTTGGTTGGGAAAGTAACGAGAAACCCAAATCTAAATGAACCGAACTGAAGGGGAAACTACTCCAAGGCTCTAAATAACTGCTGTAAATCAACTGCGTGAAAACACCTTAACACACTTGCATGCACACACACACACCTCTCTTGTCCTCATCTATTACGTCCATAGCACTCCTCTTTCTCTGCAGTGGATTCTAATGGGCCATGGAGCTGTGAAGGGCACTGTAGGGATTAGATGCAAGAAGATTAAATGCAATACATTTCATCAAGCCGCTATAAGTTCACGGTAGAAGACAAGCCTTCTCTTCTCTGTCTTTATTGTACTCTCTGGGCCAAAAGCTGGGCAAGTTTTGCATAGGAAGTCCACATAGGAATAACCGTTGGCGTTGGCGTTGGTGTCTCCTGATCAGCTTTTTCACACTTAAATGACAACACCGGCTTCTTACCCAATATGCAATGAGAGGACTGGCACCAAGCGTTTTGTGTACAGCATGTTAAGCAATCCTTAATGACTGGAATTATCCTAAAAGTGAGAGAATGAGAACCTGCAGTTCTAAGGCTGGAGGTTAGTTAATTTTAATGAAACGCATCTGTACCTGCCAAGCTTATTTAGAGGATCGGTGATCTAGACATAAAATTCGACAAAAAGAATGCATTTCAATGGCAGAATATATCTCTTCCCACGACACTTTGAGCGTAACTTGTTTTGTTTGCGCAGGAAGTGAGCAAAGGAAGTGAGCAAAGGAAGTGAACAACGTTAGCCAGACAGACAGGAAGTTTTTCACTGTTGATACGTAATGGATTTCACAAAGAATGATTCAGATTTTGTTTTCAGAAATTCTGAATCTGAAATCCACAGAATAAACTTTAATACCTGCTTTTGATTACTAAAAGGTCTATCTTCATACTTTGGATAATGGTAATCCACTATGGTTACTAAACATTCTGGATGCCAAAGCGTTAGCTCTGGCCGGTGCGCATGCTCTACTGACACAGAGACACAGAGACGGGCCACACTCCCCAAAAAGTCGACTTAGTTCTTTAACGCACACGTGACACATTCGAGTTTATGTTTAACAGCAAACCCCAAAAATCCGGCACTTTGCATCCTGCCATGGCATTTCAAGGGTTGTGATCACAAAATGACTTATGGGATGAAAAAGGTTAATTTCGTGTGTCAGGTCAGTGGTAGCCTTTTGGGGCAGGAGACACACTGGTAGAGACAGACAGAGTTAAAGATACGTCCAGGCTACTTTACATCACAGCCCAGTGACTTGAGACCAAGAGAGATGGGTTATAAGAAGAGAAGGGCAGGGCGGATGGACTTTTAAAAAATACATGAGATGGGAGAGGGAGAGAGGAGGAATGCTGGACTGGTGAATAGGAAGAGACAAAGATGATAGTCCTGACAAGACTGAAATTCCTTGCTACTTGGGATACTCCTTTTTTTTCTATATCAATTTTATTTGCTTGCAGTTTTTTATGATTGAGTCCAAGCCGAAGGCAATTCCCTTTCACGTCTAACAACAGACAATTTTTTGTTTTTCTCCGTCTGAGGAGAGAATCGCTGGACCTTTTGGCTTTACCTCAAGTTGCAGGCCTGTGCGTGTCTGCACTCACAAATCACTAACAGTAAGATGTGCTGCACAAGCCAATGTTGATGGTTCAACGAAATACCTAGGAGAGCAGTTCTCAAAGTGGACCCTGACAGGGGGGTTCCAGGGGCTCCCAGCAAATTAGAAATAGTTTAATTTCACTGTAATTTAATTCGCTAGATGTGAGCACAGTGAGATAATGTATAAGGATTATAGATTTCAATCACTGTTATTTCCCCACCTACAGTATAGACCAGGGCTACTCAACTTTACATAGCTCAAGGGCCACACAGCAAGATACAGCTGTGTCAAAGGGCCGCAACGCAAATCTTTTGGTCATATAAAGCTATTTTGTAGTGCTATTTCAAGCCACATGGATATCAAATGATTAAATGACAATAAGTAGGCTTTATTCATTAAATGTAAAAGTGTTAGATTGCTGTTGCAATAAATCACAAGAATGTTTAATAAAATAAATATAGGCATACTAAATTGAAATCAGGTCTGAGTATATCAAATTATTCCCAGATGGATATGTAATTCCAAGTCAATGTGATAGCTATCATGGTGATGTGAACGTTTGCCCGTTTTGGTTCTGCTATTGTTCTCTGGCAAAGAAGGCACATTGGTTTGTTATTTACCTCAACAAAAGCAAATTCTTCCTCCCATGTTTTTTGAAATACCCTGTGTTCATCAGAAATGTTACGTTTTGCCGGTTTTGCCATGACTTGGGAGTAGGCTAGGCTAGACTTCCTGCACAGTTGGGGCTTTCACATGATCCATGCAAAGCGTCGGCGTCAACACCAGGTTGAGCGCGACCCCTTCACATGATCAGCCTCAGGAGAATTACATTACATTCATTACTTTCACACTGTCGAGTTTTTAAAATGACAGCATTCAGGAAAGAATAGTGGAGTTCAATTTCGGACTACAGCCCGCATCAGCCGTAGCTAACCACACCGCCAATGATCATACTAGCACAGCCATAGAAGTGAATATAGACTGGCTGCATATACGAACCTGTACTAAGCTGTCAACCAACCTGGTAGTCCCATCTGTAAACCGACATCATTCCATGCCAGACTTTTTAGTCAGATCGTGGTATGATTTAAGCGTCATGTTGTATAACTCGGGATGCTCCAACACATAAAACAAGTTTCTCCTCCATTGTTTTTTTTTTTATTTCGCGGTTATGATATCAAACTGTGCTGTGATTGGTTTCGAGTCGCAGAGATCAGCGTCGCGAATGTCAAAGTTGAATATAGTTGAACTTTGAGCGCAGCGCCAGGGACTCTGCCAGCGTCTGCGCCCAGGTGCACAACGCCGAGGGCGGCAGCGACGCTTGCCAAATAGGAAATCAATGGCAGTGCTAGCGCCGAGTGTTTTTGTCGCTTATCATGTGTTGTTTTATCTTCTTTGTTGATCCCACGATTGCTAAATAAGCACAGTATGCACGATCGCCATCTTGTGGTCATTAAGAATTTAGTTTAGAAATGGTTTGTGTTCATTGAAATGAGAATATTTTATTGGCAGTTGCTATGACAATAAAAATTCAACCAAGGGCCGCAATAATATTAACCTCGGGCCGCATGCGGCCCGCGGTTAATAGCGCGGGTATAGACAGTTAATTCTGTCTAAATCATAACAAACTACAAAAATCTTCTTAGATGGGGTTCCTTGTCTTTGGATCCCACCGGTCATGGAATGTCCAGAATATCATGGAATTTAAAGAGGTGTATTCCAGACAGGGAAAGTCAGGGAATTTGATAGATTATCTGTTGAACAGCAGGGGAGTTTCTAAATGAATCGATTAGATCCAACTGCAGTGGAAAACAGACTGCTCGCTTAGGAAAAACAACAAACCAAGGAATGAAGAACATGTTTAGGTCATGGAAGTGCTCCGACTTGTTTATGGAAAGGTCATGGAGTTTTAAATCAGGAAAAGCGTTGACCTAGGAAAGACACACGTGCCATGTTAAAATAGCCCAGAGCAGCCTTGAGAGCAGCACGGCAGTCCATCGGTCCGTGTTGAGTGTGTTTAGTCTGGCCGCCGGCCTGCCGCTGGCCTAACCAGCGTCTTAGATTAGCAAACAAGTCTAGACACATGATTAACCTGGCCTTGTCTGTCTTGCCCTGTAGCTCTTTTATCATATCAACCATGATGTGGCTGTATGGCTCCCAGTGTTGACTTTAATGCCACAACTGTCCTTAGTACAAGAGAGCAGCAGGTGCTCAAGAAGTTATAACATCTTAAAAGTATTAGTGACTTAAATACAGTAATTAGATGTCTTATTTTTTTCACCTACGAATCCAGGCTTGTTTACAATACTAAGTTTCGTCTTGATGCAACTCTAAATGTAGATGCTATTGACAGATTGGAAATGAAATAAGAAAAATGTCAGGAATTAGTTGTAGTGTAGTTTTACTGTAAGATGTGAATGGGACTTGTAGTACAGTCAGGTTTTTTTTATGTTTTATTTCATTATGTATGTCCACTCCTAGATTAATGCAGAATATGTTAATACAATATCCCGTCATGCCACTAAACATTTAATTTCCTCATGTCCTTTATCCTTAAATGAGGGTTTTCCACCATTTGTTTGGCATAAAGATTGTCTAATTTAATAATCAATCCAGTTTAAATCCAGAAGTATCTGCCTCTGCGCTAATGTTAACTTCATGAAGGAAGAAATAAAAGGAGGCATGTTTTGGGTAGAGACAGAGATTGTTGCTCTTTCTTTCATCACGTCTAATATATGGAAATTGCCTCGCTTGTTGTTTTTTTGTTTTAGAAGCAGCTACTCAGCCTGGCTTCCTGTCTTCCCCGGAGTTTGTGTGTGTTATTTTCTGATGAATACCAAAAGCGCATCATTTTCCAGCGAACTATTTTGTCCAAATATAAATATTTATATATATATTTTATAAATATATTTCCTATATATTTCCTCACCCAGTTAAATTGCAATGATGGATGTGAGGGTGTTTGTGGCATCTGTACAGGGTATCCACTAGGGGTGGGTGATAATCGTGTTTATAATTGTAATCGTCATTTTAATTATGTAATCATGGCAAATTTTCTAAATCTTTGATTTCGATTGTTATTTAGGCTACAAGAACGAGGAACGTCTAGAAGCGCCAGTTAGCAAAGCAACCAGTGTGAGTGTCTGTGTGTGTGTGTGTGTGTGTGTGCGCGCGCTTCAGACGTAACATCACTTTCCCGCGAATGAATGGGCCAAATACTTTCCCCAATGCGTGCGTTCATGAACTGTCCCCTTAAAAAATATTACGTCGTGTTCAGTCACGTCCCTCCGCCCCGTCCAATAACGCCGTGTTGAGACAGGTTTTGACCTTTCGTTTTTTGTGTCAAGCCGGGCAGGAAGTCAGACACAGGATCAAATTTCAAAACAAAACAAATAAAATAATCGTTCATTAATCGTAATCGAGGTAAAAGTTTGAAATAATCGCGATATTGATTTTTAGTCATATCGCCCACCCCTAGTATCCACAGCTCCGAAAAAGTCTTTAATAATTTTCTATTAAAGTATTACTTTTTTAAATTTTTATTAAAGTATTAAAAAAAGTAAAAGTAAAAAGTAATAGAGGTCTAGGTTTTTCACCATGTCAGGTTTCTTTGTGCTACATGTTCACTCTTAGATTAATACAGAACAAGGTCAGTAGTATAATATGCATCATATCTGATTTATGATACAACAACAAGCTAGTTCATGAAAGCTTTTCCATTTGCTGTCTGGTAGGTCTTTACTGGGGAAAAAAAATCCTCTGGTGCAGAGGAAGTGATGCATTTTACATTTCTGGTTGAATAAACAGAAGAAGAACTGGGTAGGTAGGATGAGCAGCGATAGCCACCATGGCTGAACAGGCTTAGAAAAGCTACTGAAACAGAAAGAAAACAGAAAATCTAAGGGAAAAACACGTAATCGTATTGGACCCACTGTGTGGTTGACCGGTGATCTCTGGGAGGTGCTGAAACACCACAGCAGTGCACGCTGAGCACCAAAGATGAAATGAAATAAAAGCAACTCACGGATTACCACTCTAAGACTGTTTTGATGCCACCTGGTGTTGCTTTTAATGACTCTTGACTTTGGATTTGTGAAACCTGCAGCAGTAATGAGAGACTAAAGGAACGGGTTTGTTTGTGTTTGCGTCTGCCTGCCTCTGCCTCTGTCATTTCCTTGGCTGTTATTGTGTCGACCAGATGACTGAAAAGCCAACACCCACAGCCTTCATCTAGAAGCCTGTCAGACAGCCTGGTTAGTTTTTTTTCTCCTTTTCTTCACATTGATTGACTGTTCTTCTGCCAGGGGTTGAATCACACCTCACATTAATTAACACTTACGTGTGTGTGTGTGTGTGTGTGTGTGTGTGTGTCCTCTGAAGCCTCGCCTTGGGCTTTTTGATGGGTCTGGTTCATTTAAATCCACACTTGTCACCACTACTTTAGCTCAGTAGCAGGGTTGTGCAATATGACAATCTTACATCGACGTCACGTACAATTTGTCACCATCGTGTGCTGTTGGAAATATCAGAATTATGAGTTGCACATGAACATCTTCAACAGATTAAAAAGGACTAAACATTATAATGATGGGATATAATCATTTAAATGTCAATGTTCTGGAGTTCTGTACTGTTAACAGTTGGACTTTTCAGTACCCGGCCTTAAAAAGGAAAATGTGAAATACTGTGAATCATGAAAATAACTGAGAATGATGTGATATTTTGCCCATGTCACCCTGCCTCTCTGTTGCTGTGATTTTAAAGTCAAATTGATTATCAAGGAAATGACAGAAGCTACTCACATTCTGACACACCAACACACACACAAACACGAGCAAATGTCCACGTGCATGCAGTAATGACACAGACCTAGAAATACTCCAGGGCACATGAAACGTTTCACTTATTTATATACCAAGGCTTGGTCGTCGAGACCTAGTTGACGTGTGTGTGTGTGTGTGTGTGTGTGTGTGTGTGTTGGGTCGGACAGACAGACAAGACTAATCTGACTTCCTGTTTTGAGGTTGAGTCAGAGGAGTCTAGACAGCTTTGGATGGCTTTTGCTTGTCTCTCAGTCTCTCTCTCTCTCCTTCAGCTGCTTCATCTGTCTTCTTCCTTTTCCTGTCTGTCTGAGAATGGAGAGGCAGACATGTATACATATGTGTGTGTGTATAGTCATGCTTGAAAGTTTGTGAACCCCTTGTGCAATTGTAGAATGTTTACGTTTTTACCATGCAATCCTTGTTTAATCAAAATTAGTGTTTTCTCATGGAGCCCAACTCTTTTCCATATGACTTTCTAACCTTCCCCAGACTGTTGCTCGCTCACTCCTCTCTTCCTGAAGTCTCCTTAGATCACAGCATACTGGTTTTCTTTCACCTGCATGGTAACCCCAACCTGACCAGGTTGCTCACTGGTATTTATGGGCGCCGCACATACTCCTCCCTACAGATCTGACCTTTTGATTGGGCAGCTTCACACTCAATTGTTTTACCCACCTGATTCTATGTACCTACTTGATTTTAATGCGGAGAAGAGGAGGTTCACTTATTTTTGCACCTAATTCCCTTTAAACTATTTTCATTTTACTACATGCACAATTTCTTCTAAATGCTTTATTTGATTAAATAAGGATGGTAAAAACCTAATATGAAATCTGTTACAAAGGGCTAAACAGTGGCTAAATACATCCTGATTTATTCCTATTTAATTCCCCTGATATTCCCGGACTTCCTCAGAATTTGTGTTGTGTGGGTGTGTGGTTTGGGTAGGACAGACGGGACTAATCTAAATTCCTCTTTTGAGGTTGAGTCTGGGGAGCTTGGGATGGCTTTTTTTTTTTTTTTTTTTTTTTTTTTTTTTTTTTGTCATTGCTGGATAAAGCAATAACATAATCAGAATGATAGTGTAATAGAACCATGTCCTTAGATGCAATTATAGCATGCATACTATCGTTCCACCCCTTATCTTTTATCTCTCCTAAGGGCCTTTGAACAACGCTTGAGAAAGCAATGCTTGAATTGCACAGCAAGTGTTTGTCTTCCTACTGCTTGACAATTGTACTCGCTTCTCGCTATTGTTTTCCTCATATTTTGAAACGGAGCAGTGAAAGTGAAACTAAAAAAGAATATTTTTACAGTCTAAATGTGCGTTTTTCATAGCAATGTATCACCCTACCTGTTTTCAAAGCTATTTCATGTATAGAATCAGGTACTGTGTGACACATTCAATCAAGAGACGAGCAGATTTTGAGGTTTAATTTGAAAGCCAACCAGGAACCTGTTTGATACAGAGCCAGTGTTTTGCTGTCAATAATTCATAGCTCTTGTGAATAAAAGGTGTGATGCTATGTTGCTTTGTCCTGGCCAGCCATGCATAATGCATCTCTCAGCCGGTGGATCTGGTATCTGGTACGGCTATCTGTCTCCCCTGTGCCGGGGGCAAGGACACTGTGGCATGTGTGTTTGTGAGTAAGCGAGTCACCTGGTTTGTTGTTGCTCCTCTACTAATGGTTTAATGCCCCAAGGATCGCTAAGCAGACTTATTTACATCTAGCACACTTGTGACCAGGCCGTTGCTTGACCTACATTTTGAGTATTTTAAAGGTGCTTTTCATATTTAAACATCAACATATCATTGTCAAATCAATACTACCATGTTGCTATAATTACTGTGAACACATGAGGCCGGGGGGGGGGGGAGGGAGAGGGGGAGAGAGAGAGAGAGCTTCCCAACTACACACACTTGGAAGCAGTGTAAAGCAACTGTAGGAATCCTCTTGAGGTTCAGTGATTCATTTTCTCTCCCTACACTGTGCTTCACTGCCCTTGTTACTCCTA
Organism: Hoplostethus atlanticus; assembly: GCA_034670405.1. Lineage (NCBI taxonomy): Eukaryota > Metazoa > Chordata > Actinopteri > Trachichthyiformes > Trachichthyidae > Hoplostethus > Hoplostethus atlanticus. Next base: position 257,391 of record JAXDDX010000100.1, read on the forward strand.
TATTTTAGAATTAGGCAACAATGTCTGCTGCAGGCATGTCATTGTAATTTTTAGCCATATTTATTCCATGAAAGTGAAAATCAATGCTGCAATGTTCATGTTATCAATCAAACTGCATCATATCAGAGGCGGACATATCTGACATTTAATGAAAGGCCAATATCAACCCCATATAGCCCATTAGTCAAAGCCTACTCTGCAATCAAATGCCAGATTTTCTCTCAAATTGAAAATGGCTGATATCTGGGTTAAATAATCCCAGTGCTTCACCATACGGCATCCCATCAAATAGCTTTCGATAGTTTTCTTGACACATCAGAGCATGTATGAAACCACGCATGTTGCTTTGGATGAATTAATGGCCTGGAAAGTAAAGCAACTACCCGGGGGAGAGTGCATGAAATGTGCGCAATATTTTTGTCTCTAAATGGGACAAAAATGATGGAGGACACCGGCAATTCAATTTGTGTGGCCTTGTATTGCATTATGTTTGTGTCTACTTTGTCTTTTTAAATTGAGGATGACGCTCATTGAATGTGAATAGGGTTAGAGCGATATAATGGACCAATATTGTCCTTTATCGTCCATGATGGATATAAGGCAGTACATATTACAGAGTACATATTTATTGTAGAATTGATTTAGTACCTGGGTTGTCTATGGGAAATCCTTAACCTGAATTGATTCTAATGACATGTTGATCAGATTCCACACAAGTATGCATGGATACTATTATTTCAATGGCGGTTGTAGTATCCCATGGTTAAAATGCTTTAAATTCATATCTGATCTAAGTGTATATTACCATTCATGAAAAGAAATGGATCCGTCTAATCTCTTATCCCCTCTCTCTCATCTCTCCATCATTCTCTATCTTCATCCCCCTTTCTCTTTGCCAGCCCTCCAGTGCTACTGCGAGCGCTGCAGTGCCAACTCCAGCTGCACGACGGACGGCGTTTGTTTCGTTGCCTTCCGGAAGTCGGGCAGCCGGCTGACCCTTGAGCGCAGCATGTGCATCCACGAAAACGAGCTGATACCACGAGACCGGCCCTTCATCTGCGCCCCGTCCGTCAAACAGGAGACCGGCATTTACCCCATGTGCTGCAACGACTACGACTTCTGCAACAAAAACCCTGACCCCAGCGTAGTCCCAGGTAAAAACACACGCACCCGTTTGTGGTACGATACGTTTGAAGAGCTTCCATTGATTACATTTGGAAAAGTGACACAGAGAGGGTTTAATGGACATAAACACCGCTTAACTATGCTTATATATTCCATATCAGCCTGGATTGTGCTTCCGTTTATAACTTATAAACTGTGTGGGGAGAAACAAAGTAGCCAGCTTTACTGAAATTGAAAATGTAAAAAAATTCAATCTTTAATGGCCTTGGTTCAAAGATAGTTCTTGCAATGTTTGGTGGCGGTTGGGCTATTTGTGTTGGAGGAGTTGTTTGAAATGAGTTTTTCAATAAATGAAAGATTGCAGAAAATCCATCATGTGGACCACTATGGTCCAAGGTTTTATTTTTGACTTGTAGTGATAGTAGGGGTGGGCGATATGACTAAAAATAAATATTGTGATTATTTCAAACTTTTACTTTGATTACGATTAATGAACGATTATTTTATTTGTTTTATTTTATTTTGAAATTGACCGGATGCTCTATGCCGTTCCTGTGTCTGACTTCCTGCCCGGCTTGACACATTCGCTCGCGGCTCGCAAAAAACGAACGGTCAAAACCTGTCTCAACACGGCGTTATTGGACGGGGCGGAGGGACGTGACTGAATACGACGTAGTATTTTTTTAAGGGGACAGTTCATGAACGCAGCATTGGGGAAAGTATTTGGCCCATTCATTCGCGGGAAAGTGATGTTACGTCTGATGCGCGCGCACACACACAGACACTCACACTGGTTGCTTTGCTAACTGGCGCTTCTAGACGTTCCTCGTTCTTGTAGCCTAAATAACAATCGAAATGAACGATTTTGAAAATTTGCCATGATTACATAATTAAATCGCGATTACGATTATAAACGCGATTATCGCCCACCCCTAAGTGATAGCACCAACATCAGATATGCTGACTTGATAATAGAATCTGACATCTCCTAAAGTAGCTGAACTTAAAGTGAGAATGGAGTTGATGGCTGAAAGTATGTAAGAGTTATGAGAGTCCAAAGTTATGGGGAGAAGAGTAAAGATGAAGACATACAGTAAAGAACGACAACAACATTGGTATGCTTTCAGCTAGCCCAAACTAGACAGACAGAATAGTAATGATAGAGCACTAAATAAATGTATGTGGAGTGGATGGCTTGGAGAGATTCTCCACTCCTAATCCCCTCACACCCCCCTGGTCAACAATCTACTTCCATTTTTGGGCTGAATTTTTAACTGTACACAGAGACTCGAATTGGCTAAAGCCTGAATGGGACAGTTTATGTGAGATAAGCTCAGGTTTGCCAGCCAGGATGCTTCTGTACCATTAGGGAACAAGCAGCCTCAACAACCAGCCCTTGTTGCCATGGCAATTAACAAAGCTTGTTAAGATCAATATCAAAACGAGGCTCTTGTCAAAAAGACACAAGTACCAAACTTGTCAGGGGAGCAGTTTAGGTCCAATTCTTCACTGACATTTTTTTTTTTTTACATAAGCCTGCCTGCTTTCAGGGCAATTATAGTTGGCCAGGGCTTAATATCAGCAAATCTGTATCCGACCAAAGTACCAGAATCGAAGGAGAAAGGTTTCACAGGGCTCTACAAACTGTCACTTTAAAATGTCCAGAGATTACTGCAGTATATAGAAAATGCATGCCATGCATTTTGTGAACATTGAAACAGAAAGTGCATAACCCTCCTTTGTTCCGACAGTATTTAAAGAACAGTCTCATTAAATTACTGGTCCATTTACACCTGAAATTGAATAAATATTGAATTTGCTTTTTTTTTTTTAAGCTAAGGTTATTGGAGGCCAAGAATGTTTGTTTGTTTTGGCAAATCAAATCACATTTATTTGTATAGCCTTTAATCACCGTTACAGTCTCTCAGGGCTTCACAGTGCCCAACATGTGAAAACAATAAATGGTTAGTACATGACATTCCCCAGCTTTAGACCCTCACAGAGGACAAGGAAAAACTACCAAAAAAACCTTTTAGGGAAAAATTGGAAGAAACTTCGGGAGGGGCTACTCAGAGAGGGATCCCCTACCAGGACGGTCAGGCGTGCAATAGATGCTGAGTTTGGGCAAGCAGCGTATACACAACTCCCTCAAGGCTGGTCAAATGATAAAGACAATAAATGGGGTTTTAGCCTTGACTGACTTAAAGACTTCGATAGAGCTAAGTAAAAGCACCTTGAAGTCACACCTGGCCTGAATTGGTAGCCAGTGTAATGAGGATAGGATGGGCGTTATGTGGTCGAATTATTTGATCAGGATTCTGGCAGCAGCATTCTGGACCAGTTGTAGTTTTTTAGTGCACCCAGTAGGTAAGCCTGAAAAGAGCCTTGCAATAGTCGATTCTCTGATACAAAGGCATGTACTAAAATTTCTGCGTCTGCCTGGGTCAAATCTTGGCAATATTGTAAAGATGATAAAACGCTGTTTTAGTGGTCTCCTTAATAATAACTCGAATGAGAGGGTAGGGTCGAATTTTACCCCAAGGTTTTTAACGTATAGGCTCTGGGAGATTACACAACTATCAAAATTTAGAGTACTATTCTCAAACAAATGTCTATGTCTAGCTGGTCCTACAATCAGCATCTCAGTTTTGTTGCCATTAAGTAGTAAGGAGTTTAGGGACATCCAACGTTTGACCTCCGATAGGCTCAAATTTTTGAAATTGGGTGTTATCGGTTGGTTTGAGTGTTATCGTCTTATTTTAGACACTTGAACACTTGAAGGCACATACTGTAACCAAATTTAAAAAATGCCACATTGCTCTTCATATTGGTATTGAATATGGAATAGACACCCAAAAAAAATCAAATATGAGCAGCAGTTGCCCAAATTGCTGCTGTGTGGTTGGAGCATCTCTGTTTGATTAAAACTGCATGCAATTGCAGGCAGGCAGGCATTTTCACATTCACTGTCAGATAACCTGCTCCTAGCCCCCCTAGTCCTACTTATTTTAACTAGGGATTTGCCTAAAATTTGATTCCTCACAGACAGGAACAGCAATGGTAGACTCAGTCACTTCTGAACAGCCAAGTCATTTAGCCAAGATCTCAAAATACAGACTCATTTTTACTCACTAGCTAGGTAGTAGCTCTGGCTGATTTAATTCAGATGACTGTTCTTCTAAATTGCGCTCTGTGCTACTAGATTGTTCAGTGTAATAACACTAGCTCTACCTGCAACAAGCTTGTAAAGCGCTATAGAATATGAATTGAATTGAAAAGGAGCTCACAATGCGAATTGATGCTATGGGTCAGGATGCAATTCAGCACCTCACTGCAGATTTCAGTCATGCATTATATATAGTCGATACTGTGTGAATTCATAAAAGCTATATTGTATCTTTTAGTGCTGAATGCCAAAGCTTACAGATGACGTTTAATTGAGCTCATGTTGCTCCTCGTTGTTTTTGAAGCTGAATTGTATCCAAACACCTGCCTTGAGATTTGCTGGCTTAAAGGCATTATAAAACAGATGATAGTTTGGTCCAGTGGGGTCTCCGTACGTCTCAAAGCGGCAGTGACATTGTATCAGCACCACCTACAGGAGAAGAGGTCTTTATGAAAGTGAAAAACAAAAGTGTCTATCAGGATTTGCTGAATTCATTTTTGAATCAAATCAAAATTGTCACCCATCTCTTAATTTCTTCTTTCATTTTTATTAGAGTAGCATGCTCTGAGAGACACTGCTGGGTTCAGTTTGATAGTGGTGCTGCCATCAATCTCCTAGCAGGACTCCGCCGCAATATCCTGGATCACACGTCGATCCCTCCCCATCGCTCCCCTCAGTCCTATCAGACCAGAGCACATCCTCCTTCCTTCAGTGCTCTGTTTGCACCTTTAATTTCAAAGGCCTAACAGAGTAGAACACCATATATCTATAATTGTGTCCCCCGTTAAGCATTCCCCGCTCTCTCCATTAGGAATACGTCCATATATGGGAGGGATACTGGGCTTTTATTAAAAATCAGTTATCGGCCAGTCTGTTAAACCGGCAATGGATTTTATTTATTCAGTTAATTGTTTGTTAATGTTTTCTGTGAGTTAATTTTTCATATAAAGGCCTACTGTAAATGATATTTGTTGGAAGTCATGGGGCATGAAAATGGTCAAATTTAAAGATAATCAATATCTGCGTTAAATATAAAAAAGTATTGGTATCAGTATTGGCCTTCAAAAACCCATATCGGTTGTACACTCAAACATCACACCACCTTTACTCTTTCTCTCTCTCCCTCTCTTACATCCCATAGATGCAGTCTTCTTTCCATCTATCCCATCTCTCATTTCTATTAGGGCCGTCTCTGCCCTTCACTATCCAACCCAGCTCTCCATTTTGTGCCTCACGTTCCACGTCTTCTCCCCTTGTATTTTTCACTCGCTTGAAAGCAGCTGCCCCCTGCTCTTCAGCACTTAAACGTTAAGAAAGTGAAGCACCCAAACGAGTCAACAAGAGGCTGTGAAGAGGCCGCTAGCTGTTTACCAGGACGAAGCATCAGACAGGCTGCTTACGGAAGAAGCCGTTGTTAGCCGATATTTTGTTGTTGTCTTTAAATGTGACCATTTTCATGCCAAAGCATTGCCAGTATTCAGTGTTTGTTGTCAGAATTTTATTCTTCACAGGATGAAATAGCCTCTGAAACAGCATTTAGACCTTGGGACACAAGTGTGTTCAAACCAGGCATGTTTGAAGCAGTTAAATTGAGCTGTGGAGTGTTTACTCCTTCTAGTTTGGTTTGTTTGGCGAGTTGACGGTGCCCTTCAATCTCTGGTGGCACCAAATACCCGCAACGGGACCTGAAAACACAAGTCTCATTCTTCTTCCAAGCAAACTACGGTGCAGTTTGTTAGGAATGATAACGTAATCCAAACCAACTACAGGAAATGATCTGAAAAAGCAAGCTTATATGGGTATAAGGAGACTGATGTTAACCTCTGATAACCAGCAGTTACTCATGCTTGAAAAGCCTACACTCCTAGAAGTCAGGGTTCCAAGTGGATCTACCTAGAACCGTTTGAGTCAGAAGAACATGTTTTGTTGAAAAGGTTCTTCAAGGCTTCTTTGTAAGACAGATAGTTCCACGAAGAACCCTTTTCGTTTGAAGAACCCTTTTGGGAAGAAACAGTTCTTCATGGATCCTTTGGAGGGTGAGAGAAGGGGTGAGATAGCAAAAAATTTGTTAACTTATTAATTATCTGTTCCATTGTTTGATGTATTTTGAAAGAACACTGTTCTTAAACAACATAAATGTAAACACAAGGCATTATTCAAAAGTCTGAGAACAATGGCAATTACCGATGGACATTTGTATATTATAGTGCTCACTAACTTTTGAATTTCTACCACATAACAGAAAATATAGTGCTTTTATACAGAGCAACCATTTTTATCCATGGTCAAGGAAAACATTTTTGATTTGATCCTGTTTTCAGATCACAGCACATTACTGCCATGTGCTAATAATCCTAAACAGAGTGTGGGCCAGAAAGTGGGTCTTGAAAGCCAGAAATCTCAGTACCTGGCCAAGAAATCATTGAGCCATTGGTATTGATCAACAACCTTATCAACCCCTCATTTTGTGCTATGGGGTAGTAAAAATCTTACTTAATGTACTTTTTAAAATAAGGAAGACAAATCAGGCAAATCTTGATCACCGGTATCACTGAGTGCAATTAGAGATGAGATCTTGGCAAAAGCAATGGAGAAAATCTTAACCTAACATTACTATTCAAGTCTAAATCTAGCAAAATAACTGTGAGCTAGGTCACCCAGACAGGTCTGCCAGTGGTTGCTCTTTCTGGAGGTGGTTGGTGAACAGAATTTTTGAGTCTATTGTACTCACACTATACTATATAATGTGCACATCCTTTTACTACAATTTTACTACCCTTTTATTTCTTTATATAGCCTACATAATAGGAGGTTAGTGAACACATTTTTGTTTGTTTCCCTTTATTTAGCACATTAGGAAGGTTTTAAAATACAAAGTATGTACAAATATGATCAAACATGTAGTGCTGTGCAATGTAGAAATCCCAAGGGGCTTAACCAGGCTGACATCGTGTTATTGATTTTCTTAGTATTTGTTACATATTTTGGGTTTCAACAGTCAAGAAGAGAAAACAAGTAAAAGAATAATAGTGATAATGCAAACAAGACTGCAGCTCCTACTGCTTACTGGCTCGATATGCAAAACAATTATTAATTAAGAAGTGTTTAACATTTGTTTTGAATAGATTGAGTGAAAGGTAAAATGGAAAGGTAAAGTGGCAAGGAAGTTAATATAGACTTTGGCTCCTCGGAATTGTAAGCTGAGACATTGTTGTTCTAGGAAGCTGAAATTGTCTTTCATCTTGTGTTATACTTATGATTGTCATTTCCCCTGTAGAAACTAATTAACATGGGTGGGGGGGTGCTGATTATGAATTGCTTTGAAGACAAACTGCGCTGTAGGGAGTATGTTGATCTGGTAAATGTTAAGTATAGTATTCCTTGAAGAGAGGCTGTGATTGGGCTTTGTAGTCTGCATATGATACGATTCGAACACAACGCCTTGGAGGACATGGATACGATGCAATTTAGTATGATGAGTGCTGGCCCAGATGATGTTGCAATAATTGATGTAAGGGAAGACCATGGGATAATGCAACAAGAGCCTGGTGAATTCTGCTTAAAATGCCAGTATTTTTGTGATTTTGAATGAGATCTCTTTGATGTGAGGGTTCCAGCACAGTTTATCATCAATTACTATGCCTAGGAATCTAGTTCCAAGGGGGACCTTTTTAAAAAAAATAAAAAATAAAAAAATAAAAAGTGCATGGGTTGTGAGTAGAATCCCTGGGGATAGTTCTTGTTGGAACCTTAAGAACATGTGAGGGTTCTTCGCAGAGCCTTTCATAGAGGTCTCCAGATGGAACTATTTATCGTGGGCTCTATATGGAACGTTTTCGTAAGGGTTCTAGATTAATCTTTGAGAGGGTTCTAGGCATAGACATATATACATAGACGCCGCATTGGCCTGTGGATCGTACGTAAACGTCGCCGCCATATTGGTTCGGACAAGACTGGCCTGTAAACAAATACAAGTAAACGGGGAGCTGCGGTTTTTCTGGATGAAAAGCACTATAACGTTTACATTTCTCAAACGATTTCAGTGAGTCGTTTTATAGTCAAGGGTTTATGATCTACATGGAGTAGAAAAAAAAGTTTTGTCTCCAGTTACTTAGAATCTCGATAGTTAGGCTATAATCGCTGTGTATCAACTCTTGCTCTTTGGGAAAAATCTCGATAGGCCATTTGAATTTTCCCTCTTTATTTGTCCTCTGGGGATCAATAAAGGCGTATCTTATCTTATAATTGTCTTTGTCTGTAATTGTGTGTCTTGGAGTATATCTGTATCCTTTCACTGCTATAAAAATATAGAAAGCAGACTGACTGCCAGTGTCTCACTATTGTAATTTGTATTTGCCGATTTTGTTCCATTTTTCTCAATGATGGTCAATTATTAGTACTTAAAAATGCGCTATTTAAATTTTTTCCCCCCAGTATTTCAAAGTGAATGAGCTGTGTTCTGACCTGGAACACAAGAAAAGCTAAAATGATCGGGACATTCACAGAAAAATAACTTTCTGCACATTTCATGTACATTAAATTATATTATATATGGACGTCTCCATAAGTATTAACCAAGGAAAATAAGCCAAATCCATGCTTGACAAACCTGAGTTTTTACAATGCCTTATGACAATGAATTATTTTCTACCACGTAAGTAATTCAGTTCATGTGAGCCTAACGTTGACACTGCTCTCTTGAGCGTCTAGCAGCGATTATAGCCTAACTAAGTAACTGGAGACAAAACTTTTTTTTCTACTCCACGTAGATCATAAACCCTTGAATATAAAACGACTCACTGAAATCGTTTGAGAAATGTAAACGTTATAGTGCTTTTCATCCAGAAAAACCGCAGCTCCCCGTTTACTTGTATTTGTTTACAGGCCAGTCTTGTCTGAACCAATATGGCGGCGACGTTTACGTATCGTAGCAATGGGCAGAAGCAGTCAATGCGGCGTCTATGTATATATGTCTATGGTTCTAGGTATAACCTTAAAAAAAAGTTCCACCTCATTGCCATTGCAATCTATCTAGCTAGCCTAAAGTAAAGAAGGTGATAACGTTGTTGAAACTAAAAATGGACAAGGGACAGTTAGTGACCGCTCTATCTTGAAGAAGAGGACGAGGAGCCCTTTCTGAAACTGAGAATGAAACTGAGCACTGGGAGTCATTTCGTCCAAAAGCCCTGCCAAGATGGCGCCCATTTCATGGGCTGAAAAAACAGGCTGTGCCCACATAGGAGTCATTCTTGGAGGTACCTAAGACTGCCATGCCTTCATCCATCACACTGACAGACAATAGTGCAACTTAAAGTGACCCTTAGCCCCTAAAATTTAAGCGAAATCCACAAGAAGAAAATCCTCTTTACAGGGAGGTCAGGTTGGGGCCAGCTACTGAACAGCGCCCCTGGAGCTGGTAGGGAGTCAGTGGTTTGCTCAGGGCAATTCAGCAATGTGGATGCTTGTCATCATGGTGGCTGAACTCGAGTTTTGTTTAAAAACTTTTACATAGATAAAAAGTGTGTATGAACTTTCTTTCACATACAATGCAAGTCATTAGATAGGATGAAGACATTGTAGCTGCCGCTTTGGGTCCATGTTGTTTGAAGTGTGTCAACTACAGGCCAAATATCCCATCAGGCTAGCAGATGGCTTATGCCCCCGCTCCACTCGGCTTGTTGGCTTCCTGGCTCGCGGCTAGCGCTTTAGGCTTTGTACTGGCCAACCAGCAATATGCTCAATATGGACAAAGTTAATGCTCCGACAGCCTCTAGTCTCTCCCGCTTCATTTCTCACTTCTTGACAATGTTGATTACCCCTTTGCTTCCATGTTGATCCCAGGGCAGGAAATAAATGTTTACTATGCAGGTTTTAAGGTAATATTTGTCCCCCATGATGAATGATGCATCTCATGAAATGTGGTGCACCTATCCAGCCATCTTTGCTCTATACATTTTCCCTCCAGGGCCATCAAAGGACGCTATATTGCATTTTCCAGCATTTTGAGTTGTTTGAGTTGCAAAGTTTCACCCCTAAGACCTTTTCATTTATTTACTGATTGGCCCAGTGGGTAACTGCATCATTTGTGCATTCACCAATATGGCAAAAATAACTTGTTACTGATTAAGTATTTGCCTCTCACCACTGTCTACCAAATATGAAATGGGATGGATAAATGTGTAATGCTAACAGGCATAAAGAGACCGGGGGGGACAGTCTGCATCTCTGCCTGACGCAAAGTCGGCAGCTGGCTTGTCTCTATGTCCTTCCATCCACCCTTGTCTACCCCCTCGCCAAGGCTCCTCAAGAACTTCCCTGCGATGTTGAGACTGTGGATTTTTGTGTTTGAGCAGCAGTAGTAGCAGTAAACATTACCAATTAAACTCTTTCATTCAGTTACTTATAATGTCCCCATGTGTATATGTAGGACAAACGGGGCATGTGTATCTTTAGAATCTACATTAATATTTCTGTCTCCCTGTTGTCCTCCAGTCCCCACAGTGAAGGCCCCTCCACTGGGCCCGGTGGCCCTGGCAGCGGTGATCGCCGGCCCGGTGTGTGTGCTGTGTCTGCTGCTGGTCTTGGCCTTCTACGTTTGCCACAGCCACCGAGGTCTGGGGGCCGGGGGTGCCGCCCACCACCACCACCACCATCGGGTGCCCAACGAAGAGGACCCCTCCATGGACCACCCCTTCATCACCGTGGGCACCACGCTCAAGGACCTCATCTACGACATGACCACCTCTGGCTCCGGGTCAGGTAGGGTGTTGCACCCCAGGCTCTTTGTTTGTTCATCAAGACACCACTGATTGGTTTTCGATCAAAAGTGGGTCAGTGTTCTGACATCTTCAAAATTACACTGATTACAATTTAACAACACGTCAGAATAAGTTGACATATTTGTTGCTGCTTGGCCCAGAGGGGGAACTGCATTGTTTATAGGGGATTACATGTTTGCTGTGGTCTTGCTTTGTCATTAATTGATTATTTTAACCATTAATCAGTAAATCCAATTCATTTACAATTTAAAAAGAAAAAGCTTTTTCAATTGAACATTCCAAAGTTTATTAATAGAAATTTCCAGGTGGAATACATCATCATAACCACACGGCATTTCAGCGCATTTGCCTGATTTCAGACCCAAATACCTGCACTTTCATTATACACAGCTTTTCAACTGTGTAGTTGACAACCGCAATTTGGCCTTTAGTAAGCAATTGCCAAGCTAACTGTGTGTGTGTGTGTGTGTGTGTGTGTGTGTGTGTGTGTACAGATCTGAACAGAGCGTTAAATGTTAAACGTCTTTCAGTAAATGCTAAGTCATCTGAGGGTGTACGCTGCACACACCTTTCTCTGCTTGTGGGTGTGAGGGTGTGTGTGTCTGTGGTGACAGCAGTGGTGACTCCTGTGCTATCTGCAGCAGAAGAGGTACATGGAGCAGGGTACATTAATGACTGGCTGGCTCTGATTCTGGCAGCTAAGCTACACACACACACAGAGACTACTGGCAAAGGCTGTACTTACGCTACCCATAAATTAGCACCTCCCTATGGAGATTGGCACCTCCAGTAGCCTGCCAAGGAAGGACTTGGAATTGGCCTTTTTAGCTTTCTACACTATAGTGTGTGTGTTGCTGTGTGTTTTATTGTGTAGGCTGTTTTAATTATTGTGCTGAACGAAAATCTGCATGGTGCTTGTGGAGATGTGAGGAGGATTTGCATTCTACTTCCATCTATTTCCTCATCAGTAATTCTTCACTTTGCCAAACCAGCCAAGGGAGAAAGCAAAACAAATGAAAAACATTTTTTATATATCATATTTGTACAGCTGGTACATAATTTCAAGGTGTATCTTCTAAAGCTAAATGGCTTTAGAAGAGAAGCAGTATACCAGTCTGTCCTGTTAGGTTGACCTGTGTGTGTGTCCCTGTCCCTGTGCATTTGCTTGAGTGTAGGGCTGGGCGGTATGGCCTAAAATTTATATCACGGTATATTTCAAATTTTGGACGGTAACGATATATATCACGGTATATAGTTATTTTCATAATTTCAATAGAACATGCTTTAAAAAGAGTACAATACTCTGGGATAGTAAGTATTGCCTGGAGTTAGGTCATTATTAATTAACTATTAGTTAGCTTATGTGTTATTCCTTTAGTATAATAGGACAAATTTCACATAGAACTGAAGTTGAATATTTTAAGAGAGCATCTTTATTGGTGTCTGTGGTCATACAAACTTGTCGTTCTTCTTTTAATCCCCACGACTCCAGCAAAATATTTTAACCTGCTAATGGTAATGATTCAGTATTACTATGGACAGTGTCGACAGGAAGTGCTTTTATTTTGAAGTACAAGGAAGTAACCTGTTAAGTGTTTTTTGTCGCTGGTTTTAGTGATGTTATGAATACGAGACGTCAGGTGCAAAGGTCCGTTTTGTTAGGGTTCAAACCCCGGAGGGGTAGAACCCTATTGTTTTTCACCTCGGTTTATTAGTGGGCTAGCTTAGCAAGCTAGCACACTACTGTTATTCTCACTATTTCTTTATTATTATTATTTTTATTAGTGGGCTAGCTTAGCAAGCTAGCACACTACTGTTATTCTCACTATTTCTTTATTATTCTTCTTTTTATTATTCTTATTCCCCCACTTTTTAGTTTTTTTTAAAGTCTAACTACTCCTTCATGTTTTGTGCTAGAAACTTCATACTAACATCAAAATGTTCATAATCTTTTGTAGTTTTTGGGGTGTATTTTTAGTTTTTATAGTTTTTGAAATATGTATAGTTTTATTCATAGTTGTTTTTGTCATTGAAATACATTGTAGAATGTTCATTTCTCACTCTAGCAGCAGTTAGAAATTTGAAATTTTATGGACATGTTATACATCAAAATGTTGAGCTTTTCATGCTTTCACTCACTTGTAATTATTGTAGTCCTATGAGTTATAGGGTGTGTGTGTTTCTGAAATATTCAAGTTTGTTTGAGCATCATACTCCACATACACACACATTGTAGAATGTTCGGGTCTCCACTCTAGCAGCAGTTGGAAATTTCAAATTTCATAGTACTTTTCTAACTTGCCGCTACTCCTACAATTTTAAAGCTATGTGTACACATTATATATCAAAATGTTCAGCAGTTTATACTTTCACTGACATGTAAATATCTAAGCAATGCCATTTATAGTTTTTGTAACATTTAGCTTTGAACACCTACATGTTTTCCCATAGACAATGCATTGGGAGAACTCTCAGCAGCTCGACTAATACATTTTTGTTATGCAAATAGCACCTCAACTGTCCTCTCTGATTGGCTCTTATGTATTCATTCATAAACTTTGATAGTAGTAGCAGTAGCATTACTAACAGCAGCTAAGCAGCTGCCGACTCTCGGTCCAAGGTGGGTGTGTGTGTGTGTGTGTGTTGGGGGGGATGGGCATCTATTGAGTAGAACACCCTAGCAACGACCAAGCAACACCCTAGCAACCACCTAGCAACACCCTAGCAACCACCAATTGTCTCAGACTGGGGGGAGGATGTGGGTGAGGTGTAGGTTCTGTTGTTATGGTAGTAGTAGTAGTAGTAGTAGCACTGGTAGTAGTACTATTACCCGGTGGCCCGGTGGTTTGGGACCCCTGATCTTGGACACCCTAGCAAACATATAGCAACTCCTTAGTAACTACAGAGCTGCGTAGGCAATACTATTTATGTTTTTTGTAGGATTTAGCTTTGAACACCTACTTGTTTTCCCATAGGCAATGCATTGGGAGAACTCTGTGAGAACTCTCAGTTGTTGACCAATACATTTTTGTTATGCAAATAGTACCTCACCTCACCTCTCTGATTGGCTCTAATGTATTCATTCATAAACCTTGATAGTAGTAGTAGTAGAAGCAGTCTAACAGCAGCTAAGCAGCTGCCGACTCTGGGTCCAAGGTGTGTGTGTGTTTGTGTGTTGGGGGGGTGGGCATCTAGTGAGTAGAAAACCCTAGCAATGACCAAGCAACACCCTAGCAACCACCTAGCAACCACCTATTATGTCAGACTAGGGGGAGGATTTGGGTGAGGTGTAGGCTGGATGCAGGATAGAATTGAGTCAGTGGACTGGTCTAGTTCTACCTATGTCCAGCCAATTAAGGCCGATTGCAGACGGGTCCTTTTGGCCTGTGAGGGGAGGCTGAGAGAGTGAGAGTAGACTGTGGCTCTTATATAGTCATAAGCTTTGATGGTTGCAGTAGTAACAGTAGTAGTAGTAGTAGTACTAGGAGTAGCAGTATTAGTAGTAGGAATATTAGAAGGTAGTAGTAGTGTCAGTAGTATTAGTAGTAGAAGTATTTATAGTAGTAGGTAGTAGTAGGTTTTGTTGTTATGATAGTAGTAGTAGTAGTAGTAGTAGCAGCAGCAGCAGCAGCAGCAGCACTGATAGTAGTACTATTACTTCTGATTTTACTACATATGCTTCTAATACTTCTGCTTTTACTATTTGGCCTCTACTTCTGCTCTGGGGTTTGCACAGCCGGCGTTTGCCCGGCAATAGGTGGCCCGGTGGTTGGGGACCCCTGATCTAGGACACCCTAGCCACCCTATCCTTAGTAACTACAGAGCTGCGTAGGCAATACTTCCGGCTGCACGAAGCTAGCACACTTCACATTTTCTACAGGAAATGTACATTCTAGTTATTCTTTGTAGTCTTATGCTGCGTCGCAAATTCCTGTGAGTTGGAATGAGCTAAAACCATGAAACTTGGCCCAATAACTGGAAATTATGTGCAAATGCTTCCCAAGAAACATGAGCCCAATCGGCCAGATGGTGGCGCTGTAATTAAGGCCCAAAACCGAAATTTTGGAAAGGCCACGCCCCTCACACAGTAACTCCGATTGACTTGAAATTTGACACACAAGTCCAGCTCAAGGTGCTCTACAAAAAAGCCTCAAGAACCACTAAAGTCCGCCTGACTGAATTTTGAATTTTTTGAAAAACACATTTTTGACATCTCCTCCTAGACTGTAGGTCCGATTGCTACCAGATTTTCTGTGGATCATTATTGGACCAAGCTTATCAAAAGTTGCATAAAGGTTGTTGATAACTTATTTAGTTTTTAAGATATTGACCAATGAACTTCAAAAGGGCGTGGCTCAGCACATAATTAGACCAAAGTCAACAACCGTTGCTCCAATCATCACAAAACTTGCAGGATATGTCCACATAAGTACCTGAAACATACCCTGAAAGTTTCATTGAAATCGACCACTAGGGGGCGCTACAAATGCCACAAAATGGGCGTGGCATAAAACAAATCAGACTATAAATTAGAAATTGTTTGTCCAATCATTACAAAACTCGCAGGATATGTTTGATAACAATGTTGAACCACGTGTGTAAAATTATTTTGAAATCGCTCAATAGGGGGCACCACCAGTTCCAAACATGTGCATGGGCCTGGTGCAAATTTGGCCTTAAATCAATAACAGTTTGTCCAAACATCACCAAACTTGGTGGACATTTTTAGTTAAGCTGTTGAAACATGTCCCCAAAATGTTTTCAAAATTGATCAATAGGGGGTGATGGCGTTGTCGAACAAGGGCGTGGGCCTGGCGCAAATTGTGCTGTAATTGTACTGTAACCCACATTAAAATATGGTTATAAAATAAATAGAATAAAATAAATAGATTTTTATAAATTAAGTTACAAATGAATTAGACTACAATTAAAAATGCTGACACTAAATCATTTGTAAGAAGAAACAATTAAAACGTATGCCTATACAAATTCATAGTGAAACATTCCCCTTTAATTAGTGAATATCCCTTTAAGAAAGACGTTGTTTTTTTTCCTCTCTCGGAAAAAAAGTTACAGCACAGGTGCAGAGTCAGAATCGTGCACTGCAGAGAGAGAAACGGAGAGAAAGAGATAGATAATTTACTTTGTAAAAGACATGAATAATAATTTTTTTAAGAAGTTTGTTTCATGGAGTTGGACACTCTTCTTCCTCGTGGTGTGATATTGTGTGCGCTGTACACGTCTGATGACTGCTGAATACATCGCTGCCAGTGTGGTAGGAGTGTTGTGGATCTGAATACAGAACAAAGAACTAGAACTGAGTTTGAAAAGAACTGAAAAGAATATACCACTTTGGTACTACATTACATTTATTTCAAGAATTTCCAATGTTATGTTGTTGTGATGATGTAATGTTCATTTGATGTTTAGATTGAAGAAAGTTGAATTTTATTCTATCTTACCTGTCGGGGAAGAAAGGAAAAGAGTTAAACCCAAAAGGCTATATCTCTGATTTACCTGTCATGGATTTTAAGGTTTACTTACCTGTTTACCTGTGAAGGAAAAATAATACGACTCAGGGAATAAAATAAGACATAACCTATTAAGCTAAAATAGGCATAACCTACTAACCTAAAATAAGTTATGTTAGAAACCTGACTAAGCTGACTAATCTAACTAAACTGACTTAAACTGACTAGACTAACTAATCTATAGGAAACTTAAAGGAGAAACCAAAAAGGTTTGGTTATACTTTCCTGTGATTTAGGCCTATAAGAAGATTGACTTATTGTATGATAAGTGTTATTTTTGTTTGTTTGTTACCTTTCCAATCACTAAATTGCTGGCTGTTATATTTAAAGCTCTGTGTCTCTGGTCTGATTTATTATATTATCATCACCACTCCCACGAACCTAGAACTAGTCCAGTCGTATACTTACGCTGTGGATACAGTGACACAAGTGCTACATGGGCTTACAGTATAGTATTTTTCTGGGGCTTTTATGTTTAAACTGGGCTTTGTTGTTTGAGAATGGAAGCCTCTGTCCTAGTGGCCTTGCTTACTTAACATACAGTTAACTGCATATATTTTTTCGTGGAATTTATCTTCTTCTGTCACTCTGCATGCAGTTTGCAGAAACAAAATGGTTTGAACCCGCGAATCGCCGCTTGCGGCTATATTTTACTTTGTTCTTTGTAAAACTGCAGCATATTGGCAAGTAAATATTCAGTTTGAATGACACCCGTTTTGGTTATTATTAGAAGCTTCCACTTCACTACAGCCTCGCTAGCAGTGCTCGCGCTACGTCTCCATTTCTTCACTCATCGTTGTTTACAGGCATACGTAAAACACGTGCGTTTGTTGGCACGTAAAGGGGAAGAGTACACCCACCTACGTATTTTTATTGGCCTATGCTGTTCATCTGGCAATGCTAAAGAATGACGCTTGCGCGCTCTATGTATTAGTCAAAATCCATTGTCTACTGGTACAAACGGTATAGCCAAATCCATACCGTAGTGCATATTTCTACCAGTGTACCGTTTATACCGTTTATACCGCCCAGCCCTACTTGAGTGTGTCTCAAGGGTTTGAACAATATGGGTTTTTGGAGGCCAATACAAATAATCTTAGATTTAAGCTGCCGATAGCTAATATTTTGTGCTAACACTCCATAAACCCTATGATCTATTGGTCTGAACCTAATGCTCCAGGCTGGGGTCTGTTCACTTTAAATTCAGAAAATATTTATTCAGCATCCAATATGTTGATTTGTCTAACCCTAGTGTCCACGTGTAGTTTTTTTATTTGTTTTTTTGGTTTCCAGGCCTGCCCCTGCTGGTCCAGAGGACCATCGCCAGGACCATCATCCTCCAGGAGAGCATTGGGAAGGGGCGTTTCGGTGAGGTGTGGCGGGGTAAATGGCGTGGCGAGGAGGTAGCGGTGAAAATCTTCTCCTCCCGCGAGGAGCGCTCCTGGTTTCGCGAGGCCGAGATCTACCAGACCGTCATGCTGAGACACGAGAACATCCTGGGCTTCATCGCTGCCGACAACAAAGGTTAGAAACCGCCGGAGAACCTTCAAGAGCCTGGGATAAGATAACAGTGCTCAAAATTAACTTTTCTACTGGTGCTACCGGATTAGGGTGATGTATATAGTTGATAAGTGGCTTTGGACGTTCTGAAATGTTGGCAAAATATCTTTCCACCACAACCTCCAGAACTGTCACTGTGCTGTTGTTCCCATGTGTAAGTCGCTGTTGTGGTTGGAGAATATTGCCAAATGCATTTCTTTGATTTTGTCTAGAGACAGCGTGAAATATAGCCATCTTTAGCTGACACCAAAGAACAATAACAGCTTGCCCAATACAAATCAATCCTGAAAGACCTTTCCATTTTTCTGGTGGATGGGATTTCAACTGTACCCAGGAAGCGGCTTTATTTGCTTCAGCCCAGCTGATGGAAATGCACCTAATAAATTTAGTATTTAGTATTCATATTGTATCAACAATTCATATTTTGTATTCATTCTAATTTGGCATTGTAGCAGAATTTCAATCAGTTGAATTACAGATTTTTTGGGGGGTGCTATGAAGGTAATATATAGGAAAGGAACCAATAATGGAATCATAAAGGAATTGCAACGTTAAAGGAAAAATCCACTCGGGTACATATACTGTTAGATATTATCAATATTATCAATTCAATGCAGTCCAGGAAGTGTGTTGTAATTTACTTTTCTTTGTGGGCCCACTTTCCCTCAACCTGCCTTGTGTACTTCTACTTAAGTTAGTTAGAATCCCTTTCCACAACCTCCAGAGAATGAGCGGCGTGAACTTGTTGCTTTCAGTCAAAGGTGCTGGACCAGGTTTTACAAGTATACCCAAAATTATCAGAGCAGAAAACTCTATGTGCACTAGTTACACAACGCATTACAACTGGAAAACTTTCATCAAACAAGAGCGCCTTGCACTTCTATTACTCTGCACTGTTATAAACCATATCCTCATCATCAACCTCATCCTCATCATCTGCTCTGTCTTCATCTTCTTCTCCAGACTCTACATTCTTGTTGTCTTGCTCTTCTTGCTCTTCTCTTCGTTTTGCGCTTTCGGTAGATGTCATATCTGGCGACGTTCAGAGATGCCGACTTCCTCTGGTTGTACAGAGCCAGGAAGAAACCCCTCACTGCCTCTGTGATCTGCAAATCAGTAGCTTCCTCCTCTCTGATGAAGTGAAGCAGGTCACCAGGTACTACTCTCATGGATTTCATGCATTTGAGCACGGACACCTTCCCTTTCCCGGCGGGATAGGAGGTGGTGTCACACCCGGAGAGAGCGTGCATAGCCAGGATGGAGCGACACTGCTCACCCAGATTCTCTACTGTCGAATTGATATTGAGAACAGTGCCATCCCCCTCTTACTCAAAGAGGGCCAAGATCTCCATTCTTCTCTTGCTCCTCACCACCAGCAGCCGAGCAAACAACGCCTCAAGGTCCCATATGATCTTCCCATTGACCTTCACTTCTTTTGTCTTGAATTTCATTGTCACCACCTTATTTGAGATGGGCACATGACATCCCTGCATGAAATCCTTATCCTTATCTTCAATAAATCGTCAATAAATATGATATGGTGGAGGGTAGTAGTCTGGGAGGGATTTTTTTCCCATAGCACTCTCAGGATTTTAGCCCGGTCCTCTGCGTCCAACTCCCGCCGTCCTTTACCCTCTTCTTTGTGTCCGTTGGGCTTCATTCGCTTATCCAATGCTTCAGCATCGTCGTACATCTCATCCAATGACTTGGAGAGATGGGAGCAGATGCCGAAAGATTGTATCCACACAGCGACCTGCTCAGGGTTGGTGGAGATGCCCTTCATGCCTCCTACTCCCTTCCCTTGCGTGATGCATGTCTGCTCCCCAAACATATCTCCACTCACTGCAGCTGCACGGCCATTTTGAATTGGATTCAGAAATGGATTCAGCATCCTCAATAACCCCCAAAACCACTCCAATATTGTCCAAATCGGCCAAGCAGTTGTTGAAATATTGCCCATATAGGTTATTATGCTAATTTATGCAAATTGTGCAAATTTCCCAACATATGCAAGTTAGCATCCGACAGTTTCTAAATGCTGGGGACCCATACTGTACATTTCTAACATAAAACTTTGGGGTACTCAACATTTCCGGGATCACAATAGGGCTCTATAGGCTGGCAAATAGACTATAGTCTAGCCAGTTATCCATAGGAATAAGAAAAACACCAAATAACAAAAGGGACCCAGAAATGCAAGGCGCATCACCAGTAGAAGTTTTCCAACAGTGTTCCAACAAAGTTTTAGGGAGGATTTTTTTTTCCTTTCTCCTTTTTAAGAAGAACTGTATTTGTTTGCTCAAATTAGAGCTTATCGTCTGCAGATGACCGTGTGGGTGGTATAAATAGAACTGAACTTTCAGTTATCAGTGTAGAAAAGCATATCCACTGAGAGCGGAGTTACTGTGGAGTGTGAATAGACGAGCTGGTAGACGGTGTGGGGGAGTAATAGGTTCACAGTGAAAACATTGACACACAGTCTAACAGCTACCTCAACACAGATATACAGTCACGCTTGTTATATAGATATACAGTCAAGTTTGTGAACCCCTTGTGCAATTATAGAAATGTTTAATTTTTACCATGCTTATTTAAAAACAATCAGCCTTAACTGAAATAAAGGATCTATTTATTGAGGGATAGTGGGTACAATAAAAAGGTAAATTACAAAACTTCATCACAAAATGACTCCTGGAATGCCTTGAACATCAGATTGATGATATCTAACAGTGTTACAGTATCTGAGGGTGGATTTTTCCTTTAAATATAATGATTTCTGTGCCAAAAAATTCCATAAATGTATTAATATTCAGTGTTTCCCTAGAACTTTAGACCCCATTCACGCCTGGTGTTGAAATGCAATCTGTATCTGCATGTCTTATTCAAATAAGAAAAAAACACACATTAATTCAAGGTCTAGTCCGCTAGTCAAGCCTGAGTCAGTTAGGTGGAAATGCAGTCCATACAGTGTTCACATTAGTGAGAATGTATCCGCTCAAGGGCAGAAGGGTCGTTGCCGGGAATAAAAAGACGCAGTTGAGTTTTTAAATACCTAATAACTTTGAATGTTAACTTTAAAAATATATATATATTTTTATGGAATATCAATTTTCTGAATCTGTGTAAACGTGATGTTTCCAATGTTATATTTTGAAGAGAAAAATATTACATTTTTTGTTTTGGTTATGATGTAACAGCAAGAAACTCGATGTGTGATAGTGTGGGGTGACAGCGCTGTCCCGGCCAAAATAGACAGTTGCTAAAAAATAGACCAATAAATGATGATGTATGATATAATATGTAAGACATGCCCTTCCGTGGCAAAGGAAAAGTAAGTCTCATCTGTACAGTAACAGCTTCCATGTTAGTATTATCACCTCCCCACCCACTCGCCTGCTTTGACAGATGCAGACAACAAGGGCGCATATAAATACCAGGTGTAAATGCTGGGGGGAGCAGAAAGGAGGACAAAACCACCGTGGTCATCAGCATCTCCCTCCTCTCTCTTCCTCTCCAGATAATGGGACGTGGACTCAGCTGTGGTTGGTTTCGGACTACCACGAGCACGGCTCTCTGTTCGACTACCTGAACCGCTACACCGTCACCGTGGAGGGCATGATCAAGCTTTCACTGTCCACCGCCAGCGGCCTCGCCCACCTCCACATGGAGATAGTGGGCACACAAGGTGAGACACAAACACACTTACATGTTGGTCTCAGTATACTTGTGAAGACCAACCAAAATGACCAATCCAACCTGTTCGATTTGTATGACTCGGATCTGGACAAGTCTTGACCGTCCTCCTATAGTGTGAGACCGACACCAGTCAATGAGAGCTGATTTAAAAAAAATAAAAATTAAAAAAAACCTAGGAAGTGTGCAAAGAAAAATGCTCCATCTCGTGTTTGTTCTGGGTTGGTTCTCCAAATTCAAATAGTTGTCAATTGTGAATTCCTCTGCAACGCAAAACAAAAAGATTGCCAGTCATTAAGTGTGATGTTTCACAGTCTGTTCAGATATCTAGTGTGTCTCTAGCCATAACAGACTGTGAAGAGATTGAACATCACACATTTAACAGGCATTCAAATATTTGTATCATAGTAGAGGCATACACACTTGACCACCAGTTGGATTTGGAGAACACACACTTGAAGATGAGGTAAAGGCTGGTAACACACACCAGTTGAACGTCAAGACTTTCAAACATTTTTGAAATTATGGTGATGGCCCTGATTGGATCAGGAGGCAAGAGATTAAAGCCCTGATCCTTCAGACAATACTCTTAATAAAGTGTGTTCCCAGTATAAATCCCAGTCTCCATTCACAAACACACATACCACCTCATCCAAGGGCTGCACAATCTCACAGCTACCATATTCTTTAGTGAAAATGTTCACATTTGAACAATCTGAAGACAATAGTGTGTGTGTGGGTGGATGCCTGTGTGTGTGCCAGGCAATGCAATAAAGACTAACTGAAACTCTTTATTTAGTCAGCAGATAGTCTGAGAGGTTGCACTGCAAAGAGTTCCCATGGGAGAGAGTGTGTGTTAGTTTTTGTGTGTTTGTGCTTCACAGTATGTTCAGCTCATCCACTTCTCGGTTGCTGGAGGACAGGGAGTTAGAAACCTCAATCCCTCTATATTTGTCTCGGTGTAAATATTTCTTTCTTTCTTTTTTTTTCTTTTTTTTTCCAATTCGAAGGTGCCTTGTTGAATTGAAATATACTTATTGCCAAAGCAAAAAATTACCAAATTCAGTTAGCAACCATGACATTGTGACATTAAGAGCAACAAATGGTTCAATAATACAGTGCTGTGAAAGAGTATTTTCCCCCTTCCTGATTTCCTCTATTATTGCATATTTTTGACACTGAATGTTTTCAGATATTCAATCAAAATTTAATAATAGATTAAAGGAACCTGAGTGAACAACACAAACAATTTTTTTTAATATTTATTTCATTTATTTAATGGACAAAGTTTTCCAACATCCATTGCCCCTGTGTGTAATTGCCCCCTTACACTCAATAACTGGTTGCACCACCTTTAGCTGGAATAACTGCAACTTAACGCTTCCTGTTCATGATCAGTCTTTCACACCACTGTGGAGGAATTTTAGCCCACTCTTCCATGCAGAATTGTTTTAATTCAGCATCATGTGTGGGTTTTTGAGCATGAACTGCTCGTGTCAGGTCCTGCTACTGCATCTCAATTGGGTTTAGGTCTTTGACTAGGCCATTCCAACACCTTAAATGTGTTTGTTTTCAGCCATTCTGATGTAGACTTGCTTGTGTGTTTTGGATCATTGTCTTACTGCATTACCCAACTGCACTTCAGCTTCAGCTCACAGACTGATGACCAGATATACTCCTTTATATCTGATACAGCCCGGAATTCATGGTTCCTTCAATGATGGCAAGTCATCCAGGCCCTGAGGCAGCAAAGCATCCCCGAACCATCACACTACCACCACCATGTTTGACTGTTGGTATGAGGTTCATACTTTGGAATGCTGTATTTGCTTTTCACCAGACATAACGGGACCCATGTCGTCCAAAAAGCTCCACTTTTGTCTCATCTGTCCATAGAATAGTGTTCCAGGAGTCTTGGGGATCATCCAGGTGCTTCTTGGCAAACTTGAGACGAGCATTCCTGTTCTTCTTGGAGAGTAGTGGTTTCCACCTTGCTACTCTCCCATGAATCCCATTTTTGCCCAGTCGCTTTCTGATTGTGTCATGCACACTGACCTTAGCTGAGGCAAGAGAAGCCTGCAGTTCTTTGGGTGTTCTAGGATTCTTTGTGACCTCCTGGATGATTTTACGCTGAGATTTTGACACGGGGTCCACTCCTGGGAAGATTAATACTGTTCCAAATTTTCTCCATTTGGAGATTATGGCTCTTAATATTGTTTGGTGGAGCCCCAGAGCCTTAGAAAATCTTTGTAACCCTTTCCAGACTGATAGATAGCAACAACTTTTCATCTGGTTTCTTCAGGAATTTCCTTTGATCGTGGCATGGTGTGCCTCTAGACCCCCTTTGTGCTGGCAACTTCAGTCTGATAGTAAGGGTCAAAATAAGTGAGATTTTTATTTAAATTAATTATTCTATTATTTATTATTGACATATTGGGCAGGGTTGGCTATAATGAAGCCTGTATTCAATAAGGTGACTGAATTATGCCTTTAATTGGGTTGACTTAAGGAGGGGGCAAAAACATTTTCACAAGATTGCGTTTTGATTACCTTGAACACATAAATGAAAGAAACAACAAACTTATGTGTCATTTTTTTCTATCAGACTCACTTTAAATACTACTTGAACCCACAAAAGGTTTTGACCAAATGTAAAAATATGCAAAAATGGCAAAAATCAGAAAGGGGGAAAATACTCTTTCACAGCACTGTATATCAATTACGCCATAAACAAATGCAGATTGTATGTCCTTCAATAATATATATATTTTTTGCATTGTGTTCCTCCTGTCTGAAACTGACATACACAAACATACATTGCCGTAGGTATGGCACACTCTTTTTTCTCCTATAATATATATTGTAGTTTTTCATTTAGGGAAATGTTTTTGCTCACTCCAGGCAAGCCCGCCATTGCCCATAGGGACCTGAAGTCTAAGAACATTCTGGTGAAGAAGAATGGGACCTGCTGCATCGCCGACCTGGGCCTGGCTGTCCGCCACGACTCGGCCACCGACACCATCGACATTGCCCCCAACCACAGAGTTGGAACCAAAAGGTAACCACCTGCACCCTAGGGATACCATCTTTGATCTAATCATACCTCATTGACATTGTGATGATAATGGCTTGTTGACTCACCTCTGTGAAAGTAGACAGGTTGTCACCCCTGTGCAGCATAACGGTTGAATTTAGTTTTGGACCTTGACTTTCTCCACCTTACTTTCTATCCTCTTTGATTCTGTCACGAGGTATAGACTTTCACAGAAGGTAACTGAAATCCCCTGAGGTGGCCATTTAGGGTCCATCAGCTATCTTTCGCCCTGACATGAAGAGCCATTTGGGCTCAAATCACTGCAATTTGGCTTTGTAGGCTAGGTGTAATGGTGCCACTGTGAGCGAGTGGTCCTTCACAGCATGCCCCCCAGGCTTCAAAACAACTTCCCACTGTGAATTAGGGGCATAAAGGAAGTCGAGCCTTTCTGTCTTTAAAGGTGCATTTACTGTTACATTTGACTATCCAAATGTAGGTTACTCTGACTCAGTAAACTGTCTTGTCTTTAGCCCTAGTCTCTACTCCAAAACACACTGGAGCAACTGGAGAAGAGTCAGCTCAGTTAACCTGAACAAACTGTTAGCTAGCTAACTAGCCAGCATGCTAATTCAGCAAAGTGACTTATTATGATGCCAATATGTTTTGATTGAAGCTGTGATTTTATGCCAACATTAAATATCTTAAGATTTGAGCATTTTCATACCAAAAAAAATTACAAGAATGCAGTGCTTCCTCCAGTACATCATTCTTGGCAGGGCTAAAAAGCTGGTTGGTGCATATGAATGCTTAGTATGCTTTGCTCAGTATGGGGCTTATAAGGTGGTGAAAATCACTAATCAGGCCATGTTGAAGAGTTTAGTCAATATCAGATATCAATATATATATTGTAATAAATAATATATTGTAAATGTATTCCTGTCTATTATAATGCTTGCTCTGTCAGCCAAGCTGTCCTTACAGTGGGCATGGCCGACATGGGAATCCTGAGCTATCTGGACAGACTCCTTTGGGTGGTGTCGGTGCATTTGAACTATAATGAGGTGTCTATGCCGTTCTGCTGCTGGACGCTGGCTGAAAGAACACAATTGAACAAATTAATCACTTGTTTTGTTTCGAGCAGCAACAGTCTGCAAGGTTATGCTTCCCGTTTCCTCAGTTACATACCGCAGCCCATTAGAATGCTGCCTTTTAAAAATAATGCTCATCATTAAAAATAACTTTTTAATGATGAGCATCCTGCTAAACTATTTAACTAACTAGCAGTTGTGCTACTCAAATAGAACTTCAGATACTTTGCTGAACTGTTCTGGCCTTCTGGCTAGCATAAAAAAACAGAATATTACGCTATCTTTCCCATGCACTGCAAAAAGGACGAGAGGACTAGAGTTTGAGCTAAGTTATTTAATTAAAAACACTTTAGCAACGTGCTAGTGTTAGTTGCAAACAAATTCAAAACATACTTAGGTAAAAGTAAAATTACTGACTTCAAAAAAATACTTGTTTTTTTATTACTTCCACCCTTGCTACCCTGCTAGCTGGCAAATCGTTCCCCAAGGCCACAGATGACTTCTCTCTTTACCTTTCCTTTTCTCTCTCTTTCTACCTCGTCCTGTTTTATTATGTAGACTTGTCTAGCCCCAGGGTTGGAAAGTGAGGAGCATAATAAAGCCCTAGCCAACCTCTGTCCATCTCCGTCTCCCACCATGATCAGCGCTACCAGCATAGCTTTCCTCACAATAGTTCTTTCTCTCCCTCCTTTTCTCTAAGCATATCCCCTCCTTGTGTGTCTTGTTTTTCTCTCCCCTTCCCCTCCCTCTCTCTGTATTGTGGTTTGATGCTGCAGGCGTATTACAGCGCCACAGAATCATCCACTAAGCCTCAGGTCAACGTAGACAGAAGCTCTGGCCTTGGCTAAAATGCATGTTACATATTAATGATCTGGTCCCACCAGTTTCTTACCTGCTACCATAATGCCCAACTTCGACCAAGTATCAGTCAAGTATGCAAACCAAACGTTACACCTCGTTCTTTGGGTAGTCTGATTGTAATCTGCACATTTCTGCTGTCTTGTTGTACTGTATAGAGGCATAGTATCTGTTTTGTCAGAAGTTGACAGTGTTGAGAAACAAGGCCAACACCAATTCGCTGGACTCCAGCTGGAGGAGATCTCGAACATTCTCTGATACATAGTTGGAATGACTTGATGGTGCAAAGCATTGACTTGAAAGTGTTCACGCATTTGAACTTGTATGAAGCTGTCAAGACACTATGGTTGAAGTTTTCTGTAGACTTTGGTTGCTCCTGAAGCTTGAGATGGGATGGAAATTGTACATTTGGTTGGTTTTATTTAATGAATATATCATCCCCTACCCTTGACTACAGGTATTTCCTTGTTGGTGATGTGTTCAGAATCCAGTAGTATTTATCCTCGTCCTAAACTCTGGGAAAGGTTTCAGAACTCCAGTCAAGTTTTCTGGCCAGTGTAGATCTGAAATAATCTTTGTCGATGTTAAGGATTTGCCAGCCCTAAGATGAGGCAAAAGGCAGACCTGATAGCATTTGCTAGACCTAAAGCAAAAGATGACAGGCCCACTAATCAGCTTATCGGCGCTAAGATGTCTGTGATGTTTTGTCGAAGAAATGGCACAGGTAAGCCAGATATGATCAGAAACGTTGGGCTGACATTTCTGCTCCACAGAAAGTCTGTTGCTTAAGGTGCTAATCAATCCTCCCACCTTGTATCAGTATCAAATGCCGCTTGATCGTTTTGCTCCACCGAAAAATAGGCTGTTGCTCAAAGAGCTAATCATTCCTCGCACCTTGTTTCAGTATTAAATGTCACTTTAGCATTTAATGGTGCACCTTGTACAGAGTACAAGACTGAAGTTGTCCACCAGTTTGCATTAAGTAGCCAATAAGAGACGTTTTAAGACTGAAACTGTAATTTGTGAGGAATAACGGGGAAGAAAAGCCACTTCCTTCATGATCCTTCATTCTGTCCAGGGACGCTCTCCAGTTGTCTGAAGCTGTGATGAATTCAACGTTGTACATTATAGATAATTCCTATGCTGAACTTTTTTTTAAACAAGCTCCTTTTATCTGCCAGCCCTTGTTCCTTTGTGTCCCAGGGTCCTATCTTTCAGATATAATCGTCAACTATGTCTGTGTACAGTGGGGTCCAAAAGTCTGAGTCCACAACTCTTTTGTTTCATCATTTATCAATTTGAGAAAACCTTACCAAATGTGTGAACACACAGATCTGTGTGGGTCTTTTTAAAAAATATTTAAGGTGTTTCACAAAGACAACTTTCTTTTTATTTGATTCACTTTCTCCCTTGCTGCTATGCAAATAATTAATTCAGGGCCATACACCAGTGTATTTAGCAAATACTGATCAAGGTAAATATATTTTCCTCTCATAATTTATTTGAAGCAGCAATATAGTTGGTAGGCATAACTGTTGGAGACAGGGGCCATTCATTATCTGTACACCACTTAGTTAAAAAATAATTCAATGAAGACTTTTTCTCTCGTGTGTGGGAGTTATTTGATTGCACTATCGAATCCATCTCATTAGAGATAATCAGTTAAGTGTGTGTGCGTGTGTCAGTAACCCAAGATCTCTGCTGCATTAAGACATGTATTTTATTTTGACTGCAGTATGAACAGAGATTGCAGTATCAGGTATGATGTGAAGTTATCAACCTGTGTGATGCCGTCTAATGAGCATGTTAACCAACCGTTCAGTGTAATTATAATGGTGATAACTGCAGTATCAAGTAGGTTAAGTATCTTCTACTGGATAGGAAAACTTTCCATTGTGTGACAGTGATTGTCCTTTATTATGGATGTTTCAGCCTTTATTGAGAAACATGCTGTTTTGTCGCCAGGTAATGTCGTTACCATGACAACTACTACAATATCCATAAACCAAGCTAACTCCCAACCAATGACACGATCAGAAGAGGTCTGTGTCCTCCTTGTGTCCTACTGCATGTATGATGAAAGTGTATCAGAGTTAACGGAATCATTGAAAATGTGGACATGTAGAGCAGTGTCTGTTTTCATGCTATATTCTGTAAATGCTAGATAACGAACAAACTAGCCAGGCTTGTCGTGATATATGCAATGTAGAGGCGAGATAATGAACAATCTAGTCAGACTTTTCATCCTATATTACATGCTAGGTAATGAACAAACTACCCAGGCCAAAAATAACTTAATAACTTTCAATCCGGCACAAACATTTGCACCACTGTAATCACTGACTGGGTGCTCAACCAAACCTACGGACTCTGTAGTCCATTTCCGGGCTAACGCTGTTATGTACACAGTCTTGTACCTTTTGGCTTTTTTCTGTTTTTCTCAAATTTCAAAACTGTAATGCATTTAGTTCATCTTGCCTTGTGTCACAGTGCCTAGAGGACTTCCACATACTGGTATTGCAGCTCAATGCTCATTAGATATTGACATGGCAGTCATCCACAAAAATGACCCTATGACCTTGAACCTGGAAGGTCTAATGTGCTGCTGGCACATGGGGTGTTGCTGTCCTCTGACTGCCTCATTTGTAAAGGCCTGCTAGAGTCAGATGAAATAAAAAGTTTTAGAACAATTCATTGTCTGTCAGCGTGTGTGCAGTGATGAGAAGTCTTTCCACAAGCCTCATCTTTTTTGTCTTTCTGGTCAGGTACATGGCTCCAGAGGTCCTGGATGACTCCATAAACATGAAACACTTTGAGTCTTTCAAGAGAGCCGACATCTACGCCATGGGCCTGGTCTTCTGGGAGATCGCCAGCCGCTGCTCTATGGGAGGTGAGGATGGAATGGGAGGGGATATATAGATTAATGGATGAATCACTGGCTAAATCGAGGGAGGTGGATGAAAGGAGAGGTTGACAGATTAATGGAGTATGGAAGGACTGACACGCAAGTATCTGAATAGATGTGATGAGGTGTTTACTAGAGCTTATACAGGGTTTTTCCTGGCTCAAAAAGAGGCTCAGGTGGTGCCTAAACGTGACTCATCTGTCTTTGTTGTCACAGCAAACTAAACACCCATACCCTTTTTTATTCAATTTTGTTTTACATAACACTGTCCTAGTTTAGGCATCCTTATTATGACTTGTTGAATTCATCTGTGTATTAACATTACTGTGAATGGTGAAACACTAAAAGTGCCGTTGTTCGGCCACACTTTGACGGATTTGCATGAAATTTGCTGTGAATTTATGGTAAATAAATAATAAACTTTATTTATATAGCACTTTTCATATGCAAGATGAAGCTCAAAGTGCTTTACATAAAAAAAATAAAAATAATAAAAGTAAAAGCAATGAAAAGACAGGATAAACAAAAAAGTAAAACTAATAAAAATAAGAATACCCAATTTTACAAACTAATACAATTTCATTGAAGGCTTTTCTAAAAAAGTATGTTTTAAGTTGGCTCTAAAAACGGACAGTTGATGGTGCCTGGTGGATATCATCGGGTAAAGCATGGGTGCATAAAAACAAAAGGACACTTCTTTGGAACGTCTAACAATTCCAGGGGTTTTTGTTAGGCAAGACAATTTGGAGATCAGAAGGTTATTATTCAAATGTGTGAAAGGCCAAACCCAAATTTACAGTCATGCTTTAAAGTTTGTGAATCCTACAGGGGGTGGTCATAGTTTTATATACTATGAAGAAATAACTTCGTAAAGCCCTTACCTAAACCTCAAATCCTAATGAAGATATCCCAAATAAAGAACATGCACAAATGTATATGATATACTTTCATTCTTTATTTAACAAAACTGGCTTATTTAACAAACCTCTGATATCCTTGTGTGCAAAAATATGTGAACTCCTTCAACCAATAACTTGTAGCTCCACCTTTGGCAGTGATTACTGATCAGTCACTGGCATCTTCCTTCAGGTCCTGACTCAGCATCTCAGTTGGATTTAGGTCACAACTTTGACTTGGACAATCCGAAACACTAAACCTCTTCTTCCTGAGCCATTCTTTGGTAGATTTTCTTGAATGCTTGGGATAGGGGTGGGCGATAATCGTGTTTATAATCGTAATCGCGATTTTAATTATGTAATCGTGGCAAATTTTCAAAATCGTTGATTTCGATTGTTATTTAGGCTACAAGAACGAGGAACGTCTAGAAGTACCAGTTAGCAAAGCAACCAGTGTGGGTGTCTGTGTGTGTGTGGTGTGTGCGCGCATCAGACGTAACATCACTTTCCCGCGAATGAATGGGCCAAATACTTTCCCCAATGCGTGCGTTCATGAACTGTCCCCTTAAAAAAAATACTACGTCGTATTCAGTCACGTCCCTCCGCCCCGTCCAATAACGCCGTGTTGAGACAGGTTTTGACCGTTCGTTTTTTGCGAGCCGCGAGCGAATGTGTCAAGCCGGGCAGGAAGTCAGACACAGGAACGGCATAGAGCATCCGGTCAATTTCAAAATAAAACAAAA
This sequence comes from Hoplostethus atlanticus, assembly GCA_034670405.1. Lineage (NCBI taxonomy): Eukaryota > Metazoa > Chordata > Actinopteri > Trachichthyiformes > Trachichthyidae > Hoplostethus > Hoplostethus atlanticus. The sequence continues at coordinate 288,769 of JAXDDX010000100.1, forward strand.
CAAATAAAATAATCGTTCATTAAACGTAATCGAGGTAAAAGGTTTGAAATAATTGCGATATTGATTTTTAGTCATATCGCCCACCCCTAGCTCGGGATCATCGTCTTATTGAACAGCCACTTTCAGCCCACCTTCAGCTCTCTGATTGATGGCCTGACGTCCCTTAGTGATGTCGAGTCGTCCAGGTCCAGAGGAAGAAAAACAGGCCCAGACCATGACACACAGTTTGGGGTTGCAACCAAACAGTTACATTTTGGACTCATCTGTCCAGAGAACAGACAGAAATCCTGAGATTTGCCCCGGTGGCCTCTAGCAAACTTAAGACTGGCAGTTTTGTTATTTTTAGACAGTAGAAGCTTCCGCCTGGCTGCCCTTACTTCTATGCCATTTCTATTCAGTGTTCTTCCTATTGTTGATGGATGCACAATGACATATGCACACAAATGCAGCAACAGAGGCTTGTAGATGTCCCCATTCTTGGGTTGTTTTTTTGTAGTTTTAATATTTTTTTTCTAGTTTCTCTCTGATAGTTTTATATTATTTATCTCTCAGTGGACTTGATGGACCCCAAATCTTTTTTCACTCAATCCTCTCTTCCTGAGCTCATCTGACCTTTGATTGGTTAACTACCAATACCCATTTATTTACCCACATGATTCTACTTACCCACTTAATTTAACTAATGCAAGAAGAGGTTCACTTATTTTTGCACCTGCACTAATTCCCTTTAATATATTTTTATTTTGCTACATGCACAATTTCCTCTAAAAACACATGAAATTGGTAAATATAAATCCAATTTATTTCAGTAAAAAACATGCACCAATTATTATCTTGTTATAATTGTTGGCACTAAAGCTTTTACACTAAAGTTTCATCAGTTTATGAGAAACTATTTTTGTTTGGCGAATAGGGCGCCACATATGCAATTTTAAAATATATTCTCAGACATGCTTGGGGTTCTCTCCATATCTACTAAGTTTTGTGATGATTAGAGAAATGCTCAGTGAGTTATTTTATGTTAGTCTATGCCCTTTTTCAATTATTTTTTTTAACTTCTGCCTTCACCTGATTGGCTCCCAAGAAGGAGTGTATGGTATAGGTGTGGGTGGGTTCGTACCAATTGCATTAACAAAAGGCTCCTCAAATGCTTCAATCTTCACTTTCACAGACAAAAATGAAATGGTGTCTCTCTGGAGAGGACTATAATTATGCTTTTCATATCATGTACTTCAGGAGCCCACATCTGTTTACAAGACATACTCCTACATCTTGTTGCAGTTGTATATGACGCATTTTTTTCTGCCAGGCATTCACGAGGACTACCAGCTCCCCTACTATGACCTGGTCCAGTCAGATCCCTCGGTGGAGGAAATGAGGAAGGTGGTTTGTGAGCAGAAGCTTCGGCCCAACATTCCCAACCGCTGGCAGAGCTGTGAGGTAGGACACCCATCACTAAGTATCACTACTGCACTGGGACTTGGCATCAGTATCATTTTCAAGTTATCGAAAGGCATCAAAAAGCTTCTATTGGATTATTGTATTTTTACAAAAAATACAAGAATCTGCAGGTTTTCATTCCAACCACACATTAAAGCAGCTCAAGTCACTGATTAGTTCTTCTTCTCTGGTTGAAGGTGTGCTAATCAGTGAAATCAGCTGCTATTGTGCTAGTTTGGAAACGAAAACCTGCATACTTGAGGGTCACGATGGCACGTGATTAAAATCCATTTGCTCTAGTTCAGTTCTAGAAGGTCTGAATATGTATCAAAAAGCAAATATAACATTGGGAAACAATTTGCTTCAACACATCAGGGACATCATACATTTGACCAGAAAATCACTCTACAGATGGCTTAGGATGCAACAGCATGGAATTTGCACCCTGTCAAAATATGTCCTATGGGAAGCACTTTCTGTACTTTTAAAGGGGTACTTTGCCATTTTCTGATTTCTAGAGCTGTTTCTTTGCCTGGTGGGGTTGTGTATAGCATGAGAAAGAAGTTTTCAAATGCATTCTGGGGCACAGACTTGAGCAATGTGAAGTCTGAGAAGAGTATTTGGAACCAAATAATACTAAAACTAGCCCAGTGCCAGAATATTTGTGTCATTATGTATTACTTCTAATTATAGTGCAATCATGAGGCCAGTAGGTTTTATGTGTTGAAGCATTTACACTAACAACGAGTAACAGTTATGTCAGTCATGCAGGGTGCATATGAATGAATCTAATATGAGTTGGACTGGACAATTTCCATTGTCAAATACAACACAATACTGGTATGTCGGTGACAGCCCCATTTAACCCTCATCTGAGGACCGAATCCCTTTTGTCCACACATCTGACACATCTTGAACAGCTCCATTATTATTGCTCTGTACTTGTAATCTGATATACTGATGTGTATTGATGCAGGTTTTACAACACAAAGCAATTTGTAATAAGCAGTGGCTGGCAATAATCAAGCGAGCCTGGGGTTGGTTGGAATATTTCCTGTTGCTTGTTAGCACTGTGCAGCCCTGTAGCGCTGACAGCCACAGTGCTATTTAAGATGTTCTGCCCACATTTACATATGAATCCAGATGCACAGGGAATAAAAGTTGTTTGTGAAAATGAACATCTCACTGGGAACATCTAAGCAGTATAATTTGCACTACCTCCCTGCTGCTCAGCTTCAACATTTCCTTAAACTAATCAAAGAGAACTAAGGGCCTGTTGCTTATGGACTTCTGTAACTGTGTGACAGGATCCACAACAGGGTTAAACAGGGTTTTCTCATGAGCAGCACCATTTGGCCCTGCAATAGCCATGTGGGCTGTTGTATGTCTTTGCCCTAAATTCTGAGATGTAGCACAGATAATGTAGTTTTTGGTAAATAATAGTGTTACTGTCTGAACGCATTCGTCAACTTGTTGTGAGCCTCCAACTGGCCACGTTCAACCTACTTCAGTCTCCACTATACAAACTGACCACAATAAATAGGGTGTCTCAATGGTATAGCCCAGTACTCACAGCAATGTGCCCAGAGGTTGACGGTGTTGCAGTCTCCATACCGGTCGGATGGCTATATGCAGAACCTTCATTCTTCATTCTCTTCTGCAGATGTGGAGATGTGGTTTGCTCATTGTCCGTCTTCCAGGAAAAGCAGGAAGGGCATTTAGCTACCAAAATCGTTTATGTTTGCTTGTGTATATATGACTCCTAAACATCTGGTGTAAAATGCTGGCTGCAGACTCTTAGCGTTGTCGTATTTGCTGACTAGTGTATTTTCATGGTAGTTCAGGTTTCTGAATTCCCCTCAGCTATACTTCACACTGGTCAATGTCCCATATGAAATTATATAAACATTACATTTTTAATTCAATCTTTTACATATTTTGTGTATATTAAAAGTTTGCAAATGTCATTTCTTGTTATTTGATAGCATTTTTAAGCAAAACGGTGATACTTTCTAAAATCTATTCTAATCTATTCAGCCTAGGTAGGCCAGTGAGTCCAAGGTTTGTCGTCCTTCTCAATAACACTGTCATATGAGACACTCTCACACTCTCCCCCGAGAGGAAGCAACCACTTAGCCTGAGGGAGGGAAAGTGTGTGTCGTTTCGCCTGCAATCTCAGGTTTCAGCTCCAACTTAACCGCAGTGGTGCTGTTACACACACACACACATACGCACACACACACAGCCCCTGTTTTATTGCTGTGTCTGTTTAGTGTGGTAGAAATCAGTAGACTTGGTTTTGAGCTGATTGGGAGTAATAAGACAAATGTAATCTGGCAGCTATGGCGCCTAGGGCCTCAACATCATTTCCATGCAAGTCTGTTTGATTTCAATGCAATTACTGTACACTATACACTAAATACTGCCTCAATACTATACTATACTAATATGATTTAGGGGATACATTACAAAAACAAAAACTATACATACTTTAATATATCTTTTTGTTAGTTCGTTGCACTGAACTTGAATAGAAAAAATAGAAACATGTAACACATTTAGATAGTCCAATGTTGATGCTATCTCTCACAAAAAGTAGAAAAAAGTGGCACTTGCCTATTTGCTGCATTTGTACAGACTATGTAATCCTAACTCTAAAAATGACCCCATTTTTAAACCTAACCCAGACAACCCATATTGTATCACCTGAAAGTGACACATTGTAGTCCCTTGATAGTAAGATGAGTATCCAAATGAAGTGACAGAAACACAATGTTATCAGGCGTTGGACAGGTAAAGAGGTTTTGATAAACTGTTTATCGGGAGCTCTCTTACTTTATCATCTAGTTGAATGATTCTTTTAGGAGTATTTGTGCAGCAGAGTGTTGAACAGTGATCCTTTAATCACACTACCAAACACTATGATTCCTAATGTCATAGAGGCTGTTAAATGAAAACATTTCAAACTACACTATTTAGACCCATCTGTCAATGTAAAATACTTAAATACATGGGACTTATTGGCGCCCACGCTTGTTTTTTTTGTTGTTGCCATGTTAGTAGATCCAGGCCATCAGCTCCAGCTATAGAGATGGAGGCACATGATTAGGTTGTTTGATCTCCACTGACGTTTTTCCATCAGACTTGGCGGTTTAAACTAGACTTCTTCACAAACAGACTCTCCTTCAGCCAGCCAACTCTGCCGCCCACACAGGCTCCTTACAGTTGCATTAGAACCAGCGTTGGAGCAGATCAGGATGTATAAAGCCGCTATCTAATGGAAGTACGCACTTCCCGTTGTTGAATTTCTTGGCTCAAGGCCACATCTCTGTCCTCCAGCTCAGCCGGCAGTAATATATTCTCTGATCAGACACACGGGTGGTTTGTAGACTCGCAGTGCTCATCTGCCTCCGTAGATGTAAGAATTGGGGAAGGGAGATGGATTCTGACACAAATTAGCCCGACATCTACAACTTGTGCTTTTTGTGTCTTAACCTAACCTTGAACTCTTGTGGGGGGAAATTCTACTTTGGCCTCCTTTACATATGGCTTGTTAGTATTACTAGCACACAGTACTTCTGTGCAATCTTTGGGCATGGTTAGCTGTACCTCGTGGTTAAAATGAGGAATGGTAACAGCCTCACTCAAATAGATACTTTCCTTCCTCTGTCTAAATCAGATTCTTGAACGTTTTCATGTAATGGACCCACATTAAACCACAAGCCTCCTAGATCAGAGTTAATCCCGGAGACCCATATGGGGGATTTAAGCTGTTGATTTAGTACTGAACTGTCTACACTGTATTTAGGGAGATAATAGTGGTAAGAGTGAAACAGAGGATTACAACATTCATTCTTGTACATTTTATAACCGTGATCATTTGTACTGAATTAAATTAAAGTGAAATTAAACCACATTGAAGGAACCTATGAGGATCACTGGTGGTCTGCCAAGCTACTGTATCTAAGTTAACGTAATATTCAGTAAGAGGCCGAGCATTACACTAATACACACATTGCCCAGTCTAGCTATTGATGGACTTAACTGGTTTTACAGGCGGGGGTGTGTGTGTGGTCTAGTCTGAACCTGCCAAACCTGTGTATCTGTCTGGATGGATATTGTTATCGCAGTCTGCTGTGTGTGTGTGTGTGTGTGTGTGTGTGTGAGCGAGCGAGCGAGCGAGCATGAGTCAGCGAGAGTTTGTGGTCTGGACATAAAACACACATGTCTAGACTAAGTGTGAAACCAGATACCAGTCTTGATGTAAGGAGATCAGTAATGTCAGGGCCACCACAAAACACACACAAACACACTCTTAGGTAGGGTTCCTTGCACCGTGTGGCTTGTCAGTGTTTCCCCCAGAATTGTATTCTTGGCATATTAAAATGCCTCAGTTCAGGTTAAGGGCTTCCCATATCCAACCAGTGTAGTATTGATTAATTCTACAGTAAATATATAATCAATCAAACTTCATCATATCTGTTAGGGATGGAACGGTTCAAGTAAAAAATCCGAACCGTTTGGTTCGCTAGTCACGGTTCGGGGCATGTGTGTATTGTTCGGTTCATATGAAATAGGCTATGAGGCCTACTGTGTGCTTTTTTCATGTAGAGTTAGGCTACAGTTTCTATTAATTGTCACACTAGAAATGGGGAATAGCCTCACAGATTTCAGGCAAAAAGGCATGCGCAGAAAAAACCTTCAAATAAAGTTATTGGGTTTGCTTTTCAACGAATGTCGCTTTTTTCACGTCAATTTGGGGACGGACGCATCTCCTTAACAATTCCTACAGTGTATTTCTGTCAGCTTATATGAGTGAACTGCATTGAGAAAAAATTCTACTCAACTGTCAGGATCTGCTTTTAAGCAACAGCAGAGCAGACAATCTGCTTCCTGTTTACACCGGCAGGCGCATGCCCAGTGTAGGTGAATGGTTACGTGATATGCGTTTTCAGGCGTATTAGCATGGACGGAGATAATTTTTGAAACGGTGCTAAAACGCTTCTGTGGACGGAGATCCTTTTAGTTTCAAAACTCCGTTTTAAAACGGAAACGTATTAGTGTGGATGTAGCCTAACACAGCAGCAAACACAGCTTGTCTGTGAACACACCACTCTCTCCTTGCACTGTATGGCTCATTTTGAGTGAGTGGCGAGATCACCTGAGGTAAAGACATTCGCTTTTTTCACTTGGCTGACTATTTTATATAGTTAGTCAAAACTAATATCATTAGCTCTGTAAGTTATGTATGTTATGCCTTTTCGACTAACGTTATTGTACTCCATGTCAGAGGAGCTTCTCTTATGCTAGATTTCCACTAATAAACTTGACGGATCCCATTCATTTATTAGTAAGAGTGCCATCTAGTGGTGGAAAGAGGCCAGGTTACCCAAACAAAAAAACTGTCATAGTAGTTTGATGGTAATTTTAGTTTTACCATGGTACCATGGTAATTATTGTATACATAATTTACCATGGTACAGGCCCTATTTAAACATTGTTGATGTTGACTAGTACAGGCCATAATTTAATTTCACTGATAGCTTTAGTATTGAGAAACTTAGCACTCTGCTTCATCCATGAAACCGTAAAGGGGAATTCCGGTATTTTTAAACCTGGGCCTTATATGTACAGATTCGTCATTTATACCCCAAAATAGGTACAAAAAGTTTTGGAATTGCCCGCGAGATCGCCTCAGCCGGCAGTCGCGAAATGGGCTCCTATGGCTGCAGCGTAATCCGTTGATCAAAGTACACTAGGCGTAAAGTGTGACAGTGTTTAATTTAGTAAGACCTCACTTAGGCAGCCTGAGGGTGTGTTTTAAGGAGAGGACATTGTTGGACATTGAGGACACAATTGAACTAGTTCTGAAAATAAAAAATAATAATTTACGACTTAACTGTCTGTCTCTTATTGATCTGAGTATATTAAATAGAATTTCCTATTTATTTAAGCATATACCATAGGCCTTCGTCACATGGTTATATGATATTATGCTGTCGCATTTTTTTTTTTCGACTTCGGGTAGCTCTCTCATTTTTTACCATACATGTTTGCATCCCTGCAAATAAATGAAAAGCATTTTGAAATTGGCAATGACCCCTTCCTGCTGTACCAAAAACGTACCGAACTGAAAACCGTGACCCCCAAAACCGTGACCCCCAAAACCGTGATATGAACCGAACCGCGAATTTTGTGAACCGTTCCACCCCTAATATCTGTGATATCAGAGGTGAAGCACACCTGGGGGTTTCCAGTGGCCCTTGAGGGGGTTCCAGTGGTTCCCAGTAGTTTAATATCACTATAATGGAATTCAGTAGAAATGTCAATTAGAGAATGTATAAGAATCACTATTGTAATCCTCAGTTTCACTCTTACCACTATCATCTCCCCACATACAGTGTACTCAGTTCTACAGTTCAATACTAAATCAACAACTAAAATCTTCCCATATGAGTGTCTGGGACTAAGTCTGATCAAAGGTCTGTGGTGTGATGTGGGTCTATTGGGAGGTTCATGTCATGAAAGCAGAGAAATTTCACATCAGCTTCATTCGCCATGTAGCCAGCGCATCAGAACGGCCGTTTTTAAAGCTAACGAAGCTGTCTCATTTGACACTTGAATGAAGAAATGAGCTTCAGCCAGAGCTGCTGATGGAGACAGTGCTGTTCTTGTGAAGATTATGAATAAGGTGTGTGGTGTGTGTGTGTGTGTGGTGTGTGTGTGTTGAAGGAGTTGCTGATGAATGGAGGCTGAGTGTGTGTCTGCGTTCTTATTGAGCGCTGTGGGATATCCCACAGATCAGCCACTAGCTTCTTACCAGACAAACACCCTGAGATTGAGACACATGACACACACAGACATATTGACACAGCAGATGCTGTTTACAGACCTGGTAGGGGAGATGTGGAGAAATGAATGCAAACGTCAGAGGCATTGAAGCTTGGTCAATGTCTCGAAGCTGGAATTATAGCCGCTGTAGTCAGGAATTTTTTTTGAACATGGTCATATGATTTAACCTTATTCTCCAACCACCCTCCCCGTATGATAAAAAAAAAAAAAAAAGAAAGAAATTGTGAAGAACTTAACAAAGATCCCCTTTATGCCATGTACTGATAACAGACCATGGTGGTCTCTGCTAGTCCCTCTTGGCTTGTCTTTGTTCCTGCTTAGGGACTTGATGGGTGCATTCACACCTTTAGTTCTGTTCATTGCACCAGGTGAGCACAACGCCATTCAAAGTCCAAATCACATGGAGGTGCCTAGAAATTCATCCCAATAAGAATGATTTTTGTAATCCTAGGTTTCACTCTCCCCACTATTGTCTTCCCATATGGGTCTCTGGGACTAAATCTGATCAAATGTGGTCCTAATGTGGGTCTGTTGGGGGTTCCTTGACATGAAAGCACCTGAGAATCTCTTTAAACGTGAAGTCATGTTAACCCTTTCTTTTCCCTCTCCTTCCAGGCCTTGCGGGTGATGGCGAAGATCATGAGGGAGTGCTGGTACGCCAACGGTGCTGCCCGGCTCACCGCGCTGCGGATCAAGAAGACCCTGTCTCAGCTCAGCCAACAGGAGGGCATCAAGATGTAGACACAACCACCAAACATACACACACACACCTCCAACTGGCATCCTTATCGTTACCATTATTATTATAGACAATATTATTTCCTCGTTATTATTCGATTGTTCCTCCCCTTTGGTTTGGAAGGGAGGGGAAAACTTTTTTTTTTCCTCTCCTGTTTTTCCCCCCACCCTTTCGTTCGTCAACAGATGATTGTTGCATCTAAGACTGAGGAAATGTGCATGTGTGTTATGATGGGTTGATATGCACACACATCAGGGAATGACGGACGGATGGATGGATGGATTTGAAGAGGGATGGCTGTTTCTGAAGGAGAGAACAGAGGAATTAAAGGAAGGGTGGAAATGCAATCCCCCCCCCATCGTCCCCCATCTGCCTCTACTTCCTCTCCACATGCCACATGACATCTCATCGGCAGCCGTTGTTGTCGCAAGCCCCACCCACTGCAGACGCAACCAATACGCGATCAAGCCTGAGAGGGAAATGGAAACGGAAACGCAAAAGCAACCAGCCAATCAGGCAGCCAGAAATCACCTAGGAGGTTCCTTAGTGGGCGGGGCTTAGCTCTCATTCTGGTGACAGCTTCATCATCACCTTATTTGTCTATCACTTTTTCATTCTTCAGGTCAGGGAATGAAGCTACTCTTGAGTAGGGCTGCAACTATCGATTATTTTCAATTTCAAATAATCTACAATTAACAAAACATTAACAAAACAAGATTCATTGAAACATTTGAAAAATGGAATGTTTTTTTTGACCAATGAACAAAGGTTCCACACAGTGTAATCTGTCTACTAATATGATAGCCCAGTAAACCAAATTTAATTTTTTTAAGCTTTTCAAAATAAAACCAAAAAAACCAACTATTTAGTAATGTGCCACAGTGTTTAAGAGTCATAGTGACTCTTGTCGTCATTATCTCGACTTAAACTATGAATACAGTGATGCTGTGGAGTTTGCGCTTAAAATGCTCTTTCATGCAAATCGTTGTGCCAAGAGAAGTTGTTTTTGCAGAGTGAGAACCACACATTTTGTTCAAAAAGGTTCAGAAACCTGAACAAATATTTTCTGTTTTTCTTCAGTCATTTACCTGCTGCCAGGAAAGAGGGCAGCGGACTGAGCAGAGAAGTGGACTTGCGATCGGTCGCAAATCAGAATGTAAAGATTATTCGAAAATGGAAATAGTTTTGGATTTTTTTAAAAATCCCCCCAAAAAATTCATGGCATTCATCACATTTATTGCAGCCCTATTCTTCAGTCAAATTACAATTGAGTCATTTTGCCAATGCTCTTATTCCAGAGCGACTTCAACTTGCTCAAGGGAACTTCAAGAGGACACGAGGCTGTTGATGGACACAACATTGGCTGTTGCATTGGGGGATTGAACCTGGGACCTCGTGGTTACAGGACAATCTCTATCAGCCACCCTGCCGGCCCAAACAACAGTTTGGCTTCATCTGTTCCTCATCTGGTTGTGATCAGTCGCTCCTCTCTGCAACAGTTTTGCACCTTTTTTTTCTTTTGGTAACTGTTGTTTCTCCCCTCCTCCCTTGTCAGGGAGTCGGACAGGTTAATTTATTGTTTTTCAGTTTTGTTTTCTTTCTGGTGGCAGGGGATGTGTATCTTTTTTGCTAAACAAAACTGGACACGACCTCATTCATTTTCAGCGAACATGCTGCAACATATGCAATATACAGTAGATACGTGTGTCTATTTTCTATACTCTGCTAACCACAGGAACTACAACAACAACAATCAGCTGCCACCATGCCTTCCAAGCCAGCTGTTACCGGAAAGTGCCACTGCTTTAAAAAAAGTCCTCATGTCGGCTGGTGTGTGTGTGTGTGCGTGTGCGTGCGTGCGTGCGTGCATGCTTGTGTCGGAGAAGCCCCCCCCCCCCCCACCCCCGCTAGAGAGTACAGCAGCTCATACTATGCACACTGAAGGAAGTAGGGAAAGCAAGAAGGGACACACGGCACATCGCAGCACCCGCAACCCAGCCGACACTCTGGTGCCATGACAACCACCCACCCAACCCACCACCTCAGCACCGACTCATCGATACAGCGCGCCATCCCAGGGTCTGGAATCTGAGCTCCAGAACCTGAACTGACTCTACTTGTCAAAGTCACTGCAAAACTCAAGGTGGCTTTTTGGAGAAGGGAAAAAAAAAGACACACAAAAAAAGACTTGTAAGCATTACTGAAGTTGCCCTATAAACGTATACCGTTGGATTTCTGTTCTTTTCACGTGTACGCGCCGTTGACAGCGCAGCAGCATGCGTTGTCTTTTCAAGCGTTTTCTTTTCTGTAACAGGTTGATCAACAAAAAAAAGGTGAGGTACATTCATTTAAATATAGCAAATGGATATTTACTAAGCCATAGGTTCTCCAGTGTTTGTTTTTTTTGTTTTTTTTGGTGGCAAGTTTTCTACTAGAATGTACATTTCTGAAAAACAAAAGATGAAAAAAAAAAAAATACCTGAATATCTATAACATGGATGACTTTTGTCATTTCAGCTTAGCAAGCCTTAAGGGACCAACGCATAAGAGTCGGGATTTGCTCTTGTTTTTTTTGTCTTGTCATTTTGTTTAAAAAAAAAAAAAAAAAAAAGATTATAACTGATTACTATGTTAGATGTAGGGTCATTATTCTATCTAAATGACCAAAAAAAAGTATATGTAGCACCTGATTTAACAGTTTCTGTTTTGTTCAAGTGTCTGTCCTATTGCCATACACTTAAACCCATTCGCTGCATCTCGTCTTACTGACTTGCTTGTGTGTAGGGAAGCTCCATCAAAAGCAGTCTTTCAGCACAGAGCAAAAATAAGTAGATAAATTATAAATAAGTGTAAAAAGTCAATAAATTAATCATACAGGAAGTTAGATCCGCCAGACAGTGATTTGCTTAAACAAATCCCACAGAATATCTTGATTGTTCAGCAATAAGTGCACTTCTGAACCACTGCGAGGTTTACTTGTGTGGCAATATGGACATCAGTGAGGCAGTCTATCTGTCTTCATCATTTCCTTTTATGGATGCATAATGTATTGATGTGCTGCTACTTAGTTGTCCTCCTCGCTTTTTGAGCTGGAGCCGCAGTGGGATGTAAATATCCTCGAATTGCCTAGATTTGATCCTTCTGTGCCATGTTGCTTTGTCGCTAGTCAGGCTACTCGTCATTTGGTAGGCAGTCCTCTGAAAGACCTGCAACAGTTTGCTGTGAAGTGGTTCTCGATCATGGTCCATGGAGGTCCAAGAGTCTGCAGGTTTTCATTCCAACCAAACACTACAACAGCTCATTTCACCCATTGGTTCCTCCTCTCTGGTTGAAGGTGCTAATCGGTGAAATGAGCTGCTGGAATGAAAACCTGCAGACTCTTGGACCTCCATGGACCACGTTACCAACCACTGTGGTATCACATCACTGGGCATTGGAGTAGCTTGTTCTTTACTCCACTTTGACACACACAGATCAAACCCCTGTTACAAACGCATTACATTGTATATTGAGAGATCAGCTCTATCATAAGGTGTTCTCAAAGCCCAAGGCTGTCAGCATAATCTGTGTGTGGGGAAAGGAGTATCAAAAGGCATCCAAATGTTGGAGGTAAAGAGGGCTTGTTCCTCCGCAAACCCTGGTAGCAACTGATAATGAAATAACTGCTGGATAATGTAAGAAAATGTCCCTCTAAGTGGGTCAAATTTAATAAAACCTGTTAATGCAATTAATTGTACCTTAAATACCTGTTACAGACCTTATAATGTAATAATTGCCAGTTAAAGGAGCATTAAGTATGACTTATTGACCGCTATGGGAGTTACAACAACATCAACAGGTCTCTGGCAGGCCTGTAATTGACATAAATAATAAAGCCATAATTTCACAATCTCAAAAATCTGCAATTATAGGATTTCTGAAATATTCTGCCGCCTCTAAAAACAAGGGAAAATATAGTTTCATGAAAAAAAGGTTCATGAAATTGAGACAGATTTCATTATCAGCTAGCATTTTAAATAATTATTTCTGTTCATTGATTTATTGATCCAACAACAGAAATATTTTTTTTACGTATAACTAGCATTTTGCCTAATAAATAAAATAATTATAAACTTTTTTTTAAATTAAAAGAAAATTTTTCTTTGCAAACCTCAACTGAGAGTCGCTTCTCAAACTGCTCCGTTGTTATGTTCCGTTTGTTTGTTTTAGTTCCGTTTTGAGTCTTGGCCAAACCCCCAACGCTACCAGTTAGACTCCCCTGGTCAACCAATCAGCGTTTGTTTGACGCACACGACCACAGCGACACGTTGTTGAGACTTAAGAGGTGTGCACGTCGACCCGTCTGCGAGCATCTGCTGGCTACGCTTACCCATAAAGCCCTGCTCTGTGTATAGCTACGCGTAGACGTGCATCTACGCAGAAGTAGAACTCGGCCTTCAGTCACGTGTTTTAATGCAGCTCCAAAAAGAACCACTTTTAACCTATACGCATACTTTAGCCAATAAAACACTGAAATAACATTTAGATCAGCTGTAAGAATGCTGTCCAAATGTCCTTAGTTGGGACGTATTGTCATTGGGGGTGAAAAGCATCCTGGAAGCTAGACTAAGATTGACTGAAGGCTCAGTCGTCCTTCAGTGACATCTAGAGGCAGGGGTATGCAACTGCAGCTTAGCTTATTATTAGCTTATTATTTTGTTCCGTGATGGGACCAGTGTTCCCCGAAACTTTCCGTTAACGCAGAAAAACAGAGCTTCTTATAATGCACATGCTGGTTAATTTAACTATGTATGAAAAAAATGATTACAATATCATAAGTCTGAAGAGGTTTTCAGTTTTTCCAGCAATTTATTACATTTACAGGTGGAATAACATTTTTGACTCATTTCGCGGGACATTACATATTACAACTATTATCTGTTGCTACAGGCCTTGTTCACCTGTCTCGTTCGCGAGTTGTGTCGAGTGCAATGTTTGACAACGAGCAGACAGTATGCTGTGCCATACACACCCATGTGAATAATTCCAGTGTTACAGCCTCTTCTTTGGAATGACATATGCTTAAATATGCAGACAGGTCAGTAGGGGTTGAAACAGCATACGAAGCCTTGTAAATATCGATCTGCATCTATCTTGTGGATTAAACAAAAGTGAAAGAAGAAAGCTATTATGTTTTGTGAAGAAAGTTAGTGGATATTGCTGCTATATTAAAAAGTGGGAGACTATGCTGAATTAAATTTTGTGTACAAAGGCTCTGAAACCAGTAGGGCCAACTGGGGCTTGCCAGGGATGACCAGGGCCAATGATTCATGCTTCTAAGCCGGGGGGGCGGGGGCTTGGTGCTGGTGCAGAAAAGTAACTATTATAGTATCCCTTTAAGTAAGCCCCGGGTAGCCCTGCTGGGTCCTTGTATGGAAAGGGGGCTAACGAGACTGTACAGTATGTGTATACCATTAGCAAGGTCATTCTCTGGGACATATTAGCAACAACAACAACAGCTCAACTCAACAGCACCTCTGGTAAGCCTCTACTAGGACAACAACCCTCATTCTGTCTTAAAATCACCAGCAGCCTTGTTCTTTTCCTTTTCCAAATCCAAGGTGACTTAACTGTAAAAAGGAAACATTCTCATCTGGCTAGGTCTCTCTCTCGCGTGCGCGTTCTTTCGCTCTCTGATTTAGTTTTGTCTTTCTCGCCGGTTCATGTTTTCCGTTGTTCGTCCCTCTCTCTCAGTTACACTCAGATATCTCCCAGCCACAAGGGCCACACTTCGCCACTGCCAATCCCCTTGCGCTTGGGCTAAAATCCACCCCTAGCTTCTTGCATTGCCCCTAAACTCCTGTTGAGGTTGAAGTGTTGAGAGGAAAAGCTTGTCTGTTAAGTAGGCCGTGGGTTATTCTTCCCTTTCTTTGGAAAGGCATGGGGATTAAACCATAAACGCGGTTTCATTTTTGGTGAGTTTTCTGGGTTTTTTAGTTCTTTCTTGTTCTTGGAGTATTTTTGACCACTGTCAGGGCCACGGAAGCATTGCAAAATTATTCATCCTTTAGAAAGAAAACCCATTGCACTTCTAATTTCACTTCTTTGTTCACCGGTCAATACAGTGGGAAGCTCTAGTGTGTGTGTGTGTGTGTGTGTGTGTGTGTGTGGGAGCACAAGTTTAATTGGCCAAGCACTTTTGTGACTCGCACCCATTGAAGGAGATATGATCTGGTCAATCGGAGATCAATTCAGTGAATAACTTCATGTGCAGCCTCTTTAGACTTAGCCAAGAAAGGTACAAAATAGCTGCTCTGCTCTGTGTGGATTGTTGGAGGGCCAAAACAGGGACATGATGTGAACTATGCCAGCAGCTCTACCGCTTCAAACCACGCACTGAAAAACTACAACAGCTGTGAATGTATCAGCTCTCTCAGAGTCTTCAACCAATCCGGCAAAGCCGAACCATAGCACAATCTGCTATAATTCAGCCCAAAGGTCGTGCCGGAGCGCCGCAACTTGACGAGCACGCAGATATCCACCACACGGGTCTCTTTCTCTCTCTCTCTCTCTCTCTCTCTCTCTCTCTCTCTCTCTCTCTCTCGTTATGCAAATTCGGGGCCTACCATGTCCGCCCTCTCAGTTAGTCCCGCTGGATCACACAGGTTGAATGATCTATCTATGCTAGCACGATCCACACACTGTGAATGAGGACCTCATTTGGACCTCGAATCCAAAACCATTAGGGACGAAGGACGGTGGCCCTCCAGGACCAGACAGAGCAGTGGCGTTTTCAGGGAGCGAGATCACCCAGTGATCACTGCGCAGAGAGAAAGGTTGGATCTCAAAAGACTTCTGCGGAGCACCTCTGTCCTCTGAGACGAAGGAGGTGAGGATCCAAGGAGGCCGTGACTTAAAAGACCTCGGCTCTCCTGGAGCGTCTTGCGAATTTGAAAAGCCAGGGTCAGTCTTGAGATCGAAACCGAGGGATGTTTGGGTCACTAAAGGGTTAGAGTACGTTTTTTTCCACTCTGGTTGGCTGCTGCAGTGAGGCCTTTGTGGCAGGGGAGAAGAAAGCTTTATTACGTTTTATTTGGTGCCTAAGTTTGACAAGACTTCCTTTTTTTCCTTAATTTTCCACCTTGAATGACAAGACTGCATGTGATTGTGTCTCTGCATTGATGTCGGCATTACCTGCTTTATAGAGAAGTCATCCAAAAGCTGAAAAATATTTTAAAAAGCATAATTAACATATTAAAAAGGTAATTTAATCAAAAAGAAAATACCTCCTTTAAAGACCAATGTGTTTTACCTCACTGTATATATTCGATTTGTTTACTCCAAGTTTGCAATTCATCATTTATTTTTTTGTTTCTATGAAATGCTTAAAAAAATTGAAGAGAATAAAACTTTTTTTTCTTTTTCTTGTCAATGGTACTTTTTTGTCACATGGCATTGTATCGTGTTTGTGTTGTGCCCAAGCAGTATACTATTCCTCTTTATACCATGCTCTGTATATGACCTGTTGGTTGTGTTCTGTGTGAGCTGTACAGTCAAAAGCGCTTTACAAAATGTCCAAGCCCCCTTCTGAGCTCTGGTACAAATGCCTTGTTCGATACGTTATTTCGTAAAAAACAAAACTACAAAAAAAAAAACTGTCAAAAGTGCAGGCGGAGGGTGGAAGCGAGGGAACGGACTCTGAAGCTAAAAAAAATCCCTCAGCAAATTCTGTCCAACCCTCCTCACCTCGCATCCCTCTTGGATTTTTAAACGCATATAATCTTGACTTTTATTTTTTTTTTATATAGTATGTACAGACAAATGAGAGATCAACATAGGAACTAGAGGATTGACACTTATGTTAACTTCTAACATAGCTGGAGTAGAAAATGGTGTGAATAAAGAAACAGAGTTTCATTCCAAAAATTGTATCCGTCTGCTTTATTTGCTGGCCTCTCTTCATTCCTCAATACCTGGAAGCTATCCAACCTGATCATGGATTATGGCACAATCGTTTTTTTCCAAATCACGAGCTTTATTGAGCAGTAAGAAAGTAACGAAAGGAAGTAAAAGTTGTATTATTGTGACAATTTAACTTATAAAACTTAAAGCTATAAGTCTTCACGTCTCAGCTGTCCCCCAACGTCCCCCTCTTCTGCTGTGCCTGTGGACTGCTGCCATAAAGTGGTGTCTAGATATGATGTACAGACAGGTGACAAATTAAAGGGAAAAAACCTGAATAAATGAGGGGAGAAACATAAGGAATGCAGATGCTTCCATACAGCTGAGAATGTCAATGCAGGACATGATCAGACTGTCAAGAACAGTCCGTCGACAACTACATAGTGAGGGATATTACAGTAGGGTTGCAGTCCATAAACCCCTCATCACAAAGACCAATGCACATTTGAGAGTTCAGTGGTGCAAAAACAATCGGCACTGGTCTACAGAGATGTGGGGAAAGGCGATCTGGTCAGATGAGTCATCCTTCACTATATTCTCCACAAGTGGGCGAGTGCATGTGTGGCATACACCAAGAGAACGGTACATGCCTGAATGCTTGACCCCTACAGCAAGGGGGTCCGGGGGCTCTGCTATGCTATGGGAAGGAGGAAAGAAGGAAGTGTCACTGCAAATCAATACAAAGTTATTCTGAGTGATCACCAAGTCTCTTCCAGGATGACAATGCCCCCATCCACAAGGCCCGAGGGGTCACTGAATGGTTTGTTTGATGAGTATGACAATGATGTGAATCGTATGCTATGGCCTTCGCAGTCACCACATCTTAACTCAATTGAACATCTGTGGGTGATCTCCACCAGCATCATCAAAACACCAAATGAGGGAATATCTTTTGGAAGAATGGTGTTCCATCCCTCCAGTAGAGGTCCAGAGACTTGGAGAATCTATGCCAAGGCGCATTGAAGCAGTTCTGGTGTCTCGTGGTGACCCAACACCTTACTAACACACTTTATGTTGGATTTTCCTTTAACTTGTCACCCGTCCGTATATACAGTAGCTCAAACTCGAAAAATTCAAAAACATCTGCAGAAATTGGTAGTGATGGTGTAAAACAGCTCAGGTGCTGCTCCAGATCTTCCAAAGGCTGAATTGGGTTCAGATCTAGTGACTGGGCCAATCATGCTATATGCTTTACATCAGTTTCATTTCATATGCATTTAGATTATGTTTACAAGTATTCTTACAAGTATTCTGATACTACTCAACCTGGTTTAAAATCATACTGGAGTTGCTCAAAAATTCAGTTTTGACTCAAAAGCTATCAGCTGGCTTGAAAGAACTTTCTCTAAAACCTCAGAAGCTTGGAGAAAGGCCTGTAGCTGCATAGATTGAACTGTTCAACATGTTTTAAGAACAGTGCCAGTGCAAAGGGAACTATTGATTAAAAAAACAACAGCAGGACCAACTGTGTCAAACATCTCTTTAGGGAATTTTGCAGGAACAACATCAAGGGGGCAAACTGGTGGACTTCCAACAACATAGCTTCTAGCAGAGATTAGAGGGAAATGGGTTGAAAACAAGCTAAAAAACGAGCGATATCCTTATTAACAGCTATGACCCAGTCGGGGAGAGTGAACTGAAGCTTTTATGTGCTCAACCTTTTTGGTAAAAACTCGACACAATTCTCCGGAGATTGCACTTAATCTTGGATTGTTGCGATTCTTCGGTATGAGATCCAGGGGCGATTTTAGGACATGTGGTTCTGCTGCTTTTCATCAAGTACTTTCTTATATCCATCTATGGAGTGGTTTATTTGTAGGCCATCTATGTTATGAGAGCTGACATTTCAGTAATTGTATTTTTCAGATAACATTATACCTGGCAAGTTACAAAGCTAGTGTGTGTTGTAGCTAGCTAGCTAACGTTAGCTAACTATAGAGCGCAACAGTGACCGCCCACTTTTTTTACTGCTCTGGTTCCGGAAGTAAATTTCCCATTCATTTACTCCATTGACATTTCAGAAAATCCTTATATAAAGAGTTTTAAGGCTGGAACCAAGCCAACCAGCTAGATGATGAATCGTGACCATAAAACATTTGATTCTGAACAAAAAAAAGATAGGAAAACGGAAGAAAAGGCAAAGGTACAAGACTGTGTACATAATTATTTTATGAAGTGAAGGAACTACTCATCCCATAAACCATTGCGAATGATACATTTCCAAAAACTTCCAAACTAACGATAGTTTAGCGCGCTTCTTCTTGAATTTAACATTTGTCAATAGTATAGTGTTGATATTGTTGTTGTTTTGTGTGCGTATATATAGTGTTTCATATAGTATAGTGTAAAGTGTTGTCATCGACATGGTACAGTGATTCGTTCCAGCTGCATAGGATAAGCAGCTAGCTAGGTTACGTTAGTAGCTAGTAACGTTAACGTTAGCTGACAAGACGTTCGCGGGTGCGGTAAACATTTCCATGGTAACAGCGAGCTCCACCAATCAGAGACGTCGCTGTTACACTTGTTTTGTGGGGTAGTGTAGTACTTCTCCATGACATCGCAAATAAAACATGTTTTTCTCAAAACAAGGTTGATATCATACGGACTTGTGGCTTCTACAGGAGCATACACTATCGTTTCACAATCTACTAGCTTGTGGTGAGTCTACATTGGATGGTTACGACATTATGGCTAATAATCAAAATCCCTATGCAGAATATGAATGGGATTTTCACTTCCGGAACCACACTGTTGAGCTCTATAACAGAGGGGAGTAACATGCCTTTTAATTTCTATTACAAGTAATAGACTATTGACTGTGCAATTCTCAAGTTTTCTCTCTCTCTCTCATCAGTATGTATGCCTATGAGCTGGGCCTTAGCCTAGCTTATGTAAAAAAATAATATATATTTTTTAAATCACTTAGATTTCATAGGGTCTAAAATCGCTCCTGATGAGATCACTGAAAGCCACTTGCATCCTGAGTTCTTTCAGTGTCACAATAGACCTATAATCATTTTGCCTCCCGTTGGGCTCTCCTACACTCTTTCTTCAAGGCCTTCAATTCGCACATTATGAGAGACGCGGGTCAGTACTGCAGTTTGGTTCAAGTATAATGGTTCTTTTCAGAAAAAAATATATTTTAAGTTAAAGTAGGCAAAGAGTGATTATAGTAATAGTAAAAGTTCAGTTTTATTTGAACTTTCTTGCAATTGTGGTCAATGGTACGGTGGCCCTGAGAACTCAACGCACTGCAACTTAAAAAAACACATGCAAGTAGACAAAACACAAGCAAATTAAGAAAACATCTTCATCAATTTGACAACACACGTAACAAATTAAGAAAACATCTTCATCAATTTGACAACACACGCAACAAATTAAGAAAACAAACATCTTCATCAATTTGACAACACACGCAACAAATTAAGAAAACATCTTCATCAATTTGACAACACATGCAACAAATTAAGAAAACAAACATCATCAATTTGACAACACACGCAACAAATTAAGAAAACATCTTCATCAATTTGACAACACACGCAACAAATTACAGACACTGGGCAGTGTTGGCGCCTGCATGGTCCCCTAGTCCTATGATGACGCTGACTGAGTTGCCGTTGCTGTGATGCCGCCCCATCAGATCTGGATGTCCCACCAAAATAAACTTTCATATATTGTGTATATGCTGCTTGACCAAACTCGGCATCTATTGCACGCCCAACCGTCCTGGTAGGGGGATCCCTCTCTGAGTAGCCCCTCCCAAGGTTTCTCCCAATTTTCCCAGTGAGGGTTTGTGGGAGTTTTTCCTTGTCCTCTGTGAGGGTCTAAGGCTGGGGGATGTCGTGTACTAACCATTCATTATTTTCACATGTTGGGCACTGTGAAGCCCTTAGAGACTGTAACGGTGATTAAGGGCTATACAAATAAATGTGATTTGATTTGATTTGATTTGACAACACAACACACTACAGAAACGCGCTGCAATTACGCCAAACGACAACGGAAGTGTTTCCAGAGGACACTTAAAAGTGATGAACACAGTCAGTGGCGTTGGAAATATGTAAGTGTTTTTGGTTTATTTTAACATTGTGATCACATGATTCAGATATTATTGCAAATATCTGCTGTTAACCTAGCGTTGGCCTTTTGCTTATTATTACCCTGCCAATTCAAATAACCTGACGAAATACACACAATTAATTGTGAAACGCGCTAACTTTTAGCTGTTAGCTAGCTATAACATTAGTTATAGTTAAGTTAGTTACTTCAGAACCCGTAATAGGGGACAAGCAAGTAAAACTACAGGTAGGTTTTGCTGACATGACTAATGAAACCACTCCAATCACTTTGATACATTTTTTTTTTTAATCAGTTAGCATAAGTAAACATAGCTGGCGATCCTTAAAGTAACTAATCCCCAATTGGAGGATACTAACACTGGTTAGATAACTTTGCCTATGGAGCTATAAAGGAAGAATTTTGGGTTTAATCTAACGTTAGCCATACAATTTAGAGAAAATATATCTCTGTCCCCATGTATGTATGTATGAATAAAAGTGTGTAGGTTAAAACTTTTGTGTGGTACAAGCTGTTATCTATGATAATCATAAGGGCTTCCCTTACACCTGTGTTTTTCCTGCCATGACAAGTCAAAATGTCTGCTGTGAACAAGGTCTATATATCACAGGCATTCGTATGCTAAGGCAACATGTTAATATGTTTTTATCCACACTTAGCATTCACATTGTTCCTTTTCCCCAGATAATGTATTGTCCATATTGTGGAGTCAAATTGGCTGTACGTATTGGACGTTTTTGTGGCTCCTGTGGCAGCAACATTCAATTGTTGGCACCTTTTCTAGAAGATGGTAAGCTCTTCCCTAAAAGTCAAGTATTTCAGTAGTGCTTGAGTTTAAATGTCTTATTTGTGCATGATGTGGTACCGTGTTAATGAATGATGTAGCCTACACTTACTATTTAACATATATTGTAGAACTACTTATTTAAAAACAAATGCCAACAAGTAAAAAGCAGCCTAGCAGAGTTGGCCAATTGTGTGTTCCCTCACGTGCTGATGGGTGTGCTTATTGTTGATATCAACTGGTAGAGTGCTTGGTCTGGTGAGTTATCTTTTACTAACCTTTTGAATTGTTAAAGGCTCTGCACACCATGGGTAAACCCACACAGTTGATTGTAATTACTTTGGCTAATTAGACCTCTTCTCAGGACTGTGAGGTGTGTACAGACTGTGTTTAATTGACATCTCCCTGACTCTTCTGTTAGCTTTGTTGCACTGTTAAGGGCAGACTAATTACGCCTTAATCATCCTTATTAGTGCATATACACAAATTGAAATGAATATAGACAAAAGCATGCATGTAGGTTGCTGTGTCCCTAATGACACAAAGAAAAAAGGAGTGGAGCCATTTGATGTGTGTATGTGGGCACCAAATACGGGCACCAAAAGGCAGAAAGAACATGAGAAAGGCTTGGACTGGCAACTACTTTGGATTGCAATGAGTTTTAAGCTTGCCACTGTTCCTCAGGCAGCATCAAGTGGTTTATACTGACATGTCCATAAAAATAGGGTATGAACATGACATGATTTATGCATAACCAAATATTCTTGAATACAAAACAAGAGTGGGATGCTTACGTCATTGGTAAGGTTTTGCATTTCTCTGTGGATTCCTGCATTCCTAATGACCTTGTTCTCTTTTCCCTGGCCCAGGACCAGTATCAGATGAAGTCGCAGAGGCAGGCCTCATCCATACATATTTCTCAGAGGGCCACACGTATGAGGTGATCCTTGATTTTCTTGGAAAAAAGCACAACTTTTTTATGAGTCTAAGCACCTTAAAGAGGAGGCTAAAGAAAGCAGGCCTAACTAGGAGGACAGACTATACTCCCATTGCCACTGTGCATGCAACTGTTGCACATGAACTGAGAGGCTCAGGTCAGCTGTTAGGTTACAGAGCTATGTGGCAGACACTGCAACAAAAGTATCTCCTGACAGTTAAAAGAGATGATGTAAGGCATACACTTGCCAGACTGGATCCATCTGGAGTTCAACTTCGCTCTAGACGCAGGTTTGTCCGAAGAGGATACTTCACACTGGGACCAAACCAGGTGTGGCATGCTGATGGGTATGATAAACTGAAACCCTTCGGTATTGCCATCAGTGGCTGCATCGATGGCTTTTCGAGGAAAGTTATGTGGCTCAGAAGTGGCAGCACTAATAACGATCCAGGGATCATTGCGCAGCATTATATGCAGTGTGTATCAGACTTTGGACAACTTCCAGCTCGCCTTCGCACAGACTGTGGAACTGAAAATGGCACTATGGCAGCCATTCACTGTGCCTTAAGATCACAGCATACAGATGACTTTGCAGGAGCCCTCAGTCACATGTATGGCACCTCAACTGCAAACCAACGTATCGAGAGTTGGTGGTATTTCTTCAGAAAGCAAAGGTACAGGCCTTTTAAGGTCAATTCCAAGAACATATAATATGTAATGCTGCTATGTAGTCAGTCCTGTGCTTTTTTGTTTTCACATGCCAGGTTTTCAGCAATCTATATTATAAAAGAATAACACCAGAAAGACAGTAAAATACAAAAATACTTCATTAAAGAAGCAATTACATCATGTTTACATCTGTGATGGGACTGGTTTCAGCAGTCTGAATTAATGAAATCAAGTGTGTATGTTCCAGTTAGTGTTTTTAGTAAAAAAAAGTTCCTCTTTGCGTCTCCCCGGAGTGTTTCCTTGCGGAGCAGCGGGAGACAGACTTGAAAAATCATGAACCTGTCCTTTTTAAGGATTGGGCCCATAAGCAACATCATTTTACATTTGATTTGATTTTTGAAAATGAACGCCTGTGGCTAGGTGTCTTTTATTTGCTCCTATTTTGCTATGTGAGATTATTCTTGCAGGAATCAGCAATTTAATAATAGAAACATATTTGTTGTTGTAGAAACTAGAAGGGAGACCATCTCAGTTTACAAATTTTGTAAAAAGTGACTTGCTTCAAGTTCCATAATCACCTTTTACAGTGTACTCAGGATGGTCATGCGAGTGAACACATTTAAAGTATGGTTTCTAATAGTATGAACAGGGGAAACCAAGCACTGACATAGTTCAAGATTCTGCTGGTGAATCCAATGCATAAATCCTGGTTTAGAACCAGGCTTGTTGTTTAAATGATTACTTTTAGAAATCATTTCAATAACATTTTTTCAGCACTGTGGTAAAACATTATGTTGTCATTCCACCATTAGGACTCAGTTCTGGATTGATGTCTTCAGTGACCTGAGAGAGAGGCACCTTTTCAACGGCAGCCATGAGCACAAGTGCCTACTACGGTATGTCTTCTTGGGCGTCCTGCAGAAAGAGCTTGATGAGTACAGACAACTTTGGAACAACCACACCATCCGACCTGTTCGTCAATCTCGTTGTCCATCGGGTAAACCAGAAGCCATGTACCACCTGCCTCACAGGTTTGTATTTAACCCATGTGATGTGTGACCATGTTCAGTAAATATCAGATTGCATTTTCACTTATGTAAGTTTAAAGACAATGTGTGTGATTGCCTAAAGCGGATCAAAGTGTCAGATGCTCTTAAACAACAACAAAAAAAAAACACCATTCCACACCAAACCTACATTTAAAATGTACAAAGCAAAATGGTGGATTTATCTGAATCAATACAAAAAAGTGCCTTCTGGTAGAAGCAATTATAATGATCATATTTGACTGAAAGAGCTGCTGTCAACCTGTGGCTGATTTGTCATCAGAAATTCAAGGTCTATGTTTATAATTTATTACAACTGACTTAGTTTTAGTTATAATACTAATTTAGCATTTTTTGCCTACCTAAATGATCAATTTGTAATGACTTCCATTTCTGACTGGCCTTAGGTTTGACGGAAGGGAGTGTGGATTTCCAGTGTCCCAGGAAGCCCTACACCACTTTGATGACATTCTGCCAGCTCAGCACAGTGTGGTGATGGTAATCTTCAAGTTCATTTTGTGGACTTGGAGAGACAGAGTGGGCTGGCTCCACCAGTCGACTGGACAACTGCTGTTGAGAATTACATATCACTCAAAAATATGTCTGGACTTTAGAATCTTCATTTCCTGATTCTGCAACATAACATATTTGTCACCTCTGCCATGAAAGTTAATTTATTTACTATTTGCGGGGCACATTCATGCTCCCAGTAGGGCATTGGTTTTGGGGAGTTTTTGTTTAATCCGTATTTTACTCATCTAGACAGTATAGTGTAAACTGAAAGTAACTGCTAACTGGCAGAAGTCTGTATTTGTTTTATTTTTATTATAGAAGGACTTAAACCTTTATACATTTTTAGTTTGTTTAAATTAAGAAACATCCAGCAGCTTCAAATAGTAAATATTGCTCTTACAGTAAATATTGTGCTTTTTTTAAAAATTGTAAATACTGTGTACTGTTGTTGCCCTTTGCACATTCCCGTTGAGCATTGCCACTTTTCATTTCACTGCACACCAGTGGCGGCTGGCCAATAGAGGGCGCTAGGGCGCCGCCCCACCACTCCCCACATCCTAGACTTCATTGAATAAGACTTTAAAAATTACTTATTATTATTATTATTATTTTTTTAAATGAGCGACGTAAATATTATATAGTTAGTGAGTAGAATGTATAATCTGCAATAAAATGTAGATTAAAATTGTTCTACGTTGTCTAAAGTTACTGCTAGGTCACGTATTTCCGGCCTGGGGCGCATTGACTCTCGTTATAAGTTGTACATGCGCAGTTCGCTCCTCTCAATACAAGAGATAGGAGCTTGGTGGGGCGCAGCTTTCCTGCGCCCCACCAACGAACTGCGCATGTACAAACAGCATTTATCTGAATGCTGCTGATTTACACACCACCAACCACTGGTTGGCAGCAGAGAGCGAGGGGCTCGTGGTACATCTGACATAAAATGCGCCAGAATGAGACAATATACTCGGTCGTTTTCAAGGAGCTGGTTTAGTAGGAAGGCCTGGCTAACTGTATGTAGTGACACCAATGGTTTATTTTGCTTTCCCTGCATCCTTTTTCAAACGACAGGTCTCAGACCCAGCATGGATTCAGACAGGTTTGAATGATTTAAACCACATATCAGAAAAATCAAAAGCAAATGTTTGGGAAAGTAAACATAGCTGCTCAGCTTGATGAAGGCTACAGGATAGGGATCTGTAAGCATAAAGAGGTTGACAAAAACAGGCACATCCTGTCTAAAATAATAAACTGTGTCAAGTTCTGTGGTTCTTGTGGCAAAGTCATATGGCTTTGAGCCAGTTCACTCAGCGTTTTGATGGCACTGGGTATTTCAAATGTAATACCATATTAATTTATTTTTTTCTTAAATGTTATTTTCTATTAGGTCTTACTGTGTTCATAATTTTCTGCCATTGTCTCAGGGTTTTGTGTTGTCAGATTTCTGTTGCACTTATCGAGGCACTTTTCAGTTACTTTAGTCTTTCACCATTACATATTGTAGTATAAAAGATAATTATTATAAAGAATTTGCACTAATTGAAGTACCTTAACTTACCTTAAGCACGTTTCATTACAACAAATGTTCATTCAGCTCAGCAAATACAAATAAAGGCCTTTTCATTTATTTAAATACACTGATGATACCTTAGTACATGTTTGTTTGATTTTTGGTATAGCCCCCCCCGGAGAAAAATGCACCAGCCGCCACTGCTGCACACTGTGTGTGTGTATGTGAGAAATAAAGTTCTTGAATATTTATTGATAGTTTTGTCAGTTTCATGATTTCTTGAAATGCTTATAATCCCAACCCAACAAAGTACCTCAAGGAGGGCCTTCTTCACTTCATCATCAGGTATGTCCTCAATTGGAGGCTCAATTGCCTTTACTTTACCAATGAGGTACAGGAAGAAGTTTGGGGAGAGATAACGAGGCCCTGGACCGCCATGGACAATGGAGACTGCAATCATTCTTCCAATGTGGAAGTATTCATCGTCTTCCACAGCTAGAAAATGCCAATATTGCAATGTTAGGACAAATTAATTTTAAAAACGTGACAAAAAAGGATTACCTTTACTGTCAAATGAGAGGTATTTGGCATGGTCTTTGCCTTCAAATATTCTTCTTGTCTTCATGGCATCCATCAATAGAGTAAGAAATTCTCGAGTGTCCAAAGCCTCTTCCATCAGCCCAACATCATCTGTGAATTTCACCATCATGCTGTAGGTAGGGTCATATGTGGATCGCTTGAACCCTCTTAAGGCACCATCCCAGACATTGGCCCGGTTAATGTTAAATCTGCTACAGGAGGTTGTGTTAAGCTTCTGAGACAGATTTAAGACCACATCTGCAGCTGTCAGTCCATCACTGTAGAATAAGCAAACAGCCAGTTAAAGACAAGACAATATTAACACCGCCTCTTCTTAGTTGTGTGGATTATTTAAACTGTGACTAAAACTTTAAAAAAAAATAAAAAATGTATGGGCTTTTTATAGTGAGTAAGCTATCCAACATTACTCGAAAATGATAAGCATAAGTCTGACATCACAATCTTTAATAAGTAATCTCTTCTAATAAGTAATCCCTCTTTAATAAGAGGTCATTCCGCATGACCATATTCTTCTGCAGAGGGACAACTGAGGAGAACAAGCTTGACAGTTCTTTCAAGATTTTGCTTGGTTTAATATGACTACTGAAAGAAACTCCAAATGTCTTTAAGTTGGTTTGACACAATAGGCTTATTATTTTATCTGAGGGTTGGAAAAACAAGAAAGGCTTAAGGTAAACAACTAGGTGCTGATAGTACTTCTTATATCTGATAGTACCTGTGTTCCTCTTGCAATTTCTCTACTTCCTCAGAATCTGAAGAACTGCTGTCAATGATGACAGGTGCATAGATATTGGTGTATGTACTGTGGAAGGAAGGTACAAGAATAATTGCCTTTTGAAATAAACAATGAAATACTTAATCTAGAAAGTATCTGTTTTGGCTCTGTAGTCCAGTACTTTAAACTAATAGTCAATGTTTAATTTCAAATCCACTGTTCTGGAGTAGAGCCAAAACAATGAAAAACTATGTCACTGTCCTAATACTTTCTTACTGTACTGAAAATGTCAGAATAAAAACTTATGAGTTATGACTGACTTGTAGAAGTCACTTGAAGCAAGCTGATCTACTTTGGTGGTCGTCTGTTGGGGCCTTGTTGCCCTCTTGGCCTGTAGCATTGATAACACCACACATCACAGCACAATAAAGATTACAAGATCACATAAATCACCTCAAAATAAAGACAACAAATGCAAGTTTACTATAAAGAATATAACATACTTGTCCATTAGATGACTGGGATGTTGTCGTTGACCTAAGAAATACAAATAATTAGAAATGATTTAGTAGTGTGTTGTGTTGTAGAGAACATAAAATGCTTTCTGAAACATACTGACATTCATATAGCTGGCACAGGGACCAAAACAATGTGTCAGCAGAAATTTTACTTACCAAAGACTACACTCTGGTGTACTGCTTTCAGGACCTGTCCATAGCTGGCAAGTGTAAACATCAAACCCTAAACTTATTCATAGCCTCAACACTGAATCCAACCACGGTATATGCCTATTCTCATAACTGTTTTCCAGGAGATTTTAATGTATTATAGCTGTACTGTAAGCACAGACATCTTGAACAAATAAATCCCTGAGATGTACCTACCACTGTGTCAGAAAGTGGAGACATATTGGGTGACACCCTAACAACAACTTCATCATCCTCCTCATCCTCCTCGTCTTCTGAAACTGACTCATGTCCGTCACCTTACAGAAGATTTTGTGATCATTCTCCATTTCAAATTACACGTCCAAATTACACATTAAATATGTAGGCTACTAAACAACTTAACTGTAGCTGGAATCCCACAAACTCAAAGCACTAATCATTGTAAGTAAGTATTGTATTTCAATACTTACTCTTTGACAACAAGGCCTCAAGCGTGCAGATGTACAGTGTGATCCGTTGATAAGCTTTTCCAACAGCCTCTTTGTAGTGTTCAATGGTAAAGGGTGTGTCAGTCCCAGGGATATTTATTATCTGACAGCCATCAGGATAGAGCAAGACATATTCTCCATCTTCCATGTCTTGGTTGAAATCTTTCAGTTTTTTCGAGGCAGCTGCCAAAAGTTGCTCAGATGACCACTGAGGTTCAACATGTAGAGGTAGGGTTTTCCCTCTTACGGGCTTAAAGCCATACTTGGTCTTGCTCATGACCCCAACAGAAATCTAGATCAGAAATCAGAAAGGATGGAAGACAAAAGATAAAGACTGTTGTGTCTGACAATGCAACTTTACAATGTCAACATCAATATTAACTTACCTTGACTGTTTTGTTTGATTTCTTTTTGCTCTTTGCAAATTTCTTCCTCTCCATTTCTTTTAGTTCTCTGTACTTCATGAACTGGTGAACAGCTGACAACTTTGCTGGGGTGGCACATGCATCAGTCACTGACACACAGACAGACAGACAGACAGAGAGAGAGAGAGAGATTGAAGGTAGTTCCTATAACTTGATGGGGTTTGGGTATTGTCACCATGTTGGCTGACAGCTAAAAACATTCCACATTACAATGCGGTACAGTAGATAATGTTACCTTTGGACGCAATTTGAGATGACCCATGGTCTTCACCTGCAGTTCTAGACACTGTAGAAGCGGTCGCGATTATAAAACCTATATCTCGCCCACAGGAACTGCAAAATTTTGGCAAGTTCTCCAATATGAGGCCACAGAAAGGACAATACATTTTGATCTGAAAAAGACGAGTGGGCTGAAGTTAGCATGTTAAATTGTCTTCTGCTGCCCGTTCTTTCTTTACAGAAAGGATCGGTATAAATTTTAAAATATTATTCATGCCGTCAAACTGCATCTTCTTTTGCTTTGTTATTGATTTAACCATTAGTTAAACAATTTGGAATTTATTTTCATCATTGAACGTTACTTGGTGACAGTTCTGAAAGTAACTAAGTTAACGTTACAGCCAGCTAACATTAGCTAACATTAGTTAGCGCGTTTCACAATTAATTGTGTGTATTTCGTCAGGTTATTTGAATTGGCAGGGTAATAATAAGCAAAAGGCCAACGCTAGGTTAACAGCAGATATTTGCAATAATATCTGAATCATGCGATCACAATGTTAAAATAAACCAAAAACACTTACATATTTCCAACGCCAGTGACCACGCCACTGACTCATAGACATATATATACGTAGACGCCGCATTGGCCTGTGGATCGTACGTAAACGTCGCCTGCCATATTGGTCCGGGGAAGACTGGCCTGTAAACAAATACAAGTAAACGGGGAGCTGCGGTTTTTCTGGATGAAAAGCACTATAACGTTTACATTTCTCAACCAATTTCAGTGAGTCGTTTTATATTCAGGGGTTTATGATCTACGTGGAGTAGAAAAAAAAGTTTTGTCTCTAGTTACGTAGAATCTCGATAGTTAGGCTATAATCGCTGTGTATCAACTCTTTCTCTTTGGGAAACCTTCAAAATGTGAGAAAGGTTAGCTAGCCAGCTAACTACAGTCAGATTCATAATATGTCAGCCGCTTAGCCGAAACGAATAGCTTGTCATAAAAATCGGTTTGGAGAAATATAGATATATAAATATAGATGAAAATCTCGATAGGCCATTTGAATTTTCTCTCTTTATTTGTCCTCTGGGGATCAATAAAGGCGTATCTTATCTTATAATTGTCTTTGTCTGTAATTGTCTGTCTTGGAGTATATCTGTATCCTTTCACTGCCATCAAAATATAGAAAGAAGACTGACTGCCAGTGTCTCACTATTGCAATTTGTATTTGCCGATTTTGTTCCATTTTTCTCAATGATGGTCAATTATTAGTACTTAAAAATGCGCTATTTAGATTTCCCCCCCTCTCCCCCCCAGTATTTCAAAGTGAATGAGCTGTGATGATGGGGACAGAAAAATAACTTTCTGCACATTTCATGTACATTAAATTATATTATATATGGACGTCTCCACAAGTATTAACCAAGGAAAATAAGCCAAATCCATGCTTGACAAACCTGAGTTTTTACAATGCCTTATGACAATGAATTATTTTCCACCACGTAAGTAATTCAGTTCATGTGAGCCTAACGTTGACACTGCTCTCTTGAGCGTCTAGCAGCGATTATAGCCTAACTAAGTAACTGGAGACAAAACTTTTTTTTCTACTCCACGTAGATCATAAACTCTTGAATATAAAAAAGGACTCATTGAAATCGGTTGAGAAATGTAAACGTTATAGTGCTTTTCATCCAGAAAAACCGCAGCTCCCCGTTTACTTGTATTTGTTTACAGGCCAGTCTTCCCCGGACCAATATGGCGGCGACGTTTACGTGTCGTAGCAATGGGCAGAAGCAGTCAATGCGGCGTCTATGTATATATGTCTATGCCACTGACTGTCCAGACGTGTTCATCACTTTTAAGTGTCCTCTGGAAACACTTCCGTTGTCGTTTGGCGTAATTGCAGCACGTTTCTGTAGTGTGTTGTGTTGTCTGTAATTTGTTGCGTGTGTTGTCAAATTGATGAACATGTTTGTTTTCTTAATTTGTTGCGTGTGTTGTCAAATTGATGATGTTTTCTTAATTTGTTGCGTGTGTTGTCAAATTGATGAAGATGTTTTCTTAATTTGCTTGTGTTTTGTCTACTTGCATGTGTTATTTTAAGTTGCAGTGCGTTGAGCTCTCAGGACCACCGTACAATGGGGACAGGCAATGAAACTAGTCTAATGAAACACCTACTTTTTTGCTCAGTAAAACATTTAATTTTTTTGCAAAATCGACAAATAAATGTTGAAAAGGATTTTTTTTTGTAAGAACAATTCTCTTCCACAGCTATACAGAACCATCTGAGATGCCATATTGCTGTAGAGCTCAGAGCTGCTTCGTTGACAATCAGTGGAACTCTGGACTTTGTAGAACATTTGTCTGAATTTCAACATCCAAATGAGCGTGATATGGAGTGTTCTCAGTTACAACCACAGAACATCACTCTAGCAGAGCCTTTTCCATCTTTTAATATGGAGCTGGACATGACGAAACAGATTGAATAAATAAAATAAGAAAATTGTTGTTGTTCCCCTTTAAACATGATGCAGACCTGGAGCAATTTACTGATGAATGCTTTGCTCGATTGAGCCTGCCTGAAAGGTAGGTAGCCCCCCAGGTAGAGGTACTGGTTCGAAATCACCAAACGACCAAAAGGACTCAAACTGCCCAGCACTAAACTCTAAGCGGACTCCCCAGGCATTCCCACTGAGTAAACTGTCTTTAAAGACTCCAAAGTATTTCTTAGTTCGGTAAAGAAAAACGCTTTCCTCATAATACTGCTCCACATGAAAGATTAAAAAAAACACTGACTGCACAGGGGACTCCCAGGACATCAAAGGGCATAAGTGTTCAGATGTATAATTTACAGCCTAGTTCATTATGGTCCATTACTTTCCTGGGTGAGAGGTAATCCAATGTGAGTTTAGTCAAGCCCACAGGTTTCTACAGATCGGTGTCATTTTGCACCACTGTTAAGCCCATCATGCCCTAGGGGCATGATCAGAGTGCTGGACTCCATTCTCTATCTTTGTAGGGAGGGTTCAACCAGAACCAGAGCCATCTTCAATCAAAGCACACATCTGTCCTTTCAGGTACACAGCCCCAACTACATAAAGAAGGATGGTGGACAGATAGGGGACAGATACGGGGAAAGATACGTATATGGCTGTTAAGGGGAATCAGATGCCACACCTCTCATCAGATCGCTCCTCACCTCATTCCACCTCCCGACTAACGCTCGCCCCGGCTTGTATAAGCACTATCAAGGACCCTCTTTGCCTATTCAATTCAAATAAAATGTTGATGTGCATTCTTAATCCCCCTATCGATTCGTCTGGCATGGACTAACCTAAGGCCAATAGCCCATTTGTGAGTGGAATTGATTGATTGTTTTGAAGTTGGCTAGGCCAGAAGTGCAGTATAAGGGCTTATTTTGTTCCGTTGGCTGTGATGATTGGTGTGACAAAGTCGATTATGGCCAGCCAGGCCTGAGGAGGTGGATCTGAATTACACGTTACCGAACAGTAACTGACACTGGAAATGGGCTGTTGACTGCTGGCATTTAACTTTGAGCTACACTTACTTCTCGGTCTGCCTGTAGAGGGTAACGCTGATCGTCTCGGTTTGTTTTTTTGTTTTTTTACCCATCGCTGCCTCTCTCTTCCTCCCTCCTTGCTTGCTTTTATCCACCGATGTAAGAGACAACATTAAGTGGCCTTGATTTCCCTCACTGTTTGTCGAACACAATGGACTTGATTTGATGCTTACGCAATGAGAATGCTAATGCTGCCTCCTCCGCTTCCACAGGATCGCTTCATAGCGCTAACTGTAGACCAGTTTCACCTCACCTCACCTCAAGGCTGATGTTGCACCAGTATGGACCAAACATACAAATCATTTGTGACTCCTGGGAAGTTTCCGTGTTTCCAAATGGTCCAGTAGAATAAAAGCGGTCTATAGGCTCTGAGTCGACACACAGTACAGTTTCTCTCATGTACATTTTTAACACAGCTTCCTATATAAATCTTAATGAAGATATCCCAAATAAAGACCATGCACAAATAAATGTAACAGCTGCTTCAGGTTCTGCCTCAGCATCTCAATTGGATTCAGGTCAGGACTTTGACTTGGCCAATCCAAAATACCAAACTTCTTCTTCCTGAGACATTCTTTGGTAGATTTGTACAGTGGCCCTGAAGTGCAAAACAAATTAACAAGTTAGAAAACAAAACACAAGTGACTCAAACCGGAAAGGGCAGGTACTTATTGAATGATGAATCCTCCTGGCTGATTGGACAAACTGTCGGTCAGTCTGGGTGAAGAACCCAGTATAGGGAAGGGAAACCCAGTATACCGTCTGGACAGTGCGTCCAATCAGCGACGAGGAACAATCGCTTACATTGCTGACTAAACCCATTAACATTTAGTCATCCTTGTAGGTTAGATTAAGTGTCCTTCCATTAGCATGGGGGCTAACAGCACTTGAAGTCAGCAGCCATAAAGAACCCGTAAGTGCCTTATGCTATGTGAATCTCACGTATACCGTAAATACCGCCTTCCCAAACCCAACGGTCCAGAGAATGACAAGGCAGATGGGTTTGTCTTGCAGTAACCCCGCCCAATGAAAACCAGAGATGGGGTTAAGGGAAAAGGCATGTACTTATGGGAATACCGCTTCTGTTTTAAAATTTTTTGATTTTTATTAAATCCCGAAAGGTAACAAGACTGTAGAGAAATCATAAATTTCAGCTTCCTGTGGCTTTAAAGTTACAGGCTGCATACAGCAGGCAAGTGCTTAAAAGACAATATATACTGTAAATATATATATAACTGTGTGTATGTGTGTGTATAACTCAAGGCCTGTGGCAAGCAGTGGGCTGAAAGGTCAGTAACAAAATGAGGAAATCGATGTAGCAAATCATTAATTGTGTGCTGCCATGGTACAATGCTCTGCCCAGGAGCCAATGAGCTGAGGACCGCAGCCGCAGCAGTTTTTAAGGTAAGAGCAGACCGTGGAAGCGAAACCTGAGGGGAATTTCGATATGGGTACATCTTTATTATGTACAGTGTGCATCTTGCGGCACGTTTATGCAGCTGGCTAAGACGATAATGGCGTTCAGATGAGTTATGCAGAAACATCTCTGGTTTGTCCGTCCCTTGGTCAAT
This sequence comes from Hoplostethus atlanticus, assembly GCA_034670405.1. Taxonomy (NCBI): domain Eukaryota; kingdom Metazoa; phylum Chordata; class Actinopteri; order Trachichthyiformes; family Trachichthyidae; genus Hoplostethus; species Hoplostethus atlanticus. Next base: position 323,550 of record JAXDDX010000100.1, read on the forward strand.
GCATGCTTGGTCAGTGCATGCGTGTGCATGCACACTGACAGTCGCCTGCTACGGGAAACGCATCAGTGCGTGATGCCGCATGGTCTGCTGCTATCATCTCCAGGTAATACCAACTATTTTCCAGTTCTCCTCTCATTATCCACAGCGTGCCCCGCAGCAGCAACAACCATAAATAATTTTTCAAACAAGAGTCTGGCTTTCTCTACATTGGTAACGATGATATTTCACCTGCATCGCACTGCAACATCAAATGAGCCCCAGGTAGGGTTGAGGTGAGGAGGTTTTAGGCAAGTTCACGCTGTATTTTTCTCTTCTGTCTGTTTGTGCAGTGACTAAGAATAACTTGACAGGCGCTCTGCAGACAGGCAGTGATGTATGGGTGTTGGCCTGATGCCGCCGCTGTTGACGTAGGAGGGTGGTCCAGGAGTTGTTAGAAGACGAAGGTGCACCGTGTGATGAAGCTGCGGAGTGGAAAGTGAATAAGGTTTGAAAAATAAGGAAATGCCCTCGTAGCTACTGCCAGATGTAATAACTTGTCATGACGTAATAAAACATCTCTAAATGGGTTGAAAATGGAATTAAATCTGTTCATGTAATAAAATGCAAGACAATGTAACAGGAGAAAATGATTACGTTACCAGGTTTTATTACATTTTTCACTTTTCACAGAGGGATTTTATCATATTTTGACAGGCTTTTATGAGTTGCTACTGGCGTCATCATGGAATAAAACTGTTTCTGTCAAAATAATCATCCTCCTTACAACATACTTCCAGTCGCGTCTTGTTAATGGACCCGACCAATTTGTCCACATCCCACAAGAATTCACAAACTTTCCTTCAGCAGCTGTTGCCTCTGGCTGCAGGAAACCACCACCAGGGGGCGCTGCTGTCCATCATATCTGCTGCTGTTGTACAGTATGTTGGCACACTGCACAGACAAACACTTTTCTTTCATCTCTCTCAAATGTCCCAGGCTGGATAACCACACAGCTGCTGCATAAAGTATTCAACTGCCTACATTTTATGTTCATGCTCTGATTAAAATGATCATGCACTCACGATACGCTTATGATGCCTTATAATGACTTGAGCACCACCAGCAGGTAAACTGTTACCAATTCTCATGTCAAATCCAACAGTTGATGCATTACAAATAGTAATAGTGACAATTATGTACATATAAAATGTATAGACTATGTAAGGCCTTTAGCAAATTATATTCTACAGAAGCCTCGATAGACCAGAATGCAATGCAGCCACAAGACACGTTTTGAGTAAGGGGCGCAGCAACAAATTCACACCCCTTCTCTGGAGGTTGTCGAAAGGCATTCTGGGAAATGTAGGAAAACACTAACTGAAGTAGGCAAGGCAGGTTGAGGTAAAGTGGGTACACCAAAAAAGTAAATTACAAAATGTGGTGATCAGGTGTAAGGCACATGAATTAAATGGATAGGGTGAGGCTAAATAAACAGAACCAATCAGCAATAAGAACGTGACCAGTGTTAAAATGACCATTAGCCCATAAGCTTTTTCTTTGTCACTTTTTTACTCCTCGATTCAGCTCAGAAGAGAGGAGCCAATAACAGAAAGGCTTACAGTACCTATTCTACAAGAGCAGTCGGATGGATGAATTCAAAGCGCTTCATTTCAACACTTCCCCCCCTCCACGGTCTGTCAACTACATCATGGTCTCTCTGAACCACTTCGCTTTCCCCCGCCTCTCGTTTCAGTTTTCCTCCCCCTGCGCTCCCCTTCCCTCCACCCCCCCCCTCTTCCTCATCCGACCCTCTCCTCTCCCTCTGCTGTGCGATTGGATTGGATCTGATTGGAAGTGATTGTGATTGATCCCTGGAGGGTGAACCGCCTCCGTGGTTCGCATGGTCTGGACAACGCATTGTGAAACCGAATTTCCTTTCTAATGTCTCCTCCACATCAGACCCGCCTGCGCCATTGTTCATTTCACATTATTCAGAGTCACCATCTGCTGCTCATAGGATACTATTAATTTTGAAGCGGCGTCTGCTTTGGTAAACCTTTAACTTGAAGTGTGCTGTGAATCAGACCAACCTTGAGACCAATGTGCTCCCACGCCTCTATTACAGTCTGCAAGCCAGAGTGATTCAGTCTCAGTCTGAGAGAAAATCAGTCTGGAAGACATAGAACGTCTTAAGTAGCCGGATGTCTTATCAAGGCTCCAGTTGTTTACAGGAACTGTGCTGGACGTCAGTTGTTCAAGGCCTTGGAGAGAATTGGAAGAGTTGAATGATTACAGAGAATAGAAACATGCTTCACACCAAAGGGTTGAGAAGTATGGATAAATGTTGGGTTAACATATGATAGACAGCATAACCACAGCTTATATTTGACTATTCAATGTACACATTACGTTTTCTATATCTCCCATCATATTGAAGCTCACACACAGTGCATGTACACACACACTTAAACATGTGTGCACACACATATAGTACATGCACGCCATATGTAAGGCCATGCACACACGGTGGAGGCAGAATGGCAGATTCATTTCAGTGCGCTGGTGATCCATAACTCCATAACATTAAGTCACACATCCACATCAGGGGAAGAGGTGTGTGTGTGTGTGTGTGTGTGTGGTGTTCTCTGGCAATAGCACTCCTGATATGCGCTCCTGAATGTGATTACGCGCGCAGCATCAGTGTTTGCAGTCGGACGAGAGCGCTCGCGTCTGAAGCCAAAACAGACAGACTTCTGACGTGTTTCCTGGAAATGTCACCATAATGGAAAATCTCCGTCTTAATCTCCTGTGTCTGAAACACGCCTTGAAATCTCATTTCAAACAAACGCTTCAGCACCTTTCACCATCGCCTTTTCACATCATATTGTAGTTATATGTAGTCGATGGGATAGAAGGCGCAATGTAAATTCCGCTCGTAAATCTCGACCGTGCTCCATTTAAGAGCGGATGAAACTTGAATTATCCCCGTGGGGGAACCAGGTCGATTCAGCAGTGAATAATAGTAGGATACAGCGAAGAAAATATTACATAAAAACATAAACAAGTACGCTTTCTAAGTGCTGGGGTGGGTGGTGGGTTTATGGAGGTTGGGGGGAATGGTTGGATTGAGTCAAACTACGTTGCCTTTAAAAACTCCACTTGTTAACACCAAAGTGCTCTGGTAGCACAGTGTTGTAACAGAGTTTCGCTGAACAAAATCTTTCATTTATGTGTTGACTTATGCCCCGTACCCACCAGACGCGCACGCGCACAGACGCGTAATTGCGCACGCACTTTTGCGCGGAACTGAACCTACCAGACGCGCAAGAACACAGACGCGTAACTGCTTTTTCAGAGCGCATTATGAAAACAGATGTAAGCATAGTCTTAATTAATTGAACAAATATATATATATATTTGTATACTATAATAAAGAAAAGCATTATAAAAACGGGAATAACTGGTTATATGCAAAAAGTATGACTTGATTTAACTTCATTCATCCCATAATGGTGATTGTCTCTGTTCCCTTTTTAATTATGGCCTATATTAAAATAAAATATGTATTAAAATAATTAATAACACTAGTGTGGTGATATGATGCAGATATTGTGCATAGACAATGTATTTCTATGAGGTGCGTGCGCGGACACACGCGGGCGGGCAGGTTTTTTTCCGACCCGAGCGGAAAAATCAGCCTGCCGTGCGGCCGCGGCCGGTGGGATCCGTGGCATTCGTTAACATGGGAGCGGAAGTGAAGCGCAGCAGCACGCGTGTGCGTGCGCATCCGCTTGCGCGTCCGGTGGGTACGGGGCGTCAGCCACGACAGTTGGAAAATCACAAAGATACTTCCTGATATGTGAACGCACCGTGTGCCACCTATAGAGGAGCTCATGAAAAAGCGTTTCATAAGAACACACAAACAAACGCACACACAGACCCCAGCTCCTATAGAGGTGCTCGGAATTTGCACCTAATAAGACTAGAACACATTGTACGTACTAAGCATAATGCAAAAGTACTGGATGGATTACAGCATTAAGAGGCTGTGCAGAATAACAGCAGTAGAAAAAAGGAAGGAAAAATATGTATGACATGAAAACAAAATGATGAAGTATGTGCAGTACAAAATAAGTTGTGACGGCCCCTGCTTAGTCTGCATGTGTGTATGTACTGTAATTGTTACTATCTACCATGTTGTCTTGAGGTGCCGGAGGAGCTGATTGCTGTGGCCAACGTGATCTGGAACACCTGGGCCCAGTGATCTACCGGCTATAAAAGTCCCAGCTTCCAGTCGCTCTTTCTCTCTCTTCCCTGCCAGCACGCAACTCTTTTGTTTTGTTTCTACTCCACAACACCTTACCCTACTCTATTCACACGCATCCACATGAACACTACTGATGTCACTGACTACCACAACTCAGTTTTCAACTCAGGATTTGTCTATCTGATGCGCGTAGAGTGGTTAAAAATCGACATTTTGCATTTATTTGATTTTGGCTGTAGGTGTTTTCCTTGATCCCAGGTTTTGTGATTGCGGTTGGATTGGTGCGTAAAAGTGCTTTAGAGCGCCGTGGGCGCAATCCCGGTTCTTTCGTCCCTTTGTTTACTGTGGCGGTAAACATTTTGCTCGTGGATGAGCGTATGTTGTGACCGGGGGAAAGGGCACAGTGCAATTTTGGCTGGTGGAACAGGGTAAGTTGGACGATATGTGTGGAGGTTTTTGCATGGCTGGGTTTGGAATATAGGTTCGTAGATTATTTACCTTGGCCTTGGTGGGAAGAGTTCTAGTCCTAGTGGTGGCTTATGCTGGTAACAGGTGTGTGTGTGTGTGGGTGTGGGTGTGTGTGTGTGTGGGGGTGGGTGGCGGGCGGAGTTTTCCCTGGTAGGCTGTAGCGGCGTTCCCCTTTGGGTTCGTGCAGCATCTTGATAGTGTTGTGGCCGATGTGGGTGAAGCTTTGCTTGGGAGCACATCCGTGGCTTCGGGAGGGTTGCTAGTTGTCCAGTCGCCCCCCTGACCCATCGGGCTTTAGTGCATAAATACCCACCGCAAGTAGCCGCATGAAGACTAGGGGGGAGCTTAGGTAGTGGGGCTGGTTCAGGTAGCGGGGAAACGCCAAACCGGGTTGAGGATTAGTCCTAGTGCGCAGCGGGAAACTTCGCTGTGTCTTGCTGGCCTGTTTCAGGGTAAAGTTTGTATAGCTGGGTGTAATTGTTAAAATTTGGAAATGGCTGAAAGTGAGGCATTTATGGCTGCTCCGTCTGAGGAGGCTTTAGAAAAGTGCACAAAACAGCAGTTGCTTAAAATCGCGGCGCATTATTCAGTAGTTGTGGGGGATAAACCTCTCAAAAAAGAAATTAAAGTGGCTTTGAAATCAAAACTAGTCGAAATGGGAGTTATGACAACAGACATAGAAGAGCTTTCTCCAGTCGCTACATCTGCTCAGACGCAGGGTTTGACTTTTGAACAACAAAAAGAGCTTCTCTTGATTCAAATGGAGCATGAGAAACGTAAACATGAATTGGAAGTTAAAAAACAAATTGAGGTGGAGATGATTCGCCAGCAAACAGAAAAAGCAAGGTTAGATCTGGAGAAAGATCGGCTATCTCTAGGTAAAGATGGCAAGTGGTCCGGTGAGGATCAGGGTGAGCGACCCATTTGAGACGCTGGTTAACTGCGCTTGATATTACCACTTTTGAGGACTTGTGTGATTTGGTTGCTTCCAGGTTGAATCATACATTAATGAGAAAAAGGTCACCACTACTGCTGAAGCTGCTGTGTCAGCAGACGAATATGTGCTACTCCATAAGGGCAGTTTTAGAGAGTACGCCGTTGTGCGCGATAACATTGGCTGGAGAGGTAATAATTCTGCCGCTGCTTCATTTGATCAGATGCGTCCATGGAAAGCTGCTTCATTTAAGTCTGACCACGAGGCAACTTTGACAATAGTAAAAGCTGCAACTACTGTCATGAGAGAGGCCATTGGAAGACTGATTGTCCTGTGTTACAAACTAGAAATAAGGGAGGAAAGCATAATGTTAAGCCTGTTGCGGCTGCTGCACCTGTTGGGACTGGCCGTGTTTCTGAGGTGCTTACCTCTAATTTCTGCGAACCTGATGTTTTGGCTGCGTATGCTCCTTTCATTAGAGGTGGTTTTGTGTCACTGGTTGGAAGCGACGCAAAGGTCCCGATAACAATCCTGAGGGATACGGGGGCATATGACTCTTATATAGTGTCTTATATACCGGTGACCGTATCCTCAGTCGGGGGATGGGGTTAACCATTTTGCCTATTCCCTTACATAAAGTGGTCCTTAGCTGTGAGCTGGTGCAGGGTGAGGTAGCTGTAGGGGTGCGGCCGGCGTTGCCCATTGAAGGGGTTCACTTTATTTTGGGCAACGGCTTGGCTGGTAGCCATGTTTGGTCTGATACTCCTCCATCACCCGTGGTTACACTCTGTCCAGTTGACGCTGTTCCTGGCGAGAGCTCCAGTGAGTTACCAGAAGTCTTTTCAACCTGTGTGGTCACACGTGCAATGGGTAGGTCTGAGTTGGATGAGTTATCTGACAGGAGGTGTGGTGACGTTGATTTGGAGGTTCCCTCTGTCTGATTTTCAGCTGTCTGTGTCACATAGTGAGCTGTTGCAGGAGCAGCAGAGTGACGCATCCATCAAAGAGCTATTTAATTGTGTTGTCTACTACTGAGAAACAGTGTGGCCACTGGCTACTTTGTGCAGAATGGGTTGTTGTGGAGGAAATGGGTTACTCGGGGTGTTGACTTTGTGGGAGACGCCGTTTTCCAGTTGGTGGTGCCTGTTAAATTTCGTCCCCTTGTACTAAAGGTGGCCCATGATGAAAGTGGACATTTCGGCGTCAGAAAAACTTATCTCAACATCTTAAGGTATTTTTTTTGGCCGCACGTAAAGAGAGACGTCTCATCATATATTAAAACCTGTCATGTGTGCCAGTTAACAGGAAAGCCGAACCAGTGCATCAAGCCTGCTCCACTGCAGCCTATCCCTGTTGTAAGCGAACCGTTTGGACATCTCATTGTGTGTGGGTCCTTTGCCGTCCGCTAAGTCTGGCTGTAAGTATCTTCTGACAGTTATGTGCCAAAGTACCAGGTATCCTGCTGCGTACCCGCTGAGGTCGATAACTAAGGCTGTGGTAAAGGCGTTGACTCAGTTTATTTCAGTGTTTGGCATCCCAAAAGTTATCCAGAGTGACCAGGGGTTAAATTTTTCATTGCACATGTTTGGACAAGTGTTAAAGCTCTTGCGGGTAAAACATAATCAGTCGTCGGCCTACCATGCGCAGAGCCAGGGCGCTTTGGAAAGGTTCCATCAGACTCTGAAGTCTCTCCTGCATGCTTATTGCATCGAGATGGATAGAGACTGGGAGGAGGGTCTTCCTTGGCTGATGTTGGCTGCAAGGGAGGCTGTGCAGGAGAGTACGGGGTTTAGTCCGAACGAGTTGGTGTTTGGACATACGGTGCGGGGCCCCTTGGCAGTGCTAAAGGATAACTGGGTGGATGCAGAGCCGCCAAAAAACTTGCTTGATTTTGTGAACGGGTTTAGACATCGTTTGTTCGTAGCAGGTGGTATGGCACGGGAGAAGTTGCAAGTGTCGCAAAATAAAATGAAAAAGATATGATCGTCGCACAGAACGTCAGGAGTTTAGTCCAGGAGATCAGGTCCTTGCGCTCATGCCTGTCGTGGGTTCGCCGTTTCAGGCCAAGTACATCGGCCCTTACACTGTCTCAGAAGATGTCAGATTTGAATTATTTAATCGCAACACCAGGACGAAAAAAATCAAAACAACTCTCATGTTAACCTTCTAAAACCGTATTACCAGCGTGTACCAGACGCTGAGCTAGGTCAGCCTGTTAAGGATGGTGTGCGCCCTGCTCTTGTCAGTTCAGTATCTGTGGCACATGAGGGAGATGGGGTGCCGGACCCTGATGATTGTCTGTTATATGGTCGCTTGAAAAATTCTGAGTCGCTCTGTAACTTGGATAAGTTGTTGTCTCACTTGCCTGAGCCCAAATTCAGTGAGCTGTTCGCTTTGATACAGAAATATCCCTGTTTGTTTGGTGACATCCCTTCTCGCACCGAGTGGATAGAGCACGACATTGATGTCGGCGACGCGCAACCGATTAAACAGCGGTTTTATCGCATGTCACCGGTGAAACTCAAATACTTAGACTCTGAAGTTGATTACATGCTCCAAAACAACATTGCTGTGCCGTCGGCGTCTAGTTGGGCCTCCCCTTGCATTCTGGTGCCGAAGCCGGACAAAACGCCTAGGTTCTGTACAGATTTGAGAAGAGTAAATTCCGACTCCTTTCCGTTGCCGCGAATGGATGACTGTATAGATCAGGTGGGGTCCGCTAAATTCGTAAGTAAATTCGATCTGCTTAAGGGATATTGGCAGGTCCCTCTGTCTAAGCGCGCCCAGGAAGTATCTGTTTGTTACACCATCTGGTTTGTATTCGTACACAGTCATGCCATTTGGTTTGAGAAATGCTCCAGCAACGTTCCAGCGGCTGATGAACCAAGTCGTGTCAGGTTTGGGGGGCTGTTCAGTTTATCTGGACGACTTGGTAGTTTATAGTGACACATGGCACTCTCACCTTCGGCACATCCGTGCATTGTTTGAGCGGTTGGCTGAGGCGCGATTTACTAGCAATCTAGCCAAGTGCGAGTTTGCTATGGCAACGGTGACATATTTGGGCCGTGTGGTGGGGCAACGCCGTGTGGCTCCTGTCCAGGCCAAAGTCATGGCAGTGGATAATTATCCACAGCCTACAACAAAATAAGAACTTCAGCGGTTTCTGGGTCTAGTAGGGTACTATAGGAGTTTCTGTAAAAACTTTTCTACTGTGGTGTTTCCTCTAACTGAACTGTTGAAGGCCAAGGCAAAATTTGTTTGGTCATCCGAAGCGCAGCAAGCATTTGATAATGTAAGGTTTCTGTTATGCTCTTGTGTTAGTGGCTCTACGTTTCGATCGGGCATTTATGCTGCAGGTAGATGCCAGCCAGGTGGGAGCAGGTGCCGTATTGCTCCAGGGGGATGACCAGGGTGTGGTGAGGCCAGTCAGCTTCTTTTCGAAAAAATTAAATCGCTATCAATTTAACTATTCAGTGATAGAGAAGGAAGCATTGGCACTCATTTGGGCCTTACAACATTTTGAGGTGTATGTAGCAGGAGTGCCTCTTGTTTACACGGCTCACAACCCTCTGACGTTTTTACAGTCCCTTAGAGGCCCAAATCAGAGACTAGTGAGATGGTCTTTGTTTTTGCAGGCCTACGACCTTGATATCAGACACATTAAAGGAACAGACAATGTAATAGCGGATGCGTTGTCACGTGCCCCTTTGCCCTGAGTTCTTGATTGTGATCTGAACCTACTGTAATGCCATTTCATACTGCCTTTTTGACTTGCTCTTGCTGTGCTCGTTTTCTTAATTTGCTCTTCAGGTACCGAAGTTGCTGAGGATGGGTGGGGGAAGCAGCAGGCCAAGGGGGCAGGGTAGGATGAAGGTCATGTCTGTGTATATACTTTATTTATTTATTTTTTCTCTATTACTTTTGAGTAATTTAAGTGTTATATTTGGTGCTATAGGTGATAGACTGCCAGTGATTCCCCTTGGGTCACTGACTTTATGGGGGGGGTGACGGCCCCTGCTTAGTCTGCATGTGTGTATGTACTGTAATTGTTACGTATGTACTGTAATTGTTACTATCTACCATGTTGTCTTGAGGTGCCGGAGGAGCTGATTGCTGTGGCCAACGTGATCTGGAACACCTGGGCCCAGTGATCTACCGGATAGAAAAGTCCCAGCTTCCAGTCGCTCTTTCTCTCTCTTCCCTGCCAGCACGCAACTCTTTTGTTTTGTTTAGCCTTTGTTTTGTTTCTACTCCACAACACCTTACCCTACTCTATTCACACGCATCCACATGAACACTACTGATGTCACTGACTACCACACCCCACATCAGCAGTTATCTTTCAGTTTATTGTTTTGTTAAATAAATAGTTTATTTATTGGTATTTTGTGTCCTTTTCCCGTTTTTGTCATAGCCTTGAGCCGGGTTATGACAAAGTGGAAAAATAATACAAATATGAATATATATGTATGCTTTGACAAGTTAGAAGAAAAAACAAGTACAAATTTGCAGTGCACATTTTAAAAGAAGCTTATATAAATGAGGTCTTCATACAGACCTGTTAATGTGCGTCATATTCACATAGCAGCTCTAGAGAAGGCCAGAAATGTAGACATGCATTGTAAAAACAAACAAGATATGTGCATTGCTAGCTGTGCATTTCAAACTAAGTATCCTTAAAGAGGCAAAAGTCAGATTTTTACTCCCCCATAACACAAAATGGCCATAATATATCTGTGGGTGGTTGATAATCAATACCAATGACCCAACGATTACTTGGCCTGGTGCTGAGATTTCCAGCCCGTACTCCCCACCCACTGTGAATGTGTGGACTGTATGCATTGAAATGTGTTTCCTGCTGTGCTGGTTTGCCCAAAGGAAAATTTCTATTGATAAAAGCTTCTGTTAGGTAGGTAAAATACTAATCACCCCATCTGTAGACTCAGCACAAGGTCTTTGTGGTGATTAATACACTTCAGCTATGTTTATTCCTTCCATAGTCTCGTTTAACAATGAATTCCAGCTTCACCTTTTAAACATATGTAGGAACCACATAGTAAGGCCCCAGGGAACACCCAGTGATGCCCGGCAACACCCTAGGAACCACCTAATGGTAGCCTATAAGAACCTCTATTGTTATACAAGAGCTGTATTGCTCGGGACCCACCCAAGCATTGGGCGATAACCTCCGTGTAGCAACTAGCCCACTTCACATTTTCTCCAGGAAATGTACATTCTATAAATAAACAAATATTCTGAATATCTTCTTTTTTTTTACCGGTATGTCGTGGTCCGCCTTACCTTGATCACAGAATTCATAGTTTACCCACCTTGTTTTTTTTTTTTACCACTACACCCCTGGAGATAATAGTAGTGACAGTGAAACCTAGGATTACAATAGTCATTCATATTCTACAATTGAGATAATTCCTAGTGAATTAAATTTTAGTGACATTAAAGTAGCTACATGTAGCATTTTAACATGAATAAATCATTAGTACAGTAATGTTGAGACTAGTATAGTTACCATAAACAAACCAACGGATCATCCACTGAGAAGATTAGCAGCCTCTACTCTTGCATTTTACATCATGTGCCACCAGGTCGGATTTGGAGGGAAATCTGCTGGCTTGCTTTACGGCACAAAACAGGAAGATGGCGCTGTTCTTCCACTGCTAACGGAGCTAAAGGTTTCAGAGTTTCTGGCAACGACAGATGGAGGAAGGAGAGAAGAGGAGTGATATGGAAAAATCACTTCCACTTCAGTAAAGACGTCAGGGAAGGGGGGCAGGAAGCATTTTACCAAGGTAGCACAATTAATTTGACGATGATATATTGATGGTTAAAAATGCCTCACGTAGCACCTTTAAACTAGGGACACACTGGAACCACCTCAAGGATCCAAACAAGTGCTCCCTTCATCCCTCTACAAAGCTGTCTGACAACGTGAATGTCATTTTTATTAGATGAGCGGCAAACGAGGGGCAGAGGTCTGTGTCATAGCATTTAGCCTAGCAAGCGACCTACTTTTCTCTGCCGATTCTCTGATTAATGCGTGCGTGTGCGTGTGTGTGTGTGTCGTTTAGCGGCAGCGGTGGGATGCGGCCGGGTTATCCCCTCGCAAGGCTCAAAGGCTGCAGCACATTACCTCACAAGTGCCGCATCCCATTGCCGGGGCGACAGAACAGTTACCACGGTGATAATCTTCCTCATCTCGTCTCCCCCAGCACTGTGATCGATGTATTAGAGCGGCTGCGGTGCTTGCTGGGAAAGCGGGAGGGGCTCGATGCTGCTCGGATGCATTGTAGGATCGAAGTGACACATGCAAGGCACACAGGCACATTACAGTGCATATTGTGCATAACAGATACTTCTTGCATGGCTACGTTTTAAACTTGAGCTGCTTTTCATGTCAAACCCCGTCCAAATAAGATAAATAAATAAGATCATTTCAGTTTTTAATTTCTGTGCGCTTCGTGGATAAATTGGTCAGTTGCAGCAGCAAATAATAATAGGATACATCAAACCTGCCAACCTGCACGCATTTTGTGTACCAACCATGCAATTCTTGGTCAAAATACGCAGGTACGAAATGCCAGCTGAAACTACGCAAATGAAAAATAAAATAAAATAAAAAATATATATATTATAATTTAATTACAGAAAACAATCAATCAATACAAAACAATACCGTACATGTATTCGGTATTTAAATTACATCCCTCTTGTGCTTCTGTAACGTTAGCCCCTCCCTAGTCTCGGAAACCCGACTCGAGCGAGTTCTGCTGAGTTCTCGTATACAGGCTGGGCACGAGACTAGCCCCTCCCCGACCCAAATCTTCTCACTCACAAACATCCACTGATGCGGTAAATTACGTTACCGTAACGTTACTTTGTCATCGACCGAGGCATACGTTGCATTGCATTGCTGAGGTAAAATGGGAAGTGGGGGAGTAATAATCAAGCACAAAAATATTTAAAATGTGACCGTAATGTTAACATCATATGAAACATTGCTAAACATGTTCGGTAACTTTGTTGTTCGCTAGTTAGTCGTAGCTCGCATACGACGTGATTAGCCTCGTTACGAGACTTAAGGCTACGGTGTGATAAACTGATAACGTAGCAAATAATTCCTATTATTGCAGCCAGTCACCCGACCAGCCTTGCAGGTAGAGATACTAGTCATCATAATGTCCGATGACGACGAGGATACTGACACTGAGAGAGAGAGCAGCAGACCTAACGTTACTAAAAAGAAGCGAGTGCATGCGCCCCAGAAGTTCCTCGCTAAATATCAGGAGCAATGGCCGTGTCTCCGTCCCTCAAAAATGCCTCACCATGCATTTTGCACATTGTGCAATTATGATGTTGACATCAGCCACCAAGGAGCTTCAGGTAATAATTTAGCTAAAACCTACATACATTCCTAGATAGTTTGTCAATTGAATACCATTTTTTCATTATATGATATGTGTGCTTATATAAGCTGATAATCATAAGTGAATTGCATTCAATTATTTAATTATTAAATAAAAATGGAAATCATGCCCAGAAACTTGGTTTTATTCATAATTGACAATGTTTTACATCGCAACACAAGTTTCTGTAAATACTTGACAATGAAAACATATGTTACAATATACAAAATAAAACATAAAAAAATGTTTTATACAGGTGTACTCAAACATTTGACTGATACTGTACATGATTTCCAATTTAATAATTAAATAATTGAATGCAATTCACTTATGATTATCAGTTTAAGCACACATCATATAATGAAATATTAGGTGTTTATAGAAAAGTTTATACAGTTTAAAGTATTTTTAATCATGAAAAAAAACCTTTATATTTATATAAAGATTTATATGTTGAATAACTTGATGATATGGCGATGAGTGGGGAAATGACCGTGTGCAAAGCGAAGTGGTGCGAAAGCGCGTGAGCGTTACACTATTGTGGTACTCAAAATATTTTCCCAAGGTTGGCAGGTCTGGAATATAAATACACATATAGCAAATGGGCGTACTAAACATAACATAACCGACAATTCCAAAATCTCAAGTCCATATTAAGTAGAAATCTATGAATGAAAAGTATGAAAAATGTGAATTAAGAGATTATGAGGTTGTGCAAAATAACTATAAAAATGAATGAAAAAATTTACAGGTACAACACTAGAATGTACAACTACGAGAATGAAGTATTTACGTTCTAGTTGAACATATGTACTGAATGAACGAAAAATCTCTACCATTTAGGGCTGCACAATGTATTGTTTTATTATAGTCATCGCGATATGAACGGCGAGATTAGTCTCAGAACATAATGCGCACCGTATAATTTCTATATACTGACCAACTTTTTATTTTGTGGCAGCCACACCACAGATGAGCCTATGTAGGGGAAACACTCCATATACACTTTGTTCAATAAAATACATTAGAACTGTATATACTTGAATATCTGTTTATTTATTGCAAGTCATATCGTTATTGCAATATTCAACGTTATTGCATATTGCATGTTTTCTTCATATCGTGCAGCTTTAATACCATTTGAAAATATATATGAATTTCATATATATATTACATTTTGAGGTGTATTTTATAATTGATAATACATGATAAAATATGAGAATATGAAGGGGGGGAAGTGAACAGCATACATGATGTACAAATGTGTCATAATCACATTACTAGATCTACAGAAAGTCATGCTTGTTTCTAGTGTATGTATTATATACACTTACTATCTACTTCCTGCTACTAACTACTTAACGTGTTTAAATTGACACCAGCATACGTGTATAGAATCACACAACTGTCTACAATCTGTTCTATTGCTTTACCGTTTTTATTGGTTATTCTATTTGGATGCTTATGATGCTTATTTGTCTTTTTCCCTGCTGAATCCTGTTGCTATTTGCTGCTGCAGTGCCCCAATTTACTTACAGGGATCAATAAAGTTTAATCTTATCTGAACATCCATTCCCATTAAGTGTTGTATTTTCATATTTCAATTCATTAATGATGTTTTGGTATGTCACATTTTATGGTTTCATGCTAGCTTGCATCCCCCAGGTGAGTGTTAACGTCAAATGTACATGTGAAGCTAATATAAAACACAGAGTGGATTTCTAATTGTAGCTGTTGATAACTTTTGGTCGAGGCTAGACTAGCTTCTTATGATCTAACTTATTTAATATATTGATTTCTATACTTGTAATAAATATATTTCTAGGGTGCAACTGATATGGGTTTTTCATGGATTGAATCTGCCGATAGCCCATCTTTAAATTTAACCATTTTCATGCCAAATAATTCCAAGGATTCAACGTTTCCCCCAGAATTTTAGTCTCATCAGGGTAGAAAAGCCTCTGAAATAGCATCATGGGACACTAAACCTCCCAGGCTATTTTTTGTGTTAGCAGCTTAAAGGGGAATTGCGGTATTTTTAAACCTGGGCTCTATTTGTACATATTAGTCATTTATACCCCAAAATAGGTACAAAAAGTTTTGGAATTGGTCCAGTAGATCGCCTCAGTTGGCAGTCGTGAAACAGGCTGCAATGGCTGCAACGTAATCCGCAGGGGCAACAGCGCGCAATCAAAGTACGTCCACTAAAAGTGCTTGTTTTTCCCACTGACAGGCCCAGATTGTTATTGGAAGTGTCTGACAACATTACGGAAAGGATCCCTACAGAGACAGACCTTTGTTTAACCAGAAACAGAAGTCTCACTCAAGGAGTTGTTGGTGAGTTGTTGCAGGAAGAGGTTAAACAAAGGTTTCTGGTTAAAAAAAGGTCTATCTCTGTAGGGATCCTTTCCGTAATGTTGTCAATCTGAGATACATAGAGCCAATCACATAGAGCCATTGCCCTATCTATGGGGACTATAGAAGGAACAGACATGATAAATATCATAATGCTCTCATGGCGCTTGTATTCTCTCCCAGTTGTACCCTTACACCAGAACTCATAGCCTTTTGAAGTGTGGCTGGTGCACATTTATCGACATATACATGAATGCTATACTGTATGTTTTCAAAGTGTGTGTGTGTGTACATGCTCACTTGCATGTGAAGCTCACAGTGATGAATCATGCCGTGGAGGGCAATAGAATGGAATGGTATTAAATATCGAATAACAGCTATCAGCAGCTTCAATCTAATCAGTCGAGTTGAGCTGCATACAGCCAATGCCAGGAATGGTGCCTAGAAGCTTACAGTCAGAAAAAACCTACAGACTGTTCAACAGAGGACATTCAATCTTAATTAAAACAAGCATCCGTACTGTGTTTTTTTGTTCCAGTTGTGGTGCCACACAATTAGATCACAGGTAAACAAATAGGCGAGACTGTAGAGTTGCAACACCCTCCAGTGTTAGATTGATTTGAAGACAGAAGAGTGGGAAGGGAGTGTGAAGCTAGTGAGTTTTTTTTTTTTTTTACTTTTATGTCTTCAGGTAACGTTTGCTGAGACATGCTACAGAACAGACTGAAAACATTTGATGTCACACGCTAATCATCTTGCTTTGTAGAGGAGCACACACTAGAATACCAAACTTCCATGGTCAAGCATGGCCCAGCAATATGGATGTGACATTTGCACTCAAATTGACTAATAAAGTATCTCTGAGAATGTATTGCTTAAGCATAAATGAAAGTAGCACATCTCACATTTCCTTTTTTGGATGCTGGGTTGAAGAAAAGTGGACAAAAAAGAGAAAATGTAGGACCCGCAACACTGCTCCACTGCACCTTTAGTGCAGAATATATATAGAACTATAACACTTCCGACACAATAGGCCTTCGTCAGATGTCTGAGCATAATGAGGCGGGCCCTACGTTTTCTCTTTTTTGCCAACTTTTTTGTCCAAATGTGTGAAATTAAACCATTGACACAACGGTCAACAGGCAACGGTCTAACAGGGGCAAGGTAAGGAGGAGGGGCATATCCTACTATGACCCCATTTTTCTATGGTAGCCCAATTAGACTGGCAATATGGCAATATTAACCTTTAGGTAAGTCAATTAGGAATGCCTTTTGCATTTGACAACTTATTTAAGCATTATATAACAAAATAACAAAATAACATAACAAAAATACAGCAAAAATAGTTCTCTGCCAGTTGCACCATTGCAAATGCATACACGTGTCTGCATTTGCAGACATACACACACACACATATATATATATATAAATAAATTAACACAACATCATCTGGTGACCTATAACGACCTTGAGCAGCCAATAGCTACTTTCCCTGGAAACGAGTTGGCAACAATTGCTAGAATCAGGCTTAAAGTTAGCGTGCCCCTAGCATAAGCACACATGCTCTTTTTCAGCGCTGCCCTGCTTCATATACATAGTTATTAACATCTGGGAGCTGCCCAGTAGGACCACAGTCTTCTACTGTCCACCACAGCAGCTCCACTGGAGCAGTTCAGCACCTTGCTCAAGGGCATTTTGACAGTAGTTGTTGAGGGAAGGGGGAGTCTTACTTATTCACTTCCCCCATAAAGATTTTTCCAGCCGGTCTGAGGAATTTCTGGTCGCTAGCCTGCTTTTTAACCTTTAGAGTCCTGCTGCAAAAACTGCTGTGTTGTCGGTTTTCATTGATTTATATCAGGGTCTCTCTACACACACACAAAGAAAGATTCTGCCTGTTCATACACTGCAGTTTTATATGGTGTGTGTTTGCTCAGTGTGTATGACTGGTGTATGTGTGTGTGTCCCTTGTTTGTCAGAGGCTGACAAATTAGTCTCCAATGAAGTGAGGTAATGAGCAATTTGACGCTCTGCCATATTTCTGTATCAGCTTTAGTTTTTCAAATTACCAGCACATCTGTCTGATCTGCACAGCAATGTTCTGCTAGATGTAAATACACACCAGCTAAATTAACATTTCCCCCAGTGTTACGGCTGCACTAGTTCACCAGATCACTTCCAGCACAGAAATATGAGAAATCTTTCTAGTAAGGTAAAGCATCATCCTGGTTCACACACATAGAAAGAGAAAGAGCTGAGCCTGCATTTCTTACTATCACCCTGCAGGAGACGATTCTATTGTTATGCAGATGCAGGCAAATTTATTTTGATGGAAGAGGAGCAGAGAATGGATCTCTGCATTTCCCCCTGAGGGCACAGAGGAATATAACCAATGATATTGTAATAGTTTGTAAATAATGTAATAAAATGAGTCCAAATTGTAATAAAATCTGCCATTACATGACTCTCTTAAATTCTCAGTTCTGATTGGCCCATGAACACAATCTGAGGTGTGTTATTTCTGAATAACAGACCACCGTTTCACATTTAATCATATCACTCCGCAGTCAACAAAACTGGTCAGTTTTGTTAATTTCCAATCCAATTGACTTGTGACACCTTGTGGTAAAAAGATATTGCTCATTGGTTACTGCAGACAAAAAACTCGGCTACATCCAATATTTTTCAGAAAACATGAAACTTTTGATTCCTGGTTAAAGGCTGAATGGTCCCCCATAAAAAAGAGACCAAGAAAATAGTGCAGAAGAAGCAAGACTGGTTAAAAGACAAAGACAGACATCAAATAAACCCAAAAAGGAGCATGGTGGCTTAGCCCTGATACAGGACCCTTTGGGAGTCTTTCATCGTATGGGTTGTTTACCTCAGGGTCCTGTCCTGCTCCATTGACTTTTTACCCTATGAAAGTCAGCTAGCTCGATAACAAAACCAATACGTCAAATTTCACTTACCCAAACAGATGCCCGTAATCCTTCACTTGTCTACTTTCACTGAGGTGGCACGTGCTTTTAGACTTTGTTAAATACAGGTATACCCCAAATTACCAATGTAATAAAATCAAAGATGGCTGACAGACGCCTTGAATTCTTAGTCGGTACTCTGCTCTACTCTACTCTTCTGAGCAACATGCGCGCTGCTGCCACCCATGGTCAAAAGGTAGACTTTTCAATTACTTTTCTAATAGCCTAGGTGCGCGATTTTTATTACCTTGACAGAATTGCATATTCATGTAGCGACAATTAACCCCTCATCAATCTAAAGAATCTATTTAAAAAAAAATCCTGCGCCAAGATGTCAGAACTGCAAAGCGGAGCACTGCCAGCAGCTCGTGAAAAGTGAAATTTGTGGTATACCTGTCTAACAAAATCTAAAAGTTTATTTGCGCATAGGAGATGTAGCACGTGGCAACGCGGTGCAAGTAGACAAGTGAAGGATTACGGACAAGTTAAAGTGGGTAAGTGAAATTCGACGTATTGGTTTCGTTATCGGGCTCGCTGACTTTCATAGGGTAAAAAGTCAATGGAGCAGGACAGGGCCCCACCTGCCCTTCTGATGGGCTGAGGTCAGGGTCGCCAACTGGGTCACCAAAGTGCGGTTGAACCACTCCCCACTCCTCTGGGGATGGAGTGGAGTCGTCCTTGTCTTCCTTACCCCGAGCCTTTGGCAGACCTCCTGGAACACCTGGGCCTCTAAGTTCCGGCCCTGGTCATTGTGTAACTCCCCTGGAGCTCCAAACCGGGCAAACATCTCCTCCACCAGCTTGTCCACCGTGGTAGTGGCAGTTTGGTGGGCCACAGCAAAGGCCTCTGGCCACTTTGTGAAATAGTCCATGGCCACCAGAATATACCGGCTCCCTGCATCTGTGCGGGGGAAAGGCCCAAGAAAGTCCACCCCCACTCTCTCCATCGGGGCCCCCACCTGGTAGCATTGAAGGGGGGCATGAAAACGACCTGTGGGCCCCTTGTGTGCCATACAGATATCACAAGCATGTACAAACAACTCTGTGTCTTGTCTACAATCGGCCCAGTAGAACCTACTGCTTAACCGCCACAGGGTCTTGGTAATACCAAAATGGCAAACCCCTGGTGCACCATGTACGGCTTGGAGTATCTTCTCCTATAGGGACTGAGACACCACTAGCTGCCACACCACTGCATCCTGGGTTGGCTCTCTCCACCTACGGAACAACAACATTGCATCCCACAGTCCGGCTTTTCTCCCCCCTCCAACCAACTCATCGTAGCTAACACTGGATCAGCCTCCTGCTTAGTTTTAAGTTCTTCCTCACTCAAGTCCTCCAACAGTACCTGGCTTCCATCGGCCACTCGCAGCGCTGCCACCGCTGGCATGGTAGCTACTTGCTGCTCCAACCGCTGGCAATATCTGCATTCCACAGCCACACATGGTCGACGGGACAGCGCATCAGTATTGCCATGAAGCCGGCCAGCACGGTGTTGGATCTCAAAATCGTAGGCTTCTTAGGCCCTCAGGTTCAACAACTAGGTGAGCGATGCACGGTCTGTCCAAAGTTGGTGTGTCCCATACAGGTAGGGGCGAAAATGGTGGAGAGCACTGACCACCAACAGTTTGCGTCTGGTGACACAATAATTGCGGTTCAATGTCCTGCTGAAATACATCACTGCCCGCTCCCCCTCAAGTCCCTCTTGAGATAGCACTGCACCAATCCCCCCATTGCTAGCGTCAGCGTCCACGATGAAAGGCAGCTGGGGGTTGGGGTAGGCCAAAACAGGTGCCTTCACCAAACTCTCCTTCAACTTGCTGAAAGCCTCCGCACATCTCTCATCCCAGACAAATGGCCTACTCTTTTGGGTAAGTTCATGCAAGGGGCTGTTGAGGTAAAGTCCTTGAACCTACGGTAGTAGGAAGCGAGGCTGGTGAAACTCTTCAACTCAGTGACATTTCTGGGTGTGGGCCAGTGTTGCACATCCGTCATCTTTGCCAGGTCTGCACTGACTCCCTCTGCACTGACAATGTGTCCAAGGAATTTCACACTGCGCTGGAACAAGTGGCACTTCATCAGGTTCAACCTGGCACATTGACACATTGTCAAGCACACTTTCAAAATCTGCTGCATGGACCAAAAGGTCATCCAGGTACACCACACACTTCGTCCTGCGGATGCCAGCTAGCACCCGCTCCATGAGCCTTTCGAACGTGAATTGGATTGTACAGCATGAAAGGCATGACTGTGTACTGCCATAACCACTACCCGATGGTGAAAGCGGTCTTGGGCCAGGCCCCTGGTGCCAGCTCCACTTGCCAATATCCACTGCGAAGGTCAAGTGAGCTAAACCAACTTGATCCGTTGATGTAGACCAAAGCATCTTCTATCTGAGGTAGGGGGTATGAGTCCTTCCTCGTTACATTGTTGAGATCCCGGTAATCATTGCAGAAGCGGTCCGCCGCCTTCCTGTTTCTTAGCCAGGACAACAGGTGCTGCCCAGGGGCTGTTTAACGGCTCAATGATCCCCAAAGCTGCCATCTCTGCAATTTGACGCTTGACAAGAGGCAGCCGATGGGGACGGACCCGGATGGGGGCAGCTGTGCTGCACCAAGTTTGTCCTGCCACAGTCCTTGTCTTGGGCTGCAAAGATGTCCCCAAATTCCCCCAGTGGAGTGAACAACTCTCCTTGTCGTCACATCATCGTCGCAATATCATAAGACGTTTTACCATAGACATGAATTGTGACCTGAATCTTGACAACATAAATTTACGATAATATATGTGTACTTTTATAACCATTAGTGTAACATAAATGACCAATGTTAACTTAAACCACAATTTAGTTTCACCATAGAGACTTTAGAATGAGTCATACTGAATGTAGCATAATAGCATCAATGTCAAGGACATTAGTGCAGAGCACCTTTATTAAGCCACAACCATGAGATTAGCTTTTAGCTAGCTAGTTTTTAGCATTCGCGATTACATTAGCTAGCTATTAGCATTAGCGATTATTTTATGACATTACAGTGTGCACCAACGTAGGTTGAAAACATAACACTCTCATAACCCTGGTTGGTTTATATGAAAAATGTGTGACTCTAGACAGCAAACATTGTGTTAGTATCTTCTCAAAATAGGTAGCTAGCAAAATGGACTGGTAATGGGAACACCTGTTGCATGTCAACTCACCACAGGTCCCGGTAGATATCGGACTCTAAGTCGACCATCAATGTACACCATATTGGATTTTCCACTATTTTAACTTTCTTGAAAAAGGCGTTTTCGTTCACTTACTGATTTCCCCAAGGGGTGACTGCATCATTTGTATGATCAACCAATATGGGGCACAACAAATGCCAAAAATCTAAGTCTAGCAGACAATGCAAATGGCCCTAGAAAAGGTATTTGCATTGCTACATTGAGTCATGTTTGAAAGTCTGTGAATCCTACAGGGGTTTTCATTATTTTTTATTATAGAGGAATAACCTTATAAAATCCTTATCTAAATGTCTAATCTTAATGAAGATATCCCAAATAAAGAACAAGCACAAATAAATATGATATGCTTTTGTTGATTATTTAACAAAAGTGGTTTATTTAACAAGAACTCAGATATACCTGTGTGAAAAAATATGTATATATTCAATCAATAATTGTGGCTCCTCCTTTAGCAGTGATGACTTGGAATAAACATCTTCTAGAGCAGGGGTCCCCAACCACCGGGCCGCGGAACAGTTCCAGAGGAAGAAAAACAGCCTCAGATCATGACACGCCCACCACTGGTGGTGGGAAGTTTGGGGTTGTTGCCAAACAGTAATTCTGGACTCATCTGAGAACAGACTAGAATCATTTAATAGATCCTTTATTTTGGTTAAGAAAAGGCTACTTCTGATTCAATAAGGATTTCATGCATGGTGAGACTCTAAATTTCTATAATTGCACAATCTTTCAAGCAAGACTGCAGCAGACTTGAAAACTCCCCCCCCCAATTGTACGTTTTTAGCAACTCTTCTTCACCCAGTTTATCCCCTGGTCCCACCCAAACTCAAGCATATAATCAAACTCTTTAAAATCATGCCAGTTACAAGGAAGCGTTGAGCTGTAGCTGCCTGTCCTCTGACATACAAGACGACACCACTGTGCTATTCTTTTACAGTGTAATCTTCTTGGAGACAGTATTTCAAGTATTACTGTTTAATTGTTTGCCTGTCTTTAGTATTTTGCACTTAATTTCCAGTTATAAATAAGTTCATGTTACATACTTTTTCCACAGCACGAACCTGAACCTTTTGGGTACTTTTTTGAGCAGGATCCTTCTCAGCAGGAACCTTTTTAGTTCCCCAAAAGAGTTCCAGGTTGCTTTCCGACCACACCAAAGTACCGGGGAGATTATGCAAATAAGGAGTATGTGACACGACAACAGTGCGACTGTTTGGTTTCATGCGTCATTTAGGTACAGGACGACCCCCACAACAACAGTGCCGATTTCAACACAGCAGGAGGAAGTTCAAGCAGCTACGATGTTGATCTTTGTTGTTCTTTAATTTGGTATGAACATGATATTAGAATCGTTTTTGGAAACGGGATGCGCCGAAGATGAAGCAGAGATTGAACAAGCACAGCTGTTTACCGGTATTTAAGAATGGCGGTTGGCGGACCTGCCGATTTTTGCCTAGCTTGCAGCAACCAATCAGCATTGTTCAGTACTGCAACTCCGCCCCGTTGGTTCCTGGTCCCCAAAAAACATACTACCTCGCTAGCAGGGACGTTTTTTGGGGTCCAGGAACTGTCCCAGAGGAACGTTTTTCAGGGCCAGCTCCCCTCAAAGTTCCTGGAACTAAGTACCAATAGTACTAAGTTCCTGGATAGTTGCTGCGGTGGAAAAACAACGTAGTTACTGATTGCACCAGAGGGTAATTTATGGTGGACGGCAGGTTTACTGCTGCCTTTTGCCTTCTTCCTTCTTCCCATCCACCAGCTTCCTGTTGGTGTTTGGTCGTTGTTGTGGGAAGGACTCGATCTGTTCTCTGGCACTGATGACCCGTTAGGTCCTTACCAGCTCTCTTGTTTGGTAGCTACAAGCGTAGCTAATGGGTTGTAAATGAATGGCTGTGAATCCTCGCTTTGTTGATTTGAATCTGAGCAACCGGATGATTGTCGACATTATAATTGCCTTGTGACTGATGCAACCAACAACAGGGTTCAAAACTAACATTTTCCACTGGTGGCACTGGTGCTACCAACTTTTTCAGTTGGTGGCACCAGCACATCATTTGGTCGCACCATTTGTTTTGAGGCTGCGCGGCAATAATGAAGGAAGGGCAAGTGAGAGACCAATACAGAGAAAGACGATGGCCCTGTTAAGACTTGGCATTAAGATCCGATTTGGGAGATCCGATCTCAAGTTAACACCTCTAAGTACAGGTGTAAACGCACCCAAATCGCATTGAGGGCGCAGTGAGATCGCATCACTCAGACCACATTTGGAGGTGGTCTAGAACGGATATGACCACATTCTTTTAGCAGTGTGCACACGAATGCGTTCTGGGTCGCATTGAAGGACCGCCTACTCAACTGTGTAAGCGGCAGGGCGATTATCGATTATTCCTTTTAAAAAAAAACACATCGGTTCGAACCATTCCAATATCTATTTTTGCGCATTACGTCCATAAGAGGGCAAACCAATACAACGAGAGACATGACTACTGGTATAGATATATTTATTTCAACATGTCTTTTAAAAGATCGACATACCTACACATTACAAAATAAACTAATAAAATGGGGGGGAGGGAGGGGGGGAGTTGGCTTCGGCCGGACGGCTCCCCAGCCTCAGTTTGGCGGTGGGGGTATGTGGCGGACTGGAGGGAGGGTGGGGGGAGGCTTAATTGGATCCAGGAGAGAGGTGAGTTAGTGGACTGCTTCTTTCCTGGATCCGGTACCAGCTGCAGCCAGTTGGGACTGATTGCAGCTGGGGCCTTTTTAACGTGTGTGTGAATGTGAGTGAGAGGGACGCGCCAGTGTGAGAGGCTGGCGGCTTGAATGCGGGAGCCGACGGCGATCGGGAGGATCGAGGGCCGGCAGACCGAAGGAGCGGAGAGCGAGCCAGCAGCAGCCGCGTCGGCTGGAGTGCCGGGACGGAGGCGAGGGCGCGAGCTGCGGGACGGAGTGGGAGAGCGGCGTCTCCCTCCGCGGCGACGACCGACGGAGGTCCCCGGGGGTGCAGTCGGGAGCCGCCTGGAAGAGCTGGTGACAGTCGGGGTTGGGGCGGGATGCCCCTGCAAGCCTGGCAGGCTGGCCGGCTTTGGGGTTCCGCGGCTGACCCGCCGGGGAGGACTGAGGTGCGTCGGCGGAGGGAGACGGCGCTATCAGCTGCCGTCAACACCGGGCCAGGTTTATTTATGGTTTGTTGGTGAATAAACGGCCCTGCTGGCCAATTAACTCTCCCCTGCCTGTGTCTCTGTCTGTCACGGACCCCGGTTATGTGGCACCTTGCCACAGTCCTATACCGTAAAACGTAATTTAAATACCGTAGACCTCTCTCTCTTGCTCGCGCTCTCTGTCACTCTCTCTCTCACTCGCTCGCTCTCTCTCTCTCTCTCTGCGCCGTGGTTGGTACTAGAGTGAGAGAACGCGCTGTCTCTCGTAGCGAGATCAAATGAATGCTTGGTAATTGATATGTTATCAGGCTAACTGGTATGATGTACATGTTTATTTGCATATAAAGCGGGGAACTGAGATACTTGTCGGTGTGAACTTGAGATCTGATCGCCCAAATGGGATGTTAATGCAAGGTCTAAACAGGGCCGATGTGTAGGCTATGCAGAGGTTAGCTTTTCATACCTACTTTTATTTCCGAAGATATTATCAATTAGTCAAATAGCCTACACATTACTGTTTGAATTAAACTAAATTAATTAAAAAAATTAAAAATTAAAAAAATAAACTTTTGGTAAAACTTTTTTACTGGCACCAATGTGACCCATTCAAATTTTATATCGCATTACCAAAAAAAAGGTCGCAAACGCGACCAATTTGGTGGCAGTTTTGAACCCTGCATAAACAAAAAGCTTAAAGGTTTTGTAGGAGTTTTTCCTTGTCCTCAGTGAAGGTCTAAGGTCGGGGGGGGGGGGGGGGGGAGTCGCATGTGTTACGTGAACGGGACACGTTTGTGGCTCTCATCACTTGCAGGGTGAATGTATTGAACAGGTATAGACAACATTCTACAAGTACAGACTTCATCATCAGAGGTTTTAGAGAAATTGCATAGTAACAACATCTTATATAGCTACAGAGATAACATACCCAGTCACACTATAAGTCACTCAGCCATTTAAAACAGAATGAGATTACTATGAATTTGGAAACACTATTTTACCAGGTGGAAAGCACTTTTACCCACAGTTCCTAATAACTAACAGATTCAACATAACCCTTTGAGATCAATGCATCAGGGACTGAACACGTCATAGCATTAAAACACAAAAGACAATCTCCAGTTACCCTAAACACATAAGTAGGCTAAATTCAATACAACATACAATTAAATTGGTATTAAGATGCATACTTCCATCGTTCCCGCAAACAAAATACCCAATAACATTCGTGCCCTTTTCTCTAACTCGAACTACATAGGCACAGCTCTATTGCGTGGTTTTAGCTAGCGAGCAAACTCCGGTAAAGTTTTGGTGTTGACGCTCAACAAAATAAAACATTCAAAACATTACTTTAGCATCGTTTTTTAAACTTACATGTGATTTTATAACATCTGCAACATATATACATTAAAACACAGTTTCTTAACATTTCCTACCTGATAGGAGGAGAAAATAGGAATGAAAGAACGGGACACGTTTGTGGCTCTCGTCACTTGCAGGGTGAATGAGGCGCACGCATACTCCCCCTACTGGATTCCCCCAGACCCTTCCAATCGCTCATCTCAAATCAGGCAGAAATAATGGATGAGGATATTTTTACATGCATAGAAATCTTTATAATCCATATCAAAACTCCAGTTTTATCTCCCAAACTATAAAGTATTTTTTTATAGAGTATTTTTTATATGCATTACACATGGAGCCTAAAGTGAAACCTTTTGAGACTGTAACTGTAATTAAGGGCTATACAAATACAGTTGAGTTGACTTAAAAATCCACCCCTGGATAGTCTCTCACTGTTATATATCATCAGTTTTTGTTGTTCAGTACATTGTTGTACAGTTATTGTATCCACTTTCTCCTCTACCTGCCTTGTCTATTTCTACTTCAGTTAGTGATTTCCTATGTTTCCCAGAATGCCGTTTGACAACACCTAGAGAAGGGGTGTAACTTGTTCCTGTCAATCAAAGGTGGGCATCTCATTTCAGGAATGTGTAAACTCCGAGCCCTCACTCTTTGAGCCACATGTTTGTGTATGTCAACAGTACACTAGACTTATACTAACATAAGAGTAAAGATTAAAATCACTTTGTAGACATTCGCCATCAGTCAGGAATATATTAACATTTTCGGCAGTTTGATAAATTTAATTTGCAAAGAATTATGGGAAAACTAAATCAAGAAATTGTCTGGACTCTGCACTTGGGCAGACTCCATACACATCAGGGTATTGCAAAGGATTCTCCGGACTGCGGAGTAAGGAGTGAACGTAAAACACTCATCACATGAGATTCAGCTATAGTTAACTGGCCAGCTAGTTCATGAACACTGGGGCGTTTCTATGCTAGCAGCCACGCCCCTTATTGAAAATGCAACCTGTCTTGTAGCTGCATTGCATTCTGGTCTATTGAGGCTACTGTCGGTGGAGAAATTGGTATCTCTGCCTCTTCTACAATGGATTTCTCCCTGTTGGATTGTCGACCATCGGTGCAAAACGGTGGATCTCGATAGAAGCCCTTGCTCTTTGATTCTGATGTTTACAGAATCTTCCACCCATCTTCTGCCTCTTAGTTTTTCCCACTTCTTTCTCCTCTTCCTCTTGTCGTTTTTCCTCTCCTTTTCCTTCACAATAAGGGCGTAGGTTTCATTTCAATATTGATAGGGCATACACTAGCAGCAAATCCCACCGACATACTCTCTTCAATATGACTGCTCAAAAAAAGTAAAGTAGCACATCCAAAATTCTGCAAAAATGACTGGATACAATACTCACATTTCACTTATTAATTCTGGCACTCTGTTTTGAGTAGTCATATTCAACGTAGACAGTATGCCAGTGTGATTTGCTGATATATTTCCCACAATGCTGGTGCTTGTGATCCAAGCCAACCCCAACATGTGTACAATACAACTGTGCCTCTGAAAACAAAGATCAAGGAAAAACAGCAGAAATAATTGGGAGGAGGACATGTCCCCTGTCTCCCCCCAAAATCTATACCTACGCTGAACAGAATGAGGCATTTACACATGTTGAGATCTTCCCACGGACCTTGTTAAGCCCCTGCTGAAACCACCACAGATACATGGCACTACAGCGTATACATGTGTTAGCAGCAGGTCTCCAAGAAGATAAGTCCGCTGCCCTTCATGATTTCATCAGACATCTCCCAGTGAGTAGTAGGCCAGCGGGGAGGACATAGCACAAAATTAATAGTATGCCCTGCCTCCGATACCAGGGTTGAACTTTCAAACCAGTTCTTGCCTACGTGGGACGCCAAGGGGTGAATGCTGTATAAAGCAAGTGTACCATGTTAATTGCTCAACCAGCTCATATTTAGATGATGCGACATGCTCTGACAAACTCCTCCCCAAGTTCCTCGGGCTAAATGCTATAGGTTAACCTACATTTCTGCTCTTTGAACCTCCATGTGTTAATGAAATGCATGCAGATGCATAGAAATAGGCTGTGGGGTTTAACCGATATAGCTTTTTGAAGGCCACTGTACAGTAGATATTACATTACATTACAGGCATTTAGCAGACGCTTTTATCCAAAGCGACTTACAATAAGTGCATTCAACATAGGTAGGCAAGAAAACTACTAATCACCAGAAATCGTAAGTGCATTTCCTTCCTAAACAAGCAACTAAGAGAGATACCATTCAGGGTTGTTTTTTTTTTAGTTGCCGATAGCAGATATTTGATATATTATACAAATTTTGACAATTTTCTTGCCAAAAAATGACACGAGTACTCAGTGTTTCCCTGAGAATTTTCTTGTCAGGGTGGAGAACGCTTTTAAACTGCATTTAGACCATTATGAAACCATTAAAATCCCTATTGAAGCCCATAATAATAGACAGTCAGTGTAGTGTTGATCAATTCTACAATAAATATGTAACCAAACAAACTGCATCAAATTCATCATAATTGTCCAATATTGCCCCGATATATTGGCACACTGGTATATTGGTCTAGCCCTAACGTAGATTAGTCAGAGCCACTTAAAAATCAGTCCATTTCCTCTGATGCGTGATGTGACAGAAACAAGAGACTAGATAAGAGACTGAAAGCTGCACTAGGGTGCAACATCCCAGGTCAGAGTGCTGCTTTAGGAACATTTCTGTATGCTGTGCTAGACCACTGCAACCCACCAAAGAGCCTAGTCTGAAGATAAGGGCGGGTCTAGATGAGAAATGGTTTAATCAAATGCCATTAGTGCGCCGAGCTCAGTTCCCTTAATTAGTTTAGTGGTCAACCCCTCTGAAATGAGCTTATAGATTGAATGGAAGGAGTGAATAGAAAGTGCTCGGTGGAAGTCAAATGTGTTATCAATCTAAAGTTTTTGCTCATATAAAAATGAAAAAAATCACATGGCTAATAATAACTCAGTTTAAAACCTGATTCTATGATATATAGCATTATCAATACCAGAATTGTTATATTTATATTTGTATTTATGTATTTATATTATGATCAGAAATAAGTGTTAGATATCACCAATTTGTTGTTCAATGCATTCCAGGAGTTGTTTTATGGTGAAGTGTTTTTCATCATTTTTTTTGGTGTACCCACTTCCCAGAATCCCTTTCAACAACCCCGAGAGAACAATGTCATAATGACTGTTATTTCCACCTTCCCACTGGGAAAAAACAAGTAGGTGAATTGGGATTTTTTTTATAGACCCCCATCTATCCCACTTGATGTTCCGAATTGCGGAAGTAACAACAAAATGTCAAGAAAGATGGAGGAAAATGAGGCAAACATGCTGGCAACATCAGTGATTCAAGATAAGAAAAAGTAGTTTTATTGCAAATTATTACTATAAATCACAGTCACTATAGAATCCTTTCTATAGTTTAGCTTATTGTCTTTGCTTCCTTTGTTCTTCAAGGTCTTTAAGGATTAGAAAACAATGCGGGTTGATCGTAATGTATCTTACAATGATGAAAAGCAGCATCACAAACATTGACCTGCTGACCGCCATCTTCGATGTGGGCGCTTCCAACGATTTCAACCGTATTTATGCTGCATATGCGGCATAAATACAGCTAGCTAGCTAACAAGTTCGTCCCTTCCTCAAAAACCAACATGTCTTGTGGCTGCATTGCATTCTGGTCTATCTTGGCTATTGTCTGTGGAGAAATTGGTCCCTCTCCTCTTCTCTGATGGATTTCTCCCTGTATGATTGTTGATTGTCGCTCTATAAAGAAGCCCTTGCTCTTTGATTCTGATTGACTGACACCAAACCTGACATTTTAGATCAATGAAACATTTTTTCCTATCAAACTCCATTGTAGCTGCTGGAAATATCTCAATGTGACGTCACGTCGTCTACATTAGTCCAGTTATCCACAGGAATAAGCACACCACCAAACAACAAAATAGACTCAGAAATGCAAGGCACATCACCAATAGCAGTTTTCTAACAGCGTTCAAAGTGTATTAGGGCGGATTTTTCTCTGTATGTATGTGTGTTTTGCAGTGAAAAGAGAAAATAAAATAAGCAGGGGGGAGAAAGTGAAGGAAAGGGAGAGGAGGAGGGGTGGAAGAGGAGAAAGGGACGAGAAGAGGGGGTGGGGGGTGTTATAGATTTTGTTTGCTGTACTGCCTAATCCTTGCAGGACGGCATCACACACTAACACCATCTGTCAACATTCACATTTGGTCAACGAGTCAACTGCCTCGCCCGGACTGGCGGGTACTATAGGGTACTACTAGGAGGAGGATATACAGTATCTGTCCGTCAAGCTGGAGCCGGAGGGAGGGAGGATCTTCTCCGGATAACCGAGCCAGCGTTTCTTCCGTGCGCGGAGAACGGTAGCGGGGAGGACGCAGAGGAGAAGCCGGGGAGACACGCTGCTCTGCGGCTTCCACTCCCGCTGTGAACGAAATAAGACAAAACCGGGGCTGGACAGATGGGAGGCTGAGGCACGCTGCTGCGACGACCACCCGCCGATACACAAGCTTCATTCAAGACGTCTGAAGGGAATCACGTAAGTCTGTTGTAGTTATCGCATCATTGTAGGGCTATAAGGCTACTAATGATGCACGCGCGATGTAGCAACAATTGTTCTACATCTGCATTCGGGTGTTTTTGATTGGTCTTCATTTTAATTGTGCGTACTTTATCGCAACGTTTTGCTCTAGTACTGGACATATACTCAGATACAGACATTTCTTAGGGCATCAACAAGAGTTACATAGATTTTTTTTTATTAATATTTTTTATTTCTATTAACTGACCATTGCCGGGGCCCATACATTAGCGTAGCATACTCAAGGTGACATTCATCGGCTAAAGTTTTTCCTCAGGTGTTCCAACTTCATGCATCAGACACTATGCTGTATACTGCTTAAAATTTGTCAGATTAAAGTTTCAACTGGACAAACTTTTCCTCTTATTTTACACTTTACAGCGAGTGTTAATTGGACATGTCAAAAAGGTACTTAAAATTACAAGACATTAGACATTTAAGACATTTAAGCGGGCAGCACGTAACAGCTAAATAAACTAAAATTTAAATAAAAACTAAACTAAAATTGAACTACCCATACTGGGGATAATTATCTTCATAGATATTCATGATGTGTAACATCATTAATATAAGGGCATAATATAAGGGCACTTTTACTAATTAATAATTGGAAAAAATGAAAAACAATGTCATTTTTTGAAAGCACAAGCAAATTCTGGATGCTCTTAAAAACCTACCTTTATCGATGTCATGTGTAACTATGACTATAATATATAAAAGTTGAATGGAAAGAATGGTAATGTGTATAGCCATTGGATTGTCGTTGTATGGGCTTTAGGCTTTATTATTTTTAAAAGTAGATTTTGTAATATTGAAATTAAACGCTATTTTCTTATACGCGCTAACTCTTCTCTACTGTAATGGCCTAACAGCGCGCCTGCAGACTTTGTCCCTACCGAGCCGCCGTAGCCATGGGAGATAACATGTCCAAACGGCTGAAGCTGATCTCGGCTACGGAAGCGGAGATGGAGGAGCGATCTTTCCCCAACCCGTATCCCAACTGGGACCAAGGACTCCTTACCTCCAATTCCGACTCAGACGTGGATTACAATGGGCCATTCGACGCAGACGGAAAGGTGAGAGATGTTGCGCTTGTAGCGATGGATCACCTGCAAGGGTCCTGATGTGGCTAGCATGCTACAACCTAGCTAGCTAGTTAGTTCTAGATAGTTCTCTTGTACTGACAGAACGTCATGCCCGAACATCGTTTAAGAACTGGCAATTTAATGTCTTAATGCTTATTGGCCAGCATGCACATCCACGAAGTCGTGTTTTAAAACCTTTTCTAAATTGTTAGTTGTCACTGGTATATACAAGTGACCAAGCAGTTCTTACTTTAGTGAAATGTACACTCATGCACGTTGGAACTAACTTATATTATAGGTGGGGTTAGTGGGGTTCTGGGTAAAAAAAAAATGCATAGCAGTCTTTAAACGTTCAATTGTGGTGACTAGTGACGTTTTTAAATGAAATGAAATAACCTACATTCTTCTGTTTTCATTTCGGTCTACCCTGCGCGCGCTTGTGTGTGTGAGACATGTATGTTTGTTTCCCTTTACAGTCTTGTCACTCTACATTTCTCTAAGGCAGGTAAAGTGAAATCAGTGTCATCATTTGACCCTTTCAAACGCATTATGTTGTTTGAGCCAGGCCTACACTCATATCACAGCCAACTGTAGATAAGAAATCGCATATGGAACATGAATACTTTAATGCTGAGTTATCGAAAAGAGTTTGGCTGGATGCGCCACAATTCCACCGTTGCCAATGAGTAGTTTCACTGGAGTAGTTCATGTTGAGGGAGGGGAGAGGGGCAACAAACATACATTTGTGCAGTGGTCTAGAGGGAGTGTTTTGGGGATGCTTTTCTCAAGGGCACAATGGAATAGATTGTGATTGTGTGATCATTGAAAATTATCATTAGCCTAGTTTGATTTTTTTGTTGTTGCTCCAAATGGCAATGGAGCGACTGCACAATGTGTTTTTACACATATTTTCTTACTTTTGTTCTTAAAGGGCATTTGAAAAACGTGTTTTTGCTAAAGGCAGCAATTTTCTTATCTATTGCTTTTATTAATTAAAAGACCATTCTAGCCTGATTGGATTTTTTTGGCTCATTTTTTACATTTTACAATTTACATTTACATCCATGTAATGTAAATTCTGACTGTTTATACATGCAAACGCCATTATTAAAGATATTTTTAAATCAGTTTTTCCATACCTCAGGCTCATTCGCTCCCATTGAATTTGCAACGGAGTAGAAAACAACTCTGAGCTAATATATCAGGCTACAAACTTTTACATTTTGAAAGAAATCTGTTAACCGTCCCATTACATTACAGCCATTTAGCAGATGCTTTTATCCAAAGCGACTTACAAATGTACTTGACACTATGTGGGAATCGAACCCACGACACTGAGACTGAGAGTCTCGTGCTCTACCGACTGAGTTGTCTGGGCCGGACACATTTCATATTAATTTGTGCATTCGGCAACACCGCAAGAGCCGACACAAGACAGGAGTGGGTGTCTCACTTCCAGTTTCTGCTTGGAAACAAGAAGAGGCAGGATACTGGGAGCTTCCACATTTTCGTCTCCAAAATCAAATTTAAACGGGTCATATTATGGAAAACGGCTTATTCCTGGTGCTTATACATGTTCCACAGGAAATCATTTACCTAAGCAGCTGAGAAAATTTGAAATCTGGAAGTCAACCCGTTTTTCTGTATTTTCCTTTTTCCAAAAACGGTGCCAAAGATAGGAGAAAAACAGGCCGTTTCAGAAAGTAGCCCCTTTGGACGTCACAATGGGCGCTTCTTAACATAATCCAGCCCCTCTCAGAGCATGCCCACGCCCAGGTGAACAACCAATCCCATTATCTCGTCTCAAAATGCAGCTCACGGCAGCGCCGCAAGCCGTTGCTTATGGTGCATTCCATTGTACTCGGAAATCGATAATTCCGAGTCGGTATTCCTAACTTCCAATCTAAATGTGTTCCAGTGCATCTGCTCGGGAAAACATAATCGCCCACAGCAAATTCATGTTTGTATGGTAAGTCTCAGAATGTTACAAGCATCTAAACTCAATATCAACTACTACAGCGCCATTAGTGAATAGAATCAGCGCATATCACATTCGGACACCGTTTTTTCCGACACTGGAATGCACCATTACTTTGCGACCAGGGAAGCTAAAACAACAACATATCTACAGCGATATATCAACTCTCCAGTTATTATTTTGTAGGATGCAGGCAGCAACATAGATCCACAGTCTCCCAACACGCGAAAATGCCAGGACAGAGTGGATTAATTTTATTTTTAACGGCAACGGCTACAGTTTTTTCTGTGTGTGATGATCACTCCTCAGACTGCTTGAGCAACGGCAGGATTAGCATCTAAATTGAAGCTTAAAGATGGAGCAATTCATAAGGTACGTGACCCATCTGCAAAATTGGAATCTGTAAGTGTCACCATGTTTTGATTTAATTTACCAAATTAGTCTGGTTAGTATATTCGACTGCTGGTTAGCTAACGAGCTAGCGGGGCTAGCCACGGGCTTGTTGGGCGTGGAAGAAGTAAGAAAACTATAGTTGGAGTCGTTGGAGTCATTAAAAGTAAAGTAAAAGTAAAGTTATTGGTTGGAGTCAGGACTCATCTTAAAGTTATTTGTTGGGACCAGTGTCTGTTTTATAAGTCTGTCGAACGTGTCAGGCTCGGTAAACTTTAGCCACCATTAGTACAATCGCGTTTGGTTGTTTGTGCTGCGCTGTTTGGATGCAAATAGATTGCATCCAATAATATATTGGCTAACTAGCTCAACAAAATTGTCAATCCTAGCTTGTCTGCAAGTTGTATTCAATAAGCTTATGGACATGAGCCATAAACAGACCGGCTACAGCAGAGAGTGTCGCTCACACACCCACATACACAAACACAAGGCACGAAAGTACAATATTACACAGAATTGTTATCATTGAGAAACTAAGTGGAACCGCCTCAGCTGCCTCTTCCCATTCTGGGTCAGACTCCGGCTCAAACATGTTCGGTCTCAGTGTTGGTTCTGGAGCGGCCGCCATGGTTATGGTACATTTCTGCATCAAGCTTATGTATTTGTTTACCTTGAGCAGCATGAGTGCTCTACTCTCCGCCTCCGCCAGGCCATTGCGTGGAGGTTGTATGTAATGAGCACTGCTCTGATTGGCCCCCTCACGCTGTGAGTGAGGCGTGAGGCGGCCAATCAGAGCAGTGCTCATTACATACAACCTCCATGCCCTCAAAACAACCTGTTCTTTACAATGGAGAAACACACACCACAGAAGCTGGTTTTAGGATTTTTTTTGATATAGACTTCACAAACGTCTTGTAAAAACCCCCAGGAACAGTTTAAATAGCCCAAAATGAGTACGATACCCCCCCTTTAAACCAATCGCTAACATTCTCTGCGGTTATGTTAGGACCCGCCTTCAATCAATCCAGTCAAGCCAACATACAAGCAAGCAAGCAAGTCACTTCCGCCACCTATAGTCAGTTAAATAAATGTAAATTAAAGCTACATGTTACACAACTACGGCTTTAATTTGCTGCCCTCTTCTTTACTGGGAGTAACTCATAATGTTTAGACAGGATTTGTTTCAACTATTTACTTTACTTTTAAAAACGGCTATTTAAAAAAAAGTTGTTGTTAAACAGAAAGGGAAAGCAGGAAAAAAAACTCCAACCCCCGCTGGAATGGTCCTTTAACCACACCTCTTAGACTAAGTGATGTGTTTACATATAGTCTTGGACAAGTAGTGCAAAAAGCAATATCAAGCTAAGAAAGCATTGATAAAAACTGCATGAAGTTGTCAGTAAGATTTTGACATAATTTCTCAACTCTACTCAAGCCAATGTAATGAGGCCAAGGGGTGTTGTCATTTTAAGTTCTGGTTGGACGCTAAATTCTGCACTAGCTGCAAGAGAAAGAGCCTTTTGAAGAAGCAAGAATAAAGTTATTTGGAGTAATAAAGTTGAGAAGAAATTAATGCATGCGTGACTTTCTCCAGCTTGGCAGAAGAAAAAGCTGACCTTACTTTGGAAATATTTCTCAACAGACTTCAAAAGTAACCCTTTAAGATTTCTAGCAAAAAGTTATTCATGAATTACACTTCCACTTTGAATTGGCTTGACAAAGTATTGAATCATCCAACACTTAATATCATCACGACAATCTAAGAACAGCTAAACAATCACTCACTTACTTTTGCAACTGGATATCATCACTGTAACACTGAAAGGAAATCGTACGTGTATGAAAAACATGATAATACGGGAGTAGGAAAATGAAAAGCAAAATTGGAACTAGAATGGATCTTTGTGGCACTCCATACTTCGCTAGTGCTGACGAAGATCCAGACTCATCCAAGTCTGCAGAGCCGTGCCTGTATACTTGCACAATTTCTAAGATAATATAGAATGATCAGTGGTGGCAAAAGGCAGAACTAGAGCAGAGCACTGACCAGTATTGACTGCTAAAAGTAAATCATTTAGAACTTTTAAGTAAAACTGTGTCTGCACTGTGACATGCACGAAGAAGAGTTTAGATGAAGAAGAGAAAACGAGTCTGTCATTAGAAAAACTCCAGGTTTGGCTTTTTAAGAAGAGGCTGGACAACTGCATGTTTAAAAGAACACTGAGCCTGTTGATAATAGAGAATGTCTTGGATAACAGTTACTATGATCTCCTATAGGAGTCTTGTAGGACCTTTTATCTATGGAAGTGGAAGATTTCATGTAAGTATGTTGTCTCAAAAGACGTCAAAGTAGAATTATAATGGAAAGTTAAACATGCAAAGGGTGAGTAATCTGATCCCTGGTAACATTTTTTCTGAGGAGAATATCAAGATTTCCAAGTTTTCTGAGTAGTGTAATATTACAGCTTGATGCCAAGTTCAAGAGCATTTTCTCTTAGAATGTCGTTTTTGCAGCAGTAGCAGCAGCAATACAGGGAGTCACGCAACCCAGCTATTCTCATTTAATACCTTTATTTTTATATGTATAGCACCTTTCAGCTGTTTGTTTTTTTTCTTCCTCATCAGCTTTTCTGAGTTTCCCATTCTTATGCTAAAACCACAACTTTCTGTTTATCTCTACTGAACAGTGCTCTCTTTCATGTCGCCTCAGCCCCTTTCTCTTCCCTCCATCCCTCCTCCCACCCTCGCTGGGTGGCTGCAGCAGTGACTCAGAGCAGAGAGTACAGACTGTCTTGGCCATAATCCTTCCTGTTGTAGGACAGAGGGCAGACTATGGTCAGGCCCTTTTGTGTTTTAGCCTTTGGAACTGTCTGTTCTGTTAAGACCCAACTGGATTTTATTTGTAGGCCCCGTGCCAGTACCGAGTATCTGACTTGGAGAGTGTAGACTAGACGGTTTCATAATGTGTATTTTTAATGGTGGCAATGTTGTCTGAGGGAAAGGGAAGCTAAATGGCCAGGCAGTATTATCACCAGTGATGTAGTGGTAAGTAGAAAGGAGGGTAAACTATGACTAGTTGGTGATCGTCATAAGGCAACCAACCATCAATATAAATAGCAGTCAAATATTAAAGGACTCAAATGCATGTAGAGGATTGAGAGGGGACACAAGGAATGATATTAGCACAAAATACTCACATCCACATGTACCAATTGCAAACAAAAGTCCTATTTTTACTAATGCGTATGTGTGCCAAATTTCATAAAATTTTAACAGACAGTGAGATGCACATTTGTGGCACCCCCAATTGACCATTTTTGGACACTTTTGGCAGACATTTTTCTGTTCCTGTACTCAACATATGTACCAAGATTAGTAAATATTGGACTTAAGGGCAGTGAGTTATGGCGATTCTTGAAACTTCATTAGCTAAAACAAACCAAACCGTGTAACGTTTTTTATCAGCTCAGTTAGGGGTGGGCGATATGACTTCAAATCAATATCACGATTATTTCAAACGTTTACCTCGATTGCGATTAATGAACGATTATTTATTTTATACAGGGTGTTTTTATTTAGAAAATTGACCAGATGCTCTATTCCGTTCCTGTGTCTGACTTCCTGCCTGACACATTCGCTCGCGGAAAAAATAGACCTGACGGCAAAACTATTGCTGCAGAGCACGAGCCGCAGTCAAAACCGGTCTGAACCCAACATTAGTTGGCCGGGGCGGAGGCACGTGACTGACTTTTTTTTAAGGGGACAGTTCATGAACGCACGCTTTGGGGAAAGTATTAACGGAATTAACCGACATGAGCAAGATTAAGTCGTGAGAGGTTCTAAATGTCATTTTCAGTTAATTGCCCAGCCCTAAGCTCAGTCCATAGATCATTTCGGCACAATTTGGTGGCAGTTTAACGAACGGCCAAGGAGGAGATGTCAAAATTGTGTTTTCAAAAAGTCAAATGGCCAATGTCCAATATGTCAGGTGTGGTCCCAATGGCAAAGTGACACGCTGCGAACACACTGATTGCAGTATTGCGTCCTGCTGTGTGCAGCTCCGCAGCAATACTATTTTCTTTTTAAAATATATTTTCATATTTTTTTTACTACTCGTTGTCCAATCCATGCACGCGATTTGATGCATACGTTGGAAAAATTGAATGTATGCATCATACGAAATTCACCACAATGCAACGCAGTGCTGCAAGGCAAACACTGTTGGAAATGAATGAACTTGTGGATAAATATATGTACATTTGTCAGCCTTAAAAGGTGGGTAAACTGAGTTAAGGTGGGTTTATCCTCCACTACATTCCTGATCATCATACATTGAGGAAAAAGGCGAACAAGGTGCAGTGTGACATCAGCTTGAGAAAACCCGTCACATCCACATGAGTGCATTTCAGCAGCAGCAGAGATTTGCCAGCTATGACAAACGTCAACCTATTCTCCAAGCTGCTCCAGTTAATATATCAGGCCAGTGGATAGGAATAAATGGGCCTTGAGCCCAACAAATAGCCCACGCCTGCCATGTGCAGTCCCAAGATCCCAACTGTGTTTGTTTGAGGAGGAGACCAGTGGGAGTTGCTACTCCACTACAAACTGGAAGTCTTATTCTTGGTCATTCCATCCAGCTTAATGAGCTATGAACACAAAACATTCAAGCTTCTCCTGCGGGAGGACGCTGCCAACATGGCTGCAGATGTTTTCAGTGATTCACAAAAGGAAGTAGAGATTATAGCTCACAACATTAAATGCATTTGTTTAAAAAATATATTCAATTTTGCAAAATGTTTTGCACATTTACACAACTACGAAATCCCAAGTTTGTGTTGCAACCTTACAGCACACTGTGCACACACACCATTTGCTCTTCAACTTTATGGATTGGAGTACACATGTGTTACAAGTTTGCAAGTCATGTTACTACCTTGTGTATCTTATAATACAAGTGCGACAGTTTGCAGCATGATTTTCTTCAGAAGGATACTGCCAAAGTTTGCAAGTTGTAGTGCACATACACACATTGTGAATTTGTCTTGCAACTTTGCAAGTCATGTTATAACCATAAAGGTCCCATATTATGGAAAACGGCTTATTCCTGGTGCTTATACATGTTCCACAGGAAATCATTTACCTAAGCAGCTGAGAAAATTTGAAATCTGGAAGTCAACCCGTTTTTCTGTATTTTCCTTTTTCCAAAAACGGTGCCAAAGATAGGAGAAAAAGTAGCCCCTTTGGACGTCATAACGGGCGCTAATCCAGCCCCTCTCAGAGCATGCCCACGCCCAGGTGAACAACCAATCCCATTTACGGCATTACCAATCCCATTTACGGCAGCGCCGCAAGCCGTTGCTGATGGTGCATTCCATTGTACTCGGAAATCGATAATTCCGAGTCGGTATTCCTAACTTCCAATCTAAATGTGTTCCAGTGCATCTGCTCGGGAAAACATAATCGCCCGCAGCAAGCTCATGTTTGTATGGCAAGTCTCAGAATGTTACAAGCATCTAAACTCAACATCAACTACTACAGCGCCATTAGTGAATAGAATCGGCGCATATCACATTCGGACGCCGTTTTGTCCGAGTACACTGGAATGCACCATTACTTTGCGACAAGTGAAGCTAAAACAACAACATATCTACGGCCATATATTAACTCTCCAGTTATTATTTTGTAGGATGCAGGCAGCAACATAGATCCACAGTCTCCCAACACGCGAAAATGCCAGGACAGAGCGGATTAATTTTATTTTTAACGGCAACGGCTACAGTTTTTTCTGTGTGATGATCAGTCCTCAGACTGCTTGAGCAACGGCAGGATTAGCATCTAAATTGAAGCTTAAAGATGGAGCAATTCATAAGGTACGTGACCCATCTGCAAACTTGGAATCTGTAAGTGTCACCATGTTTTGATTTAATTTACCAAATTAGTCTGGTTAGTATATTCACCGCTGGTTAGCTAACGAGCTAGCGGGGCTAGCCACGGGCTTGTTGGGCGTGGAAGAAGAGAGAAAACTAAAGCTGGAGTCATTAAAAGTAAAGTAAAAGTAAAGTTATTGGTTGGAGTTAGGACTCATCTTAAAGTTATTTGTTGGGACCAGTGTCTGTTTTATAAGTCTGTCGAACGTGTCAGGCTCGGTAAACTTTAGCCACCATTAGTACAATCGCGTTTGGTTGTGTGTGCTGCGCTGTTTGGATGCAAATAGATTGCATCCAATAATATATTGGCTAACTCGCTCAACAAAATTGTCAATCCTAGCTTGTCTGCAAGTTGTATTCAATAAGCTTATGGACATGAGCCATAAATAGACCGGCTACAGCAGAGAGCGTCGCTCACACACCCACATACACAAAACAAAGTACAATATTACCCAGAATTGTTATCATTGAGAAACTAAGTGGAACCGCTTCAGCTGCCTCTTCCCATTCTGGGTCAGACTCCGGCTCAAACATGTACGGTCTCAGTGTTGGTTCTGGTGCGGCCGCCATGGTTATGGTAAATTTCTGCATCAAGCTTATTTGTTTACCTTGAGCAGCATGAGCGCTCTGCTCTCCGTGGAGGTTGTATGTAATGAGCACTGCTCTGATTGGCCGCCTCACGCTGTGAGTGAGGCTTGAGGCGGCCAATCAGAGCAGTGCTCATTACATACAACCTCCAGCCCTCAAAACAGCCTGTTCTTTACAATGGAGAAAATGAGAGACTGAAACACACCCCACAGAAGCTGGTTTTAGGATTTTCTTTTTTATATAGACTTCACAAACGTCTTGTAAAGACCCCCAGGAACAGTTTAAATAGCCCAAAATGAGTACAATACCCCCTCTTTAAGCATTTTGTAAGACAATTAGGCCTACAATTTATTTTGGCAGATGGCTGATACCCATAGCCTACCGTATTGAACAAATCTGTAAATTAATGAATCCCAATGATGAAGGGCTTGGGTCGAAACCTACTGGCCTATATGATGCAGTCTGAGAGTGGCAACTCCTTATGACTTCCTGGAATTAGAAAGACAGATGCAGACTCCCAGCTCATTGCCTCGCTCAACCCATTTATAATAAAAAAAATGTATTGCCCTTTTGGTTCAATTCACTGGTAGCAGTTTAGCGTCAACTGTAGAAGGCAGTAGTGTAGCATCTGTACAGGTGACATTAACAGT
Source organism: Hoplostethus atlanticus (assembly GCA_034670405.1). Classification (NCBI taxonomy): domain Eukaryota; kingdom Metazoa; phylum Chordata; class Actinopteri; order Trachichthyiformes; family Trachichthyidae; genus Hoplostethus; species Hoplostethus atlanticus. Next base: position 364,990 of record JAXDDX010000100.1, read on the forward strand.
CTGGCATCTCTGTCTGGGAATCAGTCAGTCTGACTGGTGCTGCTCCACACTCTGGTGTTTCTGCATTGGCTGCTCCTGTGGAGTGTTGCTATTTGGGCTCAAACTAATGACCTTCCAGTAGCGTGTTGCTTTGACCACAAGGCTAGTGCTCCCCCTGAACACCACAATGAGTCTGAAAAGTCCGAGGCTTACAAGAGAACGGCTCAGACTGTTCATCAGCCAAGGGACTGAAAGAACTATGTGTATAGCTGCAGTAGTCTAGATGGACTAAAACGCCATTCCATAACCCAAGGATCAGTCCCAAACATGCTTTGTACCCTAATGGTTTCATTCAGTATCACTGGAAACTGCAGCGTCGGAAATTAACGGGGGCAAAGGGCAAAAATGCCCCAAGAAATCTCAGAATGCCCCTAAAAACCGTGATCGAGGGGCAAAAATTGCCCCGTTTTTTTTGTCTGATAAAGGCTGGACGACATCTGCCAAACGAAATAAAAAATGCCCCTCAATCACGGTTTTTAGATTTCGAATATTTTCTCTAACACACACTCACACAAACAACGGTGTTGTTCACACTACGTACGTACATAATTGTATGTAACTGTAACTACGTTTACTACGTAACGCTGTTACGATACCTGGCAGAGGCCAGGCAATCCTGCACATGCAGTGAAGCTGGCTGCTGCGATGGACCGGTACTTCATTAAAAAATCTCCATAAAGGAAGCGAACAGGTGAAAAAGTATTCATGTCACCGCTACCAAACAAGCAAGCATCATCGATTTGCTTATGGTAAGTAACATTAACGCTAACGCTAGAGACTTTAAAATGGCTTTGGTCTGGCGCCTTAGCTAACAGTGTCAGAAAGTTGGCAGTAAATGTTAGCTAGCTAACTTTTAATGTAGTCTCGCATAGCCAGACCTGTCTCCATACTTAGTTTTAGCGCTGTGCCAGCGCTGGAGAAACGTTAATGTTACAGCCTACATGTGGGGCTGCATAGCGCCCAACAACAAAACCATATGGGAAAAGGCAGTGTTTGGCAGTAACGTCGCTACAAGTAGCGGCGTTACTAGTTTAACTATATTTCTCAGTAGCGTGGTGGTAGCGTCGCTGTTTTCTGAATCAAATAACTTTTCAGTAGCGAAGCTCTTTTATTGATCAAATAGTGCGGTAGCGTCCACACATGCTACATTTCCCCAAGCATTTCTGAAGCTCAAGCGCAGCGGAGCTTTCTGCTGCGGTCTGAAATAAAACTGCTAAGGGTCAGTAAGTGACGCCACCGCCATACACGGACCTGTATGTGTAGCCGACAGAAGCACTTCCGTATGACGGTGACATCACGTACCAATCCTTGGGCTGATGCCTGTGACTTGTCTGCTGCAGGGGAATACAGACCCACGAGCTTGAGTTTACTTGATGGAAAGATGGCAGAGGGTGAGGACGGAGAGGAATTGATCCCGAGGGAGTCGCCGTGGCCGTACCTCGAGCTAATACATTAGTTTAAGTGAAACAACAGAAAAATGATGCGTTCAGGTGCTCACTGTGCAACCCCAAGGAGAAGCTGCTCTCAACTTCCAAGACCTCAAACACCAATTGAATAAACAATTGAACTGAACATTTTTTGCCTGCCTATATGTTTGACTGATCAGCATTGACTTGGAATGAAGTTGGTTCAATGTAAAAATAAATAAATAGCTTCGATGTAGTAAACTACTTTTGCCATGTTACTGTAGCTTAGCTTGCTACACTATCCAAGTAGCTTGCCCAACACTGGGAAAAGGGCACAGAGTCTGACTCTGACAGTGAAACCCATGTATAATATGAACAGAACTCCACTCGAGTAGCCCATGAAGTATGGCTGGTTGCTGTGACTTACTTATTGAATAATTTAATGTTTAATGGCTATTACTGTAGCAATTTGCAGTGTTACTTGAATTCAATTCTGTTATTGTTGTTGTTTGTAAGGTCACCGGTTTGCATTTAAAGTTGTGAAACACTGCCTTTTTATTTTCCCAAATATTTTTAATAGACCTTCTACAGTTTCTTAAGAGGTTTCTAAAGACCATAAACTAGTTCATTTAAAAGACTGTGATGAAGTTTTGAATTTATCTATAAACTAATGCATTATACATATGCGAAGGCTATTAAGAGCTAAATAAAAGCCCAAATAGTTAGAACTGTCTCCTGCTTTCTCTCACACATACAGATGGTATTCTATACACATACAGATGATTGCACACTTCTCTTTGGAACAGCAATAGTATGCTTTTTATTTACTCATGTTGGCACAAGGTGGTGATTACTGTATGCATTTTAATCTGGGCTCATTTCACATTAAAGGGGGGGTATTGTACTCATTTTGGGCTATTTAAACTATTCCTGGGGGTCTTTACAAGACGTTTGTGAAGTCTATATCAAAAAAAATCCTAAAACCAGCTTCTGTGGTGTGTGTTTCAGTCTCTCATTTTCTCCATTGTAAAGAACAGGCTGTTTTGAGGGCGTGGAGGTTGTATGTAATGAGCACTGCTCTGATTGGCCGCCTCACTCACGGCGTGAGGCGGCCAATCAGAGCAGTGCTCATTACATACAACCTACACGCAATGGCCTGGCGGAGAGCAGAGCGCTCATGCTGCTCAAGGTAAACAAATAAGCTTGATGCAGAAATCTACCATAACCATGGCGGCCGCTCCAGAACCAACACTGAGACCGTACATGTTTGAGCCGGAGTCTGACCCAGAATGGGAAGAGGCAGCTGAGCGGTTCCACTTAGTTTCTCAATGATAACAATTCTGTGTAATATTGTACTTTCGTGCCTTGTGTTTGTGTATGTGGGTGTGTGAGCGACACTCTCTGCTGTAGCCGGTCTATTTATGGCTCATGTCCATAAGCTTATTGAATACAACTTGCAGACAAGCTAGGATTGACAATTTTGTTGAGCTAGTTAGCCAATATATTATTGGATGCAATCTGTTTGCATCCAAACAGCGCAGCCAAACAACCAAACGCGATTGTACTAATGGTGGCTAAAGTTTACCAAGCCTGACACGTTCGACAGACTTATAAAACAGACACTGGTCCCAACAAATAACTTTAAGATGAGTCCTGACTCCAACCAATAACTTTACTTTTACTTTACTTTACTTTTAATGACTCCAGTTTTAGTTTTCTTACTTCTTCCACAAGCCCGTGGCTAGCCCCGCTAGCTCGTTAGCTAACCAGCAGTGAATATACTAACCAGACTAATTTGGTAAATTAAATCAAAACATGGTGACACTTACAGATTCCAAGTTTGCAGATGGGTCACGTACCTTATGAATTGCTCCATCTTTAAGCTTCAATTTAGATGCTAATCCTGCCGTTGCTCAAGCAGTCTGAGGACTGATCATCACACACAGAAAAAACTGTAGCCATTGCCGTTAAAAATAAAATTAATCCGCTCTGTCCTGGCATTTTCGCGTGTTGGGAGACTGTGGATCTATGTTGCTGCCTGCATCCTACAAAATAATAACTGGAGAGTTGATATATCTCCGTAGATATGTTGTTTTAGCTTCACTCGTCGCAAAGTAATGGTGCATTCCAGTGTACTCGGAAAAAACGGTGTCCGAATGTGATATGCGCCGATTCTATTCACTAATGGCGCTGTAGTAGTTGATGTTGAGTTTAGATGCTTGTAACATTCTGAGACTTGCCATACAAACATGAGTTTGCTGCGGGCGATTATGTTTTCCCGAGCAGATGCACTGGAACACATTTAGATTGGAAGTTAGGAATATCGACTCGGAATTATCGATTTCCGAGTACAATGGAATGCACCATAAGCAACGGCTTGCGGCACTGCCGTGAGCTGCATTTTGCGACGACGTAAATGGGATTGGTTGTTCACCTGGGCGTGGGCATGCTCTGAGAGGGGCTGGATTAGCCCCTTATGACGTCCAAAGGAACCACTTTCTGAAACGGGCTGTTTTTCTTCTATCTTTGGCACCGTTTTTGGAAAAAGGAAAATACAGAAAAACGGGTTGACTTCCAGATTTCAAATTTTCTCAGCTGTTTAGGGAAGTAATTTCCTGTGGAACATGTATAAGCACCAGGAATAAACCGTTTTCCATAATATGGGACCTTTAAAAACAGCATCTTTATGCACTAATTACTATTTTTTTTTTAAAGTGCCCCCAAAATTGTGTAAATGCCCCAATTTTTTAGACAGTGGGGGCAAAAGTTGCCCCCCAAATATTTTTTAAATTTCCTACACTGCTGGAAAGAGACTATTTCTCTCTCCACATAATGACATTAACATCAGAAAGGATCCAGTGGAACTGTTGATATGTTACTGTTATGGTGCAGCATGTTTTCCTCAATTGCACAACAGACTCAGATCCTTTGGCTTTCAAAAAACTACCCTTGGCCTAAGAGCTGACCCTAAGAGCTGACCCTAGTTAAACAAACAGAGTGAGTTACTGAAATAACACCAGTAGAGCAAAGAAAGCAGCAATCTTTGCATTAGAAATGAACCAACTGCGACATAATTTATATATTTGCCTTAAGTTGCCAGGTTCTGTCTCTCTGTCTGCCTCTCTCTGTGAGATCAGGGCTCTAAGGGTGTGTGTGTCTGTGCCTGTGCAAATATCTTTGTTGAAGCCCCATACATGATGCTCCTTTTTAACGATTCTTCTGCCTGCAATGGTTGCCTCACACCTTATATTAGTGTATTATTAGGGGAGGTTAAAGGGAAAAAACCCACCATAAAACACTTGAACTCTGTTCAGCTATAAGCGATGTACCTTGCATTCCTAGATCCATTTCATTGGTTGGTGGTGGATTTTTCTTATTCCCGTACATAACATGTTGAGTGATTTTCAATGGAGTTTGATTTTGAAGTGAATATTTTGCAATCAAAGTGCAACGGCTTCTTTCTAGACCCACCATTTTTCATCAAACTGCAACAATCATACAGGGAGAAATCCATCATAGAAGAGGCAGGGATACCAATTTTTCAATCAACAGTAGCCAAGATAGACCAGCCACAAGACACATTGCATTTTTAGTGAGAGGCGTGGCCGCGAGCATAGACATGCCCCAGTGTTCATGAACTAGTTGGCTAGCTAGCTAGCTATATTCGTATGCCTATATACCCACCTTTTGATTGAGCAACAAGTTCATTTATGCCCTTCTTCTCTGGGGATTGTCGAAAGGCGTTCTGCTGATAAGTAGAAGTAGATGAGGCAGATTGAGGGGAAGTGGGTCCACTAAAAAAGTTAATTACAAAACTTCATCACAAAATAACTTGTGGAATGCATTGAACATCACACATTGATGAGATCTAACAGTGGAAGAGTATCCGAGGGTGGATTTATCCTTGAATGAATATTCTATTGTTGTGCTTTCGTTTGGGTTCATAAATTCACCATCCTCCTTCTCCTCCTCAGGTGAGTGCTGCATTCCAGAAGAAGGTCCAGAATAAGATCAAAGATCTCCTCCAGCAGATGGAGGAGGGCCTGAAGACAGCGGACCCCCACGACTTCTCCACTTACACCGGCTGGACAGGTCTGCCTATTGCTGTCTGTCTGTTGAGCTGAAATCTGTTTTTCCATATTACCTGTTTGACTTTCTCTCTCCCTGCTTGCTCTATACAGAGGCCTAAACTACGGTCATGCTTGAAAGTTTGAACCCTACAGGGGGTGGTCATTATTTCAAATCCAATCCAAAACACTAAACCTCTTCTTCCTGAGCCATTCTTTGGTAGATTTGCTTGAATGCTTTGGATCATCGTCATGTTGAACAGCCACTTTCAGCCCAGCTTGTCCTGATGTTCTGTTCATGAATTCTCATGGTGGTGGGAGCGTCATGGTCTGTGTTTCTTCCTCTGGACCTGGACCTGGACCTGGAACCATGAATTCTGAATTCATGGTTCCCTTAATGATGTCGAGTTGTCCAGGTCCAGAGGAAGAAACAGAGCCCCAGACCATGACACTCCCACCACCATGCTTGACCATAGAGAAAAGGTTATATTGGTGGTGGTCGGTTTGGGGTTGTCACCAAACATGACATTTTTGATTGCGACCAAACCATTGAGACCAAATTCTGGATTCATCTGTCCAGAGAACAGACTTTCAGAAATCCTCAGGTGGTTTCTGGCAAACGTAAGACGGACAGATTTGTTAGCCTCTACTAGCCTTGTTGTTTTTGCTGCACCTGATTTCTTTGTGCATCCGTCATCAACAAGAAGACCACTGAATAGAGATGGCATTCTTGCATGAATGCCGTCTCTTTCCTCTTGGCAGTTATTGTTTTGCTGTCAAAATAATTAGTTATTAAATAACTGTAGTTTGTTCACTTGTGCACATTTATATTTTTTTGACACATACCACTTTACCCATAATGGACTAGAATTTTGTTTTTTGTTTTTTTTCACACAATCTGGGAAGCTATCTAGATGCTTTTTTTCATCTATGGCAAAAATGAATAGGAATTTTGGTTCCGGCCTACCAATCGTTCAGTCTTTAAATAATAATAATAATAACTTTATTGATATAGCACTTTTCCAAACAAATGTTACAAGATTATAAAAGTAGTTTTTCAGCCAAGATTTAAAAGAGCTGACAGTATTTGCCATGGAAGGCAGTTCCACAGTCTAGGTACCTTAATAGCAAATGCTTGTTCACCTTTTAGTTTTCATGCTTGACCTTGAGAGACCTGACAGTACACGGCTGCTCATGTGGAGTTAAAAGCTCTATTGTATAACTCTGCTAAACCACGCAATGCTTTTGTAAGGTGACTTTTAAAATCAATTCTGTATTTGACTGGCAGCCAACAAAGCGATTATTGGGCTGATGTGGGGCATGCGACTTGCTTTACAGCAGGGGTGTCAAACTCATTTTCACCCCGGGCCACATCAGCATTATGGTTGCCCTCAAAGGGCTGGTTATAACTGTAAGACTGTATAAATGTAACTACTCCTTAACATATTGTTAGATAACTGTCTCTGCATTTGATTATTATTGTTTCAAGTGTACAAATATTGTACATGCATTTACATAAATGTAAAAATATATGTAAGCACATTGCTCTGTGTTATTATAACATAAATCCCTTCAATTTATCAGGTTAAGAAACTAGAGGTCTGCGCGGGCCTGATTTATTCATTCCATACCCACCCGCTCCCGCTGCTTTTACTGCCGCACCCGCTGCTTTCCCTGCCGCACCCGCCCGCTCCCGCAAGACCTTGTCCCAAACCCGCCCGCAAGCCCGCATCCACTTAAAATCCTCCCGCAAGACCTTGTCCCAATTCAAACCTATAGCAAATAAAAACGAAGTATTCCAGCTCTCTTTCCTCCATTTTAGGCTAGCTGCCGGCTTTATATTTGGCGACATTTAGGTGAGCTATAGGCTACGTGACTACGTGACTGACGTGTATGCGTCACGCATGTCTGATATAGAGCTCAGTGGTGATGGGACGTAAAAAATATATAGAAAATAGAAATTATAAAGGCATAAGCCCTATGCATAAGCCACTATAGATCTCTATAGTTTAACCATACCCGCAGCGTTATAACATGATCACCCGCGCCCGCCCGCAGCTGTTAAAAAAAAAAACCCGCGCCGCCAAAAACTGTCGGGACCCGCGGGAGTTCCGCAATAATGCAGACCTCTATAAGAAACCCACATTACTCCATCAATTAAAGATCAAACTTTTCAAGTGAATAACAAAGACAAATATCATCAAACACACGTTATTACATTAACTTTGTTCAAAACTTTTTTGTCACAGTTGAGAGGGGCAGAACTATGGGACAACAAATAATTGTGAGCTGCTAAGAACATGTGTGACAGATGTGGCATTTCACAAAAACAAATGGCTGCAGACAGCCTTGCAGAGGGCATACATCCAACTAATGAGAGATGATTGTGATTACAGTAAACATTTGGCTGCATGAACACATACACCTGTAAACACACTGAATACATTGCTACACATACAAAGTAGTATATGTAATTAACTCAAAATAACAATAAGGGTTGTCTCAGTTCACAACTATATTGGTCAAGTTCTGGGTGAAGTTGATGAGGTGATGCTGCTTGGCCTTGAACACACTAAGTAGATCCTTCCTCATCCTATGACAACATATCACACACCATCCTCATCCATTGATCATGTTCTGAAAATAACAACAAACACAAAACAAAATGCAAGTACAACCATTAAATTGAACCCATTTTACACTGTACTTATTCTTGGTTGAAATATAATTTATTATATTTTTAATTCATGTTTTTAAAATGCTTACCTATTTGTTCTCTGACCGGAAGTCTGACACCGTTTTCCCGTGGTCAATCCGTCAATGTCTGGCTTTAGGTCTTGCGCTGTAGCAATCCGTAAAACAGCGTGAAGGTTATCATCGGTGATGCGTGATCTGTGCTTGGTCTTGTTTAGATTCATTATTGAAAACATCTGTTCGCACAGGTACGTGCTCCCAAACATGGACAGAACACGGGCAGCATGAAGTCGGAGCTGTGGCATCAAAGCAGGGGGCAGTAGACGGTAAAAGTCCTCGATTGCAGCATCCTGGAACTTTGCTCTCAGGCCACTATTGCTTTGAAGCTCTATTAACTCCATCTGAAGGAGATGGGGCGCACTGTCGACGTCGGCGGTGAAAGGATTGGCAAAAATGGCAAAGCCTGAGTGCTGTGTTCTAAAGTCAGAGAAGCGCCGATCAAATTCATTAATTAACTAGTTAACTTTGGTAGCCAACTGAGAGCATGGAAAAGCACTGGGAACTGAGGCTGAGATGCTCTGACAGATAGGAAAGTGGGCAAGATTGTCCTGTTCCAGTTGGCACTTCCATAGGTGCAGTTTACGCTGGAAAGCTGTGATCATGTCGGACATCTGCGTGATGACTTGTTTGCGTCCCTGCAGCCTCTGATTCAGTTGGGCGAGATGCTCCGTTATGTCACACAACATAGCAAAATCACACAGCCAGTTTGGATCTGACCGTTCAGACAGGGGTTTTCCTTTACTTTGCATGAGCAATTTCTTCCCTAAGCTCAAAAAATCGTTTGAGGACCGCGCTCCTACTCAGCCACCTTACTTCTGTATGGTACGGCATATCTCCATGCTCTGAGCCCACCTCCTTCAAAAACAGCTGGAACTGGCGGTGATTCAGTCCACGCGCCCGAATGAAGTTTACTGTTTTCATGACCGTGGTCATTATATCATCCAGTTCCAGAACCTTTCCACACAGAGCTTCTTGGTGGATAATGCAATGGTAAGTTATCAGAGGTGTGTGGCAGTTACTTTTTTGCATTTTCTCCTTCACTAGTCCAACCAAGCCTGTTTTTTCTCCACACATTGCGGGCGCGCCATCGGTAGTTAGCCCGACCAACTTTTCCCAGGGTAATTTAGTTTTACTTACAGACCTCTCCACCGCATCAAAAATGTCCCTCCCCGTCGTCCTCCCATGCATAGCAGCTACATCCAAGAGCTCCTCACTGACAGTGAAGTCTGCTTTCACGCCTCTTATAAAAATGGATAAATGTGCTGTATCTGTGTTGTCTGTGCTTTCATCAACAGCTAATGAAAAAGCCAGGTAACCGTGTGTCTCTTTGGCCAGCTGTGTTGTCAGATTGCCTGCTAGTTCCTTAACTCGGTCTGCGATGGTGTTTCTTGATAAACTGACATTTTTAAAAGTCTGTATCTGGTCGGGGCATACACCGCTTCAAAAATGCTCCCTCTGAAAAACACTTGGAAGCTCGGGCGATTTCTTCAGCCACAATAAAACTAGCTTTCACTGCTGCATCATTTTTGGCTGTAGCTTTTGTAAACATATTCTGCTGCGATTGCAGTCTGCCTTTTAATTCTTGGACAATTTGATGTTTTTCTTGGAGGCTAAATTTAGCATACTTGGCTCCGTGTTTGGTGTCAAAATGCCGACGTAAATTGTATTCCTTCATCACCGACACTGCCTCGTAACACAGAAGACAAACCGTTTTTTCTCCTTGAAGCACAAACATGTATTCACTTTCCCATCTTTCATTAAATTGTCTTCCCTCTGCATCAATTTTTCTCTTCTTGGACATTTTGGGACTATTTGTAGATTTTTTTTTTCAACTCCATCACTTGTTAGAAAACCGTTTTAGTTAAAGGCCGATATGGAAACACTGCAATCTAGTGGCAGGATGCCGTCATTTCGCGGGTCACAAAATCGACATGCATTGTGGGAGATGCAGTTTATGGTCACTGTACGCTGTAAAGTAGCATGGACTTTTTTTAAGAAAATCAAATGCCTTTTAAGCTCTCGCGGGCCACATAAAATGACATGGCGGGCCGGATTCGGCCCGCGGGCCGTGAGTTTGACACATGTGCTTTACAACCTCGCTGCAGCATTCTGCACCAGTTACTGCCGGGCCACTGAAGATCGGCCAAGGCAGGGAAACAAGGCAGTAGTCAAGACATGCAGACATAAAAGTATGAATAACTCTCTGATGAAATTTGAGCAATTCTTCCCGGCTGGAGAAAACGTTGCAAGCCAGTGGACCGATGCACTGCTGACGCTGCTTGTTGCATGTGATCAGGATTAATGACAAGAACCTCTGTTTTCCCTCTGAGTTAAGTTGGAGAAAGTTTTGTGACATCCAATGTTCAACCGCAGACAGTCGTGAAGAGTTGCCACTTTGCAATGAGTGAAAGTCAATAGAAATTACACATATTTTGCTACCAACCGTGGTGCGGATATTGCCATATCACAAAGGCACAACAGCGCGTTCTGCACTTATGGTCGGTAAGTAATGTTACGTAATTTGTAGGGATGTACAAAAGTGAGATTTTTCATGGTCAACTAGTCGGTGGGTGGTCTGAACGACAAATCGACTAGCCGGTGTATACACAATGCCAAAATTCAACATGAGGTTATCTGGTGTTTCCCATACATCACACAATAATCACCATGATTGAGCCAGCCCTTGTTGCGGGGGTGATTTGTGACGCAACCGCATCAAGCCTCCTAACTTCTCTCTTCACTCTCTACAGGCATTGCCCTGCTGTACCTGCAGTTGCACCGGGTGTCCGGCGAAGCCAACCACCTGCAGAGGGCGCTGGACTACGTGAAGAGGACCCTGAGGAACCTGAACGGCCGCAAAGTGACGTTCCTGTGTGGTGACGCCGGGCCGCTGGCAGTGGGCGCCGTGGTCCACCGCAGGCTGAACAACACCGCCGACAGCAACGAGTGCCTCACTAAGTAGGTGGCTGAAGGGGTGGGGGTGGTTTGAGCATTTCACACTTTAATGTTGCTCCTAACATTGTGAGAAGGGTTCAATTGGTATGGGTTTTTGAAGGCTGGTACCAATACTTCTTAGCACCAACCAATATTCTAACAAAACATCTGTATCGGCTTTCAGAAATCCATGTCGGTTGAACCCTAATCCACAACAGACTTTGGTGGAATGCTATCAGTGGAATGCTAGTACAGACGGGGAGCTGAAAGTGTGTGTGCGTTTCTCCCAGGCTCCTCCAGCTCCAGCGCATGGTCCTGAGTCCAGACTCCGAGACACCGGATGAGCTGCTGTACGGCCGGGCCGGCTACCTCTACGCCCTGCTGTACGTTAACAAAGAGATGGGAGCCGACACCGTGGACGAGAGCACCATCAACAAGGTGGCTAACCAATACACGCATGCACACACGCAAGCACGAAAGAGAGCAGTAATTCCAAACCCGTTAGTTTGGTGTGTCCATATGAAAACGCAGCAGTCAGAGACCTTGTTGATACATTGCTAAACCAACGCTGAGGTTCTGTTTGGAGGGTAGAACGAGACCCCATCCCGTGATCCCACCCAAACGCTGTGCATTATGGGTTAAACAGTATCAGGTATAGGTTAAAGCTGCAGTAGGCAAGATGTTTATGTAAAAATACAATCAGATCACAAAGTGGGTGGTTGGCAACAGAGAAGAGATGCCTGACATTCGCCCTATTTTCCCAAATTATCTTTATCATTTGTGTCGGGTATGATCAGCTTGGGGGAAATCTTATAACGCATCACGTGACAAATCAAAACTTAAAGGTGCGTGGTGTGTAGCAGCAGCAGAGGGGGATTGTCTGATCGTCTGCCCAGTTCTGGTGATGTCATGGACCAAAGTGCAGGTTGCCTGACTGCTTTTGAAAGCGTATTCACAACTTAGAATATGGAAATAAATCAAAATGGGTGAAAACACGTGGGCGGCCACAAATCTGCCTGGGCAGGGCCTGTGCAGGGGAAACGCTGTGTGTGTGTGTCCCAGCTTTGCCACTGCTTTCTCCCAGCAGAGTGTTTAAACTGTGCTTAGAAAGCATCCTAGAATGGCAGGCAACATTTTTCTCTGTGACACCGGTGTAATAACCATCTGTTACACACCGAGCGGGGACGAGAGTGGAGTAGCGCACACACACACACACACACACCCACACCCACACCCACACACACACAGACAGAGCGGATAATAATCCCTCCACTCCCTCTTTTCACGATTTACTTCAGTGCACACACACTCCTGCAATCAGTGTTGCAGGAAACTGCAGGACCAGCTGTCCCCTTTGGTGAAGTGCCAGGCAAAGACACACACACACACACACACAGCAGGGCATAGGGAGCAGGCAGCAGCACTGGGCTGACATATGGCCGGAGTTGTCTTCAGATATACTGGATAGGAATATTATTATGACTAATAGAGGAATACAGTCATCTTTAAAGCATCACTTTCCTGCAGCACTGCACCGCTATTCCTCAGACTGTCACCAGCACTGAAATACCTGTCACCAATACAGCCGCACAGCAGCATCCTGCAGGCTTGACTAAATGGTGACTTTGCTTTTGTGGCTGGGCTCTGCTCCAGGGTGCTGTTTCGGAGGTTCCTCCTAGATTTAAATGTTTCATTTTCTCGGCTTCTCAGCCTCTCTGCTCGTTTTTTCTGACAGGGGTTGTTTTTCACCCTCCGACTCTCCTGCGCGTGTGTGCGCGTGTTTGTTTAGCCTATTAGAGTTTGTTTTCTGCTCGGGCTGCGTCTACGAGCATTAGCTTTTCTTCTCTGACTGACAGCTCTGCGACACGGGAGCTCCGCACTAGAGGAGCGAACACTTCGGCTGAGCATTCTGTTTTTCAGGATTTTCTCTTTTTCTTCCACAAGCAAGATATAGTTTTACGGTGTTTGGTTTGCACCCAGGCGCCAGTGTGTAGAAAAATGAAAATACTGTGTGTGTGTGTGTGTGTGTGTGTGTGTGTGTGTGTGTGTGTGTGTGTGTGTGTGTGTGTGTTTTCCAGCACGTGTCCGTGTAACTGAATGTCAAGCTACATTTTTCATCTGTTTCATCTGGCTACCATGATACTTAAGCTCCTATCTTTGCTGTGCTCTGCATTCGCTTGAAATATCAACTAAGGAACTGAAAATTAAATGTTGCACAGTCCCATTTGACCATTGACCTAAAAATTACAAGTACTCAGTGTTTCCCCCAGAAAGGTCTTATATTCAGGGTGGTAAAGCCTCTGAAACCTTTAATATTTAGACACTAAAACTCTCCATTGAAAGCCAGGATGATAATAATAAACATATTCATGCATACTTGTGTGGAATCTGATCAGAATGTGTCATTAGGATGACGGGATTCCCATAGACAACCAGTAATATTGATCAATTCTCCAATAAATACCAATCAAACAAACTGCATCATATCAGAGGTGGTGGACACTGATTGGCCCATATCTGATCTGCGGGAAAACGCCAGTATCAGACGGCTATATCAGTTTGCCAGTATATGGGACTAACCCTGCTATGAATTGCCTTCAAACTGGTCTGTAAAGCTATACAAGGTCTCAGATCAGTAGGCCGCTCCCCAAGCTCCAGCTACTGCATATATCCACATATACTGACAACCCCGACAAGGAAACACTTGAAGCCAGTCTGACCTCTCTCTGTTGCTTTTACAACAACAGTTTTTTAAATTTTCTTTTTAAATAAAACGTGGTAATTTGTGGGGCCGGTGAGCCAGTCGCAGCCAGAGCTGGCAGCCTACAATTCAGCCATTTTTCAGCCTCTTGGCGCCGAAGCCCATAGGCTCCCAGCTTGTTTGCAGTGGTGATTAATTTGCGCCGCAAACAAATTAATTCCTACCAAATTACAGCGTGGTGCCTCTGGGAGAGACTGTTGCTGGCTTATTTGTGTGTGTGTGTGTGTGTGTGTGTGTGTCTTTACAAGGTGGTCGGGGATGTCGCTAAAGTGTATATGTAGAGGCTTTACAGTGACCGCTGTCCTGGAAACGTGCATCGAGTGAGGCCTAGCTTCTGTAGGCGAAGGAAAAGCAGCGCTTGAGGTGCAGGGAGCCAAGGGTGGAGGCATAGATCAGTATAGATCTATAGGAGTGAGGGGACGGTGAATGAACAGGCTGGCTGTAAATCTGCCATGTCGCCAGGGAGGGGTCTCTGCTGCAGAGCTTTCTCGCCTTTTATTTATTTATTTATTTTTTTGCCACCTCTCTCTGTCTTGAATGGAGAGAACAGAAATTGCTGACTCAGATCTACTCCATCTACTGGATACGTTTGACAATTTGACATAAACCATTGATTTTCCGTTCCTTAAATTTTAGTCTGACTTGTTACCAGAGCGTCAATCTGGCTATGTTCAGAGTTATCTGGATGATGATGCCTTTTTAAGCTTGAACTCTGCACCTTCCCTTAGAGAGGCGCCAATACATCAAGGAGCTCTTCTAATTAGGCAGGCTTTTAGACGAGAACGCGTACCGAGAGATCGCCGAGATCCGTTTGGTGTTTGAATGATAATAGTCCAGAAGGGATGATTTACAGTCTTCTTTAGGCCGGTCAGTGCTGCTGGCTCCGAGAATGGAAGTCAAAAGTGGTCATAGCTAGACGTTGAAAGAAGAACAGCCAAAACAGCCAACACGGGACCAGTAAGTGCTGTACATTTCAATGCCCAAATGTATCCAAAGAGACAGTCCATGTAACTTTTCTGATCTCTTGACTTGTTAAAGGGGCATTAAATAATCCAGCGGTGTCCGATCATGTGCCATGGAGGGCCAAGCATATGCAGGTTTTCCTTCCAACCAACCACTACACCAGCTGATGTCATTAATAAGTCGCCCCCTCTCTGCTTGAAGGTGTACTAATCAGTGAAATGAAGAAATCTCAGCAAGTAATCATTGAGTCACTGGCATTGATCAACAACTCTATCAACCCTCGCAGATGGTTATTTTGTGTTATGGGGGCAGTAAAAATGTTAAGATACTTTTATTTTGTTGAGGAGCTCATAAGAAAGCCATGCAGACATTCACAATAAACTACATTCTTCTTCTCACTCCGTCTGCCACGTTCGGAGCGGGGCGGGGTGTTGGTTTGTATTCGCGCCCTCTATCCCGACAGCACACTCCGTCCTTGCCGGTGTCTATTCGTCACACGTGACCGGGGGGGATACCGGGCGCCCTTTTTTAACGACTGCACCCATAGGCTCGAGGCCACTCTCTTTCTGTTTTGAGTTCAGTCGCTGACCTTCTCAGCCTTTCCGCTACTCTCAGGGCTTGCTTGGCCTTCCCATCTTGGATTTTCCATTATGGAAGGCGGTGATGTGTGCAGATGTGGCCCAGTTGGCCTTTTCTACCATGCATTCATGTATTTATATTCTATACGTCTTTACATTTTTAATGACCGGTATGGCCACTGCCTGTGTTTGCATTAAGAATCATGCTTAGGAAAGTGGTGATGTAGCCTTCAGTAGCCACACCACCTGATTTAAAAAAAAAAAAATGTATTTATTTTTTAAGTTTTTTTTAATTTTCCAACAAGCGATGGTGCTCTGCTCCTATGATGAACATTGAGATGCCCATTCCAGCCTCCCAATCCCCCTCCTTCTTAAATATGATGGGTGAGGGGGTGTGTGATCCAGAACAACACCAGAACCGTAAGATTAACCTCTTCAGTGTTGGGAAAAGAAAATTCATACTGAACTTGGTCTACTGCTTGGAATACAAAGGCCGTCTAACTGTCGAATAGCTCGCTGGAGGAGAGGGAGAGAAATCCATCCAGTGTGTTGCGTTTACAATGCTGGGGAAATTGAATTTTTAAACTTCAGCAACCGTTGGATTGGGCCTTGGGCGTTTTCTCCTGGATAATGAAAGTTTCATCTCATGCCCTTGAATTGGACTGTGGAGCTGCGATAATTGGATTCTGTGCAAAAGTCCTTAGTTGTGTAAAGTTCTTGGTAGCAAACCAAACATGCTTATTCATTATATTGCTATAGCCTATGCATTACGCATGACTTTTTTTGATAAGCAGGCTTAAGGCATAAGGGAGTGATTCAGACCTTAAGGCACTGCACATCTTACATTATATCTAGGGGTTTCATGATATGAAAATATAAGTAAAAAAAAGAATGTTAATAAACGCCAAAGACATGACAGCCTGGCTAGGTGAGCTCCTTTTCTGTATCTACAGTATCTAGCTAGGCATACATCTATATAAGGCTGTGGCAGATCTTTAGATGTGGAGAAAACTGTGCTTTCTAAATTTTGTTGTTACCCTTCAGCATGGTAGTTTTGCTGTTTTGCAGCAGCTTTTATTATTCTACCACTAACCATCTCAATGCACAGGCATCAGCACAGTTGGGTCCACAGTTGGGTGTATTTGCAGTTCTGCAAATACACGTGTGGCTCTGAATCCCAAATATGATGCATGCGCACACACTCTGTACACCTTCAGCAAACCCTCTCTCCCGTCCTCAGGTGGTGACGGCCGTCATCGAGTCGGGGAAGAGCCTGTCGGCAGAGCAGAAGAAGGCGGATCGCTGCCCACTGCTCTATGAATGGCACAAGAAGCAGTATGTCGGCGCTGCCCATGGTCTGGCTGGCATCTACTACATGCTCATGCAGGTAAAGGGAGGGAGGGATGCTGGCGAGTTCCACTGGTGGATAGTTGTGATGGGTGTGAACTGTCTGCCAGTGCTGGATGGTAAGGATGGGCATAAATCCATCTTCTCTCTGTTGACTATGCCAAAATTCATAACGGCTAAAGCAGATAATAGCAAAAACACTCATTGAAACCAATTGAAAATGCGAGTGTCTTGATGGTTCCAGTGCATTTCTGGCTTGAGCGTTTGTGTCTGTGCAATCAAGAGAGTCTAGTGTTTGTGTAAAATGTTCTTTAAAATGCTGGACTCCTACCAACAGGAAATTAATAATTAATAATTCCTGTACCAATCTGTGGTGTTGAGTCAATTTAAGCCAGTTTAAGCAAGTTTCTGCTTCGCTTATTAAGTGTGTGTGGGTGGGGGTGCTGACCCTGTGCTTTCAAAAAGAGATGGCTACATGGAAAACAAATTCTCTCTTCATCTCCCCAGTTCTCACCCTCCTACCTCCTTTTTCTCTGACACCATCGCTCAGTTCAGTTCAGTTCCAAACTGCCTCGCTTACGTGGCAACAAGCGCACGTCGCCAAAGAAATGTAGTGTCAACCGAGGTAATATTGTAAGCATTAACAGATGACTAGTAATCAAACTAAACTCAATCTCCGCCAATCTCTCCAGCCAGGAGCGAAGGTCCATCCAGACGTACTGTCAGAGCTGGTTCGCCCAAGCATCGACTACGTCCGCCACAAGAGGTTTCGCTCAGGCAACTACCCGTCGTCACTGAGCAACGAGTCTGACCGGCTGGTTCATTGGTGCCATGGAGCGCCTGGCGTCATCCATATGCTCATCATGGCTTACAAGGTGAGAGAATGGCACACGTCTTGTATTGCACGGCTCAAATTATGCAGGACAGGGTTTCCCGAAAAAGTCTGGTGTCTCTGGGAGCCCAACTCCTCCCTGTTCATTGGTTTTGGACATCCTGTACAACAGTGTGAAAAATAGAACTACTTTCCACCATCAAAAGTATGGAGAGAGGAAATAAGTGTCTAAAACAGTTTAATTTCTCCATATTTCCTCTGTCTGTTTCTCAAACCCTGTGACATGATTGCATACAGCCGTTGCATCAGCAGTTGTAGTCTTATGCACACTCCACTATCACAAACACATGAACAACAGTGGCACCTTGTGGTGAGCCTCTGAACTGCGTGACCACATGCATTTGACTACTGGCACTTATTTTTTTATTGCATTTGGAAAATGCACTACATTCCCAAGGTGACAGTATGCTAAAAAAAATGCATATCAGTTTTGCCTCCCTTCGATGACAGCCTTGGACATTGCCCATGCAACAGGAAGAACGTATCAACTCGTACGTGCGCACAGTACGTACACACCAACACACATTCATGCTTCGGGGTCGTCTGGGTGTCCCCATGATTTAAAGAGGACCTTTAACCGGACCACCCTGGTTCACACCCCAAAGTTTGCAAACCAGGGTGTCTGCGTGTTCTTAAAGTCTTAAAATGTCATATCACATTATCTAAAGGGAATTTTCCCATCTAGTTTGCAGTAAAAGTGTCACACATTATTAAACGCACACTATATCACACACGTTGATGAAATGACGAGACTTGTGAGTAGATTGGAAAATTGAGCATGTGACAAAGCTAGGAAGTGAATATGCACTGTTGTGTTTGACTGTTTTCCCTCCTGACAAAACACAAGGTGTCTTTCATTAGTCATAGCCTGGTATATGCACACACACACACACACACACACACACACACACACACACACACACACACACACATATTGCTTTACACATACATGCACACGCCACAGAAATGCATTGTGGGGTAGTTCCTTCTTTTCTTGGCCCATTAGTGAGCCACTTGGCAGCTAATGCATTGCTATTTTGGCACACTCATTCCTCTTGCTAATGCAGCGACATTGCAGTACTACGCAGAGAATTTGAGGACTTCTTTATACAGTAAGGGGCCTGTGAAGGGCACCATGTATTAAAATAATAAACTTTCATCAAAATACTGCAGCTTTTTGTTAGTAGATAAATACATACTGTAGAGTTCCATACAATTCAAAATACCTACATTTGTGCACTCAGTGCCTAGAGCTGCTACCTGACATGAGTATGGGCAGGAAAGTGAGTTTTGTAAGCCAGCACCATCTCAGCACCTGGCCAAGTAATCATTATTATTTCATGGTCATCTTGTGCTATGAGACAGTAAGGAAATATATTGCACCTTTTTAAGTAGCAATCCAAGAAGTCTAACATTACTGTATCCTCCATAGAAGAGATGAAGGCAGCTGATTAACTAGGACGCCAGAGAGCTGAGATCGCGTTCAAATAAACCACTAATTTATCAATGTCATGAGTAATGGTCACGCTTGTGCCTTAAATAATGAATTCTCATCTTGCTCGCTGTTAGTATGCGTAGAGAGAGGAGATGCAGCTAGTCAGTAAAGCGAAGTAAGTTTGATTTAATGTACCCTCCATCGTTTAATCATGTGAAACCTGCAAACGTGGTGATTTATTGGCTGCCAGTGCTTCCCACTTCCAACACGAAGCAGACCGCCAGGTAAATGAATCAAGCCACTTGTTTGTTTTAACCTCTTAATGGAACAGTTCGTCCCAAAATTAAACTTCAGTCATTATCTTCCCGCCCCCCATGCCAGTCAAAACTCCACCACTCGCCGCCCCACCACTCCCCACATCCTAGACTTCATTGAATAAGACTTTAAAAATTACTTTCTTTTTTATTTATTTTTTTAAATGAGCGAGGTAAATATTATATAGTTAGTGAGTAGAATGTATAATCTGCAATAAAATGTAGATTAAAATTGTTCTACGTTGTCTAAAGTTACTGCTAGGTCACGTATTTCCGGCCTGGGGCGCAAAAATCTTTGCCCATTGACTCTCGTTATAAGTTGTACATGCGCAGTTCGTTCCTCTCAATACAAGAGATAGGCGCTTGGTGCTTTCCTGCGCCCCACCAACGAACTGCGCATGTACAAACAGCATTTATCTGAATGCTGCTGATTTACACACCACCAACCACTGGTTGGCAGCAGAGAGCGAGGGGCTCGTGGTACATCTGACATAAAATGCGCCAGAATGAGACAATATACTCAGTCGTTTTCAAGGAGCTGGTTTAGTAGGAAGGCTTGGCTAACCGTATGTAGTGACACCAATGCTTTATTTTGCTTTCCCTGCACCCTTTTTCAAACGACAGGTCTCAGACCCAGCATTGATTCAGACAGGTTTGAATGATTTAAACCACATATCAGAAAAATCAAAAGCAAGTGTTTGGGAAAGTAAACATAGCTGCTCAGCTTGATGAAGGCTACAGGACAGGGATCCGTGAGCATAATGAAGAGGTTGACAAAAACAGGCACATCCTGTCTAAAATAATAAACTGTCAAGTTCTGTGGTGCCATAGAATCATTGATCTGCATCTCTCAAGGAGAGAAGGGCAACATTTATGTACACAAAGTTGAAGCCACAAGGTGGCAAAGTCATATGGCTTTGAGCCAGTTCACTCAGCGTTTTGATGGCACTGGGTATTTCAAATGTAATACCATATGAATTTATTTTTTTCTTAAATGTTATTTTCTATTAGGTCTTACTGTGTTCATAATTTTCTGCCATTGTCTCAGGGTTTTGTGTTGTCAGATTCTGTTGCACTTATCGAGGCACTTTTCGGTTACTTTAGTCTTTCACCATTACATATTGTAGTATAAAAGATAATTATTATAAAGAATTTGCACTAATTGAAGTACCTTAACTTACCTTAAGCACGTTTCATTACAACAAATGTTCATTCAGCTCAGCAAATACAAATAAAGGCCTTTTCATTTATTTAAATACACTGATGATACCTTAGTACATGTTTGTTTGATTTTTGGTATAGCCCCCCCTGGAGAAAAATGCACCAGCCGCCACTGATTACCACCGTAGTTCCATCTTTGCCGTCTCCCAAACTTTTGAAGTTAATGGGGGCATAAAAATGTCCATCAAATGTCTCCAAACAGCTTGTGTTTTTGTAGCCAAATAATTGCACTGTGGGTCCAAAAATTACCTCATTATATCCTAGATTTTCCTCGCTGACAATGGTTTGTTCTGGAAAGCGTTAACGGTCACCCTAATAGCAAGTCTAAGCATCTGCCAGAGTTTTGTAGACTGCACACACAACCAGAACATTGTCAATGAGGGAAAATATAGGAGATAATGAGGTAAATATTGGACTGTTGGCCCCGCAGTGCAATCATCAGTCAGGATAAACAACTTAAAATATATAAGGGTGTTCAACCAATATGCGTCTTTGAAGTCAAGTGAAGTTTATTTATATAGCCCTTCATCGCAAAGCATGTCTCAAAGGACTTTAGGTAGGCTCTAGGTAGGCTCATCTCAACGATAAAACACAAAACAAGATTTAAAAAAATGTAGAAGGAAGGAAACTGAGGCAGAGCACAAAACATGTTAAGACAGAAACAGGTCTTCCAATCAATCTAAAGTAACTGACACCACCAGAATAAATGGGTGGGGCAGTTTTGAGAGGGATCGCCCCACCAGGACAGCTGAACGTGCAATAGGTGCCAGAACAAATAACAACACACACACAAGACAGACAAACTCAACCACTCACACAGACAGCAGATAGACAGTTAGTCTAGGACTGCCTTTTAGGTCTGCATCATCACACTAGCTTCTCAACAACTAATACCTATACTTGCTGTGCTGTCTGAGCTAGAGTAAGAGAAGATACTGTGTCAGACCCAAGCTACATCGTAAGAACTAGGATTGATCATACGAGAGTGAGAATAGAGTTTGGATTTAAAGATTTGCCAGGAATTAGCTTCCCTAATCACAAGAGGAAGTTGATTCCAGAGATAGGGAGCTCGGTAGAACGCTCTGCTGCCTGCTGATTTCTTCTTTATTCTTGGGACGGTAAGAGGGCACTAGGGGGTACACGGGACAATAAGGTAAACTGATGGCGCGAGCCCATGTAACAATTAATACTTTAGCAGGAGCATGTTTTGAAGTCTGATCTGGCTTGAATTGGGTGCCAATGAAGCGAGGTCAAAATGGGAGTTATGCAGTCAAATTCTCTAGTTTTAGTCAATATTCTGGCCATTTTCATAATATCTTTTATGTGCGATCAAACTTAACGCTAAGATTTTTAACTGTAGGGTCACATTCTCCTTTTACAAGCAGGAAATTTGATGACATCCAATTTTTGACTGCATGTAGCTTCTAGTTTTACGAGTTGTGAGCGATCGTTAGATTTTAAAGGTATGTAGAGTTGAGTATCGTCAGCATAGCAATGAAAGTTAACATCCTAATTACGGTTAATTGCGCGTAGAGGTAGCATGTAAATGGAGAATAGTAACCAAGCGCTGAACCTTGTGCCATAATTAACTTCAGAGATGACGTTGTTGTGCAAAACATATTGTGATCTAGCCGCGCTCAAATCGAGTAGAACTAGAACTGAAGAAGAGGCTGATACTGATATATTTGAACCTGCTAATCTGCTGACAGTCAACATTTTGTGCCAATATTCAATATCTTTAAATTTGTCCATTTTCATACCAAAAGTATTCAGTGTTTCACACAGATTATATTCTTGTCAGTGTGGAGAAGCCTCTCAAAATGTTGTATATTGTGTCAAATATTTGAAGCAATTGAGGTGTGCTCAGTTTATCTGACACTTTAACAGCCTCAAAAGTGAACACATCACTCACAAGATATTATGAAACAGAGATCCCCATTTTGTTGATGTATTGATCTACTATTTTGCCACGGTTTGACTATTCATCCTGCTTTATCTGTGTCTTCCCAGGTGTTTAAGGACGAGAAGTACCTGAAGGAGGCTGCAGAATGTGGTGAGGTGATTTGGCAGCGTGGCCTGCTGAGGAAAGGTTATGGTATCTGCCATGGCACCGCCGGCAATGGCTACGCCTTCCTATCCCTCTATCAGCTCACCCAGGATAAAAAATACCTGTACCGCGCCTGCAGGGTAGGAACTAGGGTTACACCGATATATCAGTTTAATAATTAATTTGATGTATGATTTCTTTTACATTTGCTCATCTAGAACATAAATATGACACGTTTATGAAAGCTGCTATACAAACTAAGTTGTTGTTGTTATTAATAATAATACCTTCCTTCAGTTTGCTGAATGGTGTTTGGACTATGGGACCCATGGCTGCCGCATCCCAGACAGACCCTACTCTCTCTTCGAAGGTACCCAATATTTATTCAACTTTTCAGCAGATGGATTGAAAAACTGTCTGCATTTTCCCTCCCTTCCCGCAACCCCCATCTGTTCATATGATCTAATAGCAGGCTTGTAATTTGTGTTGTTAAAATTGATTCTCCCCCCATATGCCTGTTCTCCATCAAAAGCCAATTACACAGGAGGCTGTGTGTAATTTCATCTGGACTAAATTGGAGCCGCCTTTCACTTAGCTGCAATGGAAGAATAAAAGACAATGCCGGCACCAAAACACAGCAGTTTCGCTGCATTCAGTAGGAAGGAGTGGGAGAGCATAATTCCAGCACTTTGATACCCAAAAAAGCTGATTGTCGTGTGGTCGGGGTTAAAGTGAATAAATCGGCTTCCTGAATGTCAAAAACCCACATCCATCAGAAAAATGTCTTTCAAGAATTGATTATTATTTGACAAGTTGGTATTGTTCTTGGTATTGGTATTGCTGTCAGCTAATGTTGGCTACATTTCATGTTTTCATCTGAAGACAAAAACACAGAAATGCACTCGGTGACTATTCTGGAAGTCGTGGTGGACAGATATTTTACAGACATAATTTATAACTGTCATGCAATGAGACTGAACCATTTGTCAGGCTGCTATGTCATTAATTATTCTACAAATGCTTTTCCATCTCTATGTACAACATTTCTTTTGACAAAAAGCTTTTCTGCCTCAAGCAAGTGACAACGTTTTGCAATACTTAAGAAACTTTTATCGAATTTTGCCGTTTCCGTTCCGCTGTTTCCTTATTTGATCTTAATTAATCTGTTTATTCTTAGTTCATTCATCTGGCGCAGAACTTTAGTTTGCTGTCCAGTGAAATCAGTGCTAGCTAGCAGTAATAGATGTGTTTCTTCCCTCAGGTATGGCAGGGGCCATCCATTACCTGTCAGAGTTGGCCGAGCCTGAAGCTTCCCGTTTCCCTGCCTTTGAACTTTGACCTGCCTCCTCCCCTTTGAAACACCTGGGGTGATGAGACTACGGTAGCTGAAGGGGGATGGGGCCAGAGTGAATGAATGACTGAAAGGAGAGCCAGGATGGAACTGAAGAGACTTGAGTTTAATTGATGAGTTGTTTGTTTGATGGAGTGAACAACTGATTTGCTCTTGGGCTTGAACAAAGACTGGATGGTGATGATCTTGATGGATAGTTCTTTCTTCTGCAATGGAGCCCTTTATCGAAAGACGTTTCCACGGGACCCTGTTCTCCATCTTTCTGTGGGACAGAAATGGACCCCTGCCCCCCTCGCCATCTTCACCCATTACACTCTATTGCCAGCCACCATGGACGCAAAAAACACACCTCAAGCCCTCAGCCTTTAATATTGTGGCACCTAGGCCAAGAAAGAGAGGGTGTGCGTGCGCTTGAAGTGAACTAAAGCTGTTTTGGTACCTCCAGGCTTCTGCATGCTCGTTGTAATTGCCTCTTGGTGCCTCATATCGTGTCAGTGTAGTGATTTCCTCTTCCTGTGTTTTCTGCTATGCTGTTAGAAATGTTATTTCAATTCTCCAGACATTTGTTGCGCAGTGTAGCAAAGCTTCTGTACTATCACTTGAGTTAATAAAAACAGCTTCCTTACTGAAGCTAGTTAGCTAGCTAGCTTGGCAGTACCCATTGTTTTCAACTGGGGGTGCTGCACGCTAATTTTTTGATAACTGAAATATAAAGGCAAAAGAATTTTTCCCACAATGTCAAAAGTGCCCGATGAAATAAGTATTATTTATAATGTGAAAGCAAACCTTCAATGTGCTGAAAAAGTTTCTACATTAGTCCTTCAGCTAAACCGCCCGTTAGCATCGTTAGCATTTCCGCTGAAACCAATCCCGGCTAGCTCATTAGCTTGCACCCAGCAGCGCGCATTGGCTTTCAGTTAATTTAAGTACTTTCAACAATATGTGTTGAAGTGTGTGGTGGGGAAAAATATTAAAATAAAAAGTAAAAATACTATCCCTCACTTCTCTTCCTGACCTTACCTAACATAAAATGTTGGATTAGATATTATATTATTATAATTTTAATAGTTTTTATCGTCAGCAGACAGTGATGTTGTTGTCAGCCATTGGCAGCTACAACACAACTGGGCCATTTTGTGTAACATCTAGAATCCCCCACATTGGTGGGGGTGGTTCAAGTGGTACTTCCTGGTTGGAAAGTTGTATTTGCGCTAATCCCGACAGCACATGAATGCACATAAATGCCTAACTCTTTCATTGGGATTTTTTTTCACGGTTGTCATTGCATGAGGATAATGTCACACGTAATAATAGCCTAGGAACGTGTGTGTGTCTTTCTGTCGGTGCTTGTTGCAAGTCAAGCCAATGTGGTCATTCAACTCCGTATGTGAGTCAGATGAAACAGTTAGTTTTCTGGTCTGGTCACAGCAAGCATTCTGTGGCCATTAGTGGAAATATGTAGAGTTTGTCCTTTGTCCTCGTCTGTGTATTTGATTTCCCCCCGTCTAAACGGTGTCCCATTATGAATGTTTTTCTTTTCACCCCGAAACTCCCAGACTTCAGTGACAGAGCAGCAGTGTTAAGGTCTTAAGATGTCTTAAACTTTCTTCTTGTTAGCCAATGCTTACAAAAATCAAGCAACAACATCATCAAAGGTTTGATATTGTTGGAAATTAAAGAATGAATAGAACAACTTTTCTTGTTTTGGTCAGTTCTTCATATATAAATACTACATGGCCAAAAGTCTGCAGACACCCCTTCTAATGTATATAATGGTCTGGGGCTGTTTTTCATGGTTCGGGCCCCTTAGTTCCAGTGAAGGAAAATCGTAACTACAGAATACAATGACATTCTAGATGATTCTGTGCTTCCAACTTCCAACCAGCGAAGTCCATACAGAAATGGTCTGTGGAGATCGGTGTAGAAGAACTTGACTGGCCTGCACAGTGGTCTGACCTCAACTACATCCAAAACCTTTGGGATGAATTGGAACGCCGACTGCGAGCCAGGCCTCATCGCCCAGCATCAGTGCCCGACCTCACTAATGTTCTTGTGGCTGAATGGAAGCAAATCAGCAATGTTCCAACATCTAGCGGAAAGCTTCCCAGACGAGTGGAGTGGAGAGAGTGGAGGACAACTCCATATTAATGCCCATGATTTTGGAATGAGATGTTCCACACATACATTTGGCCATATAGTGTACATATTTTCTAAGCGTTCATGTCATAGTGAAAGAAGCGGAAGAACGTATCGTTGCTGCAACTTGGAAGTGTCTTTAGAACGCCAATGTCCAAGTTACTAAAAGTTTTTAAAATCAACCATAAAATGTAGCCGTAAGCGGCTTCACGCACATATAAAGGACTCAGAGGTGGTGACATAAGGAATGATATTAGCAAAAAATAATTCCCACATGCATAATTTCTATATAATGTGTATTTATTTGATTATCACGCCACCATCTAGCCAATTGGGTTTATATTTTAATTATCATTTTGCCAAATGGCATGTCTCTGTCATGTATCATTTCATGGGAAAATATGAAAACATGGGAGGATAAAAAAACAACAACCACGCCCACATTTACCAATTGCAACCAAAACAAATTTCATGAAATTTGATTGAACAGACAATGAGATTAGAAACAAATGGCATTTGTGGCACCCCTATTGGTCAATTTTAAAATACCTTTGTATTTGTAGTCAATATATGTACCAAGTTTTGTGAAGATTTGTCACACGGTCAGTGAGTTATGGCCAATTTTGTGATAGGCCATACCCTCTAGAAATGTCTTTGGCTAATATCAACCAAACCTTGCAAGATTTCAAAATACTGAATGTCATTTTTGATCAGCTCAGTCCACAGATGGTTTCTCCAAAGTTTGGTGAAGGAGGAGATCCAAATAAGTAAATAACGTCTTTTTCTATATCTAACAAATAGAGGCAATTTATGGTAACAAATCAAATCTTTATGCCTCCTGTAATTAACTGATTTCCCTGGCATCATTAACTGGGGGAATTACAACTCACAACTTCAAGTAAATGAATTGGTAAAAAAATACTTTATCTGAAGTGAACTTTATTTACATATTTCACAGATGGATAATGATCTTTTTCTGTTAAAAGGCTCAAAGCGGATGAGAGGGAGAAAAGCACAGGATAAAAACAGCAGAGGGGCAAAGAGAAGAGATAGGGTTAAGATGCTGATACTAGCTCTGCACAAATGGTCTATCAATCATCTGTTGCATAGTTTAACATGAAAAAACAAAAAAAAATTAAAATGTACTGTATAGCCGCAATATCCCATAGCCAGTGAGGGTGAATGAAAGTAGTCATGTTACTCTTGTCATTTGGCAGCCCATCAGTCTAACACATTTTGGGAGCAGACAAGAAATGTCCTTTCAAAGTTAAATATCCCCTTTAACTGTTTTGACAGCAGGATGGACAAGGAGAAAAATAGAGACAATATAATATTTTGGATGATATCCCCTCCTCCCCGCAAGTAAAAATATTCATAACTGAACAATGGCCATTAATAATGCACAAAAACATCCTATCAACGTGCCAGTAGATGCTTTGCAGTTGCATCACAAATCTCCAAGAAACTATGGCTAGCTCAATAATGGACGTCGCCTGGAGACTTGACTGTGCTCAAATAATGCCTAAATATATAACAACCAGGCGGCTGTGGCTGTAGGATCATTCAGTTCTCGGTAAAAGTGAATAGTGTGATAAGGTAGATTTGTTTCCAAATGTAGGTTACTGTGACTCAGTAAACAGTCTTGTCTTTAGTCTCTACTCCAAAACACTCTGAGTTGTAGCTTGAGACAAGTCGGCTCAGTTAACCTGGACAAACTGATAGCTAGCTAACTAGCCAGCAGGCTAATTTAGCAAAGCAATTGATGTTAATGTTGACATGCAAGCCGCAACTAGTCATGTAATGTTAGCGATTGTGCCAGTCAGGTGACGACTTTTATATGGTGAAAACTCAATCCTGGACATAAATTCAACATTATAATTTCAGCAGGCTGCTTTCAGGGCCAACAAATTTAAATGTAGTATGAGCTGAGTTGGCAGAAAATGTCTCCACCCCCCGGCTGGAGACATTGGAGAGAGAAATCTTCCACCTCAAAAGACCCTCCATTTCGAGGGTCTGCAACCGTTAACCCTAAAACCGTGTAATTCATTACTCTTTAACAACAAGACAGTGTTGGTTAGCTTACCAGATACTATGGTTAGCTAGCTAACAAGCCGTCATTATCTAAACATAACAGAGCAGCAAGTATCGGTAAAGAAATGACCAGTCTCTAGTCAAAACCAGAAATGAAGACAAAATTCTAAATTACATGACAAAGACACAATGGATTTTTAACAGGGAGCTGAAGCAGAAGTTAACCAAGACCGCCCACGTGGCTAGCGCGATTTTCCATAGACACGGCAGGGGGGCACTTCTTACAACTACACAAAGCTGTACGTTGTATAGTATTGTTTACATATAGTATTGTATATAACCTAAGGTAAGGTAGTCAATGAATAATATCACCTCATTCTATGACATATTTCGGAATCGGAAACATTGGGTTAGTGGTTTCCTGAAGTAATCTGTAATGTTTTAGAATAGGCAGAAGTGACGTCAACTTCGGTTCCCTATATCTTTCCAAAATGGCCACCTTAGATCAGATCATCAATCAGAAAATAGGTCAACGGTCAATGTCAAGGAGTCATTAATGATGCATTAAAACGTATTACATATAGGGCCGCACACAATAAAACAATACCATACATCCAAGAATAATAAGCATTACAACCTAAAAAACATCAATCACATTAAAACCCTCATTCAGATTCATTGTCTTTTTTTCATGTAAGGGCAGAAACACACTAGAAGAGAGATTTCCCTCCTTCAGAGAATCGGGCCGGCTTCCCGATCTAAGGCTTCGCCGGGGCCGATTATCAGCAAGGATTATCTGGTAGTGTGAAGCACTAAAGATTAAATCTGTACCCTCCCCGAAGTCTGGACAGGTCTGGGGATCACATACTCTAAGAATGGAGATCGCCAACAGCCAATCACAGCCCAGTTTACAGTGAGGTGAAGGGGAAGAGTTAAACATTTTAATTTAAATTAATAAAAAAAAAGTATAATCTCATAATAATTAATGATAATCCTGCAGATATCATAATTCGGAAAGTCCTGCCCTGCAATGAATGTAAATTACCATTACCTTTTTTCTGATGAAGCCAACTCATCTCCAGCTCTACTGAAAAATCTTCAATTCACGTTGACCACCACCACTTTAGCCAAACTCTAATGCATATTCATTCACACTGGATCGTGGGAGTTCCCACAAGAGTAGAGGTTGTGACATCAGTGACGCTTAAGAAATCAGTGGGATAATCTCAGTTATATTATCCCACTGATATAGTGTTTGATAGCCTCTTTACCTTGTTCTAGTTCATGCGATTTAAGGCGAGGCAACAACTAGTTTTGTTTATCCAGTCACAGAAATTAACCCTGTCTATTCGACACTGTTGAGACAACCGAGTCGTGAGTTTGGAAATGCTATCAGCCGTTGTTGCTGAGAGCTGAGGACCCCCAATATGGCCGTGAGAGGGGGGGTTACGTCAACTGAAGCCCCTCTTTACGCATCAAAGGTGAGTGTGACAATGGGACGGAGGTCTGGAGGTCTGGAGAAAAGTATGCTACATAAAGTGTACCGCTAGTCCAAAAGAGAACCATATGACTCTACCGCAGCACTCAGTCTGTCCTTTAGGCAAAATGACACAGATCACTTCAAATACAAAAAATTACACTTTTTTTTTTTTTTAAACATACAGGGTGTGTGGAATAGATTCCCAGGCTCTCTGAAGATCAGTACTATTGTAAAATCACTGGTCGGTACATAGGAAGTTCATTGCGATTAGGGTTACACTGATATATCAATTTGCCGATATATGGGGCCAATATTGTCCTTTATTAAAAAATGTCCACCTCTGATATGATGCAGTTTGATTGATCAATACTACACTGGTTGTCTGTGGGACACCCTGAACCTGGACTGATTCTAAAGTGAAATATAGACCAGATTCCCCACAAGTTTTATCATTATCTTCCTGGGTTTCAATGGAAGGTTTTAGTGTCCAATGGTCTGAATGCTGTTGCAGAGGCTTTTCCACCCTCATAACAATAATCATCTGGGAGAATTGTCAGGGAGAAACACTGAACAATATCGGCACAAAATATCGGCATCGGTCTTCAAAATGCATGTCGGTCAAAACTCTAATCGTAAGATGCAAAACTCATGCTCAAAGACAGGATGTTTAAAGACAGGCCGACAGTGAATGTGCACGCGTGTTCATCAAGTGCAGTGGTAGAAAGTCCTCTGTCCACCTCCTCCTTACTCTCTCTGAGAGTGTTCATCGCAAATAGCAAATCCGGTGATAATTCACCGTCAATTGCGATCATTTACCGAAGTCCACTGACATTAGGTTGCGAATACAGTTACCAGAGAATGTAGGCCTACAATGTAATACATATGCATGCCTAATCCACTTCGTCGTGTAGCTTCTCAGGTGAAATAAAAGCCACTCGGGAGCAACAGAATGGGAATGAGCAATGTTTTCAAGTGAGTGACTGATAACTCATAATGCACACGTGGTAATAAAAACTCGAATAAAATCTCAGAATGTAATAAAGTGCACCATATAATAAATCAGCGTTGTCCTTTATTTTATCATCGTCATCTTATAATAATACATTTTATTTCTATTTTATTTTCCCACTAATGCTGTTTCTTTTCACTACCTGTTAAGCACCTTGTAACTTCGGTGCTGTATAAATTAAATAAAGTTGATTATCATTATTATTAGTAGTTTGTTATTAATCTTTTGGAGAACAATGTCATAACTGTAACTTGTAATATAAGCTACCAAATCATATCATTTTAATGGGTATCTGATTTATTTTGTGTGCTATATATGATGGAAAATGTTTGACCAGCTGGTCAGATGATAGACTTCTGAACAGTTAAACATTTTCCATCAAAATTGCATTACATTATCGGCACTTTCATTACAGTAGGAGCTTTTATTGCATTTTTATTACATTATGCAGAACGAGTTGCTATAATCACTTTGCAATGATAGAACAGAGAATGCGTTAGCTGTTGTGTGAAAGCCAGATCTAAAACCTTTGAGATGCCAAGTTCCGTCCTTGCTTGTCCTTAGTCCAAGAAGGCTGGCATAGTCAGGTGCAGTAGATCCACATCAACCACAAAAAAGTGTGTGTGTGCATGTTGTGTGTGTCTAGATTCTGGTTGTTGCTGTAGTCTTAATCCTTTCCGCAGGACAACAGATTGCGTCTTGTCTTTTTCCAAGTGCAACGCCCACAAGGTGAAAGGCAGTTAAGTCTCAAACAGCTGCCGCCCTTTTCTCTTCCCCATCTTCCTCTGAATGGCAACTTTCTGGGTAACTCGGCCACCAACCGCCGCCTTCCTCCCTCCGCTCC
This sequence comes from Hoplostethus atlanticus, assembly GCA_034670405.1. Classification (NCBI taxonomy): domain Eukaryota; kingdom Metazoa; phylum Chordata; class Actinopteri; order Trachichthyiformes; family Trachichthyidae; genus Hoplostethus; species Hoplostethus atlanticus. Next base: position 396,599 of record JAXDDX010000100.1, read on the forward strand.
GTCCTCGGTGATTGTCGGCCATTTCGGCTGCCTCCTCTCGGTTCCCCGCGGGCATTTTTGCAGCTACTTCTTGTCGGCGTTGCGGAATAGCTGCTCGTAGGGCGGCGGTGGGTGGTTGCAGTAAGACGGCGGTGGCGGATAGGAGGCCATCATCATATGGGCCGTGCCGGGCTGTGCCGGGTACACCGGGGTTGTCATGGGAATCCCGGGGTCGCCGCCCGTCATCCCGTTGACCCCGAAGCCCTGCATACTCCCTGGTTGCTGCAAAACTGGAGAGGAGGTGAGAAGTAGAGTTATTACTCAAAGTGCTTTTTATGTATAGACTGTATCATACATTTCTCAAAAAAACATCTCAGCAGCGCCTCTACCAAAGAGGTCCTTCTCTCGTCTCGATTGACCTTCCTGGTCCTCGCCTCTGGCTGCGTTTCACTAACTATCGTAGCTTCCTCCATGTTTTGTACCCTGGCGTCTGACCCCTTGAATCCATCCCTCCACCTCATCAATGCTTTTGTTTGGTTTATTAAGATCTTCCTCGTCTCGATCCTCGATTAAGCCTTTCTATTCCCCGTCTACGTTCTCTTGACTCTATAACTAACAACTCTGAAAGATCTGCTACTGCGTCAACCTTTCTGATATGTTGCTCTTCCTCATCTTGGTGGCAGGTGACAAAACAGTGTATCTTCATTGGTTACTTCATGGCATACATAAAAATTCCAACCACAGATTATTGAACACCCCCTCCCGTCATATAAAACCTTCAACTTTCAAACTTTCAGTGACAGGAGTGGCAACATGGTATGGTATGGTATGGTTTCCTTTTCCTAAGACACCACGGTTGGTTCACGCTGGAGGGAATTTATTTAAACATTTTGAAAAGACTGGAATTTGTGACACCTCAAGGTTAGGTGGTCCTCTACGATAAAATGCAGGTTTAGCATCCAGCTCAGTTCCCACTTTCGAACAGTCCCTCTTTTCGTTATGTCCTGCCCCGACATTCGGTTTCAACCAGAAATACGTCCAATTGCTGAAGCCAGACACCATTTTCTTGTGACTATAATGCTTCTATAGATAGAAAAACTAGGCTGTGATAATGGCTTTTTTTATTAGAGTTCATCAAAGAGTGAGAAACTAGTATGGAGTTCCTCCTCTGGGTCACCTCTCTAGTGTCTAGTCTTACTGCAGAACACAGTTTTACATTCAGAGTTACATTCAGGTTATTATTGGAGCTCTCCATTCAATTTTCTGCTTGGCTGACGGATACAGGGAAAGATTGCATTCATTTTATATTAGGGCTCCTTTTGATTGGCTGTCCTACTTTCCCCCCAAATCTGCAGTTTGAAGGAAGAATCCTTTAAAAGGTCAAAAGATTGAGGGAAAGCGAAGGAAAACGCAGAGGATTGGAGTTATTTGGGAGTTCGGGATCATTTGAATTTGAATTGAAAGTCGGGCAGGAAAGACCGTTTGAATTTTGAAAAGGAGGAAATTGCATTTCATTCAAAGAAACTCAGACTTGTTATAGAAGTTTAGTCGATATGTGTACCAACTTGAACTGGCAATTATTACGATGATGAATTATTGTAATGCAAATACAACATTTACATAAGAAAGATATGTACAATTAAAGTTTTATTAGTTTTTATGGTTGACTAAAAAGGCTTATTTTGGGATACCTTCCTGCCATTGATGCAATCTCTAAGTATTAAGTCCCTCCCTTTGTATGTAGGTTTGCATGAATCCATTTTTATATATGGTTGCACAATCATGCCACAGAAACCTCTGGGCTGCACTCACTTGCTACTTTCTATTTTCCAACCAAGACACCAGTATTTCTGATCTGATACTGCACCTGATCTTGCCAATGACATTCCATCAAAGAAGGCACGAGATCCTCAACACATAATGATGCAGCTTGCAAAACGTGCTCTTCGTTCTTCCAGAGCGGGAATGGAAGAATTGAGATTCCAAACATTTCTGGAACTTTGCTGCATGAATATTCTATTTCATCACCATCACCAAATTAATATCATCTGTTGTCGCGTGTTTCAGCATTGAAACATCCTTGAATGTTCACCTTATACCTGAGTACATACAGTTTTTACGCATTTCTGGTAACCAGAAGTGTAAAGTTACTGTCTGACACATACTTACAAACACAAGTGAGCAGTTTGGAGCGTACAGCAGAGCATTAAGTTGGGGAGTGGGAAGAATCCCGGTTATTGATGAGGCAGAGCAAGAGGGAAATGATACTTTGAAACATTTTTGCCTTCTTTTTGAAGTCTTTTTTTATAATAAAGCCATTTGATTTTTTTCTCAAGGGAATACATCCATTCTGTGAAAACTCTAAATGAAGAAACCTCATCTTAAAAATGCTGTCCTCAACTAAATGTGCTCCAAAATCAGAAAATCAGTGTTTGAGAGCTGCTTAAGAGCTGTCATTAACAAACACATATGTTTTCTGATGAAGTGAAAAGTTTGGATTTTTAAAGCCAAATATTAGATTTTTATATACAACTATCCATAATTGTGTTTGTTAGTCCTAGCTAGCATGCTAGCTGTTTTTGATTTCAAATTTAGCCGAGATTGTTACCAAGGAAACAGTCACTACCAAAAAGAAACGTTTCAGTAGTGATATGATGGAGAATTCTTTCATTTCTTTCATGAAAATGAACATAATACTCAATATGTTTATGAATTGTTTTTGATTGTGTACTGGAAATACATTGATAATGATATCAAATGAATGAAGGAAAAAAAGTAGCAGAATACAAAAAAGGTAAGAGAGGGCAACAAACGTTTTAAAATATATGTAATATGTATAAAATTAAAAAAATAAAATATTATTTTGCGTGGTTGATAGGACGCAACTGCAAAGACTTTCTTATTTCCTCTTTATATATTTCTTCACTTTTTTAATCATATTTTTTATCCTTTTTATTTCTCCTGTAAAGTGCTTTGTATATTATTATTATTACAATATTATTATTATTTCAACCCCTCATTGGCATTGGCTATGTTTACATGCACATAATAATGCAACTATTAACAACACATAATTGCAACATAATTAGAGTACGATGTTTACATGGTTCCTGACTTACTTGCGTTCTTTTTTTCATCACATTCAAATTGGATTTTTTTGTGTGAAAGTAAGTGGGGTATCTGGGAATGTGAATCTGTTGACACTAATTTGAAAATTAAGCTTCACAGGCTAAAAGGAACAGTTCAGATAAACTCCAAAACAAATGGGGGATAATGTCTTTGATTACGGTGCATAAAAGGTTTGGAGTGTATAAAAAAAAGAAGAAGAAAAGGCAGTCTCAGTCTCAGTGCTGGGATCTGGGAATCTCCAGAGGTCTTTGAGGAGGTTCCAGGAGGTCCACAGGAAAATGAGGAATAGTTTAATTTTACTGTAATTCCATTCACTTGAAATTATCCCAATTAGAGAATGTAGAAAAACGACTATTGTAATTATAGGTTTCATTCACCACTATTATCTCCCCACGTACAGTGTAGACAGTTCTACACAGTGATATGGTTGTAAAAAAAAAGTTATAATGGTTTAGGCTGAATTTTTCCTTTAAAATCGACCATCGTTCCCAATCGAGCCACTGATCAGGATTCCCCCTCCAATTGTCCGGGTAAACTGAGTTTAAGTGTGTTTACCCTCCACTACATCCCAAGTTATACAATTCAGTACAAAATCAGCAACAACAAAAATTGTCCCCATATGGGTCCCTGGAACTAAATCTAATTATGGAGCTGTGGCAACCTGGCGTGGTGACGGGCTGCCTGGTGAAGGAGACGTTGAAGGCGGGCTCGTCGCTCAGAGGGGAGGGATACATCCTTCTGCGGATGAAGAAGCCGGCTCCGCAGCAGAACAGCACTCCCATCATCAGCAGCAACCTGAGACAAGACAGAGAGACTCACTTCCTGTTACCCTGTAAAAAGTACAAAGGCATCGGAGACCGAGAAGACTCCAACATTCCAGCTTCCGACAGAAAAAAAAAAAAAGAGACTGAACATGAGCAGAAACCATCCAACATACCAGCTACTGGGAAAGAAAACCTTCAGCTACAGAAAACTTATACTATAAATGAAGCAGAAATGTTGATATGTGTATATACATACCCCCTGTTTCATCCTACATATCTATATACAGGGAGGACAATGCCAAGTCATCTCTAAATATATACAGTATTACCCCAAGTGATACTACATTGCTTTGGCAACATGGGTTTCTGTCAACTGCCTGGTCATTAACTGTCTATTCATTCATTCATTCATTTTTCTTTACCTACTTATTTCTATTCACAAGGGGGCTGGAACCTATCCCAGGATGCATTGGGTGGAAAACAGGAAGAACAGGTCGCCAGTCCATCACAGACAAAGACACAAATACATAGACAAGCAAACACACTCACATTCATACAAACAGACTCACATTCATATGGGCAATTTAGAGTCTCCAATCCACCTGACTGGCATGTCTTTGGACAGAAAAGACCAGGGCCAGGAATCAAACCCAGGTCCTTCTTGCTGAGAGGCCACAATGCTAACAACTGTGCCACCGTGCCACCAATAAACTGTCTACCAGTTTGGATATATGGGTTTCAACAGGCCAGTGAAAGCAATTGGTGATAGAGTCTTTACAATAGTCTTTGAATCTGCTCATTAGCAGTTGATCTGGGCCAATATCGGTACTAGAGACTTCTCTCTTCACTCAAGAGTATGGCAAGGTTTAATAAATGTCAATAACGTTAAAGTTACATCTTTTCATGGCTAGTTAGAGTAATCAATTTTTTTTTAGTTAACCAGGATGACCTTGCTCGTGAAGAATTGCCAGACACAGATGCCGCAGTTACACTTCCCTTTATGATGCAACTTGTTAGGGCAAGTTTGGACATTCCTGCATCAGATTTTCACAATGTGTCCTGGCTCAGTGGATCATAACACGAGCGAAGTTGAAAGTTGACTGAGCACCATACTTTTTTCTAGCGATGCCCTGCTTTACATTCATACAGTTCCACACACTTGCACTGGGAGTTCTGCCCGGTACAACCACAGTCTTCTACTGTCAGCCACTGGGAGCTGCCCAGTACAAACAGTTACTGTTGAGCCACTGAGCAGCTCCACTGGAGCAGTTGAGGGTTCTGTGCTTCGCTCAAGGGCACCTCGACAGTAGTTGCTGAGGCAGGGAAGAGCGTTACTCCTCCTCTCTAACCACATTTTCCCAGCCAGTCCAGAGATTTGAACACACCTTCCGTTCGCAAGCCCACTTCCCTAACCTCTATGCTACTGTCCTACGGTTAATGTGTTCTGGCTTGATCAGATGCTACTTGCATTGAAAAGACAAGTGTAACTGCAGCAAAAGAGAGAAACGGCTGACATCAGCATGGCTGTGATGCTGGTGGATGTTTTCCATCAAGTAAGTTTGAGTAATACTCACTTCCAAGAGCTGCTGATTTTGCCTTATTTTGAGGCCCCATTTTCCCCTCAGAAGCACTTAAAGTACATCCTACAGTAAGTACAACAGTGGAATGAAGTAAGTAAGAAGAAAGTATCAACATCTTGATTGAAAATAAAGTTTGGCAAGGTTACCATGGGTATCAAAGGCTTTCAGCCAAAAGTTTATATACATGCAAAGTTAGAACTTTTTTTAGCCTGGGTTTTTAACAAGAAACTGGTTGACATGTTTTTGCTACAAGGTAACACCACTCAAATGAAGAAATCTAAATTGTTATTCGTAAGCTTTAGAACACTCCATTAATAAATCTAATAGCAAGGGAGAGAAAAGGTTGAGGACAGCTACTTGATCCCTTCAGTTGTCTTAATTGGCCTGTGCATATCGGAGGAAGCTCTTTGTCAGGGTACTCCATTAGTGAATATTTGCCAATGTGAACAATTCCCTCTGAAAGCTTAAATAAGACAATCTGAATCCTTGATGCTCTCAAGATGGAGAATCTGAAGCTGCTCCAAAGAGAATGAATTGGAAGAAATGGTAAAGCTGACTGGGAGATAAGCCAAGGGGCATTTCTGGACATAAGGGGACATTTTGCACATCAAGCTCATTAGGGTATAGAAACTCAAACAACCATTCATTGTGGTGCCAAAATCGTCTCTGATTGATTTTAGTTTGATCTTTTTTAGACCAAAAAAGGGCCGCAACATTTGTGATCAACGCTTGTGATCTGTGCTTTTCTGTGAAGCATGTTGGGAGCAGTTCCCTAAAGCGACAATCAAGCAGATCTTCCACAATGTCACCAAGGTAGTGGTAACTAAAGTGGATGGTCTTCATTTACTGGTAATGACTAGAATCTTCATGCAATATTTTTCTTGCAACTGCCTTGCAAAGTTAGGCCATGATGAGATAGGATTGTAATTAGCATTACCTAGCTAACTTGAAGTAAGAAAGGGGATAATGTTGTTGAAAATAAAAATGGACAAGAGAAAGTTAGCAATTGCTCTGCCCCTGAAGAATGAAATGAAGGTTTGAGTACATGACATCCTCCTAGGGAGAACAAGAGCACTCCCTAGATAGAGGCAATTTCAAAAGCTTTTTTCATCTTGACGTAATTCATGGTGTATCTGAACAAAACACCTTATCTAAAATGCAAGGCGCGCAGTTTGGAGGAGATGTGTACCTCCAGCAACCAAACCATTGAAAATAACTGATTTAAAAAAGTGCAGGCGTGTTCAAAAGACACAGCCATGGGCTACTCAATTCAAGAAAAGCTCCAAGGGCCCACCTCCATAGACACACATTCCCGCTTTCAAAGACAACAAGCACCTTAAATGGGTTGGAGTGGTTAGAGTGGCCTGACCAGGCTTCCACTCCAACCAGGAGGCCTCACGTGTCGAATACATATGATGTTCCACTTGATGTTGGTTGTGGGTATTACACTCCATCGAAAGGGCCCGACTGCTATCTCTTAGGAGTAAGATATTTATAGTCTGGTGAGTGAGCAAAACCTTGTTCCAAGTTCTGGGATGGAAAGAATAAATACGAAGCAAAAAATTTGCCAAGTTTTTAGAATGAAACCATGTTGTCCAGTAAGTTACAAATAGTTACAAACAGGTATGGTTTAGGTGCTCTTGACTTGACAGACTGAGAATCTATAATGTCAAGTACATGGTTGATCCATTAAACTATCTAAACCTCTGGTGCTCCTAAGTCAATATCGAGCTAGCAACAACAACTGCAAGAAACTGTTGGCCCAGTTTCAACAGACTACAGAGAGAGAAATCACATGGGACAGTGGTGTTTCAGAAGCCTCCACCATCTCTGGCTCTTACACAGTGGGAACCCCAGTAATCACTGTCACTCTGCGAATTGAAGTATCCTCAGAGAAAACACATACTTCTGGCAACTCTGTCAAACAAACCATCTTACACTCCATGATGATTGTTGAGGTCCCATCAAATCGCCATTGGCCAGTCAAAATGACAGGAACACGGTACAACTTCGATATCCCGTTCACAGCATTTCTTGCCAAGGATTTTCCTGGTGGTACTGTTCACACGTCTTCGGTGTCAGAACGCTGTCAACCTATCCTCAATGCACAACCCTATGCCTGACTGACTCACACATGTCTCTTATCCCGCGTTCACACTGCGATCAACAAGTCACTGGAAGCTTGATGTGTGGACAGTCATCAAGCTTGTCAGCGTTTGTCAAGGCCGACTTCATTGGCCATCAACAACAGCCAATCAGATTTCCACACTTCCTTGTTTCCTTACCGATGTGATTTTGTTCATGAACAGTACTTGTATCCATCCTTGGGATCAATGGTAAGCTCTGAAGGCATTTGTATTGTTTTTTTTGTGTTCATTTTCCATTAATGGTACCTAGTTAGTGCTTGTTTGCTAGCTATGTTAACTCATCAAAAAAAATATAACTTTAAGAAATGCAATATCAGCAGAAAAAAATATGCGATTTTCCTGTTCAATAGTTTGTAGTTGCACAAAACCACAACATAGATGCAGTCAGAGCCTCTCACACTGCCCACAAATCAGTCAGAATAGAGCAAAACAGTAACTAATTTGCTTGCAGTGGGGTTAACGCAGAGCATACAAAGAAATCATAATTTTTTCAGTGCATGTGAAAAACAAAACTGTTGCTAGATTTTTGATAAATATGTTTGATTTGCTCCACAAAGAATCTCCTCAGACACCTTACAACATCTTACAAAATGATAGCGGATATGAACATCAAAGTAATAATGCATTATTATACCCAGTATATGACAGCTTTTACATTTGCTGTCCTAAACACCCGGTGTCAGGACTGTTTGCGGTTTGTTTGGAGAAGAAGAACTGAGTAATTAGCATGGGCAGCGATAGCCACCTTGGCTGAACACAGAAAAGAGCGGCACCTACAGAAACACCACAGCAATGAGCGGTTTACACCACAAAAGCAAACAGATGATGAACTCACAGATTACCACAGATTCCATCTTGCTATGAAAGTTATCTTAAGACCATTGCTCTGAAGACATTTACAAGATACACAAGGCATACAAGATAACACTTTTGATGGAACCATCTGAAACAGGGATCACTGAACAACAGGTAACAAAGGTTATAGCCAAATAGATATCTAGCATCTTGGCATGAGACCATAACATTTGTGGAAATTTTAACATTAACAGTGACAAGAGAAAAAGTGTTATACATTTGTTGCAACAAATCACAGAAAATAAAAAATCATCTGATCTGATGATAATAGATTAAACCATAGATCATTGATATTTATTTGTTTTTTAAAATTATTTATTATTTTCTTGGTGTGATTACGTCATAAATAAGCCATATCTAAGCCAAATCTTCCATTATGGCATTTTCTTCATTTGTTTTGATGTTAAAAAACAAATGTATTGTAATGTATTTAACATATGTATGTGTTCACTTTTATCTGTGTTTGATGAAAATAATTGCTTCCATGTCTGTCTGTGTTTTGCTCAGGCTTGTAGTGTAGGTATAAACACTAAAACAATTCAGTCCTTGTTTGGATATTAATAATAATTTGAACATTACTTTGCTAACAGTGACAATTCTGAACATTGTCCCTATACTTGACTGTGCTTTGGGATAAAATTAAAAACTTTACGTTGCCTTATTGTCAGCCAGTGAAAATCTAAATGTCAATTAAGCATTACATATTTATGGCTGGATATGGCTATCCAGACCTGTGTAGTTCAATGGAGCACATGCTAGATTTGTCAGAATGTCAGAGAAAGACAAGCTCCTCCTCTAAATATGACTAGAGCAGGTGATATTGTTGTGTTATGTTTAATACCTTCCATTTACTGCATTTTTGTATTCTAATTTATATTCTATTTTTATGTGATGTGTCCTATCAGTATTTGCTGCTGCAGTGATTCAATTGAATAAAGTTTCATCTTATGTGGCCAGCACGCAATAGAAATGGTGTGAATACATTTATTTTAATTATTCAGGGAGATTTAATAATATAGAAGATGAAGTAAGCAAAGAGGCAGTGGAAACGGAAACACACACACACACACACACACACACACACACACACACACCAGTGGCTCATTAAAAACACCTACTCCAGCCGAAGCTGCGAGCTCATGAAACCGGTTTCCATGGTGAAGCATGGCTCCCTTTCACAGAGGTTGAGAGACAAACAGAGAGACAGAGTGAGAAGGATAATGACAGGAAGCGAGGAAGGAGTCAAACAGCGAGAGAAGAGTGAGAAAGAGTGAAAGAGAGACAAACATAAGAGCGCAAGAGAAAGGACGATCAGAGACAAACAAGACGTACGGATGGAAAACGTAAAAGGCGGCGAATCAACAAGAGTGGGCCGATGAAGGGAATTTGCCCGACTCCCTTCTCTCGTAACTCCAGTGGTTGTTAAGGGCTAATTGCTTCGCTAGTGTGGATTAATTGTTGATGGAGGGCCAATTTCATGCATCGTGTACAGACTCTACTGCAGCCATTTGCTCACGGGTATGACAGCAGGATCGGTTTGCCACATCAGTTTGCAAACAGTGCAGTTCGCAGTGACACGAGGCTGCTGATTGGACGTTGATGAAAAATACGGGTGCATCTCACCACTGTTTTCCAACATTTTCAAAATGACACTGATTGGCCCAACAGGAGGGTGCTACAATTACAGGGCAAACTTCAACATTTGAATAACCAGTCATCTCCCACTGCACAAGTTAGAATGACACGATATTAGGTGCACAGATCCAGCTAGCCTTGCTCTACCAATTTGCCTTCAGGACAATTAATGTACACCATATTGGATTTTCCACCATTCTTTCTTGAAGTTTTTCCCTGTAAGGCCTTTTCCTTGTTAATTTGTGTTTCTAATCCCTGCACAGTTGTATGCCATTAATGCTTCTGTTACGTCTTCATGTAATGTGAATGATTAGATAATTAAATCTATTTATAACGGTCCCGTCCACTGAATGACATTTCTTCCTGTCCCACAACATATTTGTTACTGATTGGCCCACAGGGGGAGAATGACTGGAAGGTGGAGAATGGAGGATAATGATGAATGACTGCTTTAACTGTAATTACTATTTCTGTCAGGGCCGTTTGTGTAGACGAGTACATTTTAAATGAGCTGCTTTTTACTTAGATTTTGACACCGTTAGTTTTACCTCAACTAAATAACACTACTTCTACTTTAGTAGGATCTTTTCTCCCCTGCAGGCGAGACATCAGTAGAAACTGTAACTCACCAGAAGTACCATAGTCTCTGGATGGAGAGGGCTCTCACACAGCAGCGGGTCCCACAGCAGTCCTCATAGGAACGGCATCTGCAACAATAAAACACACACACACACACACACACACACACACACACGCACACAATGGTCAGCAATAATACTTATACAATTTGTCTTGCAATATACCTAAATATATACGCACACACAGAAACAGGGATGTAGTGACGGTTAAACTAAAACTCGTAACTGCCTTTTTAGTCCGACATGATGTAAATTCCTGGTATACGTCATATCAAACTGAGGTAAGGTATGTGAGGAAAGGATCTTGTAATGTAAAGTAATGGCATAAATTAATGTTTTTCTTAAAATATAATAGATTATTCATAGATGTTCATATTAGTGGTTGTTTGCTCTATGATGAGCTCTGACTGGAGGTCATGTTTAGCCAGGGCAGGAATAGAAATTAAATCAAAATTGAAGATAAGGGCAAAACATATATATACAAAAGAAAATAATAATAATTTCTGCTCATATGATGAGTTAATTAATTGATTGAACAAGTTTCTCCAATACTTTGGACAGAAATGTGAGTTTAGAAATAAGTCTATAATTACTGAGAACGGAAAGGTCAAGACTAGGCTTTTTAAGAAGAGGAGAAGTGTTTCTGATGATATTAGCTCAAAAGGAACGTAATGAATTGCTCAATTGGTGGAAAACATTAAAATCTTCAGGGGAGTGATTTATATTACTAATCACTGGTGCATTTATGACTCCATCAGCAAGTACTGTATAGAACTGCAGGGTTGTGATGACTTTCAGTAATGAGATTAGAAAAACATTTTTCTCTGGCAACCTTTACTGCAGTATTGAATTCTATCATCAATTAAAAATATAACTTACATAATTTATTATAACTAGTGGTTCTTATTACTTTCTGTACTTGTTTCTTAATGCAGCATAGATCTATGTGTGTGTGTTTCTGCAGCATTGTGTGTTTAGGTTTCTGTACATTTGTGTGTGTGTGTGTATGTATGTGTGTGTGGGCCAGCTGCCAACTACTTGCGACTTTGACAGCTGTGTGGAATTGTGAAATACCATGGCACCCAGTACAATCCCTAACACACACGTTTTTTTTTTCAACAATCTTTCATTTGTATTCAACCAACAGGGACAAGCGGAGCTCAATCCTCAGGGTTATGATACATTGAACGTGGTATTTTCTGACTACCTGAACAGCTTATTGTTAATTTCTTTAAGGACCATGTGTGGGATGTACACATTAGCAGGCAGATGCTGAAACTTAAACTCTGATTTGTGTACTCATTATGGTAAATGATGAGGGTGTATCAGTCCTGGATTTATACCAATGTCTGCCACCGCTACTCCTTTATAGAACACAGCACATCTGACCATTGTTAAAAAGTATCAGTCCGTACCAGCATTGATTAACATGCTCCTCTCTGGATGAAATCAGGGCATCATCAGCATAGCCTTGTACACGGTTTCTTGTACATGGTACACTGGCCTTGTTATTGGCTAGGTAAGACAAAACCTTTTGTATTGCATTGTTGATGAAGTAGAGAATAGTTGGGTACTGGTGTTTCTATGCATTCAAACCAGTGGCTCAATTGTGGGGGCTTGACATTTGGCAGTGTAAGAGTTAAGCAAGTTTACCTCTGCCTACCTCTTTCCATCGCCTGAATCTCCGAGCCCCAGTGATTGCTGGCTGGATGGAATCTCGAACAAAGTGTAGTTGCGCCTCACTCTAAGTTGAAAGCGATGCCACTGTAACCTCTTTGGGGAAGGGTTTACATGGGAGAAACCTTCTCAGGACACACATTTTCCAGAAGTGGAAGCCTGAAAAAGTTCTATCCTGGAGCAGTTTGGTGTCAAGCCCTCTTCGAAAGGCTCTCTTGTGGCTCTGGAACTGTTATCCATTCGTGATCAAGCTATGGTCGCTCACTGATGCTGGCATCCTACAATGAATCCTCATTTCCCAAAGGGTTCACGATTGGAGCTGGGTCATGGATGCTGTCATGAATGCTGTTTGTTAACTTAACCACAGAGCACAGCTCGTTTCAAAGCTGATCTTACCAGCAGACACATTTGTACAAAGTGTCCAAAACACTGTAAACCTCTACTGCATTAACGATAGCACACACTCACAGACAATCCATTGAGACCTACTGTATGGAGTAGATAATTGTGACGTAACCTTTAAGAAGAACAGCTTTAATTGCAGCATTTTATTAGACAACAAACACACTCTCTCTCTCACACATCCTCCTCATGGCCTTTAATTATGAGTATCGACATTGTCACTGCTATTGCCAATCACTGGCAGATCTATGGAGAGGTCTGACTTTTTGTTTTTTTGCTAAAACAAACATAGACCTTACATTAAAATGCCACATTCTCCCGCAAGAGAACCATTTTTGCAAAATAATAAGTTGTTTCAAAATAAATGAGTTGTTTCACTTCACGGTTGGGTGTGACTGATGGCAGGGTGTCTGTTGGTGAGGAAGCACAACCCTTTTTGTTATCAATGGAAAGTCACTGAATACATTAACACCATTGCTGTACTTGAATACATTTTTATGGAGGTGCTTGTATTCCAATTTTAGGGGACTTTACACTTTGACTCTTCTACATCTCAAAGCAAATACTGTTTTTGCATCACAAAATGTTGTGAAACAAGTTCCTTTGGCATAGTTTGTGAAAATGATCATTTTAAATTAAGAGTTCAAAACCCAATTCCAGCTTTGAATCAATAGCAAAATAATGGAATTAGTCTTGATTACAGCATGACTGAACTGACAGCTTTCAGTCTTCTGTGGGTGACATACTGTAAAACTTCCAATAAATAGTGTCCGGATCTCTACAAATAGTGTTGTGTGCCTGCCTTTCCCTAGTAAAATAAAAAATTTAAATCGCTAAAATATCAGAAAATGTATTACCAAAGAGAGATGGCATGTCGTATGGCATGTCGTAGAACACGTCATGACATGTTTGTCTCATTGCCATTGATACAGGTAGTGGTATGAAAGCCTTGAAATCCATTACCAAACATAACTGCACAGCTTGGATCGCCCTACAGCATTGCTCCTGAGAGCTTTTTGATTCACTTTTGTGGCTTTGGCACTTTTTTTGTTTCATTCTGTTTTGATGCTGCAAGACTGATGACCAGTATGTTCTGGTAGCCTACCAGTATGGTTTTCCACTCTAGTTTCAATTATAAAGCAAGAGCAACCAGCCTACTAATGTAATTTCGGATGTCAAAGATCAGTATGTTATCGTAACATTGTAAATTGTTTAGTACACCTATCATTCTGGCCAACATACGGAAATTTATTGCAGCTGTTGCTGACCTTGACTCTCACCAACTAAGGGGAGAGGGTCAAGAAAAAGGTAGAGACGAATAGCTCATCATCCTGGGTAGGTGCATACACAGAGGCCAGTACTACAGGGATATTACTTAGATGTCCTGAGACAATGGCATAGCGACCATTATAATCAGCAAAAGAGTTCAGTGGCTCAAAAGAGGATCATGGTATTCAAGTTTAAATGTTATATTTTAATGAATTTCTCTGGCCTTCAAGCCCGTAAGGCTAAAACCCTTATTGTTTTTGTGCTGGGTTATTGGTGGACTAGCTGAAAGCTCGTGCCGAGTCAGCAAGTCTGGCACCCCAGGCGCCCAGTGTGCACAAGTTAATACTTTGTTACCACAAAATACATTTTTTCCCTTCACGATGGACACTACAGGGTGGGAGGAGGGGGGAGGCGGGGGTGGTTCTGTTAACAAAGTAAAAGTGTGAGTGTGTGTGTGTGTGTGTGTGTGTGTGTGTGTGTGTGTGTGTGTGTGAGAGAGTGTACACACTATGTGAAATGCATCTAAAAAGAACTCAAATCTATAATTCAAACAAGGCTATTCTCTGCCTCATCCAATTAAAAATAAATGATATGACAGAAATTAAACAATTGTGTGTAAAGAAAAGCTTGGTTCTTTCTTCAAACTTCCCCTTATTTTTCTAAAGTTTCTTAAGTTTCACACCTGGCTTTACATCAACAAAAGTACATGTGGATGAATGCGAGAATGTACCAAAGGAGTGTCTGTGTGTGTACATTATCTAACAAAGGCTATAATCTATAATTCAAACATAACCAAATTCATTTTCTGCCTCATCCAATTAAAAATAAATGTAGTGTATGCAGGAGACATCAACCCCCCCCCCCCCCCCCCCCCGACCATATATGCGCATTCCTTTCCAGGGCCTTTCTGTTATGACAAGACCCCCACTGGGTCCCCCAGGAACCTCCTCCCGCTAGCAAGGAGTGAATTTCCGCCATAAAACCGTCAAAAGTAACACTTTGTAGGTTTGACCAGCCTGCTTCGGTGCCATTAGGAGATGGGACCAATGACAAGGGCCGGGGAAATTTACAGATCCTTTGCATTTCAAGAGAGACAGAAAGCAAGGGAACAAAGAAACTGGAATGTAATATAAAAATGTACATTCTGTATGTATTCTTAAATGTTTGAACTTCACCTCCTTTCCTAACATATGATATAAACTCTCTCAGTTCTCTCACATCCTCTTTGGCAGGCCAAGGATCCAAGAAACTCTGACGGGCAAATTCAAGAAAATCATCAAGAAACATCAAGAAACTCAATTCAACCGTCCTGTAACTAAGTCTGAACCTGGCTCAAAGCTCTTCTACCAGACCAGCTCCAGAGTGAATCTCTTCGAGACGGCGGATTGAGTTCACTAAAGCTGATCCAGAAACCAACATCAGAAGCCAGCCACTACTCTGCTCTGCACTTTGAACAGCGTGGGTGGCAGTATCGGCCCCTCTCTACAGCAACTGACGTGACCTGCCTGCTTGTGCAACAATTCTAACTGAAAGCTGCCATCGCTGCTGTGACGGGACCAAGCGAATCGCTGACAGATCGACATCCACTACAACACTCCACCACCATCCTGGCACATGCTTGTGTTTACAAGTCCACTGCGACTGCGTGACAGTTGCTCCGGCGACAGAGACGCCGCCGTACCGTGAACAAGCCGGTAACCAACTTTCTTGTTGATGCACGGGTGATGCAAAGTTAGTGTTGAACTTGTGAAAGTGAGGTTAGAACATCCTCTGTCACTTCTATCATCTGTCCTTTCTATTCTGTCCCAGAGTCGAACGTAAACTGTCAGCTGTCAGCCATATCACCGCGGTTATTCATTACAGCTCAGGTTGCTCTGTCTGTGCCAATATTTGTTGTACATATATCCATCTATCATTATAATTTGTTTGTTTAATCAGTTAATAAATCTTTGTATTTATAAAGAACTGACTATTGTGTGTTATTGATATATATCCTGGACAAGAGAATCCCTGAAATCGAGGGCTCACCTCTTCAGATTATTAGACTGATATTATAAAGAGACTATTCCAGTGTAAACTGGTGGTGCACCTCAAGTGTTAATTAATCAGTTATCCATAAAATTGATTAATCAAAAGAAAGTGAAACTGTGAAAATGATGTGTTCAAATAGTCTCATATTTCATAATGAAGCACATGCTAGATAAATTCTGTTTATTTTTAAAATCACACAAATGAAAAGCTTTGTGTCTGAAAAACACCTTTCACACCTAATTTCACTTCATTTCATAATGAACATTTGGTAATTTGTCAGTTCTGGCCAATTGAATTCTGTCATTTGCACTAGACCAATATATTGGCCGATACTGGCCTTTTATTAAAAGCCGGAGAGCGTGGTGATCAAGGCGTTTATTAAGGTGTTCTAGGTGTTAATTTACAAGTACCGTGTTCTGCTTTCTGAAATAAGAACAGGGCATGAGAGGAAACAAAATCCAAAGCTATTTCAAAAAAATGCATAATTTTAAGGTTAGACCAACAGAGCTGATCAAAACTAAACTGGTTGTCTATGGGAAGCCCTTAACCTGAATTGATTCTAATGCATTCTAGCCAGGAAAAGGAAAGATGGATGTGGAGCAAATCCATCAGCAGGAGGAAGTGGCAAGCTGTGCTAAGGCTGCCTCTCAGATGAAACAAGGTCAATGGATGAATCGGGAAAGTATAGAGAGGAAGAAACTTGGCTGGAAGGGAACTGTGGGGTATGGAGGCAAGCCGAATAAGGTTTGTTATAGGTGCAACCTAGGATATACTACCATCTCTCCATTTAGACATATTTTGACAGGATGCAAAATGAGTCTGTCCCATGGACACATGGATACACCTGGCAATATAACCAAGGAGCCAATGAGTAGACATGGTTAAAGACGAAGCATGCTGCCTGGGGCACAAAGCTGGTAATGTAGCTACCCGAGTGCTATAAGGTGGTTTGTTTGACTGTCCGGTGCACTGTTTCTTAGCCGCATGTTTGCTGGGATATTGATCTCTTAGCATGTTGACATGTTGGCTTGTTAGCTTTGGTGTGCTTGCTGTATTCTAGCTGCTCATTCTAGCTCTGTTATTTGCATGCTAGCAGATATACTGTTTGCTAGCATGGTTAGCATTGGCATTAGCATGGTTGTGCTCTGGCTGAAAAGAAAAGGTCTCAAGTCTCAAGCAGGCAGAATCAGCTGTTCCTTTCACCTCAGACATGAAAATGTAAATGTTAATGCATGCATGCATTACTAAGACATGCTTTAAAATAAGCTATTGAATAATACAAACCCTGACCAAGCACTCTACTGCAGCTTCATTAATTCATGTCTTCCCTGTTGCCAACATTCCTCTCCTTAATGTTGTATTTGCTCCAAATCCTGGCAGTCTTGGTGCCATGTATTCAGAATTTGCTTTTCTCTTCTAGATATATGAAGGGATGTGGTGGAGGGACCTAAACTTTTAGCTGCCCTTTAAATTTGCAGAATAAAGTTTAACATCCTTTTTAGCCTGACAAATCTTAATGATGTCAATTAAATGTGGACAGGGTTTTTTAAGGAAAGTATGATTTTCATTTATATTGGTGGCTGTTGGATGAACACAAACTGCATACCATAGTTTACCCACCTTTTTATTTACCACTACATCACTATATATATATATACACAGCTCTGGAAAAAATTAAGAGACCACTCCAAATTTTTCTTAAATCAGCATCTCTACACGTATGGCAGCCATTCCATTCCAGTGTCTGTTGAATTCCAACACAGCACAACTCATGTCAGTAGTTTATAGAATAAAACAAAAATGTTCAATTTACTCAAACACATACCTATAAATAGTAAAACCAAGAAACTGATCATTTGGAATGGTCTCTTAATTTTTTCCAGAGCTGTATATATGGTACACCTGCAAAGTAAAGGGTAATTTAGAAGATAATTGCTATGTTATAAAGTAACTCCAGGTACAAGGCCGGCTGCAAAACAGCATCTCTGGGGCAGGTAGGAGTTTAATGTCTCATTCAAGGGCAGTTTGGCACAGCTTGTGGATTGCAGTCAACAGATCATGTTGAGGAAAAAAGGCTAAGATACTAAAACTCTCCATAAATATCCCTGTAAGGTTTTAGTCAGTTACTTCCTGTCTATTTACTGTATCGTGCAGAGTAATTCATTCCAGCATGCTTTGACATTTACTACGCATTAACAAACTTCAGTGGAACAGACAATACTGAATTATAATGTTACCCTGGAGCCCTCTTTCCGTTCAGCAGTATCTGCTGTGTAAACAGTTTAAAAAGTTCACTTTTAGATGGCGAGCTTAGTAGCCTTGGAGCCAAATATTCAGAATGGAGGCAAGCTGTGATTGATCGGTCTAGCGCCGGAGTACCTGCATTATAAAACCACTGTTATAAAAACAAGGTGTGTGTGTGTGTGTGTGTGTGTGTGTGAGGGAGAGAGAGATAAATTGCTGTGGATAGCGAACACAACAGTGTATACCTCAGACCCTGACTCCTGTCTGGAATTTCTACAGGAGCGTCAGACCAGGCATGGGCAACCGTTTTCAGCTCATTTCACTGATTAACACTTTCACCCAGAGAGGAGGAATTACCAGTGAAATGAGCTGCTGTAGTGAGTGGTCGGAATGAAAACCTGCAGACTCTTGGACCTCCATGGCATATGGTTAACCATCTCTGGCTTACAGTGAATGTCAACTGACAACACCCCTGCTGCTCGAACATTTTGGACAGTTTGTGGTTGTGGAAATGCGTGTAGGCAAATTTGGTGGTATAGGGCTTCTTCCCTAATGAAGTATCGATTGAATGCCGCTTGGAACTTATGGATGGAACTACTTAGATGCATGAAATTTGTACATTTATGAAATAGACACGAGCACTACTTTTATCGCTGCCCTATCACAGCTACACTTTTTCAGCTACATTTTTCTATGTTCACCTTTCCGCAATCCTCCATTACTGCTCCCATTCCAATGAATGAGGGTCACAGTACTGTATGGGTCACAGGTATGGCCACACTGGGGGTCGTATCCAGGCCCCTCCGTTTGGGGGATGCCCTCACTAATCACTAGGCCATTCTGCCACTGTTTGCAACATATACGTTTCTGGTGCCAGATTCAAATGTGTCTGGGGCTGAAGTCCAATAGCCAGGGCCTCGTCACGGTTTCAGTAGGCACTGATCCCCAAAATGTGGCACGTGAATTCAAGCAGTGGGGGTGCATTTTGTTATGTAGTTTTCATTATTTTCAAACCTGAACGCTGTTTCCTGTGTCCTTCCATTTGAGATTGTTGGGTTTATCATGATCATAGAAATTCAACGCTCAACTGTAAAATGTGTAATATTACCAAGTAGATGCATAAATAATCAAGCTACAACTGTATGTCAACTATAACATAATAATACAACTATATTAAAACGGGTGCAAGAGGGAGACATACTGTATAGCTTACTAAGGGGAATGTAGGCCTATTCAACATCTGGCGCCTAGCCATTAAGTATCCACACTGGGGAAAACAAACAAGGCACACTGCAAGCATACAAACATAACACTACCACAAGCCCAGTGAGGGCATTGGGCAAATATGTTACCAAAGATTTAGATGTTTAGATGTGCAGAATTTATTTAGTTCGGGATACCCACAAAGTATTTAAGCTATCTGGACAGCTTTCCACTATAATTCTAGCAAAAATCACAATAAATAATGGATCTAATTTGCCTTGTTGAATGTTGCCCTGTTAAGTTGAATATAATTTTTACCTTAACATGTAAGTTATTTTTCTGTGTCTACAAAGATATAATAGTGCATGTGTTTTTGCAATGCAAAAGCTCTGCTAATTCCCAACATTTGATTGAGTGTGTAAGCTTCCTGTAACTTCATAATGTGACAAACGGCTGTAGGAATTGCAGGCTGTGTATTATAATCATTTAATTTTCATTTATAAGCCAGTATCACCACCCACTGGATTTTTAAAACTCTTCCCATATATATATATATATATATATAAAAAAGCACAACCCTTTATGCCTGGTGTAGCAGCCCAGTGGGAATGAATACTATGGGGAAACGGGATCAGCACCATGGACAGCGCCATTGGCTGCAGCTAGGCCAGGTAATCAAGGGGTGGTACTATCCAGTCCATGTGCTGCAGCTAATTGGTACATGGACCTGGATACACCTGGGCCCAATTCCCTAATTGCCAGCCTGTTAAAAATACCAGGGAAGCAGTAACACACAAACAGGTCTCTTGGACATTTGAAAGCAGTATAGAGTCCACAGCAGCAGTATAGTACTGTCAAGTGAGTTGGCACGAGAATGCATGGAGTGGGAATTTTTGCAGTGGGAATGTTGCATACAAAACTTTGGAATGTGCTGTCTGCCCTTGACACCTGGCAACTTATCTCAGTGCAACTTCAGCGTGTCCTCTCTTGGAGGACACACTGCCAAAGGGTGGACCGAACCCCCTCCCTCCATCATTCCTCTACTCCCCTGGCTCACCGTTCTCCCTCTCCCCTCTCTTTCAGATGGATAAGGGGGAGGGCCCTCACCATGTAATGACTGAAGATTAGCCTAGCACCGACTGGGAAGTCTACATTGGAGTTCTGCCCCTTGCCTGCCTCTTCCCCTCACCTTTTAATAAAACGATTCATTTTCGTTGCCTGTCCCTGGATCTCTTCATTTTATTGTTGATCTCATCTCAAGCTCCCCCGAGGCTGCCAAATGTGGTGGAAAATGCGGGCACCCCACTCTGATCTACCGCCAGGATTAACAATAAGAGGCGGAAGAGCATGGAGATTGAGACACTGGTGCAATTGCAAGCGATCTTCCAGTTAAGCCAGCATGTTGCAGAGCCCAAAAGACCAGTAGACACCAGTAAGGTCCTTATTAAACAAACCCCACATGATGACAGAGAAGCATACTTAGAGGTCTTCGAGCAAACAGCAGGGAGAGACCAGTGGCCAAAGACAGAGTAGGCTGGATTGTGTGCCCCATTTTTAGAGAAGCCCTGAAGGCATACCGGGACCTCGGAGCACCCGGGGCCAGTAGCTATCCCTTTCTATTCTTGGTAGGTTTGGAAAAGCCTCTGAAACAGTTTGTTCAATTTTCACAACAACACAACCTTTCTATATTCTGCTCAATAAAGAACAAAGGTGATTTGATGAAGTTTCATATTGCCCAGCTATAGATACGTGAAGCGCGAAATAAGACATTCCCAGACATGCTAAAAATCCAGTTCCAGTTCCAGTTCCAGGGACGTCAGCGAGTTTACGGAAGTAGTAACGAGCTTCATAGCAATGCTAGTGGACACCATCGTCCCTACGGTGAAAGTTAGGTCCTTTCCTAACCAAAAACCGTGGGTTGATAAATCCATCCGCGACGCTTTGAACGCCCGCACTGCTGCCTATAACTCCGGTCTTGTATCCGGCAACATGGACGAGCACAAGGCAGCGTCCTATGGACTGAGAAGGGCGGTGAAGGAGGCCAAGAGGAGGTATAGGGACAGAGTGGAGTCGCAGATGGAGCAGCGCGACACCAGACGCCTATGGCAGGGGCTACGGACTATAACGGACTACCAGGGCAGACCCCCCGCAATTGTGAGTGCCGACGCATCCCTAGCGGAGGACCTGAACTCATTCTATGCACGGTTTGAGGCTAGCAACAACAGCGCTAGCTCGCCGGCTAACAACATCACCGTTAGCGCAACCGGAGTGAGTTCTACCGCTGGGGATGAACACACACTCTCTGTGACCGAGCACAGTGTGAGGAGGGCTCTGACGAGGGTGAACACCAGGAAAGCTGCTGGTCCAGATGGCATATCTGGACGAGTACTGAAGACCTGTGCTAATCAGCTAGCTCCAGTGTTCACCACTATATTCAACATCTCCCTGGCTGAGTCTGTGGTCCCCGCCTGCTTCAAGAGATCCACTATTGTCCCTGTGCCCAAGAATGCTTCTCCAGCATGCTTGAATGACTACCGACCGGTGGCCCTCACCTCGGTGGTCATGAAGTGCTTCGAGAGGCTGATTAAGGACTACATCTGCGCCTTCCTCCCTTGCTCCATGGACCCGCTGCAGTTTGCTTATCGTCCCAACAGATCCACGGATGATGCTGTCTCCCAGGTACTGCACACCACACTCTCTCATCTGGACAGCCGGAAGGGGGGCTATGTGAGACTGCTGTTCATTGACTATAGTTCAGCTTTCAATACCATAGTCCCCACCAGACTGGCTGGCAAGTTGATTGAGCTGGGACTGAACACCCCCCTGTGTGCCTGGATCCTGGACTTCCTGACCGCCAGGCCCCAGGTGGTCAGGGTGGGTAGACACACCTCCAACCCCCTCACCCTGAACACAGGATCCCCCCAGGGTTGCATCCTCAGCCCCCTACTGTACTCCCTGTACACACATGACTGTGTGGCCAGGTTCAGCTCCAACACCATCATTAAGTTTGCGGATGACACAGTGGTGGTGGGCCTGATCTCCAACAACGACGAGAAGGCCTACCTGGAGGAAGTTGCTGATCTGTCACTCTGGTGCCAGGACAACAGCCTCCTCCTGAATGTCACCAAAACTAAGGAGCTGATTGTGGACTTTAGGAGGACACAACAACAGAGGACGTACTCACCACTGGGGATTAATGGGAATACTGTGGAGAGGGTGAGCAGGTATAAATACCTGGGAGTCAACATCACCGAAGATCTGACATGGTCCACACACACTGACACTCTGGTGAGAAAGGCGAGGCAGCGCCTTTACCACCTCAGGCAACTGAGGAAATTCAAAGTCTCCCGGAGGATCCTTCAGTCCTTCTACTCTGGAGCTGTGGAGAGTATCCTGACAGGAAGCATCACTGCCTGGTTTGGCAACAGCTCCGCTCAGGACAGGAAGGCTCTGCAGAGAGTAGTGCGTTCGGCCGAGCGCACTATTGGAATTACACTCCCCACCCTGCAGGACTTGTACACCAGGAGGTGCAGAACCAGAGCCTGCAGGATCATGAAGGATCCTCACCACCCCAACAACGGACTGTTTCAGCTGCTGCGGTCAGGCAAGCGCCTCCGTAGTCACGCTGCAAAAACAGAGAGACTGAGACGGAGTTTCTTTCCTCAGGCCATCAGGACTGTGAACTCCGACCTCACCAGGGCCCCCACCAAGACACACACACTGCCCCTCTTATGCACACACACACACTTAGGTAAAGACTACACATAATTTATAATTTATATTACACATACAATTTTCCCTTTTTTTACTATATTTTTTTATAAAGTGCTCTTATTGTAAATATTGTGTTGTTTTTTTATATAGAGCTCTTAAAAACTGTGACATTGTAAATATTGTGTTGGTTTATTGTAAATAGTGTGAACCTGTTATTTTGCACATTTCTGCTGAGCATTGCCACTTTGCATTTCACTACACACCTCGTGTGTGTATGTGACAATTAAACTTCTTGAATCTTGAATCTTGAATCTTGAAATGGCGTTCCGAATTGCCTTTGCAGTGGCATTAGCTTTCTGGCTAACAAAGAGTTTCTTTAAAGCTGCAGCATGACGAGCTGGCCAACGCAGTCGCTATGGCTTGGAAAAGGGGCAAAAAAAGACAAAAGTGAAAAGGATTAAGCGGGTGGAGAAAATGAAAGTGTGGATGAACTTTCCTCCAAGTTGTCTTCCATTTACAACGTGATATCTCTTCATCGATGCTCTCTCTCTCTCTGACTCTCTTTCCAATCACCACTATAGCGGTGACTAGCAGCTAACAGTGCAGGGAGGGATGAAAGTTGTAACTGTGGTAGACGCCATCGTCTGTCTGAATTAGTGCAACACAGGGTGTGCAGGATAGTTTCCACCACGGCATACAGGGTAGTGAGTGGGGCTCAAATGATATAGGTTTTTGAATGCTGATAACATGGCAATATTTTTGAATTGAAACTGCTGATAGCTGATATTTTGTGCTGATATCTCTAAATGTGACCATCTTCATGCCTCATTCAGTGTTTCCCCCATTTTATTCTTGTCAGAGTGGGAAAAACCCCTGGTTTCTGCAGTTTTTTTCGCATTACAGCTGCTGGGAATGCAGTTGTGTTCATTACGACCTGATTTCTTGTGTTTCCTTGCTGTATTACAGGGCAAAGCAGTGCACTTGGCTACGCAAAACGAAATTGGGAGGACTGATTTGATGCACACCAATACCCCGATTACTGGGGGCAATCAGCTTAAGGCAATATTTCGATTACAATGTTTGCATGGTTTGAAGTAATGCTCGCTAATAACCTCTCATGGTCTCATGGAGTCATTTAATAATAATAATAATCTAATAATATCATTTAATAATCAGTTTACTGCTTGCCAGTCCATTGCAGTGCTGAATGTTGTTTGCTTTGTAAATACAGCATCCAGGTTACTGTGTCTTGTGACTGACGTGCAGTTTGAAAAAGCCGACTCAGGCGTTTACATGCCCTAATAAAGCGAAAGCTTGAGCAGAAATCGATGTTTGTTAACCTTCTCTGAACCCTTAATCGGGTTAAGATCGAATTATTAGTGTGCACTGATTGATGTAGAGAAAGAGCGTGAGATAGATAGATGGATGGTACTTACATGAAGTAGATGGGGTATCCACCCTCAAAATACCAGCAGTACTTTTTGGCTTCT
This sequence comes from Hoplostethus atlanticus, assembly GCA_034670405.1. NCBI lineage: Eukaryota > Metazoa > Chordata > Actinopteri > Trachichthyiformes > Trachichthyidae > Hoplostethus > Hoplostethus atlanticus. The sequence continues at coordinate 421,356 of JAXDDX010000100.1, forward strand.
ACACACTGTGAAAGAGAAGACAACATCGTGTTAATCATTTAGTTCGTCCTCTCTGGCTGAAGGTGTGTTAATCAGTTAAAGCACCTGCTGTAGTGTTTGGTTGGAATGAAAACCTGCATACTCTTGGACCTCCTTGGGTTAGACCAATGTATCAGGCCTAGATATTGGCCCAATAAGCAGGCCTGGCTCTAGACACTGGTCACCACTGTTGGCTCTGTACCTCAGAGGCCGTAATATCCCAGAGCCACCAAATTTGGTGGATAGGTTTTAAATCTTGTTTATTAGCTCTTGTTTATTTGATTCACTTATTTTTCTTAGCTCTTGTTTATTTGATTTACTTATTTGTCTCATTTGTTTAATTAAAAAGTAGGTAGATAACTTATTGCACCTTTATGCACTGGTTATGCTCTTAGATGCTTGTTTGGGAAGGAAATGCACTTACGATTTCTGGTGACTAGTAGTTCTCTTACCTACCTATGTTGAATGCACTTATTGTAAGTCGCTTTGGATAAAAGCGTCTGCCAAATGACTAATGTAATGTAATGTAATGTAAAAATCTCGCCCACTACTCAGGCAAGAAATTACACCGATCAGCCACATGACAGTGCTATAACAAAAAAGTTTTTCCTGCATAGAGAATTACGAGGTGGCCGCCTCCGTCAAATTTCATGCCGCCTCCAGCTCTCGACAAAACTCTGACGGGTGTCTTCAGGCGAACACTATTTTCTAACAAGCGTTGCACTTGATGGATTTCTGTCATTTGTAACTGCAATTGCGGCATTACGCCGATGTGGTGGCGGCGGCGGCGATGTATTGTAATCAGTACAGTGCACCGTTAGGCGCTGCCAAAACTGCCAGAGAGGAAGAAAAGAGCCGCAATTTTCCTCAAGGAATTTCCTCCAAAGAGCGTCTCCCTACAGCAGGAATGTGTCAGGTGGTGCCCTGATATTTCGTGGTTGTTCAAACAGGTGAATATTGTTTCTTTTGCATCAAAGCACGTCCAATTTCTTAAAAAGGGTTCCTAAATTAACGTTACATCCCATCAGTGTAATGTTTTCAGCTTTGCAGATATGGCTCGTAGAATCAGCAATTACTTTACAAGGCAAGTTCGCGAGGAGGAGAATCACGAGGGCAGGTGAAACAGAGCAGACATCTGATTATTACAGGCAGTTAAAAAGTAATAATTCATGTTACTGACGAGATGCGGTAAATTTGTCAGGTCTGAAAGTAGTGCACAACCACAAGAAGTGGAAGGGACCGGTGATGGAGAGGATCAGAGTCAGAGTGCAGGACAGGACGAGGAGTCAAGGCCAAATCATTAGGAGTGTATTAACGCAAAGCCGAAGTTTAAGTGATTTTAACGTCACTTTTTATTCATCTTCCCAGATTTTCTCAAAAACACAGAGCCAGTGGTTGAATGGCTGAGCAAATTGAACTGGCTCAGACATAATGAGGAGGGCATGACATGTTATCTATGCCAAAAGCGTTGTGCCCCCACACTGCAGCTTGCTGCTGGCTTTGTGAAGACAGCCATCCACAAACTACAGTCTGGATACCTTAAAACGTCATGACCTGACAGCTATCCATACAGCGGCAGAAGAAAAGGAGAAATGCATTAGAGAAGGTAGCACTTTTACAAAAGCTTTACAAAAAACTAATACAAAATAGTTGTTTTAAAAAATAATTACTTGTCTTTAGGGAGAACACTGCAGCCTGCCATAGCTGCAGAAGTGGACATGGACCCCAGGGCTCTTGAAGGCTGCTTGAAAATAATATATGAATGCCTCAAGCAAAAGTGGCCCCACCACACCAGCTAGGAGCCCATTATTTGCTTATGCAAGCGATTGGGCTGTGTTTATTTTGATGGTTTGAATGTAACTTCTGCAGCCATTTAATTACATGATTGTAAATTGAACATCTCCACATAATTACTGTCAAGTAGTAATTACTTTGCTGCCCCTAGGTCAGTGCCAACACCAAATATACAAGCAGCCACATCATTGATGAAATGGTGGAGAGCATCGGCCAGATTTTGGATGACCAGCTGGTGGCAGTGTTGTCAAAATCCCCAGAATGTGTAAATGAAAACAATAGCTTATGTTATATTTGATTTAACACATTAGCTTTTATGTTGTATTTAATTTAATGTTGAACAGGGCACCTTTATTTTATTTTTTTAATAAAATATGCTTTAACGTGATAATTGTCATTTTCTTCAATCATATAATTATTAGAACCTAAAATATGTTGCTTGTAAAAAGTGTTTGCTTGAGCCAGTTGAAGGCACGGTGCACATGCAACGTGTGTGCACATGATCAGGATGGTACCACCTCCGCCTCATTTTGAGCCAGGAAAAAAAAAACTGAAAGCCATTTTACATTTTGGTCAACAGCTCCTGAAATGTAAGGCCTAAACCAGTGATTCTCAATAATGGTCCTCGGGGGCCCACAGCCCTACTGGTTTTCATTCCAGCTGTCTCAGTAGCGACTGATTTACACCTGTGAATGCAACTGATTACCTGATAGGAAAGAAAACCAGCAGGGCTGTGGGCCCAGAGGACCAGGACTGAGAACCACTGGCCCAGGTACATTTTTCCCCCTCAGATTCCTTGGCTTCCTTGTTTTGCTTTTTCATTTCTCGTACAAAGTTGACTCCATCTCCAACAAATCTTACACGCAGCATGACTGAGCTGCTTACATCATGCCTCTTCTACAGATACTCATAACTATTTGGCCTTGACACATGAATACAGTTGACGAAGATGCACAAACAGGAAGAGAGGTATAATTCCTAAATGCTTCATGTTAGAGCAGTCAAATGTGGTGAATAGGTTTCAAATCTCCCTCATCATAGAGCCAGATGGTGGCTCTATAACATGCAACTTCACATTCAGGCCAACAACTCCTGAACCATAAGGCCTACAATCAAAGTTTGCTTCTCCCCTCAGACTCTGTCTCGACACAAATCCATTGCACACATTGGTTTCCATTTCATCCTTTACGGTTTTGCATCATTTTGAATGATGCAATGGCTATTTCTCCCACAGAGTTGACTCAATCTCCGCCAAATTTGACACACAGCGTATTTCACCTGCCTACATCATCTTTGTATTGCAGACTTTTGCAGACTTTGTTTGACTTGTAACCGCTTGGCCATAACACACTAAAGAACAGCAAAGACAGAATTTGTTAACGCCTAAATGTTCAAGCAACAAAACATCATATAAATGTTATGCTATTGCTAGTTGCTAGGGCTTAAAAGTGTGTGAGACCACATTTGATTGCACTCGACAGCTTTTCCATGAGGCCAAAATTGGCATTTAAAAAAAATAAATAAAAATGGCAATATGTCAGCACCGTTTCATCTGAAGTTGCAGGGATTTCACTGAAATTTGAGATGTAGAACTTTACTCATACTTGCTTTCAAATAATTTGCCCCATGGCCTTGGAGCCATCAATGGCCTCTTGCGGCTACATTATTATTATTATCCTGGGTTTCAGTAGAGTTTTAGTGTCCCGTGGTCTAACATACATCAGAAAGGTCTTTTCCCTTCTTAGAGCCTTCTAAAGTCTAAGTTCGTCTCAAGCTCCACCCAAGCCAGCAGCACCAAGTTTCAATCGAGTTTCTGTCAATCAATCCCTACCCCAGACATGAAGCTTATTATCTTATATCATATAGGAAGCCATTTCGTAGTCAAATTGCATACAGCTTGGAGTCGCGCTACGATGAAATGCACAGCGGCAGGCTCAGCAGGGAGCCTGAAAACCTCCTTTTTCCATTAATGGCTTGGTACGGCCTCTTCATAATTGATATGGCTCCGGCACTGAAGCTAACCACTAGCTCACTGGCCGGCTGGAAAAAACCTTTGATTAACTCCGTTTGAAATTATCCCCCCGGTGTGAAAGTATAGCCTGCTTTGTGGCGGCGGAGAGAGCGTGTTCTGCTTTGTCAATCTGTGACTTGCGACATGGGGCGGAAGAGGCCGAGGGTGCCGAGAAGAAAGTGGGAGAAAGGACGGTGAGATAGGAGAGACAAAGAGTTAAAGCAAGCTAGCAAGCAAGATGAACAGGGCCACGCCTAGAGGTGTACATCATAAACGGCATCGACACAAGTTGAGCTTTTTATCAAGTGGAGACTTCTTTTCAAAGATAAGCACTTGAATCGAAACGTCTGGCAAACGTGCGTGGATATGGATGCGAAATTGATATGACATTCGCGCATTATCGCTTTGCTGAGTTACTCACTGAACTCAATTAACTACGAAGGGTGATAAAAGTGACATTCGCCCATGAGGAAATCCAACTGCAGCTGTTGTATTTTTGTGGGAACAACCTTGGCGTTTCATTGCAGGTAGAGCATTCTCTCACTCGTAAATCCGTTCGAACCCGGTTTTGCTGTGCTACTGAACAGAGCGAGCACAGAAATAAAGTAAGTCTCTGGCTTGGAAAGTATTTTAATTGTCCCTCCACAACAGATGGATTCGTCTCCGTCTGTCCTTTTGTTAGTTCGTCGGTCATACACAATATTTCAGACGCCGCCGATTTGATTTGGATAAAACTTGGGGTAATGATGCATCTCATCACAACAGGGACACTACAATTACTGGTGAAAGCAAAATGATGGTCGTTACTTATTGCCCCGGGGGGGGACTGCATCATTCATGGGGGATGACGCATTTACAGTTGCCTTGTTAATTCGTTATCAAAGCAAGTGAAAAAGTTCTTGAGGGAGAGTTAATTGCTCTGTTTTGAGAGCATAGAAGCAGCAGTGGTTGAAGTTTAACAAGAGGGATGGTGGGCAGGTAAAACTGTTCCTCACAGTTTCCTTTTGATGTAAAGTTAAGTATAAGGTTTCCTTTTCGTTGGCAAGTGGGAAATGAGAGAGGAAGAAGAGAGGAGAATCCTTTCTTGGTCAATTCAGCAGAAAACCCATTTTCTGGTTTTGGTGGAAACAAAATGCCCAGTTGGTACCATTTTTGCAATGGCTCAAATTCTGAAAATGTTCATATATATATATATATATATATATATATATATAGCAATGTACATATATAGCAATTTTGGTGCTTTTGCGCAAATCTGAACATGGACTATTGGCTGTAAATTAAGCAGACCTACAGGTTGAAAAATGTGACACCTACTCTGAGTTTCTGAGGCGTTTTACAGCCTACCTTAAACTGACCCCAATTCAGCGTTCGGTTTATGACACAGGCTTCTTTATATGACGGATTCTGGCCCAGTTTTCGCCTTAGACTCTGTGGCGAGCAAGAGCGGGAGGCGGGCGTAAAAGGCCGGGGCTGTTCGGTGGCTCACAAAGTGGGAACACAATAGGTTATTTGTCAAGCTGCTGGTGAAGAATGGGACCATACTGGCACTCTTTGGCTGAGGAGTGATGGCAGGAACACAGAGAGAGAGAGAGAGAGAGAGAGAGAGAGAGAGAGAGAGAGAGAGAGAGAGAGAGAGAGAGAGAGAGAGAGAGAGAGAGAGGCATGATGGTGGTACCCTCCCCCCTCCCCAACCCCCTCCAAGCCTGTCTGGCTGTCTGTGACCAGATAGTTCTCCCAGCCTCATTGCCAACAGTGGGCGTTAAAGCCAAGGTCAGTCTGGGAAAAGCACAACAGCAATCAACAACAAACTGCAGAAACCACTGAACACAACTGATATTTTCAGCTCACTTTTTCAGAATCACACTCCTCTGTCTCTAATATTTCTACTCTATCCCTGTAGCCTCTCATCTCACTCCTGGGTTTACTGTGGACCGATATACGGGGCTGATATTGACCTTTAAATTAAAAATCGGATATTGACCATTCTGTGTTCACCTCGGATGTGGTAGGTACGATGCAGTTTTTTGTACATATTTATTGTAGAATTTAACAGTTATTATTGGCAATTTCAGTCCAAAAATATAAATATCAGTATTGGCTTTCAAAAACTCCTATCGGTCAAACCCTAAGCTTGAGTTCTACCAAGTGCCAAGTCAATTCCAGTTAGCTGGAATTGTGAAAACACTGCCACTTTCATCACTTTGCAAAAAAAAAGAAGGAAAAATAAAACACAACAGTCTTAACTCTTAATCCTTAACTTCAACACTATTTTCTATCTCGTTTCTATCCATCTACATTGCTTCAGGGCCTAATCTTTACCCTGTCCTGAACACTGAGCCAGTAATGGTCACCGTCCAGCTCAGTCCATTGTCTTTCTCTAATTGGGGCTGATAGTGGAAGAAAATGTCCCTCTGTGTTCCCGGGGGGGACAAGAATGACCGTTACGCAACGGGAGAATGTGTTTTCCTGCTTTTAAAAAGTGTCCCAGATGGGTTCTGGCTTGGGGACATTCGGAGGATGAATCGTTTCAGACCGGAGTGCGTATTAAGCCTCAGAGAACTGGGAGTTTGTGGCGATCGAGGATGCGGTTTGCCTTTCAAGTTGCATCGTGGATGTGATTGTGAATTGAGAGGGGTGGATACATTAACTAATTATTACCAAGCACTGCTTTGATCCACTGCAGGGCTTTCAAAAGATAGTTATAAGCGTGTGGCACTCTTTCCCAAAGGGACGAAACTTTTGGCACGAAAGGTAACATGGTTGTTTCAAGTAGGGTTAGACCGATCTATTGGCTTCCTGATTTATCAGACCAATATTGATCTTTTATTAAAAATATTTTATGAGCCAGTGCAGTCACCTCTGATATAATGGATATTGTGCAGTTCAATTGGTTACATGTTTATTGTATTATTGATAGTAGTAGTAGTAGTAGTATTATCCTGGATTTCAATTAGGGCTTTGACCAATATGGGCTTTTGAAGGCCGATACTGGTATTATTAGAAAGAAATTGCTAAATTGATAGACAATATTTAATGTCTTTAAATTTGATCATTTTCATGCCAAAATTTCCAAGTATTCAATGTTTACAACAGAATTGTATTCTCATCAGGGTGAAAAAGCCTCTGAAACAGCATTTAGACCATCATGGGACACTAAAACCTTCCACTCAAACCTGGACTAATGACATTCTTTTAGGGTTAGCAGCTGTAAGGCAGAGTGACCCAAATATTCCATGGCTGGGAAGCTACATTACTGCCTTTAAATGAAGAATTAATTTACAAAAAACATTATTGAACAATTAAATGAATAGATAAAATGTGCAAAGAAAATTGAATTTCCTTTGAATTTCAGGTTTTACAGACTTGTGATCTGGAAGGAACCTCCATTATATCAGAGGTAGATGACATGACTGACCGATAACTGATATTTAATAAAGGACCAATATTGGCCCAATATGTTGGCAAACTAATATATTTTCCACCCTGACAAACATCCCGACATCTTGCCGTTTTGGGTGAAGTTTTGGGCATTAAATGGTTCACTTTGAAGATTCTGAATATCGGCACAAAATATCGGCTATCAGCAGCTTCAATACAGTCATATAAGTATCAAAATCAGCCTTCAAAAACCCATGTTGGTCAAACCCTATTAATACTAATAGTAGCATCTTCTGTCTCTGTTCCCATTTTCTCATTCAATAACTCCAACATCCCTCTCTCTCTCCTTCCCTCCATTCCATGATTCTCATAATCCTTCCTCTCCTCGTCTTCATCATTCTCCTTCACTCCGTTCTTCCCTTGTTCTCCTCCCACATCCATTTCATCCATCTTTCTCGCCCTGTCCTTCCTCTCTTATCGATCTGTTCTGACCACAGAGATGTCATGTCCATTAGTGAGCACCAACAGGCCCTCGAGCATCATTTGTGTGTGTGTGTGTGAGTGCGTATTTGTGCAGAGACACCTGTGTCTGTTGGAAGGGCTAAAATGGGTATTGAGGCTACTGTATAGTAAAGGAGAAAACGGGGGGGCATTGTTATCCTGGGTTTCCCATGGTCTAAATGCTGTTTCAGAGGCTTTTCCACCCCGACAAGAATACAATTCTGGGGGAAACACTGAATACTTGGCATGAAAAAAGTCAAATTTAAAGATATTCAATATATGCACTAATGTTAATACTGGCAAAAAATATTGTCATTGATATCAGCCTTCAAAAACTGTTATCAGTTGAACCCCATTTCGCATTGCAGTCCTCCAAAAGTCAAATTACAGAGGAAGCTGCTGAAAGCCCTACTGGGCAAACCAAATCTGGAGACGGACAGCAAGCTGCTCTAGTATTGATTTTCCTTTTGCCGTTTTTTTTCTTTAATTTGGATTCAATTCAATTATGCTGGCGGCGGCATGGTGGGCCAGTGGGTTAGCGCTGTTGCCTCACAGCAAGAAGGTCCTGGTTTCAAATCACTGCCCTGGTGCCCTTCAATTCCAATTTGGGTCATGGTCGTGTGGTCCTGTATCCGATACGTGGCAATGTGACCCAAGTCTGAGCAGTCAGATCGGAATTCATGTCCTTTTTTTTAATGTGTCCCACACACAGAAGTGGCATCAATAGCTGCACAAAAAGCTAAAGCCTTTGGCCCCTTTTCACCTCCTTGCCTTGCCATCTTCATCAGCTGATGAAGTCTCATGAACCCAAGAATTTCCCCTAGGGGATCAATAAAGTATCTACCTTCTATCTTCTTCATCTCATCTGACCTCCATGGCAAATATTCCTTTAGTTTGGACTGCAATTGGCTTCCATGATATTCAGTAAATATGACATAATTTGTTGTTGACAAAAGTATTTAGTGTTTCTCCTTGAATTCTCTACTTGCCAGGGTAGAAAAGCCCCTGAAACTGAATTAAACCCATCATGGGACACAAACTCAATTTGAACCCATAGTTATATTAATAAAACATATTTATGCACATTTTTATGGAATCAAAATGTCTCAATAGAATAAATTATGTATTCCTATATCTTTTCTGAGCTAGTAGAACCAGGAACCGTTAAATCAGATGAACCTCCCACCAAGCATTTCCCACCAAACTAATCAAAGGAAAGGGGAGTCGTATAACAAAAAGGCAAATGTTAACCAAACACTGAATGCAGCGACGGGCTCTGGTGTTTTTGTGAGATAACAAGCAGCCAGGTGGGAGCCGATTGACACACAAAAGACTTAAAAGACTGTCTTCTACAGTCCTAGGGAGACCATCTGGAGAGCTGCTGGAGGTCCTCCAGGCAAATTTGATTTCTGAGAATAAGTTAGTTGTAGTGTGAGCAGTTAATTGAAAGTGAGCGTTCTCTCCCTCAATCCTGCCTACTGTCTTTGCCATGCGTCTGCCCTCAGAATCGGCTTGTGACCCCTGGCTTTTTCCCCCCCAAGGGTGCCACAAACTACAGGAAACTACCCCCAAAACGCAAGGGTTTATGGGTAAAAGGAGACGGATGTTGACATCTGGTAGCCGGCAGTTCCTCAAATTTGAAATTTGGAAAAACCCCTAACAAAATGAACCGAGGGCAAACCGCATTCTGGACTGATGCTCATATTCAGCTATTTCTTCATGTGTTCTTAACTGGTATGAACACCAGAGAAGGCAAATTACAGCAAATAGTGCAGACAAGTCCATCATGCTTAGCTAAAGCTACGGAGGCTGGATTTATTTGGCTGTATTTAGCTTGTTAGTTTGCCATCATGGGTATGAATTGGTGTCTGATGAATTGAAATAAGTATTATCTATAATGTCACAGAAAACCTACTTTTAACATTTCAGTATCTGGCCAATCAGCTTCCTTTAAGAAGCAATGGGTGGGACATGCCCATATAGGTTATGTCATGTCATGTTGGAACGACTTGACAGTTAAAAGCAACAACCTGGAACTGCTCACGCATTCAAACTCATTTGAAGCCGTCAAGAGGCCATGATTGTAGTCGACCTTTGTTGCTCCTGATCAGTTTTTTAACACTCAACACACATGGGACGAGTGTGGATGCATTGAATTCATGTTTTACAGCCCACCAAATATTGTAATGTCAACTGCAAACCACAAATAGGAGTTGTGTCCTGCCATGGTTGTGATCAGAAAATCACTTGATGTTTTAAGTGACTTATTTTTCTTGACTACAGCTATTTCCTGGTTGGTGACATTCAGAATACAGGAAGTCAGAGAAATAAAGCAGGCATTCTGACTGTTAAATGACATTTGATTGGCTATGAGAAACTGGACAGGTTGACAGAAAGTGAACAGGAAACAGCTTGAATAACATGAGTGAGTCAGATGTACAGTAAATGTAGGGGGAGGGTCGGGCTTGTGAGGCTAGGCAGCAGCTTAAGCACAGCTCTACCTGACTCTACCGTCCACCGTCTCGTAGTAATCCCATTACGCGATTCCCTCCGAGCCCCAGGGAGGCTCGGCTGGCAGACAGTGCAGCCATGATGTCAAGAGGCTGCGTCCGCCTTAACCAGGCATTAACCCCGAGCATTACACTAATAGCACGGGCCTGTGTGCGCCTGTGTGAGATTGTAAGTAGGGGTTTATCGAGGCTGCAGTCCAACACGGATTACTAGAGTGCTATGTCTCCTTTATTTTAATGGAGCGCTGTCAGGCTGAGTTCGGGGTGCTACTTGGTCAAACTGAAGCGTAGCCGTCCAAACGGGGCACCATTTTACAAAGTAGCGTCAGTTTAGCATTACACAAGAGTGTATTACTATAGATAATAAAACTGACTTCACAAACGATGACCTCATTTAGCTTAATATGCACCGAGGTCATCGATTGTGCTAGTTCACCAAATAGCTAATGTTTGGCTAGCAAGTTCTCTACCCGTTGGGATGCTAGAATAAAAGTTGAAAACACAGTTAAAACAAAGACTGGCTGTACCATTTACTTTTAATTTATTTATTTATTTCAATTTTACATTTTCACTTTTCATTTTAAGTTTTCTATTTCACTTTGCATTTTCAAATTGCCATTTAATCTTATGCCTTTTCTCTTTTCATTTTCACTTTTACATTTTATTTTGGTATGATCATTCCAAGTGCTACAGTAAAAAAAAAAACATTAACAATTACATTATCACACTGGGTGAAATAATTCTCCATAAACTATGTCTTCGCTCCCCAAGTGAGGACATTGCCATAGCAACAGTACACAGCAGGCAGTACTTTTTTACTATTTACGATGCTTATGGCATAATAAAAAAAAAAAACAACAACATTTACTGTGATGAGGTGCCCGAACCCACGAACCTGCTCCTCCACAGACACTGCTGTTATGAAGTATTGTCACAGCTGTATTCCTAGTCTCTAAAAGTTGAACTACGTTAGACTGTAATACAAGAGAGTATAGAAGAGAGCGGCCAGTAAGAAGCCACTAAAAACACTAAAGACGACCCTATCCGCCAAGATGGTTCACTAAGCAGAAATATAGAGGAGAACGCCTCTGGGATGTAATGCGTGTGTATGTGTTAGGAGCGTATACCCTTTACTTCCCTGTATCAGGAAGTATGACAAAGTTGCTTAACTGTAAAAGCCTCCATTCTCTCTATATTGACAATATACATGTATCACAGTATATTGTATATTTACATGTAACATAAAGTTGGCCTTTGTTTGACCTTTGACCTCAGTATATTTGTCAATATTTGTTTGTTCGCCACACATGGTCTCTCTCCACTGATGGGATTTTAATGAGACTCGGGGAATGGTGCATCTCAACATTATAAGGGGTTACAGGTTAAAAAGGAGTCCCAGGTTAAAATCCCGGGCTATTTTTGGCGTTTTGCTTACTCAGCTTGTTTTGGCGATGCGCCTATAATATGTTAAATAATCAAGTAATGGCTAGTTTTACAGGGTGACATTTTATTTCCTTTGTATATTAGGTTATTAGACCGTTAGATTCCTGTGGATGCAGACATCTGTAGATGTGGACTATTGTTGTCTTCGCTCGGCTGAAGGGGATTCAAAGTCTGGCCTTTCTACTGTGGGTGCTCGCAAACTGTTTCAAGTTTACTCTTTTTCCTCGGTTGGTCAGTCGGTCCCAAAACTTTTACTAGGTGTCCCTAGTAAATGCTGGGCCATTGTGGTGTATGGTTCATGGACTTGCTAGTGCACATAGATAGTGGGAAATGCTACACAGAATACTTGAAATCAATGGGAGAGAAATGAGATTGCAAAAAAAAAGGTGTCTCACTGCCTATTTGCTTACAATATCCATTTGATTTAATTGCAAGATGATGCTATCCAACCCAACCAAAAAACTCAAAATGCCAAAGTAAACAAAAACAATTCATTGGCAAAATTGATGTAAGTTAATATATTTACTCAAAAGCAGCTTGAGTTACAGCTGCGAACAATCCAAATGCCTGTCACTTGTCTTTATACCAAGCTTCCAATCGCCAACTGAAGCTAGCGTTAGCCACGATGCTATCTCGCTAGCAAAGCCCACTCTAGAGATAACGTTAGCTACAAACTCTCTAGCAACTTAACAGTCCTAAAGAATTGCCAAACACAATAACGTTGGCTTGTTTATGCCAAGCTGCAAACAGTCCAAATGCCTGTAGCTTGTCTTTATACCAAGCTTGCAGTCGCCAAATTAAGCTAACATTAACCGTAACGCTACCTCGCTAGCAAGCCCACTCTAAAGATAATGCTAGCTCCAAACTCTGTGGAAACCAAATAGTCATAAAACCATCAAACAGAATCCAACAAATTAAAAAGTAAATTCTGCAACAATGAACCACTTACCTTGATCAGAAAATACGCTATTCAGGCTAAATACCAAGTGCCCCCACCAATCTGATCGCAATTTATTTTGCAAGTTATTTTGCCTCTGATTTATTGGAAGACAGCTGTAAACCACACAATAAGCTGTTTTAACCTATGGGAGGGTAACATTATAAATACTAAGTGTACAAATATAATGTGTACAGATATAAGTCCTTATAAAGTATAGTTCTAGCTGATCGTGCAACCAGTTGGCTACTCCCACATATTTTATCACAATATGAATATGCTTTACAAGGATAATACAGAAAACAAAATGGTATATTGTATGCTAAATTCATATGTTTCTAATCTGCAAGTAAAGTGTTACCCAGGATATTTTTTATTAAATACTTACAGAGTACTATTGTGTGCACAGGTTAATACACTGGAATAAGGCCAGTGTAAAGTGTTACCATAAAACCATACATATAAGGGCTAAAAGGGAGAAAGGAGCTCTCTTAGCCAGCTAACATTTCCTGACTCCAGATCAGTCTGCAAAACCGCTGTCTCTGCATCAAATTAGGTTAAATGCCCTAATGTCACTGTTAACAACAGTAGCCAAGAAAGTAAATCTCATGTCAAGCTTTAAACCTGATCTGCGACTTAACCGGCGAGTCTGGGGGAACAAAGTCATGATGACCAAACCGGAGGAGCAATTACAAGAGAAAGAGACGGAGGGAGTTTTCTTCCTCTTTCTCTCATCCGATGTCTTTGTCGACTCCTCTTATTTCTCTACTAAATCACTGAGGGACATCTCCATTCAGGTCGCGATCACACACTTCCCGTACTCTTGATTATCTGAGGCTGCTTGGCTTCGGCGGAGAGGAGCTGGCAGCATCTCATTTGCCGAGAGATTAATTTTGGCGAGTAAGTGAGTGTGTGTGTGTTTGAGAGATGAAAGTAATATTAGTACGATATATGGGGATGTCGGCGTTTATTAAAAATCAGATGTGGTCCAGTCAGTGCCGTCCACCTCCGATATGGTATGATGCATTTTGATTGATTCCATATTTACTGTAGAATTCATCAATACTAGACTGGCTGTCTATGGGAAGCCCTTAACTTGATTCTAATGAGACATTATCATTCTACAGTACAAGTATGCATGAATTTATTTATTATTATTTACATTTTTATTATTTGTATAATGCTGTTTTTAAAAGGCTTTTTCACCCTGCCAAGAATATAACTATAGGGAAAACGCTGAATGCTTTTATTTTTTTGAAATTTTATGGCATGAAAATGGTCAAATTTAAACATATTCAATATTGACACCAAAATATCAGCTTCACAAACCCTTTCGAAAACCCATATAGGTTGAACCCTAGATAAAAGCCATGCGTTTGCTTGCTTGTGTCCAAAAATAGCGAGTACACAATGAACATCAGCGTGGGCAGTAGACTGGAAGCCATGAGATTCAAACCTAAACAAGTGTCTCCCACAGCGGCCATTATCAACATCTACAACATCTGTCGCTGGTACAATTCCGTCACATTTCTGGGCCTTTCGGGTGTCAGGCAGATGTATGCTGCCACACTAAGCCCCATGTGGTCCTATGAAGCTCAGTGGGCACTAGGGGTTGGACTGATATATGGGGCCTTTTATTAAAAATCAGATATGGTCCTTTCAGTGTTGTCTACCTCTGATACACTGGTTGTCTATGGGAAGCCGTTAACTGGGATTGATAGTAATGAGGCATTTTCATCAGATTCTGCACAGGTATGCATGAATATGTTTTCTTATTATTATTACTATTATTATTATCTTGGGTGTCAGTGGATAACTTTAGAGGCTTTTTTACCCTGACAAGAATAAAAAACAGAATACTTGAAATGTTTTGGAATGATGAAAATGGTCAAATTTGAAGTTTGCGAACATCAGTGCAAAACAAATAAAATCCCCAAATCTCAGTATTGGCCTTCAAAAAACTGTATTGTCGAACCCTAGTGGGCACAGCAGCAACAGTACCAGGGCTAGGGGTTTGATTCCCACTGGGCTACCCACATTCAAGATGGATGCACTCATAAGCCAGATGAATTGAGTAAAAATTATGATGATGGTTAATAATACATAAACAAACATGAGTGTCAGAGGTCCTGGACTGGTAGGAGGCCTGGGGGAAGTGGTGCCGCAATGTTTTACCTTCAGAAAGCAGTAAAGTAACATTATAACATGTAGTCATCCCCTCCTCAAACGAGACGGCAATCATTAACAACATGTTTGTGGGTCATTTCCATCTTACAAACTGAAAGTTATACTTATTTTGAGAAGCCGAGAGCATGTGTCCAAAATGTATTAGAAGCTAAAAGAGAGTAGGTTCATAGTGGTGGCATGCAATGTGTACTCACAAAGCAAAAAATAACATAACAATAAACCTACAACGCAACACAGGAAAATAATAATAGGATACAGCAAAAAAACATAACACAAACAACAATTCCAACGTTTTAAGAGCATTATTAAGTGAAATTTGTGAGGACTACAGCATTCAGAGGGCGTGCAAAATAACAGCAGCACATCATACTGAGACAAAGAAAACAGCCTACGTATCACAATCCACAAATGACTGCATGCGCGTGTGTGTCTTCAGCCGCTTGTCTATGTTGAGTGTGCACTAACGTTAGCCTATAGGGCCCGGTAACCAAATACATGTAGCTGTGGGTCTGGTCACACAGACAAAGGATCACAGCATCACAGGTAGCCTCCATACGTGCTGAAAAAAAAATCGCACGCCGAGCTCCATTCAAAAATGTGCCGATTTCGCGTGGCCTTGTTTATCCGCAAACGCACACACATACAATGGGCGTAAATTATTTTCTGAATCGTTGGGATCCGCTCTTCAGTGACGGCGTACATTCGATACACCAAGCACCACTTATTTTTACTAAAATCTTTTTTTTTTTTTGTTTAATCCCACAACCTTCTTCCTAAAAAAAAAAACACCCAACACAACGTGCTGTACGGCAGCGAGCGGTGTGAACCAATTCTGAAAGTTGAGATTTTATTGAAAAAAAGTGCCGCTTCGTAGATGACTTGTACGCCGAATTTAACACAATACACTAACGATTCGTAAACGCTCTTAAATCGTGTTCTGCTGGTGGGTACGTTTACAGATAGGCTAGGTAACATAACACTTGCAGATTTGTAAATGGAGTTTGGCGTAGTCGGGTTGTCGTTCGCTTCCTGTAATACGGAACAGCACGTATCGGGGCTACATCGACAGAGAGAAGCCCGCAACAACACGATTTATTGTCTTTACAAATTATGTCTACATTTTAATTTGGAGGGCACTGCGTTATCCTAGTTTTACGCTCTTATAGGTGTCCTGCCAAAGCACCAATAACAGTATTAATAAAAATTTCACCGCTCACCTCTAGAAATAGCCAGAATGTCAGGGCTATGCCGGCCAGTGGATTCCTCATATCTCCGCCTGTAAGAGAGTAAAACCTCCGCTTCTGGAGAAAAGATGTGGAGGAGATGCTCCTTTTATCACTATATCGGTTTCATCCCGCGGCTGGAAATCAAACCAAACGGCGAGACCCGGTGAGCAGATCCGGCCGGTCCAGCGCGGAGTCCTTTGGATTGACAGGACGGGGGGGGCAGCCTGGGTGTCAAACTGGTCCACCGACAGAGATGAATGGCACGGTAGGGAGCTGCGTTAGCTTGTGATGTTGTCTTATTCCACGCCCCTTTTCATTGCTTCACAGCTTCCACGTTGGTCCTCGTAAGTATAGTTCCGTACGAACATAGTCGTAGGCACAGCCCAAAGGAGGAAGTTTAAAGGTGGTGCGATCTGTTAAAGCTGTCCTCAGGAAATATTGAACAGTTATAAGACAGTTAAAAATATGCAAAGCCAACCCCACTCAGCCCGTTCGCACGGATGTTTTATTTTGCTCTCCAGTTGCATTGAGCTCGCCTCTCGTTTTCTTCTCGGAGGGTAGCACAGACATAGAGCTGTCCATCCACATAAATTAACAGTATTAAGCTGGATCTGACTCTGTGAAGTTGCTCTGAAGAAGCCATGCATAACACAAACTAAATTAGGTTTTTACAGGATTAAAACTGACCTCAAAAAGGGGAAAATTCCAGGGCAAACGTATTGATTTACAGTATTCACTCATAAATAAAAGTATTTCTTAGTATTGTCTGTCTAAACTCTGGGCTCTGGTTCTGCAAATGCATTGTTATGTCTGCAAATTCATTATTACTTATTGTTAGGATGAGCTGAGCGTTGGAAAAAGTAAAACCAGTCCTTGCAGCAGTTTCAGTCAAAAACACCAGTGCTTTTATTTACAGTGAACCAAAAATGTATTGTAAATGTAAAATGTAAACACAGTTAATATTAGAAATAAACAAAAATTAAATTAATAGGCACCGGTTGACTGCAGGCCATTAGGCTAAACCCTGGAAGACAGGACCCTTCAGGCAGCAGTGGTCTTAGGTTCATGCACCAAAAAGAAAAGACCCCTCATTATATATAGGAGCTCCTATATATAGTTGTAGCTCCTCCTATAAGCTAAACCAAATCAGAAAATCAATTAACAGCAATAGTCGTCAATCATATGCTTATTCATATTTCTATATACAACAATAATCTAATATTTATATTATAAATGAAAATATATCCACTGGGTACTTAAATAAGACTATTCCCATTATCTCGAACAAAACCCCCCCTCTACTGCATTTCCTCTGACACCCCTTTCAAAAAGACGATGGAATGTTCCAGTTCCGGTTGGGTCTAAAGAGGAACGATCCAGTGCAGGAAAAACAAGGAGACAAGAATTCAAGTTTGTTCAAGGTTTGTTAAATACATTTTCTTAATAAATAACCATAACAGAAAACAAATGCTTGTGTGTCTAATTTGTCCAATATGCAGAAAATAACACTTGACACTATGTGCCGTCAGATATAAAAATAGAAATGTGTGCTGGTGCGTGTGTATGTGGGTGCGCATCTTACTCTACATGGCAAGGGCTAGCTCTGTGACATTTCCCCCCTCCTCCTGGAGACGACACTTGTGGCGTCCTGGAGAGGTAGTCCACTGTACAGTTCTCTTTCCCCTTCCTGTACAGGATATCAAAGTCGAAGGGCTGCATCGCGATGAACCACCTTCCACCACCGTGATCCCGGAGTTGGTGTCCCACTTGCTCTTCAGCCATGAAAGTGCCTGATGATCAGTTTCCAATGTGAACTTCATTCCCAGAAGATAGTACCAGAGAGAGTCCAACTCCAACTTTATGGCAAGACATTCCTTCTCAACGATTGACTATCTGACCTCATGGGTTTTCAGCTTCCTGCTGATGTAGGCAATGGGCTGAAGGTTACCTGGATCTCCTTGTAACAGGGCAGCTCCTATGCCCAGGTCAGAAGCATCTGTTTAGACAGTGAAAGTCTGCTCAAATTCAGGGCTCTTCAGGATAGGCTCCCTACACAATGAATCCTTCAGACCCAGGAACTCACATTTGTCTGTCCACTGGACCTTGTTGGGCTGGTTCTTCCTGGTGAGGCTGGTTAGGGCAACTGAGGGAGCAGAGAAGTTGGGGATAAATCGCCTGTACACACAAGGCCCAAGAAAGACTTGACCTGTGACTTGGTTTGGGGCCTTTCTGCAGCCTTGATGGCTTCAATCTTCCCCACTTGAGGCCGGACCACCCCCTTCCCCAGCACAAAGCCCAAGTACTTGGACTCCTCCTTGGCCAGAGACCACTTGTCAGGGCGAATGGTCAAGCCTGCCTGCTTGATCCTAGATAAGACCTCCCTGAGATGGCACAGGTGATCTGCCTGGCTGTGACTGTACACCACTATGTCATCTAGGTAAGCTGCCGCAAAGGACTCTGTGCCCCTGAGGATCTTGTCCATCATTCTTTGAAATGTTGCCGGGGCCCCATGAAGTCCAAATGGGATCACTGTAAATTGGAAGTGCCCGAATGGGGTTCTAAAGGCTGTGACCTCCTTGCTCTCATCAGTAAGGGGAACCTGCCAATATCCCTTACAAAGGTCAAGGGTACTGATAAAACTGGAACTACCTAGCCTCTCCACTAGGTCATCCACCCTGGGCATGGGATACAAGTCCAGCTTACTCACCCAGTTGACCATCCTAAAGTCTAGACAGAACCTTAGGGTGCCATCTTTCTTTGGCACCAAGTTGATTGGGCTACTCCACTCACTTGAAGAAAGCTCAATCACTCCCAGTCCCATCATCATATCCAGCTCTTTCCTTAACACAGGCAACAGCCGCTCTGGCACCCTGTAGGCTGGCTGTCGAAGGGGAGTAGGACTTTTCAATGTAATATGGTGGCGCACTAACTCCATCCTTCCTGGAGTCTCCAGGAAAACATGGAGGGGCAAGATCTGGAGGAGCTCCTGCCTCCTCCCATCTGACAGGTGATCCAAATCTAGCGTCTTCCCCATGTCTGAAACAGGTAGGTACTGCTCAACTGGCTCATCCTCCCCCTCCACAGCACAGATGAGGAGAGAAAGACCTGCAGGAATTGCTGGTGCAGTGCGGGGATGCCATTTCTTCAGCATGTTTACATGGAAGGTCTGGAGACGCTGTCTCTGCTCTGGCATGCATATCTGGTATCACCCATCTTCTGCTTGACCTGGTAAGGGCCCTGCCACTTTGCCAGCAATTTGTGCTCTGACATTGGCAACAGTAATCGATCGTGCCACACTTTCTGCTTTACCTGAGCCCCCAAAAGGTTCTCCTGTGCCAGTGCAGTAGTGATGATCCTAATGAGCTGCTCTCGCATTTTCAGGACATAGGAGAGAATGTTCATGCCTCCTGACTGCCCACAATACAGGCAGCAGTTAGACTGCAATCTTCTCTGGCGTTCAGCAGGGGTCAGCCTCGTTCTTCTCAGCTGCATCGGCTCAGCTGGCGGCGACTCGGCTCCCCTCGAAAACTGCCGGATAACCCGGAAGGAGGAGGAACAGGTGCGTGGGGCGTGGAGACGCTCCGGCTAAGCGATGAGGCCCTCTCCCTACGGCGTTCGCGGAGCCGGTTGTCGATCCGAACCGAGAGGGCGATGAGCGCCCGCTCTCAGTAGCCAGGGTACAGAACTCGATGGCATAGTCCGCCACACTGCGGGACCCCTGCCGCAACGAAAACAGTCTATCCGCTGCATCCCTACCCCGAGTGGGATGATCAAACACTCTCTTAAACTCTTGGATGAAATGGGGGTAGGAGGAACAGGCAGGAGTCTGTAGCTCCCAGATAGGAGCTGCCCAGGGGCCTCATTTATGAAGGTTGCTACGCACAAAAAAGTGGCGTTAACGGGGGTGAAATGTGCGTATGCATATGTGGCAGACTGGGGGGTGTGGTTGGGCAGTTGGCTGGAGGCGGAGTCGGGCCGGCAGGCGGGTTCGCCCTGCCCAGACACCGGCTGCAGCCCATCGGGACTGAGTGGGAACTAATATCTGTTGTTCGTGTGTGTGTTTCCCATGACAGTGAGCAGGAACACGGAGGAGGCGCGTCGCGCGAGAGAGAGAGGAGAGAGAGGACGGTGCCCGCAGTGAGCGGAGGAGGGCGAGAGAGCCCGTTAATGTTTATGTTGATTGTGACTGTGTCTGTGTGTCCTGGCCCCAATAAATGGCGTTGCTGGCACGCCTGACCACCTCAAGTCTCCGCCTCTCCCTACCCGTGGTAGCATCTTGGCTACAGTGGGGGCTCGTCCGGGATCATGGCAGAGGCATCACCGCTGGAGAACCTGGTGGGCCGACTGGTGGCCATGCAGGAGGCGCAGGCGACGGTCCTGCAGCAGCAAACACAGACGCTCCTCGCCGTGGCGCAGGTGGCGTCAGAGGAGCGTGGCTCGGTGCGGGACCGCAGCGCGGATCGGCCCGCCGCCCCGACGCCGATCAGCCTCCAGCGGATGACCGGCGAGGATGACGCCGAGGCCTTCCTCGCCACCTTCGAGCTGTCGGCGGACGTGGGCAGGTGGACCCCGGAGGAGCGGGTCGTACGGCTGCTGCCCCTGCTCACCGGGGAGGCCCAGCTCGCCGTCCACGGCCTGCCGGCAGCTGCTCGGAGGGACTACAACGCGGTGAGGAAGGCCATCCTCGACCGGCTGGGGCTGACGCCTGAGGGGCACCGCCAGAGGTTCCGGGGTCTGGCGTACGGGGGGGCCGGGCGGCCCATCGCCTATGCCCAGCAGCTGATGGACGCGGCCAGGCGGTGGCTGCAGCCGGAGGCCTCCACGCTGGACGGCATGCTGGAAGCAGTGGTCCTGGAGCAATTCCTGGGGGGGCGCACGGCCGCCTGGGTCCGCTGCCACCGGCCGGCCAGCCTGGCCGCCGCCATCACCCTGGCGGAGGACCACCTCGCCACTCATACCGGAGACCCGGGGGGAGCTCCTTCCCGTCCGCCCTCCGGACCAGCGCGGGATGTGGCGGGACCCCGCCCTGCCCCGGCTCCCCGGAGAAGGCCCTTCATCCCGGCTCCGGTTCCCCGGCCCCTCCCCGAGCCCAGTCGGCGCTCTACTAACCCGTTCCTGTCCTCTTTTTCTCCGCAGGTTCCCACTCACGGGGTCGGGGCAGGCCCACAGACGGTGACTCAGGCGCCTGGGCAGGAGTGTTGGCGGTGCGGGCGGCTCGGACACTTCCGCAGGGAGTGCCCCCTGATGGAGGTGGGGCAGGTGGTCCGGGTCGTCGGCCCGCCGGGCTCCTCCCCCAGTCTGGAGGGGACCTACCGGATCCCGGTAAGGATCCAAGGGGGTAGACACCAGGCTTTGCTGGATTCTGGCTGCATGCAGACCATGATCCATCAAAGCCTGGTTCGTCCCGGGGCGTTGGTGGAGGCGGCGTGGGTGAATATTAGGTGCATGCATGGGGATATTCACACATATCCGGTGGTCCCAGTGGAAATTCGTTACCGGGGGAAAAAGCATACGGTGAAGGCCGCGGTTAGTTCCCGCCTGTCGCACCCCTTGTTATTTGGCACCGATTGGCCTGGGTTTACTACACTGGCGAGAGAAACTGCGGGGGTGCGTTCACGGCCGTTAGGGAAATGTGAGTGCTGCGCGGCGCTCAGTGGTGACGCGGGGTCTTCTGACGCTGGCGAGGGGGGCGGGACGGAGGTGCCACGTCAGGCGGCTCCCCCGGACCCGGTAGTCCATCCCACGGAAGATTTTCCGCTCGAGCAGTCTCGTGACGACACCCTACGCTTTGCCTTCGACCGAGTGATGCAAATTGACGGTCAAAAGGTGCGCCCTGACGCCGCGCTCGCTCACCCATACTTTTCGGTAATTAGGGACAGACTGTATAGAGTGAGCCGTGACACTCAGTCCGGGGAGGAAATCACCCAGTTGTTGGTGCTGAAGAGCCGTCGGGAAATGCTTTTCCAGGCGGCTCACCATAACCCAATGGCTGGGCACCTCGGATATGATAAAACACTGCAGCGGATAATGGCCCGCTTCTATTGGCCGGGCATTTGGGCGGACGTGCGGAGGTGGTGCGCCGCCTGTCCCGAATGCCAGCTAACTGAGATTCTAACTGACCAGGGCACCTCGTTTATGTCACGAACACTACGGGAACTATACGAGCTGTTAGGCATCCGCTCAATCCGGACCAGCGTGTACCACCCCCAGACCGACGGTCTGGTGGAACGGTTTAATAAAACGCTGAAGAACATGGTTCGTAAGTTCGTGCACGACGATAGCCGAAATTGGGATAAATGGCTGGACCCTCTGTTGTTTGCAGTGCGGGAGGTACCCCAGGCCTCCACGGGATTTTCTCCCTTTGAGCTCCTGTTTGGCAGGAGACCCCGGGGGGTGCTGGACCTGGTTAAAGAAAGCTGGGAGGAAGGTACCAGCACCAGTAAGAACGAAATTCAGTACGTTATGGACCTGCGAGCAAAACTCCACACGCTGGGACAGCTGTCACGTGAGAATTTGCTCCAGGCCCAGGAACGTCAACGACGGCTGTATGACAGAGGGGCGCGGCTAAGACAATTCGCACCGGGAGATAAAGTGCTTCTATTGCTCCCTTCATCCAGCTCTAAATTGCTCGCCAGGTGGCAAGGACCCTTTGTGGTCACACGGCGGGTGGGTGATGTCGATTATGAGGTTGAGCGTACCGACAGGGGCGGAACGACACAAATGTATCACGTCAACCTCCTGAAAGCGTGGAGGGGGGTGGAGTCCGCCTCGCTGGCCACCTCGGTGATTGAGAGAGATGAGTTGGGTCCGGAGGTTCCAAAATCGGCCAATCTAACCCCGACCCTTTGTAATAACCATCTCTCACCGAGCCAGGGTGCGGACGTGGCCGCCTTACAGCAGCGTTTTGCTGACGTGTTTTCTCCCCTGCCGGGACGTACGACGCTTATACACCACCACATAGACACCACCCCCGGAGTAAAAACACGTACCCGGCCGTATCGGCTGCCCGAGCATAAGCGTAAAATCGTGCAGGCGGAATTGAAGGCCATGCTGGAGATGGGGGTAATAGAAGAGTCCCACAGCGACTGGTGCAGCCCCATCGTGCTTGTCCGCAAGTCCGATGGGTCTATCCGGTTCTGTGTGGACTACCGCAGGGTGAACGACGTTTCAAAAATCGACGCCTACCCAATGCCCCGGGTCGACGAGCTACTGGATCGGTTAGGCAACGCTCGCTTTTTTACGACGCTGGATCTAACCAAGGGCTACTGGCAGATTCCCTTGTCGCCAGGGTCCAGGGAGAAAACGGCTTTCTCTACTCCGTACGGTTTGTACCAATTTGTGACACTTCCGTTCGGCTTGTTTGGCGCCCCAGCCATGTTCCAGCGCCTCATGGACCGGGTGCTGCGACCGCACACTGCATATGCCGCTGCCTACCTGGATGACGTTATCATCCACAGTGACAGCTGGGAGCGGCACATGCAGCAGGTGGGAGCGGTGCTCGAGTCCCTGAGGCAGGCGGGGCTCACGGCCAACCCGAAGAAGTGCGCGGTTGGACGGAGGGAGGTACGGTATCTGGGGTACCACTTGGGAGGAGGGCTGGTGCGGCCCCAGATAGATAAAACCGCAGCGCTTGCGACCTGCCCGAGACCCAAGACAAAAAAAGAGGTGAAGCGGTTCTTGGGGCTGGCGGGCTATTACCGGAGGTTCGTCCCGGACTTCTCGGAACTGACCAGCCCCCTGACCGACCTAACCCAAAAGGGTGCGTCAGATCCAGTCCAGTGGACGGAGTGGTGCCAACAAGCGTTTGATGGAGTAAAATTGGCCCTCTGTGGGGAATCTGTTTTGCATATGCCTGACTTCTCTCTCCCTTTCTGTCTCCAGACTGATGCATCGGGCAGAGGGCTGGGGGCCATTTTGTCCCAGCAGGTGGAGGGGGTTGACCGCCCCGTGCTGTACATTAGCCGAGAACTCGCAGACCGCGAGACTAGGTACAGCACCGTGGAGAAGGAGTGTCTGGCAATCAAGTGGGCGGTCAGCACCCTCCGGTACTACCTCCTGGGACGCTCTTTCACCCTCTGGTCGGACCATGCAACGCGCGGATCACCCGTTGGTACCTGGCCCTCCAGCCATTTAAGTTCAAGGTGATCCATAGGCCGGGGGCACAGATGGTGGTCGCCGACTTTCTCTCTCGCTCCCATGGGGGCGGGGGGGGGAGTGGGTCGTCGGCCGGACGGCTCCCCGGCCTACGTCGGGCGGTGGGGGTATGTGGCAGACTGGGGGGTGTGGTTGGGCAGTTGGCTGGAGGTGGAGGGTGGAGTCGGGCCGGCAGGCGGGTTCGCCCTGCCTCGACACCGGCTGCAGCCCATCGGGACTGAGTGGGAACTAATATCTGTTGTGCGTGTGTGTGTTTCCCATGACAGTGAGCAGGAACACGGAGGAGGCACGTCGCACGAACGAGCGAGCGCGAGAGAGAGAGAGAGGAGAGAGAGGACGGTGCCCGCAGTGAGCGGAGGAGGGCGAGAGAGCCCGTTAATGTTTATGTTGATTGTGACTGTGTCTGTGTGTCCTGGCCCCAATAAACGGCGTTGCTGGCACGCCTGACCACCTCAAGTCTCCGCCTCTGCCTACCCGTGGTAGCATCTTGGCTACAGCATATTTTACCGCAAACGTCAGGATTTATAGAAAAATTCTATGCGGTAAAATGTGCGCACATCTACACATCCTTTCACCCATGCGTAGAGCTCACCGCAAAGTTTTTCAGCGACGGGAATCAGCGACGCCCGATGGGGAGATCACAAAATAAAGCTCAGTTCTCTTAAAAACATAGTTTTATAAGTGTGCTTTCACAGGGTTTGTGGTCTGTTGTATCTATTAAGTCACTACTTAAAACCTATTTTTATACAAAGGCATTCTCTTAACTTATTTTATTGATTATTTTACTGGGCCGGCGCCAGGATGAAGTGACTGAGGGGGCTGTTAAAATGTATTTTTCATAAAATAAAACTCATTGATTTAACCATGCAATAGCCTCAGAAAGGCTAAAGAACAACAACATAAGGCTACTGTTCAAAATCAAAGAATACATTTATTAATCAGAGACTCACATAAGAACGAAGCACTGCAGAGAATTTATGAACGATAACGATTCTCTGTCAAAATCAGCAGGGGGAGGCGCATAGAAACCGCTGTTTGCGGCTTGCATCTCTCTCTCTCCCTCTCCCTCGGGGGGAAATGGAATTAGGGCCAAAAGTTATGTTTACCACCATGAAAAGCAAGCAGGCTGAGAAACCGAACTAAGTGACGTGTCTGTCTGTCTATCGATCTCCTCCGCTCCGTTTCAGTGGGCTACTATGGACGCCCTAGCATACACCTATGGAAATACTTTTCTATAGATACATAAAGCTTAAACAGAGGGGGCAAAAATACAACTGAGGGGCTAAGCCCCCTTAAGACCCCCTTCATTTTACTTTCTCATATGTAGCTCCTTATGCTCAATGCTGTATAACTTTTAAACTGTTTTTATCATTTTGTTCATCATCATCAGTTTGTCTACCATTTTTATTTTGTCTTCTAAAGCACTTTGTAACTTTGTTTTGGAAAGTGCTATATAACTAAAGTTTTTTTTAATTATTATTATTATTATTATTATTATTATTAGGGCTTGTACCCCAAACAGTACACATTTACGGCGCTCAACCTCAGTGATGAGCACCTCGATCTCGCACACAAATTTCGCCTTTCTTGCAGTTGGCGTCTCTCGTCTTTCCCTCATTGATAGTCCAACAAAGGCTCCTTAACAACGTCGGCATATTCATGACCTATTTAGCATTGACCATTTATGGATGATTGTGGGACGACACTGGGAGGAGTAGTGGGAGGACACTGGGAGGAGTACATGAGCGCACAATTCACCGCAGGTGGGTATTTATAAAGAGAAGACTGCTTACAGGTGTGCGCCGCACGGTTTTATAGATCTGAATATTTTCTTGCGTTAGTAGATTCTGAGGTTTGTGCGTACGCAATATTTTAGGATGGAATCAACGCAAAGTTTTTTAAATGAGGCCCCAGGCCAGGGCCTTACCTGAAAAGAGGTTGATGAGGTAGGCGACTCAGGACCAATCCAATGGGAAGGATGATGGCTGGAGCTCGAAGGTCAGCGAACACTGTGTGAGGAAAGAGCGGCAGGTGTCGGGGTCTCCGCTGTATTGCTGCGGAGGAGGCAGTTGAGGCTCCCGGTGCGGGACTTGGCTAGGGGAGGATTGGGCTGGAACGGGGGGGGTTCTGTCGGTGGTTGGTTGGGGGGCTGACGGACCAGGGCTGCAAGGGTTACCATGTCGGCAGAGAGTCCGCATCCTGGAGCTCCTGGAGAAAGTGTTCGTGGCGGCCAATGGCTGCGCCCTGGGTGGAAAGGGCGGTCTGGAGCTGGTCGTTGTCCGCTGGGTCCATGGTGGCTTGTTTGTACTGTAAGGCTAGTACTAGCAGACCGAGACGCAGACGAGAACAGGAGGTAGGGAGCAGGGTAAAGCAGGCTTTACTGGTAGAATCGCGAACGAGGTACAAAACAGGCAAAAGCAAGGGCTACACACTGCAGATAAGCACGGAAGCTAGACAACAGTCGTAGGAAAAACTGACAAACAAGCACAGGGCATGGTGAGGGCAGAGCATATATACAACGGTGATAGGTGATTGGGAACAGCTGAGCAGGTATGGAGGCTCTCAGTGACACGCCCACCAACCTGCAAGGAGGAGAGAGTGAGGGAGAGAGACACACATCACAACAAGAAGACAGGACTAGAATTCAGGGGAAAGTGAGGGTGAAGGCTGAACAGCCGTGACACTGGTGGTGTCCTCAGTGGCGCGGGAGCGTGTGTATGTTCCCTCAGCTCTATGTTCTCTCAGATCATGAGGTAATGTTTTCACCCCTGTCTGTTTGTTTGTTTGTTTGTTTGTTTTTCTGTCTGTCTGTCTGTCTGTTATCGGATATTGTTAGCGCGATATCTCAAAAAGTTACAGCCAGATTTTAACATGGGCCAAGGAAGAACTGTCGGGGGGGGGGCTGCCCGAATCCCATTTTTCATTTTCACCCCTACGACTCGTTTTCAAGTGCCCCTCGCCCTTTGGCTTGGCCCTCGGAACAGAGTTACAAGGGGTAGTAGTGGTTGAAATCTCTCCCTATGAAATGGGACAAGCCTTCAAGACCCTGGTACGTCATCGATGACGTTTACGTAAACAGACACGACAAGTTTGTTATCGAACATTACTATGGCAATAATGGTATTATCACAGTGACATTTGCCATTCATCTGATGGAGATAGAAAAGCATGGACACTCGCGATTCGTTCACAACTTATACGTTTCACGCTACCAATCAATCAAACAAGTCATCAAATAAAAAAGACTACTGCTTCATTACCGGGCCAAACATATAAGTTGTGAACGAATCGCGAGCGTCCATGCTTTTCTATCTCCATCAGATAAATGGCAAATGTCACTGTGATAATACCATTATTGCCATCGTAATGTCCGCCAACAAACTTACCCCTTGTAACTCTGTTCCGAGGGCCAAGCCGAAGGGCGAGGGGCACTCGAAAACGAGTTGTAGGGGTGAAAATGAGAAATGGGATTCGGCCTTAATTGGCTGCAGCTGGTGTCGAATGCAGGGAGAACCAGCCTACCGGCCTTGTTGTGATTTCTTTAGATGTACAAGGCCAGTGAGCTCTCCTCACTGTATCCTGTCTCTGTCACGACCCCAAGGTAGTAAGCTCCTACTACACCCTCTTCATAGCTAACGTCAAAGAGTGGATTCAGCTGGGATAACGGCTAAGGCAAAGTAGGAAACCTTAAAATTTACAACCAAAGCTGCTGCAAAACAGTTGAGGTGTTGCTGCATCAATCGTGTGCTATTGTAGCAAGTGTCCTCAAGTGTTACTTAAGTTTTCAGCCCAAGGCCAAATCCCAATTCACCCCTTGGCCCTACCCCTTAGCCCTTCCCCTCCGTTTTGCGCGTTCACGTGTAGGGGTAGGGTGTCCCGATTCTTGTTGGGATCGAGGGGTAGGGCGAAGTGTTAGGGCTACATGGCCCTCCAAATGGAGATTTTTCAGGGGCACACTACAAACCGAGGGTTATGAGAAGTCTCCCAGAATGACCTACAAATCAACTGGAAGATCATGGTGAACGCTACACTACCATCCAAAGTGAACCACAGATGTAGTATTTTCTTCGTTAATAAAGATTTAAAAAATATTCGAACCATGGTATTACCTTAGTTTAATGTCGTTTCAATGTATTATAGACATTTTCTTTATAACAAGCATAACAAAAAAATTGCTAGTATGCCGATGTCTCTACCTCGCTAGTTAACGTTACAACATTGTTTTTAGGCTGATTTGTGCATGACAGTCCCGCATTTTGACATATTTCCATGTCGCATTTCCCCCCGTTGATGGCATATGACGGCCGAAATATAATTAAAGTCCAGCAGCGAAGTTGCTGCACTTGTTACGGCTCCTCTAATATCAGTGCAGACTACAGAGCACCGCTAACGCTATTCTGTCATGAAGTGGCCCAGTAATCAAGCAGTGGTTTCTTTTATTTGATGACTTGTTTGATCGATTGGTAGCGTGAAACGTATAAATTGTGAACGACTCGCGAGAGTCCATGCTTTTCTATCTCCATCAGATGAATGGCAAATGTCACTGTGATGTGTGTACTGTCCGGTAACAAACTCGTCGCGTCTGTTTACGTAAACGTCATCGATGACGTATCAGGGTCTTGAAGGGTCCCATTTCATAGGGGGAGATTTCAACCACTACCCCTTGTAACTCTGTTCCGAGGGCCAAGCCGAAGGGCGAGGGGCACTCGAAAACGAGTCGTAGGGGTGAAAATGAGAAATGGGATTCGGCCCAAATAAGGGATAACAGATCCCACCCCCTTTTGGTCTAATGTGAAAATGAATAGGGGTGTAAAATGATTGCCTTTAACTATGTCCAGCGCAAATATTGATCATTATTGCTTTCAAGATTTCCTCTATTACGCAATTCTTTACTTGTTAAGTTGGATTCTGATGGGTTTTGAGGCTGCAATGACCAAAAAAAATCTCTAGCCACACTTAGCTTAGCATTCCAGCATTTGTGACCCAAGGATAACACAACATCCGCACTATGGTTGTTAGCAAAATCACATTCAGTTTTCGTGTTCGGAAGACACATGCCAATCCCTGCCCCTCTGGTAGTTAGCATGAACAGCAATAGCCACCATGGCTGAACAGACAATCAAAAGAGAGCTACAGAAACTCAAACTTCAACAGAAAATCCAAGAAAAACTACGTCAATGACTTTGCAACAAAGGACAAAAAAATGTGATTGCCAATTGAAATGCTTTGAACAGTATTTTCATTAAGTGTTTTGACATTCATATCATTGATAATACCATGAGGTAGGCATAGCCCATACAGATAGATAACAGCATCCCCTGGCTCTGTTTCCCCAT
Organism: Hoplostethus atlanticus; assembly: GCA_034670405.1. NCBI lineage: Eukaryota > Metazoa > Chordata > Actinopteri > Trachichthyiformes > Trachichthyidae > Hoplostethus > Hoplostethus atlanticus. The sequence goes on from JAXDDX010000100.1 coordinate 450,854, forward strand.
TTGAATCAATCAATAGTCAATCAATTACCACCAGTGTGTCCTGTTGTTCTGATCTACCAGATCTGAGAGTAGCACAGTGGGGGCCTTTCTGTGGCCAACCTAGAAAACAGCTGACACACACACACACACACACACACACACACACACACACACACACACACACACACACACACACGCACACACACGGTTGGGTGAATGATTGTTCTCATCATTTAATGGTGAAGTTGACCAATGGGACAATTTACCAAAAACTTGGTATATTCCTTTAAGAGACCTTATTGTCGTATACTAACATCAGTTTGATTTTAATTACTATGGGGTATATTGTGTCAGTCTAAAAAGATGGAAAAAAAACTCTGCCACAAGTTAAATGTGGGTTAACCGAGTTTAGGTGGGATTACCCTCCACTCCATCCCTGATCATAGCCCATTCTTGGTAACTGGTGCCACTGTATTCTGTTTCCATCAATGCATTATCAAGCATTCAACAGTAAAGGAACTACATGCAATCAAACATTAAGACCAACAGATTTCTTCTGACATACCTCACAATGATAAATAGTGTATCCAAACTGAATCAATATATATTTATTGAGCTTTATGATGGAATGGGCTGAGTAGATGACTGAGATACATTCAACTCCATCCATGTCTCTCTCTCTCTATCTCTCTGCCATTAGTGTCTCGGTGTGGTAACGCTCACTTATTGGATTGGGTCTGTCAGAATGTGCTGTAGTAATGACTTCTAATGGCATTCATAGAAAGTTATGAAAGCCATTATGATTCCTCTATTCCTCTGTCATGTTCCCTCTCTCCACTGTTTTTTCTTCTCTTCCCTCTGATTCTCTGCCTTTTTTTATTATCTGATGATCCTATATTTAATGTTCCTTTCTGTCATTTCAGTTAGGGTTCGACCGATATGACCGATATCCTCAAATTTGACCATTTTCATGTCAAAAAAGGTAAAAGGTAATTACAAGGTTCTAGTGTTTCCATCAAAATTTTATTCTTGTCAGGATGCAAAAGCATCTGAACCAGCATTTAGAACATGGGACACTACAATGCTCCATTGAAACCCAAGATAATAATACAACATAACAATAATAATGCTACTTCCTGGTGTATCAATAAAAAGTCTACCTCTTAAAGCTCTGCTTCATCCCATTGCTCCACTTTAGTAATAACTAGAATAGTAATCTAATATTAGGCTCCTACATTTCCAGGTTGTGAGTGTTAGGTCACGACCTAGGTCTAGCTTGGGCTCCCTATTTGACCCCTTGTTTTGATTGCTTGGGTGCTACCCAACAGCTCAGCTAATGCTACTCTCTACAGGTGTGTGGAGTAGATATTATAGTATATCAGCCATTTGTTTTGTCACTTTCTTCATACATCTATTGTCCATTTCAATCATTTAGCAGATACTACCCCTTCTGGTAGCAGCATTACCCGAGTAAAAAACTATAACCATGTTTGAAATCAAGACTAATCAGTCAATTTAATGGAAATTAGATTTACACATACTGCTCAAGATCATTATTAACCAAAGCATTGTTGAATAATGACCTGATTATCAAGCATAGTCTAGACATAGTCTATGTGAAACCTAGTTAAAGCCTAACATTTTCATACCTCTTAATGAAGCCTCTCCATTAAACTGCATCAGCTCTCACGTTGCCCATACAACAAAAAAAGGCAGGGGCATCACTTTAATTCACACATTTAATTCTATTATTAATCTCAATCCCAACACTAATAATACATTTGCATCCTTATTCTGTGTCCTACAACTGCAAAGGTCTCAACTCACACATAAAAAATCATCATCATGTCATCATTGTCCTTGAAGGCCTCCTGGTTGAATGACAGCTTGTCAACCTTCTCCCTGAACCGATGAACCTCTGCTCTAAGAATGTTGCACTCCTCAGTCAAGGTGTTCACTATGGCTTGACAGGTTTCACTGGAGCATGGTGTACCGGTCTCAGCATGGGTTGTAACTTTACGGTAGCTGAGTTCATCAGGCCTACCTCTCTCCTCGTGAAGAGGGACGCTGTGGTCAGTCTCCAACTCACAGTTGGTATTGCTGGTGTCAATTGGTGCCACTGCCGCAACATGTTGAGTCCCCATTCTCTTTCTTTTGATCCCTTATGTCTGCTCAAATTTTCTGTGGTTGTTTATCTTCTCTTGGCGTTGCTCAACAGACAAGTAATCAAACACTTAATCTGGGCTCAAGAGATTCTCACTTTTCTTGCCTACAGTAGAATGAAAAACAAAGCAACACCAAATGTGTTAGCTAGCTAGTCTCAAATAATCATTGTTGCTTAGACTTAGATGTTGTGGACTAACAATATGAATACTGTTATGAAATGTTAATGACTATAAGCAACTTTTTTTGTTGTTATATTTTACCTCAAATAAAGTGCTGACTGCACAGTCTGGAGTGCAAAGCACTTCTATACTCAACACACCCTGTATCTATGCTTAGGCTCATACCTCTATTACATTTAATCATTTCTAAACTCTAATGGTCAGCTACAATGGAGTTTAATAGCATAACATTTTTCGGCTATCTAAAAAATCAACAGTAAACGTCAGGTTTTGGTGTCAGCCCCTCAGAATCAAAGAGCAAGCGTTTCTTTCTAGACTAGATTTTTCACCATCAACAATCATACAGGGAGAACTCCATTGTAGAAGAGGTAGAGATATCAATTTCTCCACTGACAGTAGCCTCAATAGACCATAATGCAATGCAGCTTGCTACGTTTTTTTCTAGCCATATGCGGGTCTTGCAGTAAGCTGTTTCACAGAAACATGATTAAAAAGGGAAGAGGATCGGTGTGTTGGTTAAGTTCACGGAGCATGCTGCTGCCAGAATAGGCATGGGCAAGATGAAGTTTGGTGTTTTCAAAATTTGCTGAGGTCCCTATTTTACTGACTAGAAGAACTGTATAAAAATGTTTTTGATACATGGATAATTGTCGGCTAGGCTTCAAACTCTTAACTGGCATGTTTTTATCATTACCTCTACAATGTGGTTAGCTTGCTAAAGTGGCTATGTTTTTGTTGTAGCAACAGACGGGGATGTAAAGAGCAGCACACAGGAAGCAGAAGGGGAGGAGCATTCCGCCTGAAACTGGCCGAGGCCTTATCCTAACGGCCAACTTCCTGTAAGTCAGACTAACAACAGTGTAAGTGTATCCAAGGGGTGACTTCCCCTTTAGGTACCTTGCCACTGGAACCACACTTTTGATTTCCAACAAAACAGAGAAGTCACTTTAAGTCAAAATAAAATGTTTATAAAAGACCATTTTTACCAATAATGAGAGACTTAGTACATTTGTATTATATTGTAATAAACCTTTCCACTGGTTAAGGGGAGCAAGGCTACTGGATTACGGTAATATAAAAGCTGCCACCACCTTTGTCTACCGGTCTGGTCCGGTGTCAAACCCTTAAGAGACCCACACAACCACGAAGGATTTAGGAAAAAGGCACATACTTTATTTTAAATCAGTTCATGGACAGGCAGAGACACGAGCAGCAACTGCTCCAGACAGGGCTAGGTAGGCTATGTAGGCTACGGGGAGAACACTAAAGTTAAAGGGCACACAGAAACACACACGTGCCGTTTAAGGACTACGCTTCAGAAGTCAACTTGTCTTAGCGGTCTGGGAAATCACTACACACTAGAATTCACTGCACACTATCAGATCACTGCAGTCTGGGGATCCACTACACACTATATCCACTGCAAACACCCTTTATGCCCCGCGCACACACACAGCAAAACCATAGGCCTTCAATCCCACAGCCCCCTCTGCGCAACTTGACTGCCCTCTGTCTCCCGCCCGTATTCTAAAATTCCTATAACTAAATACACATAACAAGACACCCAAAAATAACTAGACATGGACCACATACATTACATAAACATGAAGTCTTTAAAACTTAACTCTCGCGAGTTGACGAGACCCTCCCCCGGGGTCTAGGCTTTGCGCACCGCGCCGACTGGTTCTGTCACGGAGGGGGAAAAAGACGTCGGTGCAGTGCGGCAGAGGGAGCTCACGGCGGCAGGCCGAGTGCTCCAAATTGGCTGGGAGCGGCTTTAGGCACTCCTAGACCCGTCCCTCACGCTGACTAACCCCCCACTCTAGCTCGCTGTCTTCCCCGCCGGTGGCCCTAACCAGCCACGAACGGATACCACCCCCCAAGAGTGCAGTAGGCTACAGTCTCAGCAACTAGGACTAGCAAATGTCCACAAGCAGTTCTGCCCTGCTCCCAGTCGGTCGCTCACACTCCCGGCTCTGTCTATTATAGAGTCCCCGACAGAGCGTGAGTCGCAGGTGATTCGCATCCACTCAACTAGTGCAGGTGAACAGCATCAAGTCACTCAGTCCACCTCGGGTGGGCATAGCTCCACCACACTATCCCCCCCTCTGGCAGAAAAGACTCGTCCCCGAGTCAGTCAGAGACCATGTGATAATCTTGAGACCACGTCGGTGGCCTCCTAGAACGAACAGGGCGTGCCTCCTGCTGAACTGGCCCTTCCAGACATTCCCCCTCTGTGGAGGGGACCTGAGATCGGCCCCCTTGACTTTGGAGGGGAGCTGAAGATTGTTCTCTGGGGCAGGGACCACCCGATGACTGAGGCTCTGCGTGGTCCCTTGCGCTGACATCTAAAGGTCTCCTGTCTCTCGTCCTCCAAGCTGGCACAGCAGATGACCCATCCCTCATCCGGTCAGCAGGCATTGTCGAGCTCCTAGCTGTCCCAGTCCTCCCTAGGGTTGCCTCTGTCTGGGTAGGACGGTGGTAGACCCAACTGGTTCCCAAATTGACCTCTGGCTCTACCAGGGAGGGCTGATGGACGTCGAGGGGGGCCTCGTCCATCCTCAACTAGAACCATCCGAGGCTCTGTCCAGGAAGAAACAAAGGGTTTGAGTTGATTGAAATGCACCACACTCTCTGGCCCTCCCTCAGTCCGGACTACCCGATACAACACATCGGTAACTCTCTCTAGAACTGGGACATATCCCACGAGTTCTCGCCTTATTCTGGAGCCAGACCAATTCACCTTCAGAATAATACTGGAAGTTAGTTCGGAAATCATAATTAGCTTTTTGTCGGTCGGACGCCTTCACTTGGTGTCTCTTGACTGCCTCTACCACCGTGGACAACGTTTCTGCCAGGTGGGCTACGTACTCACTAACTGAAGTGAATTTCTCCCTGTTGTCCAAATCCAGCATTATGTCCACTGGCAGTACAATTTCCTGCCCAAACAGCACCTTATAGGGGGTAAACCCTGTGCTTGTATGAATGCTACTCCGATACGCCAACATAACATAGGGTAGCAAAGTGTCCCAATTCAGCTGATTGTCCTCTACAAAAAGGGATAGCATAAACAGCAGCGTGCGATTAAATCGCTCTATCAACCCATCAGATTGTGGATGATATGCAGACGTTCGGGACTTAGAAATATTCAACAACTTGCACAATTCTTTGAACAGAGTAGATTCAAAATTCTGCCCTTGGTCCGAATGAATACGAGGGGCCCCAAAACGACACACCCAGTGCTCAACTAACACTTTAGCAATAGTCTGAGCCTCTTGGTTGGGAAGAGGAAACGCCTCAGTCCACTTAGAGAAATAATCCCCCACAACCAGAATGTACCTATTTTTACCGGGAGTCTCGGGTAGTGGACCCAAAATGTCTAGCGCCACCCGCTCATGGGGCCTAGAGGTCACAGAGGGCTGAAGGGGGGCACGAGGAGGTCTCCCCTGGGTTTTACGAGATGCACAATCCACACAGTCCCTACACCATTGTTTCACATCCCCCACTTTCCCCTGTAGTTTTTGTACCCCCAGGTGACCTCCAGTAGCAGTGCTGTGCAAGTGGGCTAAAACACTAGAGACCATAGCTCTCGGTAGAACCACCTGCACCTGTAAAGCCGCATCAGAGTTAGCTGGAGGAACTCGCACAAGCCTTGAACCCTGAACCTGCAGCTGATCCCATACTGGGGCATATTTTCTTAAGGCCGGAACATTAGGCATGTCTCCCTGACTGCTACCCAAGCCACTTTTGAGCTGAATCAGTAGTTTTATCTCAGCATCCTCCAGCTGTGCCCGAGTCAGCTCATCAACCTCAACCCTCTGACCAAACGCCACTGGCTGGTCAGCAACCTGTACTGCCCGAACCACCGCAGACTGTCCTTGTCCTTGGGACAGTGTAATGGGCAGGGGGGAAGCGACGGCGGCCTCCTATAAAAATGCGGGTAACCTGGACAGGGCATCAGCATTAGAGTGTAATTTCCCAGGGCGGTGAACAATCTTGTATTGGAAATTAGCTAGCTGTTCTAACCACCGGGCTAGCTGCCCCTCCAAGCCCTGAAAGTTATGCAGCCATCTTAAAGAGTTATGGTCCGTGCGCAAGATGAACTCTTTGCCCAACAGATAATGCTTAAAATAGTTAGTAAAAGTAACCATACTCAACAGCTCCTTTTTAGTTGTGGCATACTTCCGTTCTCCCTTAGTTAAGGCTCGGCTAGCATATGCAATCACATGCTCCAATCCTCCTTCCTCCCGTGACAGCACTGCACCAATACCTACATCACTAGCATCAGTGTCTAGGATAAAAGGTTTACTGGGGTCCGGATATGCCAACACTGGAGCTGTGGTAAGACTAGCCTTTAACTGGATGAAAGCTTGCTGACATTCCTCGCTCCATCGAAACCGCCTCCCCTTTTCCGCCAGCTGATGTAATGGGTGCGCCACCTCCGCAAAACCCTTAACAAAACGTCTATAATAGGAGGCCAGTCCAACAAAACTTTTCACCTCGGTTTGTTTTTTGGGGACTGGCCACCCTCGCACGGCCTCCACCTTAGCAGGGTCTGCCATAACTCCCTCCACAGAGATGACATGCCCTAGATAATGCACCCGAGTAGAAAAGAGATTGCATTTAGAGGGTTTTACTTTGTGGTTAGCCTGGCGCAATTTTGAGAGGACCCCCTCCAGACGTGACAGGTGTTCCTGGAACGTCCGACCAAAACAAATAATATCGTCCAAATAAACTAGACATGTGGTCCACTGTAAATCAGCCAAAACAACATCCATTAACCTCTGAAAGGTACTTGGGGAGTTACACAAACCAAAACTCAAAACATTAAACTCAAACAAACCTTGACGGGTAGTAAAAGCTGTCTTGTGTCGGTCCTTAGGGTCCACCTCTACCTGCCAATAGCCACTGGCTAGGTCGAGAGTGGAAAACCAGCATGCATTAGTTAAACTATCCAGAGCGTCGTCAATTCTGGGAAGAGGGTAGGCATCTTTCCTTGTAACCTCATTGAGCTTTCGGTAGTCTACACAAAAGTGTAGCCCGCAGTCTTTCTTCCTAACAAGGACTACAGGGGCTGCCCAAGGACTACATGAAGGGCTAATAATTCCATTTTCCTGCATCTGCTTCAAGTGATCTGATACTTCTTGCTGAAGGTGAAGGGGAACTCTACGGGGAGGCATTTTAATAGGCGCAGCATCACCTGTCTCAATTTGATGCAAGGTGAGATGGATCCTGCCTAAATCAGCATCACCCGTACTAAAGACTGAAGCATTGCGCAGAAGCAGGTCACGCACAGCACCAAATTTAGCTAAGAAATCAGCGCCAAGTAGGATTTCAGCTACCAAAAACTCAGACACAAGGGCTAAAGAATCAAATTGACATACTGTTTGCCATCTACCCAGGATCTCCATTTCCCCCCCCCCCCCCCCCATTTGCTACAGCAACATTACCCTGATACCCTCCCAGTTCAGCTTCTCCCTTAGTTACTTCCACCCACATTTGTTTAGGTACAATAGAAACTTGGGCACCAGTATCTACCAGCAAAAGGGAGTCCAAGCCTCCTAGTTTGGCAGACAGATACATACCAGAACCAGTCTTGTTTTCCACAGGGGCCCAGTTGAACGGAGGGGGATCGAGCATTTGGCCCACTGTGCACGCCCCCTCTAGTTTTTCTGCGCGTAAGGGCAGTCTCTGCGAATATGCCGGTTACACCCACATTCCCAACAACCCTCATTCCCCCCACGACTCGCACGCCCAGGTGCCGCCTTCCCTGCTGAGCTCACTGTAGTCTGGTTTTGCAGTGGGGCTGTAGCGTTGGTGGATGGAGTATCGCGTAACATGTGTTGTTGCAGTGTCTGTACGTTTGCCTGTAACGATTTCACTTCTTGTCGTAGTCCCTCTGATCAAATACCCCACGTACTTTCGAGTCTGGTGCTAGGTGGTGGCTGTGCTCTAAACTCCTAATTAGTTCAAGTTCTGAGGCTAGGTTTATAGCACCCTCTAAGGTTGCAGGTTTAGCGCTGCGGAGATTGACATGTACCTCACCACTTCCAACATGAGCCACAAAATGATCACGGGCCAACATGTCTTGGGTGGCCCTGTTGGCAGCGGGATATGCCTTAGATATAAGTCGGCGTAGGGCAGTGCCAAACTCTCGAGCAGTTTCATTGTGGAGTCTCTTCCTAGACAGGAAGCTAACACGGTTCCAGTCATCACTGTCACATGGTTCCAAACACCTCCCCATGGCTGCTTTTAGCAGGACATAGTCATTTCTAGCCTCCATAGCAAGACCACTGTACACTTCTCGAGCACGGCCCGACAACAATAAGGACATAAATTTAAGTTTCAGCGATTCATCCCAGTTATTTACGTCAGCAGCCAGTTCAAACTGCCCTGCCCAATCCGACCACTCTCGGCCAGTACCTGTAAATGTCTCTGGCATAAAGACAGGGCGGGGGGTATCATGCCTTAAGCGAACTGGCTGGTCGCCGCCAGGAGCATTACTACTACCTGCAGATGCAGCATGCTCAAGTGGGTTCTCAGGGTTTGACATTTTTATCGCTTAACTCTAGCCAGAGAAAACAAAATAAATAATCCCACCGCTGCCACCAGTGTAATAAACCTTTCCACTGGTTAAGGGGAGCAAGGCTACTGGATTACGGTAGTATAAAAGCTGCCACCACCTTTGTCTACCGGTCTGGTCCGGTGTCAAACCCTTAAGAGACCCACACAACCACGAAGGATTTAGGAAAAAGGCATACTTTATTTTAAATCAGTTCATGGACAGGCAGAGACACGAGCAGCAACTGCTCCAGAATGGCTGGCACCTCTAGACAGGGCTAGGTAGGCTATGTAGGCTACGGGGAGAACACTGAAGTTAAAGGGCACACAGAAACACACACGTGCCGTTTAAGGACTACGCTTCAGAAGTCAACTTGTCTTAGCGGTCTGGGAAATCACTACACACTAGAATTCACTGCACACTATCAGATCACTGCAGTCTGGGGATCCACTACACACTATATCCACTGCAAACACCCTTTATGCCCCGCGCACACACACAGCAAAACCATAGGCCTTCAATCCCACAGCCCCCTCTGCGCAACTTGACTGCCCTCTGTCTCCCGCCCGTATTCTAAAATTCCTATAACTAAATACACATAACAAGACACCCACAATAACTAGACATGGACCACATACATTACATAAACATGAAGTCTTTAAAACTTAACTCTCGCGAGTTGACGAGACCCTCCCCCGGGGTCTAGGCTTTGCGCACCGCGCCGACTGGTTCTGTCACGGAGGGGGAAAAAGACGTCGGTGCAGTGCGGCAGAGGGAGCTCACGGCGGCAGGCCGAGTGCTCCAAATTGGCTGGGAGCGGCTTTAGGCACTCCTAGACCTGTCCCTCACGCTGACTAACCCCCCCACTCTAGCTCGCTGTCTTCCCCGCCGGTGGCCCTAACCAGCCACGAACGGATACCACCCCCCAAGAGTGCAGTAGGCTACAGTCTCAGCAACTAGGACTAGCAAATGTCCACAAGCAGTTCTGCCCTGCTCCCAGTCGGTCGCTCACACTCCCGGCTCTGTCTATTATAGAGTCCCCGACAGAGCGTGAGTCGCAGGTGATTCGCATCCACTCAATTAGTGCAGGTGAACAGCATCAAGTCACTCAGTCCGCCTCGGGTGGGCATAGCTCCACCACAATATCATAACAACATTAAGGTCATCCTGTTTCCCGTGGCTCTGTGTTGGGAAATGGAAGACCATGTGGGGTCTTACTGAATATTGAGTCTCCCAGCTGGTGGGCTGTAGGCTATAGAGCACCATGCTCCATGCCAGCACTAGAGAGATCAGCATCCTACTGTTTGCTTTTCAAACTTTAAACTAGTGACTCTGTCTTTATATATGTGTGTCTGTGTGTGTGAGAGAGAGAGTATCCATTTCTCTTGGTAAGTTATCACCTGCTGGGCTGTAAGAGGATTTTGGGGAGGCAGACCTGTTCCAACTCTAATTTACCCTCTGTTCCTGCTGCTCTCCTAACCAACAACCATTACAGACTACTTTCAGCGCTCTTAGTCTATAACCATGGTAACTATAGTATACTCTAATTAGACAAACGCTAACACTTGAGCACAATTAGCGGCTGCTGGAGCTGAACTCAAAGCTGACAAGACCACACACCTTAGTCATTCCCAAACCAGTCTCACAAAATTGAATGAAATGAACTCTGAAACGCAGATGACGAGTTCTGGACACGAACAATGTGAAGATTATGTTGCTTCACCGCAAAAGGATTATGTGACAACAGCACAAACACCACAAAAACAGACACCTGTCAGACACAGCCACCTGTTCATCACGCGAAAAGGATAGCTAACAGTTAAGTTTAGGAAAGTAAAGGACCAGGAAGGATGCAGGGGAGGGAAGAAAGAGAAAGGAAGGATGGAAGAAGTAGCTGGGGAAGGGAGGGAGCAAGGATAAAAGAAGTAACAGGAAAGGGAAGGAAGTTAGGAAGAAGTCGCTGGGGAGAGGGTAGGAAGGAAGGTTGGAAGGAAGAAAGTAGTAGCTAGGGAAGGAGGGCAGGAAAGCAGTAAAGAAAGAATGGAGGGAAGATAGAAAGAAGTAGTGGGGGAAGGAAGTAAAGAAGGAAAGGAAGGAAGGAAAAAGTGGAAAAACAGCTGCAAAGAGTCCTGACCTGCTCTCTCTAAAATAAGAGGTGATATGAGCCAACAGAGAGCTGTTCAAAAGAACCAAGAAAAAGAAATGAACTAAGTGAACCTGTAACCTCTGAATGCAGATGTTCAGGTACATCGTTCTGACTTTTAATCCCCACTCTTATCAATACATGGTTCAAGGGTTTGTATTGGACTTTATGCAGACCTTTTTCTGGTCTTCCTTCTCTGCTTTCACTTGGTTTAAGCACTGTGCAGAATTATTGCAGACATAAATGAGGAGTCCATCAGTTTTGAGATGGATGGACAGATGGATGGATGTTTTGTTGTTGGTCAAGATTTAAAACTATAATCTTTGATTTTTCACATTGAAATTACAAACAACCTCCTCACTCCAATGGCATAGCAGTAAGATTATCTGATTTCCTTGAAATAAATAGAAAGAGAACTGGGTAGTTAGCATGAGCAGCGATAGCCACCGTGGCTGAACAGACAAAGAAAAGAGCGCCACCTACAGGAACTCAAACTTCATCAACAGAAAATCCAAGGAGAAAGACGACACAGTACTGGGCACACTGAATGATGATGTCTGGGAAATGCAGTGCAAAAACAACACAGCAATGAGTGCTTGGCACCAAAGATGGAGACAAAATGAAAAAATACCATAGCAATGACTGCTTAGCACCACTGACTGACAGCTGACAGAGGCAGAAAGTGCGTTATGCCTTTCTATTACAGAAAACATTCTTCGTTAGTGAAGAAGACTAGCCAGGCAAGATAACTAAGTTGTGATCACGAGAAAACAAAGTGTGATATCTCAAGATAAGAAGATAATTAAGTCGTGGTCTCAAAATTATGGGATTAAAAAAATATGAGCAACCACGGCCTCTACTGATCACTACCTAACAATGGTCAATTTATTTTTTTCTTTAGTGGAGGAAACTGCATCATCTAATTTATTTACATTGGCGAAAAATAATGTTAAATGATATTTTAGCTTGTGTATGTATAAATAATCAGTTTTAAGTAACTATCGTTATACAATACAAACACTTTATTTTCCCCTACACAAAGTACCAAACGCACATTTAGTTCATCATTATAACATTGGCATGGTATTATTTCTGGTTTCTTTTATAGTTGCTTGATTGGACAATTAAGCATTTGCACATGAGAAATAGAAAAATACTGTATTATGCAGTGTAAGCTAGCAAGCATACAGCCTTCTCTTGGATGTTGAAGTGGAAAATTAAATCAGTATTACTTATTGGAAAGTGATAGTTGTGTAGTAGTTTAGATATTCATAGTTAAGTTATTACTGATGTAACTTTAAGTGCTTTACATAATTAGATGTTATATGTTTGGTTTGTGTTTGCCTGTTTGTTGTCTAGCTAGTTCACTAACCTTGCTAGCTTGTTAGACAGCTAATAACAGGGCAGGTATTGACGAAACCGATACTAATACTTTTCATTACTAAAAACTGTGAATGTACTTTCATGGAGGAGAGGGTTTTTTGGAATCATTTGGGATAAATGCATAAGAAAAATCACAGAATCCAATCTGACATTTTTGTCAAGGGGATTCGGTCTAAACATGTGTGTGTGTGTGTGTGTGTGTGTGCGTGTGCGCGGGTGCGTGCCGCCACCAGAGAAGGCCAGTGCAGGCAGAGTGAAGATGACGTCCACCCAACATTGTCCTATCACGGAGCATCTCTCCCAACCCGGAATTTAACGGCAACAAACCGTGCAAATTTATTTTGCTCGTAAAACATTTTCTGTGCAAAACTGAGAGGAGGCAGACGCGGATTCATTTTATGTTTAGTATCGACCCTATTTCTATGTAAGTCGATACTTTTCTATCGATCCGCCCATCCCTGCTGCAGACAAGATTTGTTCAAAAATGCTGATCGTGGTCCCATAGCTCTCTCTCCCAGCTTCCTTAAATCTCTTAAATTGCCTTCAGTCTCTGTTGTAACTCTGACGTCAGGCTATGTGTTTTTGTTTTTTTACCCACTGACTTCAGTGTACCAGCTCCAGAAGGCTACAATTAGCCTCCCGTTGTGTGGATGATGAGGCCTTCTACTTCCCGTCCAGGCTAAGCTGTTGCTCCATTCTGTAGTGGACAAACAAACAGGGACCCCCCACAGTGTCTGTATTGAAGACCTGGAGCTGACAGAGGGAATTAAAGAGAGGTGGCCAACATGAAGCCTGTGGTAACTGTCAGGCAGAAGGAGACCGGACCGTAGATAGGTAGATGGACCTGTGTACTCCCCTAAAAAAAAAAAAAAGGTATATATTACACACCAGTTCAGATGCAATATTATGCTAAATATGCTAAATCAAGCTGCCTTTTCATGTTTGATGATGGTGGTGAATGATCTCTCCATCTCTCCATCTCTCGTCTCTCCGTTGATTCGTTCAGTTCCACATACTCTGCATAAAGTTCTTCGTTAGCCTGTAGAGGGCGCTGATTCTTCCCCCCCCCCGTCCGTCCGTCCGTCTCGAAATTTTGAAATTTGCACCCTTGAATGCAACATATACATACAATATACATATGTGGAGATAATATAATAAATATAAATATAATATAATGTTCCTATAGCCACTTCCTTAACCCAGACTTTAACGACCATTGCTCATTTTGGCCTTACTTTTTAACATTGTTGTAGTTTCCTTTCTTTAAGTAAATATTATATATATTATTATAATTATTATTCTAATATTATTTATAATATTATTTAAAAGGAAATATTTTATAATAAACCCTGTCTAAATATTATATTATCAGTTACCACTCCCAGTAAATAATTGCCGTAATTGTGTCTCTGTTTCATTTTACGGACTATAGCTGGTGGACGTGTCTTGCTTCAGGCCCTGTCCACATGTATGGATATTTCTGAAAACACATTTTTCCCCCCTCCGTTTTCAAAACAATTCCTGTCCACACGAGAACGCAAAAACAATTTAAAATGCTCATATAAGCATGCCAGACCAGTAGCGATAATGTGTCTTTGTTAAACACCACAGAAGAACATTACGAGCATGCTTACTGAGCTTCTTCTTGAGCAGCGAGTTAATAATACACCCAGCGAATACACATCTATGGGCACCATTCCTAGAGAGAGATATGACACGTAAACAAACCGGCTCGCAGGTTCCTGGCGCATGCTCAATACATATAAAACAACAATTGCCATGTGCAAGTTGAGGTCATGTCAGCGTTTTCCAAAAGCTAATTTTCCAGTGACCTAAAACGCTGTTTTCGTGTCGACGGGAGGCCAAAACGTACTCCAGAAGTATTGCCGTTGTCCCTCAAAAACCCATATCAATCGAATCCAATTTGTATGCAGCCTTGTGAACCTCCAGAGCAACAGCGCCAGACTTTACTTAAGACATCAGAAACAGACAGATGGATAGACGCAGCTTCTTCAGGACGCCGTAAGAGTCTCTCTGGACCAAACAGGTCGTTCCCACCATGTGAATCCCAGGCAGCAAGAGCCTCTTGAAAGCTTTGGTCTCCCAAGTCCTCTCTCTACATGAAGTCAGATCGACAAACCCATAGCTTCCAGGCTGGGAAATCGTGGCAACAACAAGAACACGTATACATTAGGATTCAAATAATGTGGCCTTTTGAAGGCTGCTACCAATTTCTCGGGATTGAAGCTGCAGATAGCTGATAGTTTGACATTGATGCAGCATGGAGGGTCTAGAAAGAAGGTCTTTGATTCTGGGGCTGCTGACAGCAAAACCTGACGTTTACCATTGATGGAAAAATCTGAAAATCGGTCCAGTTTATCCATGGGAATAAGAAAAACACATCGCCAAATGACAAAACAGAATGCAAGGCGCATCACCAGTAGCTGTTTTATTCACATTCAGATCCACAAAGACGTCCACTGTGCAGACACGCTTGGCGGAACTGAAATTGTAGCTATTACAACTTGTGTTTGGTGTGTTATTGATAAGAGAATTGTTCGCTGAAATAGTCCAGGCGGCGGTCTTGGAAGCTTAATGGGAAAGGGTGGCTGATTAGATGCGGCTCTGGTACTGTGCTGCATCCATTTCTTATTTGACTCAGAGATGGAATTGCATGAGAATCAGCACTAGTGCTAATAGCATTTCATTGTTTCATCAGCACCATTTCCTGCAGCGTCCCCCCAGGCGAATAAACCCTGATAATTACTGGGAATCAGCAGACATGAACACCGCAATCGCTGTTGCAGGGATTGGAAAACACAATTCAGGAGTTGTTCACCTAGACAACATGTACATATACACTTAATCACATGGAGAAAATCTATATAACTCTATCAGCATTTGATAAATACGTGACATACGATACATCATACAAATACGATACATCAGACGAGTCAGCAGCTGGAGGTTGATGTATGAATGAAACCTCGAAGATGATTTTGTCGCTGAGGATGATTTGGGCTCTTTGTCACAACTCTCACATTTGACGCTTGATTTAGACTTTTGTGGCCCATGTTCTCTGGCAAGTAAGAAATAATAAAGAACCACTATTTGGGTCAGATATTTGTCTGTGGTCTAAATGTTTCAGAGGCTTTTCCAACCCGTCAAGAATACAATTCTGGGGGAAACACTGAATGCTCATTTTTTTGGCATGAAAATGGTTAATAGATATTGAACATCGGCTCCCAGTCCAACTCAAAACCCACGTCAGTCCTGTTCTGCCACACTGGTCAAGGGCAGAATGCTCTCCAAACCTAAACACACTTTAACAATTACGCTTTCAATGGTAAAACCCGAGCGAAAAACACTGACAGGGTTCAAGTCCCTGTGTGGCTCAACGGCACCCTGCGTACACAGTTTTGGGGAAACCATGCAAAGTCAATGGGAGGAGGCGACCAGAGCGAGGCGACCACAACTTCGCTCTAGGTGGTGCCGAGGTGAGGAGGCGCTGGAGAAAAATTAGGTCCGTGTGACCTGTAACATCTGACCGCTAATCGTAACGGGCCGCACATCCACCGTGTCACCGATTTCATGGCTGATTCTTCAAGTCAAGCCATCAAACTAAAGTAAAAGAAACAAAGACGTTCCCGGTCTGAACGTAGGGTCTCTTGGTTTTGGGGGTGATTTATTTTATCCCCCCCCCTGTGTTAAATGTAGCTGCATGTCTTACCGATGTTGTTCTGTGTTATTGCCGTGCCTTTCCCCACTCCCCATGACCCCTCTAGTCTTATCTGTTGCTTGTTTCTGTGTTTTGTGACAAGTCGATGTTCACAGCTCAATTTCCTCTCGCTGTTACGCCTCCTATTTTTTGATTGCCTATTGCTTTCTGTTGAATGTTTGTGTTGCATTTCATTATCTGTAATTCAATATGCTGCTGCTGCTGTCTTGGCCTGGCCTCCCTGGAAACCTTAAAGGAGAATTCCGGGATTTTTAAACCTGGCCTATATCCACAAAATCACTTATTATACCGCAAAATAGGTCCAAAAAGTTTTGGAATTGCTCCGGTAGATCGGCTCAGTCGGCAGCACTTTTAGTGGACGTACTTTGACCGCGCGCACTTGCCCCTACAGATTACGTTGTAGCCATTGAGCCTGTTTCGCGACTGCCGACTGAGCCGATCTACCGGAGCAATTCCGAAAATTTTTGGACCTATTTTGCGGTATAATAGGCGATTTTGTGGATATAGAGGCCAGGTTTAAAAATCCCGGAATTCTCCTTTAAAGCTGCACGCGGCGAAAGATTTGCATGTAAGAATCCAGCCGCCTTAACATCCTAAATCACAAAGAGGGGCTGCAAGAGAGAATAACGTCATATCCCCCGCTAATTGAGATGCCGTCGATTCACCCTATTGGTCCAAATTAAATTCTGGTGTCGGGTATGGTCACTGATGGGGAAACCTCCTCCACACAGGAAGTAACCAATCCAAATGTCTCCTAAACGGCAGTGAGTAAATAAATTGAGAAATAATGATTCATACTTCACTTCCCAGAGATCACCTGTCAATCAAACAGTGTGTCCAGCACTGTGACGTCTTTCTCCTTGGATTTTCTGTTGATGGAGTTTGAGTTTCTGTAGGTGGCGCTCTTTTCTTTGTCTGTTCAGCCACGGTGGCTATCTCTGCTCATGCTAGCTACCCAGTTCTTCTTCTGTTTATTCCTATTTGTACTAATTACTAGTAGCACCGTCAGGAGAGACAGTGACTAACGTTCACTCGTTGTCCTGCCTGCCACGATAAATAGCCAAAGGTATATTATACGTGTGTGTGCGTGTGTGTGTGTGTGTGTGTGTGTGTGTGTGATTAAGCAACCCATGTCAAGGCGTAGGAGGGTAATTGGTGTCAAGCTTAATTAGCAACACTATGGAGACGAGCATTTATATGCATTAGCTGCCGGCATCTGTCTTTCTAGCATCATATTTTTAATGACAGTGTGTGTGTGTGTGTGTCTTGATTCCTTTTGAAAACAACGTTTCAACGCTGCCAGCGCGTTGACGGCATCACGTCTACTGAAGACCCACACTGTACATAAAAGTCTCTCTGGGTTCTTTCAAGTCGGGCTTGTGACCGGGAGGTTGCTAGGTTGAATCCCCGGACCGACTGGAGAAAGTGTTGACTTTCCCCTGGATGAATAAAGGTTGAAATAAAATAAAATCAATATTGAGGCTGCTTTTTTTCCCCTCAGCATCTCCTCAGTCGGTTTCTCACACCATGGAGCAAGATGGGTCACATTAATATTTATAGTCCCAACTTCCTGCAGAAGCGGACACAAACGCTCCATAAATGTCTAAATCAGACGTATGCACACAGTAAAACATTTCAGGTTCTCAAGCTCCCACCATTACAGAAATGCCTTTCTAGTGTAAATAACTGCATCAGCAAACACACACACACACACACACATTATCAGATAGAGTATTCTGTGCAAAACTGTATAAACTGTAAATTCATGTTTTTCTTCATATTCTCTCATTCTCATATCTCCATATTTTATGTATTTCTGATGTCATATGACAAAGTATATTTTCATTCACTTTTATTTGCCTCAGTCTAGTTTACTGGTGATTCTGCAAAACCTCATAATGATGGAACTTATCCCCCCCCGTTTCATTTACTCCTACTTTATTCACAATGTTCTTGAAATGGAGTTGTCAGTTGCGTTGTTTAATATCCCCGTTTGTTCCATTCTTTCTATTCTATTATGTACTGCTGCTTCATTTCATTTTATGTGGAAAAAACTAATTGGCACAAACATTACCCCATCAGGTTCTTAAAATGGTTAATATGATCAAGTGATCTATTGGGTAGTGTCTAGCGCTGACTCCTTCTCTGGTCTGGCCTTTCCTAAGAGTGCTGCTGTCACCTAGTGGTCACTGGATGTACTACTGCAGCCCAACACAGACTTCTCATAAAGTTTCTAACAAAAAGCAGGCTGTTACCAAGTTCATAAAAACTCTCAGGGTAATAACTTCTTGGCTGTTGAGTCCAGGTTAAAAAAAAAAGACAGATGTTTTAAGGGACAATAAGTAAGGTTTTTACTGCCCCATAGAACAAAATGACCATAATACATCTGCTCTGGTTGATAGAGTTGTTGATCAATGCCAATGACTCAACAATTACTTGGCCCAGGCCAGTTTTCTGCCTTTCAAAACTCACTTTGTACTGTTTTGGAACAAAAACTCCCCATCCATTGGAATTTCTAGACACACCCTTTCAGAGATGACTTAATGCCCCTTTAATCCAGTGTCTAATCCTGCCCTAACCAAAGCATCAAAGCTACACATTTCTCATGGAAATGTCAAGCACATTCACTAAATAACCACAAAGCACAGCAGTCAGTTGAGGAGACATTTATTTACAGCACCGGGACATTCATGTACAAATTTATTCCCAAAATAAAAGGAGCTTATCGTTTCACGGAGACAAACGTGGATCAAATTTACAGTAATGACTCAATAGCCTAGTGCGCCGCTGTCTACATATACAAGTTTAAAATGATCTGCCATTTATTGCTTTAGAAAGGATTTAAACCCGGGGAAGGCAAATCCTTGATCTGGGATGAACATGTACAATTGCTTCTTAGACAGTACTGTCAAATATAACTCTTAAAAACAACAAATTGTATCATTTACATATAATAAGAATACTCCAAAACCCTGTCTCAAAGATATCTGTAATATTACGCAAACACCTGAAATAGAAAAGAGCAATAATCGTCTAATATTTTCTCCAAGCATGGCACCAAAAGAAAATGAAAACTTAAAAAAAAAAGGGAAAAGAACCACACGACAAGGCTGGGTTAGGAGGAACTGGTTCGGTTCGGAGGAAAGCAGCACAGGAAAAGAAATGGACAGAAATTCAACAAAGATATCGGGTTTGGCTTATGAGTTCAGAAACCACGAGGTGGGATGAAGCGTGACAAACCGTCCCAACTGCAAACCAACCCCTTCAGTCATCGGTGTATAAACAGATGTATACGATTGGAACGGTTTATTTTCTATATGCAACAATTTGACATAATATAGAGATTTCCACCTAGCAAAGAGGAGCTATTAACAGCTATTAGCTTACACCGATCCAACCCTGTCAGATCTTACTAAAGGAGCAGAGGATGGGCTTTATGTTTTTGCGGGTATTTTTTTTTAAATTCAATTGAATAATAAGTTACCATATTGGACTGTTTAGCAGACAGCACCCGGCAGTAGCCCTGACAGTTGAAGGATTTAAAAGGAAAAATCCCCCTTCAGCTACTCTTATACTGGTAGATATCATCACGTTTCAGGGTGGATTTTTCCTTTAAGGGTTTTGTGCAGTTAATGCAGTTTCAAATCTAACTATTGGAACAGAATCTAATTTTGACTGTCCATTAAACATCATTTATCACATGCCTATATAAAAACAAGAACATTTGAATTTGTATGTTTTCAAAAGCACACTTCAGTGAAGTAACCCCTCGTCTAACATAACATTGGCTGAAGCAATCTTGCCACTACATCCCTTCCACCAATCACGTTGGCTCAGAGGTCACTTCACCGGAATGAGCTGGTTGGCTACATTTTTAGCACATTTACATTGTGCTGAGAAGTGGATTTGGGATTGGGTGCAGCAGCTCAATACCCCAAGTGTGTTCGGCAAGCTGAAGTTTTGCGATGTCACCCCTAGAGGGCGTAAACGTGCAGTTTGGAATAGTTTGAAGAAGAGAGGACTGGAACAGACACAGCCTCAGTCTGGCTGAGTCAAACAGCTGAAAACATTAAACATCGTTAAACAGTGCGCCATGTCTTTAACGGGATCCCAGTCTACCTAAACTGGTTGCCAAACTGGCGCCAGGAGTTGCTACAACAATCACAAGTTGCTACAAAGCTGTCCAAGTAAATGTGGGAACACAACTTAGAAAAGCATCTCAGTGATTTTGATGACATCATTGTCCAGTTTTATTGAAGTTCCTGATATATTTATTTTATTTGCTCTCATTGTAGAGTTGATTATTTATGAAATGATTTAAGTTACTGATATTACATGAAGTTACTGATATTCATGTGGTACTTCCATGGTGCTTTTGGTTTAAACAAAACACAGTGGCTGTTCTGTGATGTTGCTTGATGTTTGTCTTATTTGCTGTGGTAACGTACTAGTATTGCATTTGTAGGTATTAAACTTAGTATTGGTATTGAATTCTGGTATTGTGACAACGGTAACTGGGTGACATTTTCCCAATTAGACAAGCGATTGGTGGTCAAAGGTTGGTGGTCCCTGAGGTGGGGGGTGTCAGTAGATGAACTCCCCAGGAACCTCCTGGAGGGTGGTGAAGGGCTCCTCAAACTTGAAGCGTTTGGAGATGGTCTTCTGCTTGACTTTCAAGGCCGCCTCCTCCGAAGACGATGAGGAGGACTGGCGGCACTGGCCCAGGGTGTAGGCCGCCACGACTATAAGCTCCTCTGTCACTGGGCCTTCCTCCTCTGCCTCCTCCTCTTCCGTTCTGGTTGGGCTGGCGGAAGGTTCGGGGCTACTGGTGGAGCTGGACGCTTCCTGGACCTCCAGTGGGAGGATCTCCTGGACCGTCTGGGTCTTCTGTGGCTCTGAGGGCAGAAGCCAGGGGTGTTGGAGACACTGCTCTGCTGTAGCCCGATCCCTGAGGACAGACAGATAAATGAAAGACCCAGAATGTTACATGGTATTGGGGTTCTAGAAGAGCTTTTTCCATATTAACCAACCATTCATCCTAAATCTGTTGGCAAAAATTGCCTAATGGTATCAAGAAATAAGCTTTTTCAGCACGCGGTAATGACGATTCCATCACAACTACTACAGTTATTAGCTAATTAGCTCAAGCTCAAGTTCCAACTCAGAGTATTTTGGAGTAGACTAAAGACAAGACAGTTTACTGAGTCACAATAACCTACATTTGGGAACAAATCTACCTGATCACACTATTCACTTTTACCGAGGACGTTACTCAATGAACCTACAGCCACACAACACTCGTTTTCAGGAATCTTTTTGTTGTGGACTGGTTGTTATTATTAAAACATTATTTGAGTACAGCCAAGTCTCCAATGGTCGATAGCAGAATTGTGACGCAGCGGCAAAACCTGCTGGAGCAATACCTTCATCAAACAACCATGCTAAATATATGTTATGCTAGTATGTCAAAATTGCAGTTGACTTTTTTCCCCCGTGGAGAGTTTCCTTTGAGGTACCATTTGAGTAACTTGATACATATTCTTACGAGATGGATACTTATAAACACTTACATTATTAATTATCTTTAAATGAACAAGATCAACAGCTTTGTTACATTTTGGAATCAATTTAAAATACTTTAGTCATAAAACTCTGTGGCAGGGTTAGCGTGATGCCATGGGCTGAGACCATTACAGTAAACTATTCAATGAAAACGTGAATTACTACCGTCGCCATCTTTTACATGTTCTATAAGCAATTCAGAAAAGCACAAGATATCACCTGCTTTAGTTGGGTATATTTTTGGAATAAATATGTGAAATTTTTTTTTGTGTGGCATACACACTGAATTTGGATTTATTATCGTTCTGATTGCACTTTTAATAGTCAACTTCCTATCTAATTTACTTTGACAGTGTATGTCTGTTCTTTTCGTGTTAGACTCTCATATACATTTTCCACAATGAAATCTCATAAGTAATAATAAAAATAACCTTTTATGCTTTTATGTCTTTTCCGGGACAATTTTGCTATGTGCTGACAGGCCGAGTATTCACTGCGTTGTATTTTCTCACAGGCTGGATAACTAGGGTGTCTGTTAAATATGTAATGCCTGGCTAATCCTGGGTTATTAATGTGAATAAGGCAGCAGTGATGTGGCTCTGAGTTTTATCAATAAAGGCATTTCTGTCTAACGGTTCACGTCTCTTGCTTGATAACCGAGGCTTTAACTGACTGCGGCTGTTTGCGGAGGAGCGTCTGGATGAAGGCCAGGGCAGCCCGGTCCAGCTGCTGCAGCTCCTCTTCGGTGTAGCTGACGTTGAGCTGGGAAATGTTCAGGAACGTCTCCTGCTTGTCTTCGCCCAGGAACGGAGAGATTCCTGTCAGCATCACATAGGCCAAAACACCAATGCTCCTGAACAGAGAGCACAGAGCAAGGGTTAGACTGCCAGCACGCTAACGCTCCTACAGCAAAGGGGAGAGGGGAAAATAAGGGGAAAATATCATAACCGGGCTAAAGCACTTAGAAGTAACGATAAAGGAATGAATCATATGAAGCAATGAGTTTAAATTGTGTTTGAGAAATCAAGATTATGTTTTGAGAATCATCACTATAATGATGTTGTGGGTATTACTGTGAATCAACGAAAACCTGTTAAAAACCTAATAATGAACTATGGTGTGAAGGTTTAAAGTGCCATAACACAGCGGTACAGTTTGAAACTGTAACAGTTAAGGGTGTATCAATAAGTTAATTGGGTTAAGAGTGTGTGTCCAAGGCATGTTCCAGAGAAAAACAAGTTATACATTATGCTGACTGTGTAAAATTGAAGAACTTCCGGACCCCTTTAGGTCTGTATCGGGGGTTAGGATTGGGTGGGAAAACCTCTCTTTCTCTCTCTCCAAATTATTGTTGTACTGATCATTTTTACTCATTATTGAACTGTTGATTTACTGCTTGAGCAAACTTAAATAAATTTACACTTAAAGTAATTGTTTCTCTAGTAGTCTATACGCTTGCTGAGAGGACTAGCGCCCCAGCAGGGGTGTTGTGCTTCTCCTTGATGATGTAAAATAAGACATTTTCTGTGTGACTAGGTCAGGTTCATAGATAAAAGGTTCTAATAGGTTGTCATAGACTTACAAAACAACATTCCCTTTACAGCAAAAGTATATTTGTTGTTTAAACTTCCAGCAACCACACCAACAGTGTTGCATTTACGGGGGATATTCAGAAAAACATTAATCGTGGCAGGGTTTTTCGTAACAACGGTCAAACACTTGACAACTAAAAAGTAATCAAAGAGTGAAAATGGAAACATACACCAACACTAGTTATTGACATACAATGCCAAACAGTAACATAACAAGACTGGCAATGCTAGTTGGACTGGTACCTTCAGCGTGACTAGTGGTGTCAATTTATTGGTTGATTTAGTTTGTATAGGATTTCTTTCTTGTTCAGTGAAATGGGCAAAGGCCAACTTTAGAAATAGCCTCCTAGAAATACAAAACTGCTCCATCAGCACAATGTTGTAACAAAGAGATTCACAGAAAAAAAGGCATATTCATTCATATTTTTAGAGTTTCATAAAAATATAAAATAATGGCCTCATTAACCAGCTTAAACCTTCTCATCTTAATGCCCCATGAAGTTTTGTCCATCAATGGAAAAAAAATAATAAATAAAATAAAATAAAATTTCAACTCATCATATGCACATGGAACAACTTTCTTACCACATATCTGTCGCTGTGCTAATGGGCTCATAATTCAGGATCTCTGGCGCTGCGAAAGACACGTGGAAACACACCGGTTATTATTAACAATTAAACAAATTAAACAATTAAAAAAATTATTTAAAATAAAAAAAGGTGGCTGAAGTGGGGTTGAGCACCAACTCACCAACATACTCCGGGGTTCCCATAATCTCTCTGAGCTCCTGGTGGCTGCTGACCATCCTGGAAAGACCAAAGTCCACGACCTTAACGTCGCCCAGAGGAGTGTCGCTGGTCAGCAGGATGTTCTGAGGCTGGCAGGGGAAGATCACACGTGTTAGTATAATAGTAGAATTAGTATCTGTACATATGTTATCTTCATGGAAACTGAATATATATGATAAGGTGAAGAATTGTTTTTACACCTAGACACTGCATGTCCTTCTGTAGATCTGCTAAGTTGAATCTGATGCACATTTTGCAATTCACAAATCCATTTTCTTCATATATTGCCTTCATATATATTCTCTCATTCATATGTATTGCATACATACTATATATTTTTTATATGTCTGCATACATGTTCTTTCATACTGCATACACTTAAATGGTAAATTGCCATATTGTAGATATTTTCATTCATTTCTCTTTGTCTCAGTAACGCTGTAACTCATTTTATTGTAATTTAAGTAATTGGTTCGATGTTGAATAAAATAAGTAGCAAGACCGCTGCCTCTGAATGGAACACACAAAATAAGATGAAATATGTTTGCAAGTGTGTGTGTGTCTGCTGACCTTCAGGTCGAGGTGTACTACGTTGTTCTGGTGGAGGAAGGACACTCCCTCCAGGATCTGCCTCATCAGCCTCTTCACCTCCTCCTCGCTGAAGGCCTCCTCCTCCCGCTCCGACACACACTGATTGAAGATCTCGCCTCCCGCAGCGCTACACACACGCACACACAAATTAGATGTTATTCCCTGAAAAACAAACCAGAGCACTGAACAAAACTTGTTGAACGACTGTGATTCTTACCACAAGGGTTCTACCGATATGGCCTTTTGAAGGCTGATACCAATAATTTGGGAAACTGAAGCTTTAGTATCTTAAAATCAGACCATTTTCATGCCAAAAAATGACAACGATGCCGTGCTTTTCCCCCAGAATTGTATTCTTATTCTGACACAGCATTTAGAAATTTGTTTTTGGAAAAAACCCAGGATAATACTACTACTGCTACTAATAATAATAACAAAACATATTCATATGTGGAATCTGATCAAAATGTCTCATCAGAATCAATTAAAAAAATCTAATCAAACTGCAGCATATCTGGACAACACTAAGTGGAACATATCAGATTCTTTATAAAAGACCAATATCCTCCCCCTTATATTGGTCTAAACCCTTGCTAGCAGGTATTCTCCAGGGGAGAGTGAGTCTTGCTTCGATACTACCTGGCAGCTCAACACTATTAAGCTGATCTAAGGTCTGGCGGTAATTACAGAGAGAGGTGATTTTAAAAAGGGCTCAGTTGCCTCTGGTAGAAGCTGAAAACAACTTTAACGTTGAAGCTGACTCGACAAGGTCCGAAGTCAGCCTGGGGGGCCGACAGAGTGATGTAATGTGTTTGTGTGTGGCCTTAAGAATTAAAGACGTAGGCTAATCAGACCGATTTAGACCGATATATATCAATTTGCAGATATTTGGGGCCGATATTTGGCCTTCATAAAAAATCAGCCAGTCAGTGTGAAACCTGCCTTAAGCCTCGGACTTGAACATTGAGGACTTGGACTTGGTGACTGGACTATAACACTGCTAGCTGGAGCTGTGTCATGCGGCTTTAAGGATATTAAATCAGCACAAAATATCAATATCGGCAGCTTCAGTCCAAAAATATTGTTATCTGCCTTCAAAAACCAGTATCATCCTAATCGTAGTCTTTGACACTAACTATTCCATCCACAACCTTACCAAAATTGTTCTGAAACTTGTCCAACTTCAGCCTTTTATAGCGAATCCCACAACACCACGGCAATAAATCACTATCTACACTGTGTGTGTGTGTGTGTTAAAACCCGCTGGAGGCATTGGCAGAAATAGCAGAGCACCACCAGAGATAGCAAACTAATTATGAGCTTCACTTGAATACGGTCATTTGTGTTGTCGGCCTATCACATTATCCCCACGCTCCACTCCTCCGATAGCAGCCATGAACAGGAAAACACGAGGTAGTGATTATGAAAGAAAATGAAAAGGTGAAACAAAGATCAAGGCTGTCGTACAAGTCCTCGCTCTAACTCGGCAGCGGTACAACCACATCAGCCTTCATTTCCTCTGCCCTGAGATAAACCCTGATGGATAAACTCAATTAGAGAGAGGTATGGACAGAGGGGTGGGTGGGGGGGGTGAATGGAGAGAAAGAGAGAGAGAGCAGTCAGGAATAGACAAGGCGTCCCCACAGGGTGCTGATGAATTAGGTTTTATCTCGGAGGAAGGGAGGAAGGTGGAGAGGAAAAGGAGGGGCGAACAAGTGTGTTTTGGTTTTTGAAGGTGAGAAGAAGAACGCTTTAACCTGCCTAGAGGGAATGAAAACACCAATAATACTGAAGTCTTGAGTGATGAGAGCTGAGTAGGTACAAGTTCACAAGAGTTCAGGTATTTATCGCTAGGGTTGATATCTGTATGTTTGACCATTTTCATGCCAAAAAAATCCAAAACAATTCCAAGTATTCAGTGTTTTCACCAGAACTGTATTGTCATAAGGGTGGAAAAGCCTCTGAACCAGCATTTACACCATCATGGGACACTAAAACTCTCCATTGAAAGTCATACTAATGAAATTCTCTTAGGTAGGTTCACCGGATATCATTGCAGGTTTTACAGACTGAAGAGATCGGTCCAACTCTACTGGTCACATTGCAGGCAACTGTACTCATGTTAAACGATTAACTGGCAGAAGTAAAAATGACAGTGTTTCCCCCAGAATTTACAGGGTGGAAAAGTCATTCCCATATGACATCAAGTTTTCTTGGACCACAAACTCCGTCAACGCGTCTCCCTCTGAAGTTGATCTGACTTTGTGCCAATATTTACTCATAGCATTTGGTTGCATATCATCATCTCTTGCCATTTCATGAAGATGTACTCACCATTATGAAAAGAGTTATTATACAATAAAAATGTGAAATGAGACAAAGGGAAGAAGGGTCACTGGGACATAAGCCATTCACTTCAGCATCATTATGAACACCTTTGTGACAAATTTGAAAAAAAAAAAAAAAAAAAAAAAAAGACCTGTAATTACAAATCAATGAAATTCAATTTATGTTATGTTTATGTGAAGGGTGTGTTAGCCTCTGTCGGCTCCGGCTACCAGCGAGGTTGTCTTTAATGTGCCCCCGTTTATCAAAGGCAAGGCGCTGATGAGGGGATTGTCCCAAATTAGAACGCTTTCTAAATTGGGAATTTTCTAAATCTGGGCCACAGCTGTGAGAAAGAACCTAAGTGCAATTGACATATAATGGATATGTTTGGCATGTCACGTTGCCTGTCAAATGTGTACTTTGGCCTTGTGGGTTCTGGACCAGGAACAAGCTTTTGACAGGGTAGACCATGGGTACCAGGTACAGGTTCAAAACCCTGTATGCTTTTGGCTGTGGGGAGCATTTTGTTGCTGGGGTAAAGATGCTCTATGCCAGAGCCTGTCTGGCTGGCTGGCTGGCTGGCTGGCTGGCTGTCTCTCTCTCTCTCTGTGAATGGTGGGAGCGGAGTGCGTGGTGAGTGTGGGATTCAGAGTGAATCTGCTGTTCTATCTTTCAATCTACTTTTCTAATCGTTTTCATTTGGGTTATTTTCTGTTTGTTAGTTTCACTGGTATAGTTTGGGTTTGTTTGGTGCACTTTGGTGTAGTTTGGTGCGGGAGCGTCGGCAGTCAGCCTCGCTGGGCGACATGCCGGCCGCTGTAGTCGGAGGTACGGGGCTAATCTGGTTGTGGAGTGGGGCGTCGTCATCCAGGACACATTCACTCCCGTTCTCCCGTTGGTCGGCCCCGCTAAGAGGATCATCCTGTCCAACGTCCCCCCGTTCTTTAGGAACGAAGTGTTGGAGAGGGAGCTGGCCAGACACGGCCAGATTGTCTCTCCTGTCAAGATGATCCCCCTGGGCTGTAAATCTCCCTTACTGAAGCATGTGGTGTCTTTCAGAAGACAAGTCTTCATGATTTTAAACAGCGACAGCACTGAGCTAAACCTGGCCTTTAAATTCAAGGTTGAAGACTTTGACTATACTATTTATGCCACTTCAGAAACCATGAAGTGTTTTGGGTGTGGGATGGAGGGTCACCTGATCAGATCCTGCCCTGAGAGAAAGGAATCAGGGCCCACTGATCAAACACCATCATCACCTAAGGCTAGCACTAGTAGTTCAGACTCAGTTAGACCAGGGAAAGACACTGTGGTGAAGGAGACAGGTAAGGACACTGGGGTGAAAAACAAAGAAGCAGGTAAGGTTAGTGTGGTGAAGGGCAAGGAAGCAGGTAAAGATACTGTAGTGGAGGATAAGGAGACAGGTAAAGTTGATATGGTTAGGGAGAAGGAGTCAGGTAAGGATAGTGTAGTCAGGGAAGCAGGTAATAATGTAATGGTGATGGATGGTGAGGAAGCAGTGGTCAGGACAGAGGCCGAAGGGAACGAGGCCAGTGGGGATGCTGAGGTTGGACAGGGACAAGCTGGACAGACGGCTACTAAGGTAGCAGAGTCTGTCCTAGAGGAAGAGGAAATGGTCATAGATCCAGATCTATACAAAATGTCTTATAAGCGTAAAACCCCAGAGGTCGGTCAGTCCTCCAGTAAGGCTAAAAAACCAGCCAAGAAACCTGCTAAAGCTCCAGTGAGCCAACCAGAGCAGAGCATGGAGGACACCACTGTAGACAGTGACAGCGATGAGCCGGAGTCTCAACCCTCCAACCAGCCTGACAGAAGAGTGGCTACTCACTCACTAGAATCAGGAAGTTTCTGCAGGACACCAAGGGTACAAGGGCTGTTAAAGTTGACAACTTCTTCCCTGATTTAAAACTTTTTGTAGTCTGCAAAATATCTAATGAAGTACCCTGCAGACCTGAGTGAACAGTCCTTCACTGAACAGGAGGTTTTTAGACTAAAGAAACTTGTCCAAAAGATAAGAACGCAAGTCCTTGAAGATGTTTAAGTTCAATTTGTCTTTTCTTTTCGTTCTTTTTTGTTTTTTTGTTTCTTTTCTGCAGTTTGGCTTTCCCCCCATGGCTAATATAAGAATAGGCACTCTTAACCTGAATGGGGCAAGAGATGATGCTAAGAGGGCATCTCTCTTCAAACTGATGGAGCTGAAGCAGCTAGACGTGATGCTAATACAGGAAACACACAGCACTGAGGACAATGCAGTTGCATGGAAAAGGGAATGGAAAGGAGAAGTAGTTTTAAGCCACAACACCAGTACTAGTGATGGAGTGGGGCTTTTATTTTCCAGACAGTTCATGCCACAGTCTTATGAGGTAGAGGAGGTAGTAGAGGGGCGCCTGCTGAAGGTGAGAGCTCTCTGTGAGAACGTGATGCTGGTGTTCATCATGGTGTATGCTCCAACTGTTGGCATGGAAAGAGTTTGTTTTTTAGACATTTTAGCTGATGTCATTAAGAACTGCAACTGTGATGAGTTTTTATTTCTGGGAGGGGATTTTAACTGCACAGTTGACAGGCTAGACAGGAACCACCAGGAGCCCCACTCTGCGTCTCGGAGGCGTCTCTCTAGTCTGATTGAGACTCATGAGCTGTGTGACGTGTGGAGACGCTTCCATCAGAATCAGAGACAGTACACTTGGGTTCACGTTAGAGATAATCTTTTATCTTTGGCCAGACTTGATCGGTTTTATTGATTTAAACACCATTTTAGTGTTTTTAACAATTGTTTTATAAACCCTGTTGGTTTTTCTGATCATTGTCTTGTGTACTGCTCTGTTCTTATCCAGCATGTAAAGCCACACAGTGCCTACTGGCATTTTAACACAGCTCTTTTACAGGATAAGAATTTTAGAGACGCATTCACTTTTTTCTGGAGTGTTCACCAACACACCAAGACAGGTTTTAGTTCTCTGCAACAGTGGTGGGATGTTGGAAAATGTAAGATAAAGCAGTTTTGCCAGCAGTACACTCAAAAATGTCACAAGAGACATAGCCAGATCTCTAAAGGCTCTGGAGATTGATGTGGTGGAGCTCCAAGACTTAGCAGAGTCCACAGGAGATCGAGGCCATATTGAGGCTCTCAAGGCTAAAAAATCGGCTCTGGCTAGCCTGCTGGGTATTTCAGCACAAGGCGCTCTGGTCAGGTCACGGTTTCGCAACATCTCAGAAATGGATGCCCCATCCCACTTTTTCTTCGGTCTGGAGCGTAAGAACGGGCAGAAGAGGCTCATCCACAGCATGCGCTCAGACTCAGGCCAGATACTGTCTGAGGCCACTGACATCAGGAGGCATGCTGTTGGGTTCTACAGGAGCCTCTTCAGGTCAGAACTTAGAGAGGAGCAGGAGGTGTCACATGCTTTCTATGACGGTCTACCAAAGGTCACACAGGACTCCGTTGCAGAGCTGGAGGCTGCAGTGTCTCCCGGTGAGCTGTATGCCGCCCTGCAGAGCCTGGAAAACGGCAAAGCTCCAGGTATAGACGGCTTACCGGTGGAGTTTTACAAGTCCTTGTGGTCGGTGGTAGGGGGGGACCTGCTGGCTGTGCTCAGCGACAGTCTTGCCGTAGGGCTGCTGCCGCTGAGCTGCAGGAGGGCGGTCCTCACCCTACTGCCAAAAAAGGGTGACCTGCAAGAGATAAGGAACTGGAGGCCTGTCTCGCTGCTGTGCACCGACTACAAGCTCCTCTCAAAAGTTCTGGCCACCAGACTGAGGGAGGTGATGGGGCAGGTGATCCATTGTGACCAGACGTACTGTGTACCTGGCAGGTTGATCAGTGACAATATAATTCTGATTCGGGATATTTTGGACGTCTCTGGTTCATTGGGACGTAAAACTGGTCTTATTTCCATAGACCAGGAAAAGGCTTTTGACCGGGTTGAACATCAGTATTTATGGCAAACTCTGGAAGCTTTTGGTTTCAGCCCGGGTCTTATAGCTAAGATCAAGGCCTTGTACAGTGACATTGAGAGTGTGCTAAAGATTAATGGTGGTTTGAGCGCTCCTTTTAAGGTCCAGAGAGGAATCAGGCAGGGCTGCTTATTGTCAGGGATGCTGTACTCCCTGGCTATTGAGCTCCTGCTACACAAACTCAGAGCTGACCTCTCTGGAATAAACATCCCTGGGTGCAGCGCAACTTTTAAATTGTCAGCCTATGCCGACGATGTGGTTGTTTTAGTGAAACAGCAGAGAGACATTGACATTCTGGCTGAAAATGTAGAAAACTTTGCTGTAATCTCTTCTGCTAAAGTTAACTGGGGGAAGAGCGAAGCAGTCATGGTCGGGGATGGGCTGAGCAATGAGCTCATTTTACCAGGGGGACTGACATGGAAGAAGGGAGGGTTGAAATGTGTTTTTAGGGGATGAGGCTTTTAAACTTAAGAACTGGGAAAATCTTTTAGAAAAAGCTGAAGGTCGTTTTAAAAAATGGAAGTGGATTTTATCAAACATGTCTTACAGGGGGCGTGTACTTGTTGTAAATAACCTGGTGTCCTCCACCCTGTGGCATCGTCTGATGTGCCTTGATCCCCCAACGAACCTTCTGGCCAAACTGCAGGCCCTTATAGTGGACTTCTTCTGGGACAAGCTGCACTGGGTTCCCCAGAGTGTACTGTACCTGCCCAAAGATGAAGGAGGTCAGGGACTCATTCATCTGGGCAGCAGGGGTGCAACCTTCTGCCTCCAGGTCATCCAGAGGCTTCTCTATGGACCTAAAGACTTGGTGTGGAGGCCGGTAGCATGTGCAATTCTGCAGCAGCTTGGTGGACTGGGACTGTGCAATTCCTTGTTTTTAATGGATCTTAACAGTGTTCGTTTTAATGGATTACCTGTTTTTTACCGTGGGCTTTTTAAAACCTGGAACATATTCAAGAGAGAAAGAGTGGGCGGCTCAGACTCTCTTCACTGGCTTTTAAAGGAGCCCGTGGTTCTCGGAGTGCATTTGGACGTTGCCTGTGGGGCGGGGCCTTCACTCTCCAGACAGCTCTGCAGGTCAAAGGCCGTCACATTAGGACATGTTGTGGACATCACAGGGGCAGACATGGACGATGCTGCTGCACTGGCCTCACGTCTGGAGGTGAGGTCCACCAGGGTTGTCGGCCTGATGCTGGAGAGATGGAGGCAGGCCCTCAGTGAAACAGAACGCTCCATGACAACAAGGTACTGCAATGGGTCTCTTTATCCTC
Source organism: Hoplostethus atlanticus (assembly GCA_034670405.1). Lineage (NCBI taxonomy): Eukaryota > Metazoa > Chordata > Actinopteri > Trachichthyiformes > Trachichthyidae > Hoplostethus > Hoplostethus atlanticus. The sequence continues at coordinate 483,116 of JAXDDX010000100.1, forward strand.
AGGATGGAGATCCTTTCCCCCCACTGAGACTGTTGCCTGATTTTAAAAACTGTACAGGGCCTCTTTTAGATTTGGGAGATGCTTCTGTTGTGGTTTTAAATGAGGCAAATGGTAAGCTTTTATATCAGATGTTGGTCAAGGTTCTCAACAAAGAGAAGCTGAACAGGAGAGGTGACACTCCCTGGAGGGCCCATCTTGGTCTAGCTGACGATGTGAAGCCAGAGTGGCGAGCGCTGTACAAACCACCGTTAATGAAAAAAGCTGGTGATCTGCAGTGGAGGGTTTTACATGGAATTGTGGCTGTCAATGCTTTTATTTCCATTTTAAACCCAAATGTTGATCACGACTGTCCTTACTGCACACAGAGGGAAACCGTCTTCCACCGTTTCCTGGAGTGTTCCAGACTTGCACCTCTGTTTTATCTGCTTGACAATCTCCTTAAGTCATTTGAAGAAGTTTTTACACAACACATGTTCATACTGGGCTATAGGTACTGTCAAAAGAAGAAAAGTAAGTGCCAACTTTTTAACTTAATTTTGGGCAGAGCAAAGATGTCTGTCTACCTCAGCAGGAGGAACAAGGTAGAACAGTCCTCAAACCATGATGCTGTGTGTCTGTTCATCAGAATGTTGAAAGCCAGACTGAAAATTGATTTTAACTACTACAAAGCGATGAACAGAAGATGTGCTGATATTTGGGGATGAGCTGAGCTGAGAAACTGTTTGATTTTGTTTCTGTTCTTTTTTGTTTGTTTTGTTTTTCTTTCAAGTTGACTATCAAGGTTGTAATTGAAAATGGACAAGTGACCTGAACAGATTGATCTGTAAAACGTACAAACGTACAACGTACAAAGTGCTGTTAAAATTAAATTCTCTCTCTCTGTGTCTCTCTGTGTCTCTCTCTCTCTACGGATGCGGGAGCGAGCGCGAAGGGTGTGTGGAGTGAGTGCGACTGTCTCTTCGGAGCGAAATTCTCTAACTTTTCTATCTATTTGCGAGATTTTTCTTTTTTTACGGTGGTGGGTTATATTGTGTAAATAGCAGGGGTGTCGGGTTTTTGGGGGTTTAGTGGTCCGCCGACGTGTGCTGGTTGGCTTTTTGAGTATTGCGGTTATGGATTTGACCAAACTAACAAGGAAGCACGGCATAAAAATATCGCCAGGCTTTCCTTGTTCAGTGGAAGAATGCAGTTTAGCTCTAGCAGAGGTTGTCGGGCATAGTTGCATCAAGTCCGCTGCCCGAATGAACAGCGCGGTTGTTTTATTTCTAGACGCGATAGAAAAAGTTAATGCGGTGATTGAGAACGGCATCACAGTTAACGATACGTTGGTATCAGTGCTGCCTCTCGCTACACCGGCAAGAAGGGTTACGTTAGCAAACGTGCCTCCATTCATTGGTGACGATTTTTTGCTTAAAGAGTTATCCAGGCATGGGAAAGTTGTGTCTCCCATTAAAAAAGTTCCCTCTGGCTGCAAGTCACCGCTGCTTAAGCACGTTGTCTCTCATAGAAGACATGTGCACATGATTCTGAACAGAAGGGATGAGGAACTGAACTTAACCCTCAAAGTTAGAGTGGATGAGTTTGATTATATGCTGTATGTGACTTCTGATTCTTTACAGTGTTTTGGGTGTGGCAGAGATGGGCATCTCATAAGGGCCTGCCCTGACAAAGAGTCTGGTAGGAACAATGGGAATACAGGAGAGCAGTCTGATAGTATGGCTAACACAGGGGAACTGGGGGAACAGGCCCGGGCTGGGGCAAACAACAGGGAGACAGGAGGGCAGGAACAGGCTTCAACAAACAGTAGTGAGACAAGAGGACAGAAACAGGATGAGACAAGCAGTAGAGAGACAGGAGGGCAGAAACAGGATGGGACAAACAGTAGAGAGACAGGAGGGCAGAAACCGGATGGGACAAACAGTAGAGAGACAAGAGGACAGAAACAGGATGAGACAAGCAGTAGAGAGACAGGAGGGCAGAAACAGGATGGGACAAACAGTAGAGAGACGAGAGGACAGAAACAGGATGAGACAAGCAGTAGAGAGACAGGAGAGCAGAAACAGGATGGGACAAACAGTAGTGAGACAGGAGGACAGAAACAGGATGGGACAAACAGTAGAGAGACAGGAGGGCAGAAACAGGATGGGGCAAACAGAGAGACAAGAGGGCAGAAACAGGATGAGACAAGCAGTAGTGAGACAGGAGTGCAGAAACAAGATGGGGCAAACAGTAGAGAGACAGGAGGGCAGAAACAGGATGGGACAAACAGTAGAGAGACAGGAGGGCAGAAACAAGATGGGGCAAACAGTAGAGAGACAGGAGGGCAGAAACAAGATGGGACAAACAGTAGAGAGACAGGAGGGCAGAAACAGGATGGGACAAACAGTAGAGAGACAAGAGGGCAGAAACAGGATGAGACAAGCAGTAGAGAGACAGGAGGGCAGAAACAGGATGGGACAAACAGTAGTGAGACAGGAGGACAGGAACAGGCTTCAACAAACAGTAGCGAGACAAGAGGACAGAAACAGGATGAGACAAGCAGTAGAGAGACAGGAGGGCAGAAACAGGATGGGACAAACAGTAGAGAGACAGGAGGGCAGAAACAGGATGGGACAAACAGTAGAGAGACAAGAGGACAGTAACAGGATGAGACAAGCAGTAGAGAGACAGGAGGGCAGAAACAGGATGGGACAAACAGTAGAGCGACAAGAGGACAGAGACAGGATGAGACAAGCAGTAGAGAGACAGGAGGGCAGAAACAGGATGGGACAAACAGTAGTGAGACAGGAGGACAGGAACAGGCTTCAACAAACAGTAGCGAGACAAGAGGACAGAAACAGGATGAGACAAGCAGTAGAGAGACAGGAGGGCAGAAACAGGATGGGACAAACAGTAGAGAGACAGGAGGGCAGAAACAGGATGGGACAAACAGTAGAGAGACAAGAGGACAGAAACAGGATGAGACAAGCAGTAGAGAGACAGGAGGGCAGAAACAGGATGGGACAAACAGTAGAGAGACAAGAGAACAGAAACAGGATGAGACAAGCAGTAGAGAGACAGGAGGGCAGAAACAGGATGGGACAAACAGTAGTGAGACAGGAAGACAGAAACAAGATGGGGCAAACAGTGGAGAGACAGGAGGGCAGAAACAGGATGGGACAAACAGTAGAGAGACAGGAGGGCAGAAACAAGATGGGGCAAACATTAGAGAGACAGGAGGGCAGAAACAAGATGGGACAAACAGTAGTGAGACAGGAGGACAGGAACAGGCTTCAAGAAACAGTAGTGAGACAAGAGGACAGAAACAGGATGAGACAAGCAGTAGAGAGACAGGAGGGCAGAAATAGGATGGGACAAACAGTAGAGAGACAGGAGGGCAGAAACAGGATGGGACAAACAGTAGAGAGACAAGAGGACAGAAACAGGATGAGACAAGCAGTAGAGAGACAGGAGGGCAGAAACAGGATGGGACAAACAGTAGAGAGACAAGAGGACAGAAACAGGATGAGACAAGCAGTAGAGAGACAGGAGGACAGAAACAGGATGAGACAAGCAGTAGAGAGACAGGAGGGCAGAAACAGGATGGGACAAACAGTAGAGAGACAAGAGGACAGAAACAGGATGAGACAAGCAGTAGAGAGACAGGAGGGCAGAAACAGGATGGGACAAAAAGTAGTGAGACAGGAGGACAGAAACAAGATGGGGCAAAAAGTAGAGAGACAGGAGGGAAGAAACAGGATGGGACAAACAGTAGAGAGACAGGAGGGCAGAAACAAGATGGGGCAAACAGTAGAGAGACAGGAGGGCAGAAACAAGATGGGACAAACAGTAGAGAGACAGGAGGGCAGAAACAGGATGGGACAAACAGTAGTGAGACAGGAGGACAGAAACAGGATGGGACAAACAGTAGAGAGACAAGAGGACAGAAACAGGATGAGACAAGCAGTAGAGAGACAGGAGGGCAGAAACAGGATGGGACAAACAGTAGTGAGACAGGAGGACAGGAACAGGCTTCAACAAACAGTAGTGAGACAAGAGGACAGAAACAGGATGAGACAAGCAGTAGAGAGACAGGAGGGCAGAAACAGGATGGGACAAACAGTAGAGAGACAAGAGGACAGAAACAGGATGAGACAAGCAGTAGAGAGACAGGAGGGCAGAAACAGGATGGGACAAACAGTAGTGAGACAGGAGGACAGGAACAGGCTTCAACAAACAGTAGCGAGACAAGAGGACAGAAACAGGATGAGACAAGCAGTAGAGAGACAGGAGGGCAGAAACAGGATGGGACAAACAGTAGAGAGACAGGAGGGCAGAAACAGGATGGGACAAACAGTAGAGAGACAAGAGGACAGTAACAGGATGAGACAAGCAGTAGAGAGACAGGAGGGCAGAAACAGGATGGGACAAACAGTAGAGCGACAAGAGGACAGAGACAGGATGAGACAAGCAGTAGAGAGACAGGAGGGCAGAAACAGGATGGGACAAACAGTAGTGAGACAGGAGGACAGGAACAGGCTTCAACAAACAGTAGCGAGACAAGAGGACAGAAACAGGATGAGACAAGCAGTAGAGAGACAGGAGGGCAGAAACAGGATGGGACAAACAGTAGAGAGACAGGAGGGCAGAAACAGGATGGGACAAACAGTAGAGAGACAAGAGGACAGAAACAGGATGAGACAAGCAGTAGAGAGACAGGAGGGCAGAAACAGGATGGGACAAACAGTAGAGAGACAAGAGAACAGAAACAGGATGAGACAAGCAGTAGAGAGACAGGAGGGCAGAAACAGGATGGGACAAACAGTAGTGAGACAGGAAGACAGAAACAAGATGGGGCAAACAGTGGAGAGACAGGAGGGCAGAAACAGGATGGGACAAACAGTAGAGAGACAGGAGGGCAGAAACAAGATGGGGCAAACATTAGAGAGACAGGAGGGCAGAAACAAGATGGGACAAACAGTAGTGAGACAGGAGGACAGGAACAGGCTTCAAGAAACAGTAGTGAGACAAGAGGACAGAAACAGGATGAGACAAGCAGTAGAGAGACAGGAGGGCAGAAATAGGATGGGACAAACAGTAGAGAGACAGGAGGGCAGAAACAGGATGGGACAAACAGTAGAGAGACAAGAGGACAGAAACAGGATGAGACAAGCAGTAGAGAGACAGGAGGGCAGAAACAGGATGGGACAAACAGTAGAGAGACAAGAGGACAGAAACAGGATGAGACAAGCAGTAGAGAGACAGGAGGGCAGAAACAGGATGGGACAAAAAGTAGTGAGACAGGAGGACAGAAACAAGATGGGGCAAAAAGTAGAGAGACAGGAGGGAAGAAACAGGATGGGACAAACAGTAGAGAGACAGGAGGGCAGAAACAAGATGGGGCAAACAGTAGAGAGACAGGAGGGCAGAAACAAGATGGGACAAACAGTAGAGAGACAGGAGGGCAGAAACAGGATGGGACAAACAGTAGTGAGACAGGAGGACAGAAACAGGATGGGACAAACAGTAGAGAGACAAGAGGACAGAAACAGGATGAGACAAGCAGTAGAGAGACAGGAGGGCAGAAACAGGATGGGACAAACAGTAGTGAGACAGGAGGACAGGAACAGGCTTCAACAAACAGTAGTGAGACAAGAGGACAGAAACAGGATGAGACAAGCAGTAGAGAGACAGGAGGGCAGAAACAGGATGGGACAAACAGTAGAGAGACAAGAGGACAGAAACAGGATGAGACAAGCAGTAGAGAGACAGGAGGGCAGAAACAGGATGGGACAAACAGTAGAGAGACAGGAGGGCAGAAACCGGATGGGACAAACAGTAGAGAGACAAGAGGACAGAAACAGGATGAGACAAGCAGTAGAGAGACAGGAGGGCAGAAACAGGATGGGACAAACAGTAGAGAGACGAGAGGACAGAAACAGGATGAGACAAGCAGTAGAGAGACAGGAGAGCAGAAACAGGATGGGACAAACAGTAGTGAGACAGGAGGGCAGAAACAAGATGGGGCAAACAGTAGAGAGACAGGAGGGCAGAAACAAGATGGGACAAACAGTAGAGAGACAAGAGGGCAGAAACAGGATGAGACAAGCAGTAGAGAGACAGGAGGGCAGAAACAGGATGGGACAAACAGTAGTGAGACAGGAGGACAGGAACAGGCTTCAACAAACAGTAGCGAGACAAGAGGACAGAAACAGGATGAGACAAGCAGTAGAGAGACAGGAGGGCAGAAACAGGATGGGACAAACAGTAGAGAGACAGGAGGGCAGAAACAGGATGGGACAAACAGTAGAGAGACAAGAGGACAGAAACAGGATGAGACAAGCAGTAGAGAGACAGGAGGGCAGAAACAGGATGGGACAAACAGTAGAGCGACAAGAGGACAGAAACAGGATGAGACAAGCAGTAGAGAGACAGGAGGGCAGAAACAGGATGGGACAAACAGTAGTGAGACAGGAGGACAGAAACAGGATGGGACAAACAGTAGAGAGACAAGAGGACAGAAACAGGATGAGACAAGCAGTAGAGAGACAGGAGGGCAGAAACAGGATGGGACAAACAGTAGCGAGACAGGAGGACAGGAACAGGCTTCAACAAACAGTAGCGAGACAAGAGGACAGAAACAGGATGAGACAAGCAGTAGAGAGACAGGAGGGCAGAAACAGGATGGGACAAACAGTAGAGAGACAGGAGGGCAGAAACAGGATGGGACAAACAGTAGAGAGACAAGAGGACAGAAACAGGATGAGACAAGCAGTAGAGAGACAGGAGGGCAGAAACAGGATGGGACAAACAGTAGAGAGACAAGAGAACAGAAACAGGATGAGACAAGCAGTAGAGAGACAGGAGGGCAGAAACAGGATGGGACAAACAGTAGTGAGACAGGAAGACAGAAACAAGATGGGGCAAACAGTGGAGAGACAGGAGGGCAGAAACAGGATGGGACAAACAGTAGAGAGACAGGAGGGCAGAAACAAGATGGGGCAAACATTAGAGAGACAGGAGGGCAGAAACAAGATGGGACAAACAGTAGTGAGACAGGAGGACAGGAACAGGCTTCAACAAACAGTAGTGAGACAAGAGGACAGAAACAGGATGAGACAAGCAGTAGAGAGACAGGAGGGCAGAAATAGGATGGGACAAACAGTAGAGAGACAGGAGGGCAGAAACAGGATGGGACAAACAGTAGAGAGACAAGAGGACAGAAACAGGATGAGACAAGCAGTAGAGAGACAGGAGGGCAGAAACAGGATGGGACAAACAGTAGAGAGACAAGAGGACAGAAACAGGATGAGACAAGCAGTAGAGAGACAGGAGGACAGAAACAGGATGAGACAAGCAGTAGAGAGACAGGAGGGCAGAAACAGGATGGGACAAACAGTAGAGAGACAAGAGGACAGAAACAGGATGAGACAAGCAGTAGAGAGACAGGAGGGCAGAAACAGGATGGGACAAACAGTAGTGAGACAGGAGGACAGAAACAAGATGGGGCAAAAAGTAGAGAGACAGGAGGGCAGAAACAGGATGGGACAAACAGTAGAGAGACAGGAGGGCAGAAACAAGATGGGGCAAAAAGTAGAGAGACAGGAGGGCAGAAACAGGATGGGACAAACAGTAGAGAGACAGGAGGGCAGAAACAAGATGGGGCAAACAGTAGAGAGACAGGAGGGCAGAAACAAGATGGGACAAACAGTAGAGAGACAGGAGGGCAGAAACAGGATGGGACAAACAGTAGTGAGACAGGAGGACAGAAACAGGATGGGACAAACAGTAGTGAGACAAGAGGACAGAAACAGGATGAGACAAGCAGTAGAGAGACAGGAGGGCAGAAACAGGATGGGACAAACAGTAGAGAGACAAGAGGACAGAAACAGGATGAGACAAGCAGTAGAGAGACAGGAGGGCAGAAACAGGATGGGACAAACAGTAGAGAGACAAGAGGACAGTAACAGGATGAGACAAGCAGTAGAGAGACAGGAGGGCAGAAACAGGATGGGACAAACAGTAGAGCGACAAGAGGACAGAGACAGGATGAGACAAGCAGTAGAGAGACAGGAGGGCAGAAACAGGATGGGACAAACAGTAGTGAGACAGGAGGACAGGAACAGGCTTCAACAAACAGTAGCGAGACAAGAGGACAGAAACAGGATGAGACAAGCAGTAGAGAGACAGGAGGGCAGAAACAGGATGGGACAAACAGTAGAGAGACAGGAGGGCAGAAACAGGATGGGACAAACAGTAGAGAGACAAGAGGACAGAAACAGGATGAGACAAGCAGTAGAGAGACAGGAGGGCAGAAACAGGATGGGACAAACAGTAGAGAGACAAGAGAACAGAAACAGGATGAGACAAGCAGTAGAGAGACAGGAGGGCAGAAACAGGATGGGACAAACAGTAGTGAGACAGGAAGACAGAAACAAGATGGGGCAAACAGTGGAGAGACAGGAGGGCAGAAACAGGATGGGACAAACAGTAGAGAGACAGGAGGGCAGAAACAAGATGGGGCAAACATTAGAGAGACAGGAGGGCAGAAACAAGATGGGACAAACAGTAGTGAGACAGGAGGACAGGAACAGGCTTCAACATACAGTAGTGAGACAAGAGGACAGAAACAGGATGAGACAAGCAGTAGAGAGACAGGAGGGCAGAAATAGGATGGGACAAACAGTAGAGAGACAGGAGGGCAGAAACAGGATGGGACAAACAGTAGAGAGACAAGAGGACAGAAACAGGATGAGACAAGCAGTAGAGAGACAGGAGGGCAGAAACAGGATGGGACAAACAGTAGAGAGACAAGAGGACAGAAACAGGATGAGACAAGCAGTAGAGAGACAGGAGGACAGAAACAGGATGAGACAAGCAGTAGAGAGACAGGAGGGCAGAAACAGGATGGGACAAACAGTAGAGAGACAAGAGGACAGAAACAGGATGAGACAAGCAGTAGAGAGACAGGAGGGCAGAAACAGGATGGGACAAAAAGTAGTGAGACAGGAGGACAGAAACAAGATGGGGCAAAAAGTAGAGAGACAGGAGGGAAGAAACAGGATGGGACAAACAGTAGAGAGACAGGAGGGCAGAAACAAGATGGGGCAAACAGTAGAGAGACAGGAGGGCAGAAACAAGATGGGACAAACAGTAGAGAGACAGGAGGGCAGAAACAGGATGGGACAAACAGTAGTGAGACAGGAGGACAGAAACAGGATGGGACAAACAGTAGAGAGACAAGCAGTAGAGAGACAGGAGGGCAGAAACAGGATGGGACAAACAGTAGAGAGACGAGAGGACAGAAACAGGATGAGACAAGCAGTAGAGAGACAGGAGAGCAGAAACAGGATGGGACAAACAGTAGTGAGACAGGAGGGCAGAAACAAGATGGGGCAAACAGTAGAGAGACAGGAGGGCAGAAACAAGATGGGACAAACAGTAGAGAGACAAGAGGGCAGAAACAGGATGAGACAAGCAGTAGAGAGACAGGAGGGCAGAAACAGGATGGGACAAACAGTAGTGAGACAGGAGGACAGGAACAGGCTTCAACAAACAGTAGCGAGACAAGAGGACAGAAACAGGATGAGACAAGCAGTAGAGAGACAGGAGGGCAGAAACAGGATGGGACAAACAGTAGAGAGACAGGAGGGCAGAAACAGGATGGGACAAACAGTAGAGAGACAAGAGGACAGAAACAGGATGAGACAAGCAGTAGAGAGACAGGAGGGCAGAAACAGGATGGGACAAACAGTAGAGCGACAAGAGGACAGAAACAGGATGAGACAAGCAGTAGAGAGACAGGAGGGCAGAAACAGGATGGGACAAACAGTAGTGAGACAGGAGGACAGAAACAGGATGGGACAAACAGTAGAGAGACAAGAGGACAGAAACAGGATGAGACAAGCAGTAGAGAGACAGGAGGGCAGAAACAGGATGGGACAAACAGTAGTGAGACAGGAGGACAGGAACAGGCTTCAACAAACAGTAGCGAGACAAGAGGACAGAAACAGGATGAGACAAGCAGTAGAGAGACAGGAGGGCAGAAACAGGATGGGACAAACAGTAGAGAGACAGGAGGGCAGAAACAGGATGGGACAAACAGTAGAGAGACAAGAGGACAGAAACAGGATGAGACAAGCAGTAGAGAGACAGGAGGGCAGAAACAGGATGGGACAAACAGTAGAGAGACAAGAGAACAGAAACAGGATGAGACAAGCAGTAGAGAGACAGGAGGGCAGAAACAGGATGGGACAAACAGTAGTGAGACAGGAAGACAGAAACAAGATGGGGCAAACAGTGGAGAGACAGGAGGGCAGAAACAGGATGGGACAAACAGTAGAGAGACAGGAGGGCAGAAACAAGATGGGGCAAACATTAGAGAGACAGGAGGGCAGAAACAAGATGGGACAAACAGTAGTGAGACAGGAGGACAGGAACAGGCTTCAACAAACAGTAGTGAGACAAGAGGACAGAAACAGGATGAGACAAGCAGTAGAGAGACAGGAGGGCAGAAATAGGATGGGACAAACAGTAGAGAGACAGGAGGGCAGAAACAGGATGGGACAAACAGTAGAGAGACAAGAGGACAGAAACAGGATGAGACAAGCAGTAGAGAGACAGGAGGGCAGAAACAGGATGGGACAAACAGTAGAGAGACAAGAGGACAGAAACAGGATGAGACAAGCAGTAGAGAGACAGGAGGACAGAAACAGGATGAGACAAGCAGTAGAGAGACAGGAGGGCAGAAACAGGATGGGACAAACAGTAGAGAGACAAGAGGACAGAAACAGGATGAGACAAGCAGTAGAGAGACAGGAGGGCAGAAACAGGATGGGACAAACAGTAGTGAGACAGGAGGACAGAAACAAGATGGGGCAAAAAGTAGAGAGACAGGAGGGCAGAAACAGGATGGGACAAACAGTAGAGAGACAGGAGGGCAGAAACAAGATGGGGCAAACAGTAGAGAGACAGGAGGGCAGAAACAAGATGGGACAAACAGTAGAGAGACAGGAGGGCAGAAACAGGATGGGACAAACAGTAGTGAGACAGGAGGACAGAAACAGGATGGGACAAACAGTAGAGAGACAAGAGGACAGAAACAGGATGAGACAAGCAGTAGAGAGACAGGAGGGCAGAAACAGGATGGGACAAACAGTAGTGAGACAGGAGGACAGGAACAGGCTTCAACAAACAGTAGTGAGACAAGAGGACAGAAACAGGATGAGACAAGCAGTAGAGAGACAGGAGGGCAGAAACAGGATGGGACAAACAGTAGAGAGACAAGAGGACAGAAACAGGATGAGACAAGCAGTAGAGAGACAGGAGGGCAGAAACCGGATGGGACAAACAGTAGTGAGACAGGAGGACAGGAACAGGCTTCAACAAACAGTAGTGAGACAAGAGGACAGAAACAGGATGAGACAAGCAGTAGAGAGACAGGAGGGCAGAAACAGGATGGGACAAACAGTAGAGAGACAAGAGGACAGAAACAGGATGAGAGAAGCAGTAGAGAGACAGGAGGGCAGAAACAGGATGGGACAAACAGTAGAGAGACAAGAGGACAGAAACAGGATGAGACAAGCAGTAGAGAGACAGGAGGACAGAAACAGGATGAGACAAGCAGTAGAGGGGCAGAAACAGGATGGGACAAACAGTAGAGAGACAAGAGGACAGAAACAGGATGAGACAAGCAGTAGAGAGACAGGAGGGCAGAAACAGGATGGGACAAACAGTAGTGAGACAGGAGGACAGGAACAGGCTTCAACAAACAGTAGTGAGACAAGAGGACAGAAACAGGATGAGACAAGCAGTAGAGAGACAGGAGGGCAGAAACAGGATGGGACAAACAGTAGAGAGACAAGAGGACAGAAACAGGATGAGACAAGCAGTAGAGAGACAGGAGGGCAGAAACAGGATGGGACAAACAGTAGAGAGACAAGAGGACAGAAACAGGATGAGACAAGCAGTAGAGAGACAGGAGGGCAGAAACAGGATGGGACAAACAGTAGTGAGACAGGAGGACAGAAACAAGATGGGGCAAACAGTAGAGAGACAGGAGGGCAGAAACAGGATGGGACAAACAGTAGAGAGACAGGAGGGCAGAAACAAGATGGGGCAAACAGTAGAGAGACAGGAGGGCAGAAACAAGATGGGACAAACAGTAGAGAGACAGGAGGGCAGAAACAGGATGGGACAAACAGTAGTGAGACAGGAGGACAGAAACAGGATGGGACAAACAGTAGAGAGACAAGAGGACAGAAACAGGATGAGACAAGCAGTAGAGAGACAGGAGGGAAGAAACAGGATGGGGCAAACAGTAGTGAGACAGGAGGACAGAAACAGGATGGGGCAAACAGTAGAGAGACAGGAGGACAGAAACAAGATGGGGCAAACAGTAGAGAGACAAGAGGACAGAAACAAGATGGGGCAAACAGTAGAGACAGGAGGGCAGAAACAGGATGGGACAAACAGTAGAGAGACAAGAGGACAGAAACAGGATGAGACAAGCAGTAGAGAGACATGAGGGCAGAAACAGGATGGGACAAACAGTAGTGAGACAGGAGGACAGAAACAGGATGGGACAAACAGTAGAGACAGGAGGGCAGAAACAGGATGGGGCAAACAGTAGAGAGACAGGAGGACAGAAACAAGATGGGGCAAACAGTAGAGAGACAGGAGGGCAGAAACAGGATGGGGCAAACAGTAGTGAGACAGGAGGGCAGAAACAGGATGGGACAAACAGTAGAGACAGGAGGGCAGAAACAGGATGGGGCAAACAGTAGAGAGACAAGAGGACAGAAACAGGATGAGACAAGCAGTAGAGAGACAGGAGGGCAGGGCAGAAAGAGGATGGGACAAACAGTAGGAGACAGGAGGGCAGAAACAGGATGGGGCAAACAGTAGAGAGGACAAGAGGACAGAAACAGATGAGACAAGACAGTAGAGAGACAGGAGGGCAGAAACGAGGATGGGACAAACAGTAGAGAGACAGGAGGACGTTGCCTGCTGATAGGTGACGGACAGTTCAAAAACAAGCTCCAGAGGTCAAAAAGTGAACAAGAGTAAGCGCTTGTATGGGCTGACAGGATGAAAAATAAAACACAGTTACTTAACAGATAAAACAAAATATGAAAGGTGGAGAGGTGAGGACAATCTATAGACAGAGGAAGATTAGCTTAACCGTAGCGGCAAGGTTTCAAAATGAGAACAAGCGTAAAGGGCAGGGTTCAACCGATCAAGAAATCTAGAGAGCTCAGGAAAATGATACAGAAAATAGAAGACAAGAACTAAACATGACAACGTAGAGACGGGATCATGAATCAGCATGAGACCATGGAGTCCCTCATTTGTACAGTGTTGGTTTTATGTATGGTTATTTAAATCTCTTAGCCCATGAGGACTTTAAAATTGGTACTCTGAAACTAAGGTCAAGAGACTGTCAGAAAAAAGCAAAGTATGTATCAGAGATGCAAAAGTTGAAGGGCACAGAAGTCATGTTATAACAAGAACCATAGTGAACAGCTTAATAAGAGTGTGAGATGGACAGAGAGAATGGAAGGAATGCCATTGAGCACATGACTACAAGGCAGGAAAGGATGGGCATACTCATCTCCAAGAGTTCCTAGCAATGTCTTAACAGGTATGAGCAGGTGGTTGAGGCAGGTTTTTGGTGTTAGAAGCGAGTTTTTAAATTAGTTTTTTATGAATGTAAGGCCCCACAAAAGGAGCTGACAGAGTAAAGTTTTTAGAAATGAAATAGATGGGTCATAACAGCTGTAAATCCGAGGATTTTTTATTTCTGGGAGGGGATTACATTGTACCGGAAGAAGATAATCTGGACAGAACCACTAGAAACTCACGCTGTTCAAGCGTGCACGTGAAGGGGCAGTAACTAACGCACAAGACTTAGTGACATTGGAGGAGAATGAACAATGAAAGAGACAATATACTTGGGCTACATAGAGAGACAAGTACATCTTGTGGCCAGACTAGATAGGATGGAGTAAGAAAGATGTGTTTAACAGCATATTTTAAGGCATTAAAAAATGTGAAACATAAAACCTAGTTGGTTTTAGAATACATTGCATGGTTATTACAGAGTTTAATTGCCAATATTAGGACAAAGAGCGCCTAATGGCATTTTAAACTAGTTTATTGGTGCTGAGGTAATTTTAAGGATGCTTTTATATGCGGCATATGAGGACAAAATCAGTGAGCAACAATGTGAGAATCACGGCAAAGCGATGGCACGTAGTATCAAACAGCGCGATGGACAAAATTATTTGAGAGCGCTTGGCAGCACACCCGCCCAATGAAAATAGACTGCTCACGAGCGAGCAATATGTGTAACACTGGAGGAGGAGAAATCCATGCTTGAGTGCGGCGCAAATCGAAGCAGCGCGCGACAACTATATTGCAACAGTGACTGGCGGGCAGAAACTTTAACTGCGTCGCTCGCGAGTGATTTTTCTTTTAGGCAGAAAGTGAGGCGGAGAGACAGGAGGGCAGAAACAGGATGGGGCAAACAGTAGAGAGACAGGAGGACAGAAACAAGATGGGGCAAACAGTAGAGAGACAGGAGGGCAGAAACAGGATGGGGCAAACAGTAGTGAGACAGGAGCAGATAGTTCTGGTGGAGAAGAACAGTTTGGGACAACTAAGGGGAAAGAAAAAGGGATTCAAGAACAGATGAAGTTGTGGCTGCAGAGGGACAGGAAAATGCAGACATGGAGGAGGATGAGATGGAACTGAGAGTGTCAGGCTTTAAAAGGAAACTTGAAAGCAAAGTCAGTAGCTCACAGGTCAAGAAAGGAGCAGCAAGGAAGGCCAAAGGAAAGCTGCCAGTGGAACAGAAGGCAACAGAGTCTGAGTCCAGTGTGGAAGAGGACTCTGCTGCTGATAGTGACAGTCAGAAACAAAGCTCCGATGTCAAAAAGTGCAAGAGTAAGCGCTTGTATGGTGTCAGAAAAATAAAACAGTTCTTACAGAAAACCAAAAATATGAAAGGTGTGAGAGGTGAGGATCATTTCTCAGACAGAGAACTTTTCTTTAACTCGGCCAGGTTTCAAATGAGCAACAAAGGAAAGGGCGGTTTCACCGATCAAGAAATCTACAGACTCAGGAAAATTGTACAGAAAATTAGACAAGAACTAAATAATGATGATGGGTCTGAATCAGCTTGAGACCATGGGTCCCCTTCATTTTACAGTGTTGGTTTTATGTATTGTGTTTTTAATCTCTTTCCCCATGAGTGACTTTAAAATTGGTACTCTGAACCTTAATGGTGCAAGAGATGTCAGAAAAAAGGCAAGTTTGTTCGAGATGCTAAAGTTGAAGGGCACTGAAGTCATGTTTTTACAAGAAACCCATAGTGACAGTTTTAATGAGTGTGAATGGACGAGAGAATGGGAAGGAATGGCCATTTTGAGCCACATGACTACAAGCAGTGGAGGAGTGGGCATTCTCTTCTCCAAGAGTTTCCTGCCAATGTCTTACCAGGTAGAGCAGGTGGTTGAGGGCAGGTTTTTGGTGGTTAGAGCCGAGTTTTTTAATTTGTTTTTTATGAATGTATATGCCCCCACAAAAGGAGCTGACAGAGTAAAGTTTTTAAATGAAATTAGCAGGGTTCTTAACAGCTGTAATCCTGAGGATTTTTTATTTCTGGGAGGGGATTTTAATTGTACCGAAGATGATAATCTGGACAGGAACCACATAGAACCTCACGCTGCTTCAAAGCGTGCTGTGAAGGGGCTAACTAACGCACATTGCTTAGTTGACATTTGGAGGAGAATGAACAATGACAAGAGACAATATACTTGGGCTCATAGCAGAGACAACTTACTCTCTTTGGCCAGACTAGATAGGTTTTTATTGTTTTAAGCATCATTTTAGCATTTTAAAAATGTGTAAAATACTACCTGTTGGTTTTAGTGATCATTGCCTGGTTATTAGCAGAGTTTTAATTGCCAATATTAGACCAAAGAGCGCCTACTGGCATTTTAATACTGCTTTATTGTGTGATGGTAATTTTAAGGATGCTTTTATATGGCGGCATATGAGTGACAAAATCAGCGAGCACAATTGAGATCACCGCGCGCGTAATTCAAACAGCCGCGCACACATATTATTTTTGAGAGCGCTTTCACAGCACCCGCCCACAGAATATATCTGCTCACGCGAGCAATATTGTAACCTGCGAGGAGAAATCCATGCTTTGAGTGCGCGCGCAGAATCCGAAGCAGCGCGCACAACTATCATTGCTCTCCTGCTCGCGAAACTTTCACCTGCTCGCTCGCGAGTGTTTTTTCTTTTTGGCAGTAAGTGGGCGGACCCAGTCACAATTGTATCCCTAAATCTAATTGGTTACAGTGATTGGCCTTTTTGTATCGGTGCAAGTAAACAAGGAAGGAGAAACAATAAAGCTTTATGCTCTGTGAAGTGGTTGATGGAAGAAAAAAAAGAGTTATGTCCACTTGAATACCTTGATACCTTGACCTCTGTCATGAAGTGGACTGGTAATTAAGCAGTGGTCTTTTATTTAATGACTTGTTTGATTGATTGATAGCGAGAAACGTATAAGTTGTGAACGAATCGCGAGCGTCCATGCTTCTCTATCTCCATCAGATGAATGGCAAATGTCACTGTGATGTGTAATGTCCGATAACAAACTCGTCGCGTCTGTTTACGTAAACGTCATCGATGACGTATCAGGGTCTTGAAGGGTTGTCCCATTTCATAGGGGGAGATTTCAACCACTACCCCTTGTGACTCTGTTCCGAGGGCCAAGCCGAAGGGCGAGGGACACTCGAAAACGAGTCGTAGGGGTGAAAATGAGAAATGGGATTCGGCCTAAGTAGCCTTAATCAAATAAATACGTTGATGAATATATATACACATGAATCATTACATACATACATGAATCACAGCACTCTATAATAATTCCAGTGTTCGCGCCCTTTGGCAATTTATTCACAATCAGTTGTGGGAAAGTGGCAGAAATATTACTGTATAACAGTTATGAATTATGTTCATTCTTTAGGCTATTTGTTTATTTATTTAGTTTAGCTCTCCTTAAATTGACCGCTGCTGCAGCCAACACCCTTCAAAACGCGGAACTTTTACTTTGAAGGCGAACTGTCTCTGGTTGCGAGAGGACTGAAGACGAGGACTGTAACCAATTAGATTTAGGGATACCATTGTGACTGGGTCCGCCCACTTACTGCCAAAAAGAAAAAACACTCGCGAGCGAGCAGGTGAAAGTTTCGCGAGCAGGAGAGCAATGATAGTTGTGCGCGCTGCTTCGGATTCTGCGCGCGCGCTCAAAGCATGGATTTCTCCTCGCAGGTTACAATATTGCTCGCGCGAGCAGATATATTCTGTGCGCGAGTGCTGTGAAAGCGCTCTCAAAAATAATGTGTGCGCGGCTGTTTGAATTACGCGCGCGGTGATCTCAATTGCGCTCGCGGATTTTGTCACTCATATGCCGCCATACTTTTAGCTTTTTTTGGAAAACTTTTAGAGCTAGAAAGCATGATTTTACCTCACTAAGGCAGTGGTGGGACTGTGGAAGTTAGACAACTCTGTCAGCAGTACACTCTCAATGTCACACGGGACATTACCAGATCTATGAGTGATCTAGAGAATCAAATAGTGGAACTGGAATGTTTAGCAGAGGCCACCAGAAATCGAGGGCATATTGAAGCCCTCAAATCCAAAAAAGCAGTTCTTGCAGACCTGCTAGGCACCAGAGCACAGGGGGCGTTGGTCCGATCACGGTTCCAGAGTGCAAGCCTGATGGACACACCATCCAAGTTCTTCTTTGGTCTAGAGAAGAAAAATGGCCAGAGCAGGTTTATCCACTCCCTACGCTCGGCCACAGGGCAGCAGCTTGTACAACCTGGCGACATACGCAGACGGGCAGTGCAGTTCTACAACGAGCTGTACACCAGTGAGTATGTGGAGGACGAGGAGCTTTTCTCCTCCTTTTGCAGTGGCCTACCCCAGACTTCACAGCTAAGTGGAAGAATGGACACTGTGTGGAGAGAGAAACTGGGAGTAGATTGTGGTGTTAAACCAGTGTGGAGGGCTTTTTATAAAAGCCCTTCCAAGAAAAGGTCAGGTGATCTCCAGTGGAGAATCCTGCACGGTGCTATTGCTGTCAATGCTTTTATCTCTGTGATTAACCCAGTAACCACTGACAATTGTCCTTTCTGTGGAAGGGCGGAGACCATCTTTCATTGTTTTATTGAGTGCAAAAGACTAAAAGACTTATTTGAGATTTTAAAAGATGTTTTTAATCTTTTTAGTGAGACTTGGTCCAAAGTGGCTTTTATTTTCGGAGCCGGTTACAAAAGGGTGAATGCGTCAAAGTGGCAACTACTCAATTTTATAGTGGGGGAGGCAAAACTGGCAATCTACAAAAGCCGAAAGAGCAAAGTAGAAAGCGTGCCCGGTCAGGAGGTAGTGCCAGGGTAAGAGCCAGGGTCTGGGATGATTTTAAGTTTTTTAAAGCAATGAGTGACCTAGATGGTTTTATAAATCAATGGTGCTACTCGGATGCAATCTGCTCTGTAGTGAATGAAGAATTGATCTTCAGCTGTGTCTTTAGTTAATCTTTTGTTTTCCTGAATCAGGATCTTGTCACTGTGCTTCTATGATCATTGTGCTTTGATTTTGAATTGTGCATTGTTGAACTGAATTGTTTATTGTTTGTTTTGAGAATCATGTGAGCTAAATAAAGTACCTTTAAATCTCTCTCTCTGGAAATCTACATCTATTTTTTTCTGTTAAAAAACCTCTAAAACTTTAGAGATCCCACCCTTAAGTCCAGCACAGGGTGAGTGAGGAGGGGAAACAGAAAAGGAAACGGTAAGAGCAGGCAGGAGACGGAAGACACCATGTGATGCATGATCATTTATTAATGTCAGTGTTATATGCCTTTTATCAACCCACAAATGTCTGCAGAGAAGAGCATGCTCTAACAAATTTGTCACTGTCTGGAAAGTAATCTGACTTTCATCGATTTGTTAAAAGTGTCATCCAGAAAAGCATGATTTCCTCTTAAGTGTATATATCACTATTCTGAGACAGAGGTTCAGTCAAGGAGACAGGGTGACTCAGAGTCACACTCCATGTCCTCAGCCTCACTGTTCCCCTGGCTCACAGTCACAAGAGATTCAGATACCGCCCCCTCCCCGCCTGCCTACTGGAGAGGTCTCACTATGGGAGCATTCGACCAAACACCAAATAATACAACCTCTTCATGCCTGACACAGAAACACAAATCTAATCTAATCTTTGTTTTGCGGAGTACAGAAACATGAACATCTGTCTCTGGAGAGACTGAATACATTTTAGTTGTACATCTTTACAACTGAAAAAGTAGCACCCACACTCTCAGCAGCCGAAGCCACTCAAACATCCTCCCAGCATGCACGGAGAGAGACAGAAAGAGTAAGATAGTAAGCAGAGACAAATCCGGACCAAATACAGGCTCAGTGACAGGCGAGGTTGAAAATATTCCATCCATTCCAAATTCAAGGGTAAATTGTGAAAATAGTACCCACATTTAAACATTTAAGTATTTTTTTACAATCTTCATGGGCGAAGGGATAACAGCATCAATTGCAGCCAAATATATCATACCTGTGACAAAACTAGAGGCTCTGAGTAACTGGATCTAAATTCCCTACATATAATTTAACTTCTTTTAACCTACAACAACAAAACAAAATCCCCCCACCGATTGGAGTTTCAAGATGCTCTCTGACCTGTCGATGTTGTTGCAATTACTTGGTCACTGATGGAGGGCGATAAAAGTCATAATTACTTAATGCCCCTTTTAAGTATTGCAATATGCCAATACTTTACGATTATTACATGTGGCATCTAAAATCGCACTATACCACAAGATTGATTGTGCAGCTCTTGGAAGGACCAAGAGAGTGGCTTCTTAAAATGACAAACTTTAAGCAGTTCCACAGGGTTTAAGGCAATGTGCCATATTGGTAGGAAATGAATTATCATGGGAAGGTTCTGAATGGGATCTACTCTAACAATGATTTTAGAGGAATGACAGCAACTTCGAAAATAAAAGCTACTTCAAATAGAAGTAAGATAATGAACTAAACATTTTGAATGACGACCCCAGTGACCGCGTAGCCACACTAAATGGGTCAACCACACCACCCGAAATGAAAAATGAAAGAAAAAAAAAAAAATGACAACAACAACAAACAAGCTCCTTTCAAAGGATCCCAAAACAAAAGCAGATTGGCCATGTGCCTGTATTTCCCTCTGGAAGCTTGACAGGGTTGGCTTTGAAGCCTGGCGAGGGGTCAGGTTCACGCAGGCCACAGGGCAGCCAGAGTTTGATTGGTGTGTTGCTAATGTAATTAATGACATCACTGTCATTGCGGCGCTGTGGGAATGGATCGACGCGGCTTTGATCGGCCGCCTGTTACGACGTCAGGTGGTTTAGGAAAAAAAGGAAGATGTGAGTGGCAGTTCTGACCTAAATAATCTGCTTCATGTCTAACAATAACAGGGTTCGGGGGGGATGAGGGTGGGTGTGTTTCATCTAAAAAACAGGAAATTGGTAAATACACATCTTTTATTTTAGTTAAGGAAAGGCCAATTTTGATTAAATAAGGATTGCATGGTAAAAACTCAAAATTTCTATAATTGTACAAGGGGTTCACAAACTTTCAATCATGACTAAGTCATTTTGGGATCCGAAGTGTCAAAATGCAATGGCAGGACTCAACTATTTGCTGGATTTTTGGTTTGTGGACTCAAATGTACACTAAGTGCATGGAAAATCTAATAAGGAGCAACTTCCAACTATCACCTTGATGGCATCCAACAAGTTTACACGCGTGAACACATCAAAGTCTTTTAACTTGTTTGTTAACTTGTAAGTAGTTTTTTCCCGTATGACTTGAATGCACCATGCTTTGGCTGGTCACGTGCGACTGCACAGCTGACCATAATGAACTCCCCGCTGGAGCCGAGCCAGAAATGAGGCCACATAGCTCCATCTCTCTTCCTCATTCGTTCTCCGTCTATGTCATCCCCTTTGTTTAATTCAGTTTTCTCCCTCACGCCTCGGTGTGATTTCCACTGTCACCGCCTGCCTCTTTCTTTCGCTTTCTACCGGCCCTGGAAAAGAGCTTTGGCCCCTTTTGCCCTTCTTCCCCCTACAATCCCTCCGTGCCGTCAACTCATCATGCCATGAATAGCTTTCTGTAACGTCAAGTTGGCCCTCATCTGCTTCCCCCTGACCCACTCCTCTTTGTCCCTCCACGCTTGTTCCTCACCGTTCGCCCCACTGCCCTGAAACATCAGTCAGCTGTCAGTAGAAGAAAAGAGGAAGAGAGAAAAACGACTGTCAGTTACCGACATGAATGCATTCCGTTCTACTTCTCGCTCCATATGAAAAATGGAGAGGAGGAAAACTAAAAAGAGAGAAGGGCAGATTTGATTCTCTGTATTGAACGGTGCTGACACGAGTCCTGGCAATCACCCAGGGGATTGATTCCATCCGGCACTCATCCCTTTATTCTCAGCATGAGTTGGATGGATTTTGTGTTTCCTCTGGGTATGTATTGGGTTAGATATATCAGTTTGTAGATACATTGGACTGATACGGCCCTTTTATTACAAACTGGATGTTTTTAAATCATCCTTCTGGGTTTCAATGGAGAGTTTTAGTGTCCCATGATGGTCTAAATGCTGTTTCAGAGGCTTTTCCACCCTGACAAGAATACAATTCTGGGGGAAACACTGACATCTTTGCCATCAACAACCTGTATCTGTAAAACCCTACATGGCACCGATCGGTCCAGGTGTGTGTGGAAGCAAATAGTTGGTTATATATGTTCATGTTTTTATTGAACAATGCATGACTGGACCAGCTGAAGTGAGCGTCATATTGATGTATGACTTTGTGTGTGTGTGTGTGTGTGTGTGTGTGTTTAGGTCCCAGGTGAATTTAGATTATCCATTTAGTGGACAATGTCTTTGGAATTGGGATTATGGACTAAGGTCGGGGTGGATGGGGGGTACTGGAGCATTTGTGGGATCTTCTTAACAGGGCAGGGCACTGACAGCACATAATCCTGCAAAATGCCACAATCCACACAGTGCTGCTAGCCCTATCCACTCCATCTCTCTTACTCAGCAAACACAAAGACAGAATGAAACTAGAAGGCAGCGCAAATCTCCAGCAATGCCGAACTCTCCAACTTGCTGTCACACCCAAAGACATCATCCCTATCACTTCAATTTTAAATTAAATTGATTTCTTGACGCTGCAAACACACCCTTAGGATTTGCATCTGTCCAGTAAATTTCATAGAAATCCATACAGACTTTTTTGAGGTATCCTGCTCACAGACAGACAGACGAACAAGCTAACGGGGATGAAAATCTCTTAATGGAGAGTTTTAGTGGTCCACGGTTTAAATGCTGTTTCAGAGGATTTAGAGGGGAAACACTGAACACTTATTTCGGGCAAATAACTAATATCAGCTTTTGGCAGATTCAATCCAAAAACATTATCCAAAAACAGTATTTGCCTTCTAAAACCCACACATTTCTATGAATCAATCACCATCTCCAGTGACTATGGTCTTGTCATGTACTGTAAAACAAAATCTGCCAAAATAAGTGCACTCCCTGGCTTAGGAGTTGTGTAAAGGGTGTAGTGTGGTGGGATACCAAGGAAGCCCTGGCACTACCCTGTTCAGACAGACAGGTAGCGACAGACTAGGGGGGCTGTGATGTTATCCTTGCCCTTACGTACCTTGGATGCTTAATCTGCCAGGCCAATCAATTATCCCCTGACTAACGCCAACTAAGCCTGGCTGGCTTGCTCTATCCTCTCCTGAAACCTCTCCCTGGCTTAGCCACAAGTGCTGCTTTTAATATGGAACGCAATTTGGGACTGCAGTTCAGTGTAAACGGAAATGTAATCCAATTTATTGAGTGCTTGGAGCGAGCAAAGTGTGAGAAGAGAAGAAACCCAATACAGTCATATCCCAGCAAACAGTGAGTGTGTGTGTGTGCAGGGGGATACAGGCGAGGCAGTTGTTGGAATAGCTAGTGTTCGGTGGAGCATGAGTTTGGCCTGAAGCTCCATAGCTAAAACACTCCAGCTATTATATCTCTACAGTCCTCTCACAGTTGATACTAACACTCCTTTCAATTTCCCCTCGGGGACAATAAAGAGCCATCTAATCTAAATGCATCAAAAATCAGTTTGCTCGCTGTTTAAGTCATATTAAGTAGTATGAAACTAAATTATATTAAGATAGGAAAATTCCACCCTGTGATACTCGTTGTTAGATATCAATTTGGGATTTTCAATGCATTCCAGGAGTCATTTTGTGATGAAATGTACTTGATAGTTTGACTAGATTGAGCTAGCAAAGCAGTACTGAGTAAAAGGTGTGGAATTTATTACATTTAGCCAATGCTAATGAAACATTTTGGCAAACAGGCTACTAGGTTATAATACTGAAATACTGACACTCGGCGAATAATCTTGTAATTTCATACCATATACATTTTATTTTTCATCTTCATATTGAGCATATTTTACTCATTTATACATTTCCACTAAATTAGAATGTTGCAATTGCATTTTAATCAATTCCCTCCTTTATTCTTATTTATACTCCATTTTTCATTACTGTATTACTACAAGTAGAGCAATTCAAAGTGAGGCTTTGTGTCATAAATCAATCCTGTGGGAAAACATTCCCAGGGGACACAGAATAAACACATAGAAAGCAACACGTAGAACACAGCACATAGAATAAACCAATTCTCTCAGTGGACTCATTTTGCTACAACCATCATGCTATGCGATCAACTTTGAGAGTGATATATAGAGGTAAATATTCTGCACGTACGAGCTTTAAAGTCTTATCTTCCCCCTCCCAGATTTTCCATGCTGGACCGAGAGATTTCAACTGGTGACCTTCAAGTTAGAAGCCAACTTTTCTAATCTTCAAAACTCAACAAATTTGCCACACATTTAATTTTTTTTTCTTCACAAAAATTGTGAAAGTGTTGTTTTTAAATACACTTTTCCCACAGTATTGTCCTAAACTCAATAGTTAGCAAGTCAAAAATAATGCAATAATAAGGTTTTGCACTGCACATTCTTAACCTTATGTTAACTGTTCCATTAGCTGGTTAACTGGCCCTGTTTGTAGTACAATTAGTCCCGATAGTCCCGATTTCTGGGACTATCCCTTGAAAATCCAGTGTCAAATAGGGGTAGAGCTCAGAATTGCATTGTATTTCTATCGTTAAATCATACTACTTTTTGTCACTGCACTTGTTTTTGGTGTGGTAGCTTACAGCTGACAGGTAGCGAAAGCTTCCTGAAGCGTTGAAGCTTTCCAGGCAATTGGGTTGAAAATAGGTTAATTTATCGTGGCTTCAAGTGCAAACTAGGGCCCCCTACTGGTCAAAAGAATAGAGCAGGCAGTCTATTGTAGATGAAGACAGCGATGCGATGTGTGTAATCATCGATGACGTAATGATGTTAAAATGATACAAGCCTCGATATGGGGCTTCAGCGGAAACTGCCCTATGTTCTTGACACGAGCTTCGAAGCTTCGGTATCAAGTGTAACATCACTATTGACAGGACTGTGTAGAAAACTTTCTTTCTGTTAATCACTGAGAAAACTAGTGAGTTAGTTCAGTCCGCATGCCCGCCAACACTGCTGTTTCTCCCCTCATTAATCCCCATCTGATTGCTCCTTTTTGTCATTTCTCATTGTCAAGCTATAAAAGACAGAATAACCACCAACATTAGATTTATTCCTGAAAGTGAGGCAATTGAGTATCTGCCTTTTGGACAGAGCTGTCCAATCAATCTAGAATGCAACACTGTTCCAATGGGCATCAGCAGAAGCACAGCGTTAATCCCCTGTCCCTGGGTTAAGGCAAACCATGGGTTAATAAAATGTAGGTAAGAAATGGGTTAAGTAACCTGGGGCTAACTGCTTGTACATACTGCGAGCAGCTTGGTTGGGATGGGTCGCTGTATTCTGACCGATTGTGGGCGGTGTGAGAGACTCAGATTTTATGTAGTGGTCTTGTTTTGAACAGGCAAATCATGTATTTTTCACTGCTTTGGTGATTTAACATAAGCTAGCTAGCAAGTGCTTGGGAAGCATTCACTGCAAATAAAAAGAAAAAAACTCAATAAAATTACTTCAGAGTTTACCATCGACCCCAACGATGGATGCAACCGTTCCTCAAGCCTCATTTTTGACATGTTTATTCCTGTCTTTCAAATACAAGTTGGAGAGAACTGGGAAGTGTTGTAGTCAACTTCTCGTCCATTTTGCACTTACCAGGCGGAACTATTGTTTATCAAACTAAATGAAATCAATACGGAAACAAGGAAGCAAAGAAATCTGACTGGCCTTTGGAGGCCAATGACTGAAAAGTTCATCTATGGCCAACTTTTTTTTTGGCGATAAGCGTGTTGACCCTCCACACATCGGCTGAGTTTCCCTGGTTGCTGAGCTCTACAGGAAATGAATGGACTTCCGGTGACTTGTTGATCAGGTTACTCACAGTTCTCAAAGACAACAGTACTTCTTACGGATAATGTGGACTGCTAGACAACATCATGGATGTTTTTTAAGATTCAAATAATTCAGCCTCTGCCCCTAGGTTGTGTGCTGCAAAACATCGCAACACAAAACATTGCTTTATGAGGTTATTAATAAAGGCGTTCTGTTCAGATTCAATTGGAGACTGTGTGTACTGATGCTGGTCCTGCACCCTCAATGATAACATACTGCACAATAGTACAATACAGCCTGAGAGATCCTTTACAGCTTTCACAGTAAAGGACCCAATATTTATTTGTTTACAGTAAGTGTGTACCATCCAATGTGTGGATGTTTGTGCATTAATACACAAGAATCTACTGTACAATCTACTGTATGTGCATTTGTTTAATGTGCAATGAGTGAACGTGTTTGTCTGTTTTATGCACACTGAGTGAGTTTGTCTATAGCTGGGTTTGCATCCAATCCAAGTATTTATATGCATTATGATGTTGCGAATTAGAAAAGCTAAATGGAAATGTCAAAATTCGATAAACTTTGTATCAATATCGCAAAGCGGTTTTTTTTTGCATTTTGGCATCAAACATGTTGTTTCTAGTGAATTAGAATATTGCCAAGGGGAATAGCTTTTGTCTTCAAACAAAACTTCAACTTGCCCAAGACTAATGGATGTCTTTTTCATTCAGAAAGTCATAGATAAACTTTCTGAATCAACCCAGCTGATGGAAATGCAGCTGATTAACATTTTATTTTGAAAGTTTGCTTAAAATGTCCTCTACAGTTGGATGTGACCAGAGTGTGTGTCAGTGTAAAACCAGTGAGATGTTTTTTTTTTTCTGCGTGGGTTTGACACTCACAACTCCAGGACGAGCACCATCTCGGAGGCCATCTCGTAGACCTGGTGGAGGTTGACCACCCGTGGGCTGGCCGCGGCCAGCTCCAGCACCGCGATCTCATGGATGATCTCTGACCGGCAGTCCTGGCCCTTCCGCCTCTTCCTCATGAACTTGGCAGCGTACTCGCGACCTGAGCGTCTCTCCACGCACTTCCTGACCACGGCGAACTTCCCCCTGGGAGAGAAGAGGAGCCAACAGTACATTTCAAGCTGAGAGATTGTGGGGAACTTGAAGCTGCATTATAATACACTGAGTGTACAAAATACAGCACAATCCTGGCAAGAAACCAATTCCATTTTACTGTTACTTCCCAACTTCTTCTCAATCATTTTAAAGGCTTCTTGCTTGTCATTACATACCACATGTATTTCATTTTTTGGTATATTTTCATATTTTACTCATTTTTACTATTTTTTCATACTTTTCATTTATATATTTCCACTAAATACGTTCTGAAACGTTGGAATTGGATTTTTGTTTTGTTATATTCCATTTTAAAATACTGTATCCTATTAGAATCTTATTATCCTATCCTGTATCCTATTATTTTGCTGCTGAAGTTTGATCTCATCGTGTGTCTAATCACCATCCTTGCTGGGGACAAGATTGCCGATCTACATTGCTCACACACACACACACACACACACACAAAAGGTGTTGGAGGAGTATAATAAGGGCAAGTAAGAGAGGAAGAAAGAAGGAACAAAGCCAACACAGAGAGAAAAGGTTCAGATCTATGTTGGATGAGAGCATTGCAAACGTATTATGGTTCAACCAGCCTCATCCTTTTGTCCTCCTGCATTTTCCTCCTAATGCATGAAGTCTTCCTCATTGTCATCCTCATCATCCAGAGTTTAAAGAAGTTTTAATAAAATATTTAAAAAAAATCATGGTCCAGTAAGCATCGTCCACCTCTGATATGATGGGTATGATGCAGTTTGATTCTTCTTCTTCTTCTTAATATCATTAACTTTTAGCATCCTATAATATTAAAGCTGTTTCAAAAGCTTGTCCACCCTGACAAGGGAAACATTGTATACTTGCAATCATTTTGAATTGGCAAATTAGAAGATATCGAATATCCAGACAAAATATTGGCCATCAGCAGCCCCATATCGGCTAAACCCTAATTCAAACTTCCCCCTTTCCCCCCTCTCCTCCTCCATCACAACAGTCTGCTTTGAGGCCTGACCCAATTCTAATGCGGGCTGTTGGTGGTCTGGTGTGAAAACAACACAGTGCTGTGTGCATGCATGTGCTGCCCTGGGGAATCCTCTCAAATGGAGTTGGTGATGGAAATGACAAGTCCACATCAGGCCTCCCCCTCTGGCTACTGTTGGCAGTCGATGCTCCAATAAGCAGCATGAATCTGACCAATCGACAGCCAGGACACACACACACACACACACACACACACACACACACACACACACACACAAAACAGACAGTGTCCGGAATCACGTTTTTGGCTTGCCTGTCGACGGCTGGTAAACTAAAAAAATAAATACAAATAAATTGTATGTACTAATTTGTATAGAAATACGTCAACAATGCTATTTTGTGTATATAATCAGGTACAGTGTAAAACATTCAAGAAAGAGAAAAGAGCACACCTGCTATGTGTTGCTAAATGGGAATAATGCTACATTCCAACCAACGCTAGGCTAGGAGATGCTACTGCTTTGTGTAGAGCAGTGTAACAGCCAGCCAATCAGCAGCCCATTGGATACAGAGCCATTGTTTTGCTTTGATTGGCTCACGGTCAGAGAGTGTGTACAGTGGTCAGCAGGGACAACTTTGGGAACAGGAAAAGACCAAAGACTGGACATTACCAAGATGTTCAAATGTTACAGTCTCAAAAGGTTAGCAGCCAGTGTGGTGGGTGATCCAGAAGTCTCAGCTGCTGGCCAAGTAATCGCTGAGTCATTGGTCAACAACCCAATCAACCCCTGCACTGCAGATATATTATGGTCATTTTGTGTTCTGGGGCAGTAAAAACCTTACTTGCTGTCCCTGGCCTGCAGAACAGAGGCAAAATGGAAATCTAGGATGAGACAAATTCATGCCACCCTTCAACTACGACTGCAGTCAAGGGACATGTCAGCTTGCTGATAAAACCCTGTGAACAACGAGTCTGTGGAAGCCATGAAGGCCTTGTATCAGAGAGTACACAGCATGAAGAGCAGCCCTGGGCCTGGAGGCCTGCACTGGGCAGCTTCATCCTCAGCCAGCCAGCCTCATATGAGAGTCATGGGGCTGGTGGAGCTGGGAGCTACGAATGTTGCCACCAATTATAAATATGCTCTGATAATGACATCAGTGCTCATGGGACATTTCTTTCTGTATGTAAGGTTCCTCCATCTGGACTTGTTGATAAAGTGAACAGCTTTTTCCTGCTTAGAGAAGTCCATTTCCTCATTGAGACGTGGGTATAGAGACCACCAAATACACTCAATGAGGAAACGGGACTTCAGGTAGGGCCCTATGGAATCCGCGATCGCGGAATCGCGGAGGATTTCACGGAATTGAGACATTAACATGGAATTCTGAATTATCGCGGAATGGCGCAGAATTTGGCTTCAAAGATGTTTTTTGCTTCAAAAATTGTTACGGCCAGCCGTATTTTCATTGTGTATAAATAAACTGCTCACTTTTGCACTTATTTACGTTCTTGGTTTCTACTTTATGTTGCGCTCCCCGACTCCTAGACCGGGGACGTAACATAAATTGGGGGCTCGTCCGCTCTTTTTTCTGTGATCGCTGATGCTGGGAAGGTTTGGTTATTTTTTGTCTTTGGTTGGCAGTTTTTCTTTGTGTGGTGGTATAAGATGTCTGAAATGTCATTTAATATGGATGTGTTTGCACAAAATCCCACCCTTGATAAATTAGATGCACAAAGGCGGATCTGTTGTTGATCGCTAGTTTGTTTGACATCTCTATTCCTTTAAACGCACGTAAGGTAGAGATCAGGCAGAGCAGCTGGTGGAGAGGGGTATAGTCGCAAAAGTAAAGCCTCAGCCGGGTAGTGCACCTGAGGGTTTAGACGGGGTAGCGGGAGCCGCGGCTGCCGCGGCCATGCAAGCCATACAGCGATACAGAGAGAAGCTTCAGCAAGTACAAAACGCTGCTGACCGACAAAAGAGAATCCCTCACTGAGGAAAACACAAAGCGCCTAACCATCATGTATCACAATGGTGATGTCAGCCAGAGATGGGCAGAAGCATGAACTTTTAAAGGACATCCCTTTGAAAGAAATTACATTTTACAGTTTTTCTGATTTATTTTAAACAAATTATTATTTTTTATTATTTAACGATTGAATTATTATTTCGTTATTGCACTGCACTGCACTGGCAGTTGAACTGCACTGAACTGCATTGAATTGAACTGAATTGAACAAATAAAAAAAATAAAAAATAAAAACAAATTTAAAAAAAAACTGCATTGAACTGCACTGGCACTGTTTGCAGATGTACTGTTATTAAAGTTAGTTAAAAACATAATTTTGTATTGTTTTTTTTGTTAAATCCGAAGGAAAAAACATTAAATCCGAGAAATCCGAAAACAGGAAAATTCAAATCCGAGAAATCCGAAAACAGGAAAATTCTAATCCTAAAACAGGAAAAGATAAAACGGATTTCATAGGGCCCTAACTTCAGGCCTTTCCTGTAATATTTTTGGGCAGTGTTTATATTACGTGTGTGTATATCATGCTTTACCGGCAGGTTGTAATTTGGAATTGAAGTGCGTGGGCTGGATACCCCCTTCCTACCAATTGGGATTGATTGCTTCCTACCCATTAGGGTCAGCTGGTTCCTCTCTTTGTGTATTGTATATGTACTAGTCACGTTTGTTTTGTTAGTCACACACCCTGACGAAGGCGTGTGGGCCGAAACACGTCTGTTAATGTCAAATAGTACTAGTCCTCATTACACTGGCTACCAATTCAGGCCAGGTGTGATTTCAAGGTGCTTTTACTTACATATAAATCATTACATGGGACGGCACCGTCCTACTTCAGATCTGATCAAACCATATAAACCGCCACGCGCCCTCAGATCACAGGACGCTGGCTACCTGTCTATCCCAGCAGTCAAAAAGAAACCTGCAGGTAACAGAGCCTTTTCTTACCGGGCTCCCTATCTCTGGAACAGTCTGCCTGCCTCAATCAGAGAGGCAGGCTCTATCGAAGTCTTTAAGTCAAGGCTAAAAACCCATTTATTCTCTTTATCATTTGACCAGCCTTGAGGGAGTGGCTCAGTCTCTTCTCAGAGTAAGGCTAAACCAGTTAGTTCATCCTAGCTCAGGTTCCTGCCGATGGATACTAGCATCCTGCTTACATGTCCTGTTCCCCTGGTCTACCTGCTCCTGTCCACTGACACTGGACTTTGCTTTGTGGACGGTACATCAGCGGCAAGTTGGAATGTAAATGAAAAGCACGAGCAATGTTAAGCTAAATGATGCCGTGATGTTCCTTGGATTTCCTGCACAAAACCAATGCTGATATAGATGACACCACCATCAAAACATTCTGTGGCAACCTTCTTGAGGCGTGCCAGTAAAATGCCTGTCAACACTATTTTGGAAGGGCACAGTCTGCCCCGATTTCATAGTGGGGCAACATGAAAACGAGTTGCAGTTGAGAGTCTTGTCTTGTGACTCTGGTCTACTTTCAAACCCAGCGGCTGACCTAATCTCTTGCATTCGCTAGAGCCTCGGATCTCCTTTCATCAGAACGCTTTGGAGGTTGTTTTTTCGCCGTAGTGCGATGCCTTCCTGGTATACTGGGCACTTTGAAGCCCGCTCAGATCCAACACCCTAAGAGCATTTACTATCCACTTGACTGCATGGCTCTGGCATTCCTCCTCCCAATCCTTCATTCGCCACTTCAAGCCCTAATCATGCCCTAATACTGTGGTGGTGCTGGTCAGATGGGCTGCTTCTAAAAACACAGAGTGTATTGTTAAACTAATTGAAATAATTGTATAATTGCAATCAATTGTATTTAAAGCTTTGGCAGTCTTTAATTGAATTATATGAGGAGTGAGTGGTGTAGGGAGAGGAGAGGAAGAGGAGGGGTGAAGAGAGAAAGAGAAGGAATGAGGAAGGGAGGAAGAAGAAGAGGAGATGAGGCCAAGCTAATTGCCTTATATAACCAGTAAATTGTGTGTGTGTGTATTGAACTTTCTATTGGATTCATATTGAAGAAGTCTCCGGTAGATCTCTAACTCTGAAGAAGAAAATCAAAAGCAGAAGGAGAGGAATCCACCTATGAAAATAAAGTGACATATTCTACAGATTAAGAAGATGATATGCACTAATATCCAGCAAATTATCTCTAACGATTTTTGTCTTGTAAACAATTGCAGTGAATGGGAATTAGGGAATATCAGTATCTTGTTTATAGTATGACCAAAAAAGTGTAAAAATAAACAAAACATCACACTGTGTTGGCAGGATATTGGAGAGATATAACATTTAAAACATTACTGCAACCATGTTGTACTGTAGGTAATATATAGTGTCTTGCAATGTAATATGATGAAAACAAAAATGCAGCTGTATCCCATAGTTACCTTGGAAATTAAAGGAAAACCTTTGTAAAAAGGTATAGACATAATATTTGTTTACAATATACATTGTAAGACTTACTACCATTTAGGATGAGATACAGTGTGTACAATGACCATAATCCATAATCTCTATTTCTTTCAAGATAAATTTGATTCTAGGTTTTTTTCACACATTTCTCTCGTCTCTGCAAATAGAAGCACCGTTTGAAGCCATGTACAGGGCTCTATGAATGAGAACTGCAGCACTTTAGGATGCCAACGTCCTAAAGCTCCACCAAAGTTCACAACCTGTTAAGTGACTCTGATGCTCACAAACATGTCAGAACTCTTCGTTGCTGAACGGCTGAGCTGTTCCCAGCCGCCTCATTGCTGTATTGCTATATTTTCCACTTGTTTTTATTTGACCAGATCAGAGGGTGCGTTGAGTCGTCTAACCTAACCAAAGACCCCTTGAAAAAAAAAAAAAAAAAAAAAAGTCCTTTTCCTGGGTGTGGTCAGGCTTGGGAACGGCAGAAAGATGCTGTTTGGTTTGGGAGTCTGAGTCTGCTCTTTAGAAACCATACGGGGCCACCACAGCCTTTTCTAAAGCCGAGTCAGCAAATTTCCATAGCCAGCGGGCCTCATTCACAAGCTACACCCTGAAAGAGATGGCTTTTGTGTGTGTGTGTATTGGCAGACCAAGCCAGGGGTGACAGCAGGGTTACAGTTGATGTAAAGGCGACTCCAGCCTATAGCCAGGCTGCAGCAGAGACCCTAACAGTTGTGCACGAATACTACATAATACTACAGATTTTTATACATTAAATTGAACCCACTGAATCCACTACAGAATGAGGTGGATTGGAGGTGGAGGTGTAGCTAACCTGTCTGAGACATAGAAACACCATGTATGTTGTTCATTGATTTTCTCATGATGCAATAGTATTACGGTTTGACTGATGTGGGTTTTTGATGGCAGATCTTTTTTTTGCCAATATATTAACCTGAATTGATTCCAATGAGATTTTGATTGGATTCTACACAAGTATGTATGAATATGTTTGTTTATTATAATTATTATTAACAATGAATACTTGTCATTTTTCTGGCATGACATTGGTCAAATATGAAGATCTTGAATACCGTCAAAAGCCCCTATCAGTAGATCCCTCCTCCTACCTCTGTGGTCTGTCCAGCTGATGGAGATCGGTGTTTCCAGACACATAGCCGGGGCTCTATGGCAGTGGTCCAGGCAGCCCTAGATGGATTTAATGTAATAAAGATACTCGGTGGCTTGAGGCCAAACACTGCCGCTACCATGCCAAGAGCTGAAAGGAAATGCCCTTTGGATTGTATATCAACAGATTCCCTGCGTGCGTGCATCTTCCTGTCAGCCGATCGTCATCACATATATTTCTGGCGGTGCGCCACAGATGAGCCGGTGTATGGGAAAACGCTGAGGTGTGATGACTTGAATTGAAACGTAGCTTTTAAAATGCGCAAGAAAGAGGCCTTTTTACAAGTCCGTCAAGAAAAGACCCTGATGAACCGGTATGAGGAGGGAGTGGAGAAACAGCAGCACAAAACCAGCACACTCTGAGAAAGGCTCTGGCTCTAAATACATTTTAAATCAACTTCAGCATTATTTTTGTCACTACATCTGCTTCTGAGTGTCTTGCACTGGGCCACATTTTAAATAACCAAAGATCAAGGTCATTTAAAATGGTAAAAAGAAACGGCAAGGGAATTTCCACCAGCACTGGGCTCAGTCCATCGTCGATCCCCAATGTATTTGTGCAATCGCCCAACACTAGCGCGCGCGCGCACACACACACACACACACACACACACACACACACACACACACACACACATATGCAGTTTAAGTCCCTCAAGCTTAGTAGGGACCATGGAATTCAACTTTAGAACGAAGCGGTAGGCGAGCTGCTGCGGCCCGTACAGGGAATTATCGGCCATCGAGTATGTAGGTTAGAGCTTACGGCATGCTTGGATTCCATCTCTGCCTATACAAAAGAAAAACTGTATAGCTAGAGAACAGACCATATAGGCTAGTTAGGAGTAGAACATGCCTTAGATACAGCTATGATGACTGATCTGTCAATATTTAACTCACTATACAGAAACTCCTGATACAGTAGGGTCCAGTGGAGTCCACTACCACTAATGATTTGTTTTCATCATTTATCAAAAACTCAAATCCAAATTTACTCAGTTGATTCTTCTTATTCAAGAAAACATTATTTAGAACTGATACAAATCTTTTTTTTTTTTTTTTAAGATCTTTGAGAAATGCTCGTATGAAATTTAAATCTATCTGAACATCTTGTTCACACGATTTGGTAGGTTTTCTCAAATTGTTGTCACACCACATATTTCATTCACATATTAACACATGTATGCTCCTAATCCACAGTGGGAACTGTTTTGGTCTTTTAACAACCAGATATAAATAACCAGATATTGACTAAATTAACATGGTCCTCTATCACTCACAGTGACTACCAGTCACTAGTGCTTTAACTTTGAAAAAGGACTTTGGGTTAAAAAAATTATAATTGCAAAAAATTATTTTTGCAATTATGTAATCTTGTTTGAGAAATATTATTTGACTAAAAAAAATGTATTTGTTTTTGATAAATGATGAGTTCCTGCTAGTGGACTCTCGGACCCCACTGTATGTTTTCTTTGTTTTTCATTTACTGTTTTTATGTGGGCGTTGTGAAGCCCTATGAGACTGTAACTGTCTCATAGGCTATACAAATAAACTTTTGTCCACTCAGTGTGCATTTTCAATAGACACCAAAGATCAATAGAATGCGTGCAACCTGTTGGTTGAAAAAGACTTATCGAGTTGCACTTGACCACCAAAAAGTTGATATATTGATTGTTGATATGTCCAAACTGATGTGGTGACTGTATGCATCGGCGGGCTTGGGCGAGGACTAAATCTCATCTGTGGCCCTAATGTGTGTCTATTTGGCAAAAAGGTTTAAGAGCCACTAGCTTAGAAGGTCCTTTTTTTTTTTTTTTTTTTTTACTTGTGCAGGATGAGAGAGGACTCCATTGACAGTATGTTTGTTTGAAAGATGATGCGATGTTACCGATTAGCTCATCCGTGCGTCGCTGTATTGCCGGCCCCGGTTGGACGGCTGTCGTTCTAGCACACGGCTGTGGATCTCGCAAGTGGCTGCCCACTGTCGAGATGAATTCTGACACAGCAGTGTTAAGGAGCGGGACAGGTGACGAATCCATTGCGTCGGAGGGCAAAAGCGACCCCACAACTAAGAAATCCTGGCGCCCAAGGAGGAGTAACTGCGGGAGGATGCGAAGGGGACGGCACAAAAGTTGATGCTTTTAACAAATCAAAAAAAGAAGAAAATAGCTTTCTGACGTCAACGCTATCGGATAGGATGTAACCGCACCAAACACCTCTGCACATACCCTACGCTACTTCTGACACGAAGTGTGAAAGAATCCGCCAGAGGACTAAGATACGCCACAATGAACTTTCCAGCTTGTCATTCAGTCCGACCTAATTCTGACACCACGGATTCAGTGAAGCCTGACGTTAACATGGAGACGTTACCGGACACCAAGAGACACTGGGCAGTAGGGTTACGATGATATCAGCCTTTTATTGAAAATGTCAGTCAGTGTCGTCCGCCTCTGATATGATGGACATAATGTAGTTTGATTGATTATGTATTTATTGTGGAATTTATCAATACTACACTGGTTGTCTATGGGAACCCCTTAACATGAACTGATGCAATGTTTTGATTGGATTCCTCAGTTTGGTACTCTTCTTCTTCTTCTTGTTATTACCCTGTGTTTCAATGTAGAGTTTTAGTGTTCCATGGTCTAACTGCTGCCTCAGGCTTTTCCACGCTGACAAGAATCAAATTCTGGGGGGAAAACACTGAAGACTTTTTTTCCCATTAAAAAATGTTCTAAATAAAATAGATACTGAAAATTGGCACAAAATGTCGGTAGCTTCAATCCAAAAAATATTGCAATCAGCCTTGAAAAATAAAATAAAATAAAGAATTCTAGCCATGAAGACAGGCCCACAGGGTCGGGAGAGGGGGGGTGGGGGCGCACTAAAGTGACCACTAAAGAGCTCAACCCAGGACCATATGGGCTAATAAGAGAGTATGTGTGTTCATGTCACCATGTCACTAAGTCCCATCATGGAAAAAGCTTCAGGTCTTAACCATATGGAACACAATGGTTGCTTCACTATTGGCGCTTGGCTGATGACCATCTGGGCCCCCCTCTGCCAGCAGGATGACAGAGAAGGTATTGGAGGGTATTACCTTAAGCCCCGCCCATCCTGCCCTACCTTTAACCCCCTACTTTTTACCCCAAGCTGTAAGCTGTGATGTAGTGGCAAATATAAAAGGAGGGTAAACGATGACCTCTGTGAGCATACAGTGTGGATGCAAAGGGGACTGAGGGCGTTTTCAAGTATAGTTCTCTTTAAATGAACCAAGCTCAGTTCTTGTTAAGTGGACCAACTCAAAAATAATTCAGTTCCCACTGCATCCACAATGTACGTTCACTTGAAAGAGTCAAGACTTTTTCTGGTGCACTTGTGCTCTAATGGGATCTCGGAGCTCTGACCTTAACTATTGGTTGCAGTATCATGCCAAGTCCCGCAATGGTGATCTGAAGAGGTAGCCTAGTTTTTACTAATTAGAGCAGAATATGAAAGAGAGAGGGAGAGGCCTACATTTAATCCGTGGCCACAGAGGGCTGTATTGATTTCCATATCTCTACCAAGACCATGTGATGAAGACCAAAGAAGCTAAGTAAAGAGGCGTACCACTTTAAAAAACTAAATATTTAATGTTAAACAAGATAGCACTATTTGGGCGAGCACAAACCGAGGGCTTCAGTAATGATTTACTTTGGGTTAATGTGCCCACACCTGAGCAGGGAGGCCAATGAGTGCTCAGCATTTATTGCTGTGGTGTTTTGTCGCTACACTTCCCAGAGATCACCTGTCAATCAAACAGTGTGGCCAGTACTGTGACGTCTGGATTTTCACTGGACGTTGGATTTTCTGTTGATAAAGTTTGAGTTCCTGTAGGTGGCACTCTTTTCTTTGTCTGTTCAGCCACGGTGGCTATCGCTGCTCATGCTAACCATAGACATATATACATAGACGCCGCATTGACTGCTTCTGCCCATTGCTACGATACGTAAACGTCACCGCCATATTGGTCCGGGCAAGACTGGCCTGTAAACAAATACAAGTAAACGGGGAGCTGCGTTTTTTCTGGATGAAAAGCACTATAACGTTTACATTTCTCAACCGATTTCAATGAGTCCTTTTTTATATTCAAGGGTTTATGATCTACGTGGAGTAGAAAAAAAAGTTTTGTCTCCAGTTACTTAGTTAGGCTATAATCGCTGCTAGACGCTCAAGAGAGCAGTGTCAACGTTAGGCTCACATGAACTGAATCACTTACGTGGTGGAAAATAATTCATTGTCATAAGGCATTGTAAAAACTCAGGTTTGTCAAGCATGGATTTGGCTTATTTTCCTTGGTTAATACTTGTGGAGACGTCCATATATAATATAATTTAATGTACATGAAATGTGCAGAAAGTTCTTTTTCTGTCCATGTCCCCATCATTTTAGCTTTTCTTGTGCTCCAGGTCAGAACACAGCTCATTCACTTTGAAATACTGGGGGGGAAAAAATCTAAATAGCGCATTTTTAAGTACTAATAATTGACAATCATTGAGAAAAATGGAACAAAATCAGCAAATACAAATTACAATAGTGAGACACTGGCAGTCAGTCTGCTTTCTATATTTTTATAGCAGTGAAAGGATACAGATATACTCAAAGACAGACAATTACAGACAAAGACAATTATAAGATAAGATACGCCTTTATTGATCCCCAGAGGACAAATAAAGAGGGAAAATTCAAATGGCCTATCGAGATTTTCACCTATATTTATATATCTATATTTCTCCAAACCGATTTTTATGACAAGCTACTCGTTTCGGCTAAGCGACTGACATATTATGAATCTGACTGTAGTTAGCTGGCTAGCTAACCTTTCTCACATTTTGAAGGTTTCCCAAAGAGAAAGAGTTGATACACAGCGATTATAGCCTAACTATCGAGATTCTACGTAACTGGAGACAAAACTTTTTTTTCTACTCCACATAGATCATAAACCCTTGAATATAAAACGACTCCCTGAAATCGGTTGAGAAATGTAAACGTTATAGTGCTTTTCATCCAGAAAAACCGCAGCTCCCCGTTTACTTGTATTTGTTTACAGGCCAGTCTTCCCCGGACCAATATGGCGGCGACGTTTACGTACGATCCACAGGCCAATGCGGCGTCTATGTATATATGTCTATGACGCTAACTACCCAGTTCTTCTTCTATTTACTCCAAACAAATATAAGACACATCACTTCCTGTACGCCAGAGGATAGGGAAAGTCGTGCTTGACAGCGGGTGTTTTGATCAACAAACATAAAAGATTTCATGAACTGGCTACAGGTTGAATCACTATTGTGCTATATCAATCTATCAGTGATAGAGTATCAAAACTGACATTGATTTGATTTGTTGTATATTATTATTTTAAGCATGCAAAACCAGTCAAAGCAAAAGGCATTGTGTCCTTTTACTTTCCTCTTAGAGGTTTTAGTGTAGATGAAATTAAGGGTGGAAAACTTTGTTGATCAGAGAGAGTGAAATCTTGTAAATGTTTGCCAGTCCATAGTGGAATACAAAACTGAGGCTTGTGTTAGAGGTTCAAAGTGCCCCTTCATGGGCCCAGAAAGAAAAAAAATGAGTGGGCCACCTAATAGGCAGGGAAAACTGTGGTTAAATCCACATGGGCAGGGAGTTTCCCCCCATAGACCAGGAATGCTGGGCGGCCAACTGGGTGGAGAGGGGCGGGTAACTGGGTGGAGAGGGGTGAGCTGGGCGGCATCCATCCACATCTCAGAGCCTGGAAAGTGCTTGACCACGCAGACCACACTTCACACTTTGTAAAGGCGCGCACACACACACACACACACACACACACACACACACACACACACACACACACACACACACACACACACACACACACACACACACACACACACACACACACACACACACACACACACAGAATGCTCTAGGTGCTTCTCTTATGATCATGCGTCCATTTCCCTGCCCTGCTGTACAGGCGTGCGTTGAGGCTGCAGAAACAACATGAGCAAACCATACAGAGTAGAACAGCGAAACATCCGTATGGAAAAAGATCAATGCCAGCAGAGATTCTATTTGAACTGCATGGTTAGAATTTATCATGCTCATATTGAACCACTGAATTCAAAAAAGTAATTTGTAAAAAAAAAAGGCACAGTTTGAAATTGAATGCAATTATTTGAAATTCAGTTCTCTCAATTCAAATTCAGTTTAGCACTAATACATACATCTGACGGCGTTCCATTCTCCAGGCGGAAATTAACATTCACAACAAACCACCAGTGGGATGTACAGAGCAGTGATTGGACAGACAAAGCCCAACTTATGGCCAACCTCTGATCTGGAAAAGCCTCATGAATGGAATTCCACTACAGAGTTCAGATGGCTTAGTCGGGGGAACTGGCCAACAGTCCGCCAGGGAATGAACTTGGTTTAGATTTATGGCCAAAGATAAGCAACTCCTTAATCTATTACACTGATTAATCGCCAAAACCTTGTCCCTGCTGAAAAGCTATAAGCAACGGCTGCAGCAACTTTCAAAATAAAAAGTTGGTGTAAGCCAATTTTTTAACTATCAACACCAAAGTTGGTACACATGCAAAAAGGGACCTGGGAACAGAATACAAACAAACAAACTATATACAGACTATAACAATAGCCACCCTCAACCAATGAACTTGAGTTTAGCATTGCAAGCTGCAACCCAGTAACATCAGTAGCTTACAATGCCAACATTACTGTACAGCCTTACTATAGCAACATAAAGCCTAGGCCAACACCCCAAAAATCCATGTGAAATCAGAGCTCAAATATTCTGGTCTGACGCATAAATTGCCTGCGCAGCCTGATTCAATTTAGTGGGACACGTTGAGTTTCACATGAACTGAGAGGTGGTCTGAGGACAGAAATTCAATTCTCGACTCCCACCGAGCAACAAGCCTTCCTTGGTGTTTTTCATCCCCTAAAAATACCTCAGACAGACGGCCGGCGTGGCCTCAGGCATCTGTCACTCCGGCTCACTTTCTGAGGATATGGAGTTGATGCTGAGGGATGAGCCATGTCCACGTGTTGCCTTGTATACCGCTGAACCCAAAACACACACTCACACATGTTGGATACTCATGGATAAGTCATGCAAAGAAATCCCTAGGGCCTTCTGGCTCGTTGTTCATGCGCTTGTTTTAAATCAATGGCTCACGCCTTAGCGGGGTTAGCAGCTCCTTAAGGCAGGGGGAGGCAGGTTTCATTGCAGGTTTTACAGACGGACACCCCTGAAGCTGTTGAGTATTAAAGGAGAAATCTTCATCATCTCGGACTTGACTGGCCAATATCTTTTTATCAAAAGGCCAATATTGGTCCAACCCTACTATGCACGCAGGTATCGATCCACTTACAGTAATGCTTGAAAGCTTGCGAACCCCTTGTGTAATTAAAGAAATTTGGTTTTTTTACCATGCAATCCTTTAATCAATATTAGCCTTTTTTTGCCTCTTCTTTTGTGAAATAAAGAATGAAAGCATATCATTTATTTGTGCATGTTCTTTTCATTTTCTAGTTGGGATATCTTCATTAAGAAGACATGGCAAGGATTTTGTTATTCCTTTTTAATATATGAAATAATGGCCACTTCACAAACTTTCAAGCATGACTTTACAGGACTAGGATAGGCCTACGCAGTTGATGTATTACATTGATGTAGGAGAGAGACAACACGCCTAGGGGTGGGCGATATGACTAAAAATCAATATCGCGATTATTTCAAACTTTTACCTCGATTACGATTAATGAATGATTATTTTATTTGGAAATTTGTTTTATTTTGAAATTGACCGGATGCTCTATGTAGTTCCTGTGTCTGACTTCCTGCCTGGCTTGACACATTCGCTCGCGGCTCGCAGAAAACGAAAGGTCAAAACCTGTCTGAACACGGCGTTATTGGACGGGGCGGAGGGACGTGACTGAATACGATGTCGTATTTTTTTAAGGGGACAGTTCATGAACGCAGGCATTGGGGAAAGTATTTGGCCCATTCATTCGCGGGAAAGTGATGTTACGTCTGATGCGCGCACACACACACAGACACTCACACTGGTTGCTTTGCTAACTGGCGCTTCTAGACGTTCCTCGTTCTTGTAGCCTAAATAACAATCGAAATCAATGATTCTGAAAATTTGCCACGATTACATAATTAAAATCGCGATTACGATTATAAACACGATTATCGCCCACCCCTAAACACGCCTGTACTGCTTCTTTGAATTCACCCTTCTAGTCTCTACAACGCTGTAGAGCAGACTATACATGCCGCTTAATGCAACCTTTGATGTTGTTCTGGCAGCTAATCTCAGTCACAATGTCAGGTCATATGATGCAAAGCTACACACAACACACACAGCCTCTGTTGTGCCTCTCTAAGACTCACACACACAGTTTACATAGCTCAGGGGATGGTTGGCTTAAATGACCTTGAGTCAGCCAAGTCTAAAGTCATGGTGAAGGCATATTCTAATCAAAAAGGGATTTGCCATGTGACTTTATCAATGCCTTCTCCTAAAACAAAAATAAAAAAAATTTAAAAAAAAATCACTTCAGCCTACAGGACAGAGGGCATTGCCTATAATCATTAACCCTTATGAAACCCTCTGAAACCCTGGGAGTTGGTCAAAAGGGCACAGAGTGGCCAGAGCCCTGGCATCCAATAATAGACCGAGCTACTCAGTGACTGAGGGTTTGACTTTCAAAGTGCCAAAAACAATTAGAGCCTGAGTATGAAGAGTTTGTCTTGGTACTGTAATGCAGAAAAGAAACATCTGAAAATAGAGACTCGGGTGGACAGCTATCCGATAGTTCATATCGTCTTACAGGACAGCAGGAAGCGATCGCTGCAAGCCGAGGTATTTTATCACCATGGACAAATCATTCTGGCTCACCAGACAGTCATTTGGAAGGTATAAACTGTGTTTCGAGTCCGCTTTGGTATGGTAAAACTGAGGAGAGGTAACTAAGAGAGAGATGAAACTAAAGAAATCCATCCCAAGGCCCAAAGAGGCTACAATCCCCGCTTCTCTGTGTAACCCAACAACCCAAAGCAGGCATACAAATAGAAAACAATCTTTTATGGCTTCAAAATTGAAAAGTGATTATGGCCATGATTATTGCACCCTTTTCTAATACTTAGTTGTCATTACATTACAGTCATTTAGCAGACGCTTTTATCCAAAGCGACTTACAATAAGTGCATTCAACATAGGCACAAGAACTACTAGTCACAGAAGTCGTAAGTGCATTTATTTCCTAAACAAGCTACTTTTTATTTAGACAAATAAGTGAAGCAAATAAACAAGTGCTAAGACAAATAAGTGAAGACAAATAAGCAAGTGCTAAGAGGAAGGGTCAGGGTAGTGTTTCTTGAAGAGAAATAATAAAATAATCTGTCTTTGGCAATGATGATGCTTCTAAACGTTTCTTGTAACCATCAATAAGCTTCCTGCACCTTTCTGCTGGCAGTTTCTCCCACTCTTCTATTGTAACCTGCTCCAGGTCACCCTTGAGATCTTTGGATGTCTTGCAAGGTGTTTTTTCAGTGGCTCGCACCAACCTTTGACGAGATCAATTTTCCTCTTACCACCACGTCCTGGGAGATTTTTTTTAACAATTCTAGCAAACTCTAGCAGCAAACTTCACAAAAACATTGTGAACTGTGGAAACAGAAATACCAAGGTCAGTAGAGATGGCCTGATAGCCTTGTGAACGCTTACGTTTGTTGATAATAGTTTTTCTGATATCCTCAGACAGCTCTTTTCTACAGAACAGACATATCACTTTAAAATGGATAATTGGTTCATTTATACCATGTGGGCACATGCAACCTGTCGCAGGTGACTTGAATTACAT
This sequence comes from Hoplostethus atlanticus, assembly GCA_034670405.1. Lineage (NCBI taxonomy): Eukaryota > Metazoa > Chordata > Actinopteri > Trachichthyiformes > Trachichthyidae > Hoplostethus > Hoplostethus atlanticus. The sequence continues at coordinate 526,298 of JAXDDX010000100.1, forward strand.
TGCCAATGAAAATCTAGTTTGTTTGATCACGTGCCGTTTTAAATTGGTAGATGAATGTGTGAAAAGTTGTTTTCATTTCCAACTATTTCAGAGGATGTTCCAAAGCAGCGGCAAAGCCAATCCTATGACTGACTGAGCTTCCCTGCCAAGTATACAACAAGCAACATTTCAGCTGCTGATAACATATGATGCATTACGTATAAATGCATAAAGCTTAAAAGATTTTTTTTGGAATCTGAGGATGAGCAATTACCCAGCTTCAGTCAAACTCGACAGCATCACCCGCTCTCGTGTATGGAGACAGCACATACTTCGTTCAAAAATGTGTCAATTTAATGTTTCCTTGCTTATTTGGAAAGATACAAATCACGTAAACCGCGACTTGAGATATTTTACAGATTCATAGCTTCCACTGATAACTTCGTCGTACGTGAAGTCTACAAATCAACACTTTTAAAAAAAATAAAATGTCACTTTTTAGTTTTGTTTCGCCCGGTATTCCCACAATCTTCTTCCACCAAAATACAATACACCGTAGTGGGCGGCAACAAACAGCGTGGACTAAGTCTTAATAGTTTAACTTTTAATGCCGAATTTACTAGTGGACCCGAATGATTACTGTTCTGAAGTAGTTTTATTTTGTATGTACGTTTCCCCGGTAAAACAGGCAACACTTTGCGGGTGACACCTGCAACCAACCGGTGTTGTAAGTGATTTTAACAACCCGTCCTACCTTCCGAGCTCTTTGCCGGGGATGATGGTGTAGTGGTCGGTGAAAGGTTCGTTCTTGATGGTGGTTTTGATTCCGGACAACAAGCCGCAGCGGGTCTGATTGGGTTCGACAGCCGGGCCGTGTTGATACCGAGTCCGGCTCCTGGTCTCCCCGGCCCGGGGACATTCGGGGATCATAGTGTCGTTTGGATGAGTATATTCAAGTTTAAAAAACGAACTTTGCCCAAAAAAACAAAACAGTTGAGCTACAAATTAGCAAACATTCACGCTACAATGAGCAGAAACGTATCACTGTTTGGCAGCCTAAGACTCAAAAGCGTCCGCATACTTTAATATTCTTTCAAAAAACGCGACTGCTAGACTCATTTTGATTAAATTATACAGCCAGTGTGTATATATATATTCCAGCAGCTTGGTCTCTGCTTGACTTGACGTTTGTCAACGGTAGTGAGCACTTCACTGGCAAAACGAACGGGTACTTCGCTTTCAGTCACCATAGAAACATTCTTGATTGACAGGCGAGTCGACCACTTGGGTGGAGCATAGTGCTTTATGCAGCATTCATGTACGATGGGAGAGTCCTTCCAACTTCACCTCAGTTGTAAACTGGTAAAGACAATAAAATACCGTTTACCCTGGTAAACCCCATTTGAAACCTCGGATTTTGACAATTGACCCCAATCTCTCCAACCTTTTTGGTTTGCTGTAAACCACGAACTCAAATGTATTACTGTATTAAATGTCCATGTGTGTTCAGTTTGAAAAGGCTCATCAGGAGCACCCGCAGTGCAGTCTACAGAAAACTTCAGGTATCAAACAAGCTAAAATGCGTGAACACTTCCAGTCACTTTAAATCGCCAAGCCGTAGATCACTGTGTCCCCCATGGGCCCTGAACGCAGCATTAATACTAGGCGACAGGGCGGGGATTGTAGTCTCCTCCCCCAGGTCTGCTTCATTTCCAGTCTAATTACAGTTTTTCTCAGTCGCTTTGGTACATTTCTCAGATCAGAATTGAAATTCTCAAAACTACTTGTTCAACCTCCACATCATCTAGTCACTTGTGCACATCATAAAAGCAGCTCCTCATTCTTTTGAACAAATTGCAAATGCTTTGGCACATTCATGCAAATGATTATGTACAACCGTTTGCTGTTTCCTACATTATCAATTGCTTCTGTCATGTTGATCAAAATGTATTATATTGGTTCTCTGTTGAATAGTCTCACCCCCCCAGAACATCTAGGCATTAGTTCATTGCATAAGTCATTACATGCAAAATGGTTGAACCAGTTGTCATAATATGTCAAGCATATTTTCTATACATTTCTATTAGACTTTTTTTTTGTAAATGTGTCCTGAATTGATGAATCTTGACTTTCACTACAGTTTTTCTCAGTTGCTTTGGCTCAATTCTCCAATGACAGTTGACAGTCGTCAAAACAATATTTTACATTTTATTTTTTAACATTTTGTTACCTGTGCACAACAGAAAGAGCATTTCTCTTTGTTACCATTTGCAAATGTTTTAGCACATTTAGGCAAATGACTAACAATTATGACAATTTGAACAATCATTGGTTGTATATGTCTTTTGAAATTGATATATGCCATACAGAAAAAGTGCAGCCTTGTACATTTTCAATCATTGTCATCAAAACCTTCGCCATAGTTTCCGTCAGAGTACACTGTTATATTGACAACATGGCTAAGCATTTTGACTATCTTGTTTGTACTCAGTGACACAAGGACTTGTCATTCTGATGGCACTGACATGTTCATTGACATAAAGATTTACTTTTGAGAGATGAACTAAGGATTTTGAGCAAGTTACGGGCTTTTGCAGGTAATCCATTGTGTGGTGCTGTTTGTACGAATTGTTTTGAGAAATGCGCTTACTGTTTTGCAAATCTTAAAGCCCCAGGAAACTTGGCTTGAAATAGTAAAAATGAATATATGATATCAAAGTTTAGTGTCTAATTAAGCATCCACAAAAATCTGAGTGAAAATAAACTTTCAGAAATATTACAAAACCTAGTTCAAATGAGTGGGGGGTTCAGAACAGTGGGGTTGAATTGGGCGTGGTATTTTCTGAGATTTATGACGCAGAGAATTCATTAATCCAATCATTAAAAAATGCACGTCAGTTGTCCCTCCCCCAACAGGTGCAACAGCTTGACAGTTTGACATGGGCGGAGCTATCAATCGTGTCAGGATGTCAATCAAATCCTGATCTGACACGCCTACACAGTCCTGAGAAATGGTCTAAACAGCTAAATGAGCTGTTTTTGAACTAGGTTTTGTAATATTTCTGAACGTTTATTTTCACTCAGATTTTTGTGGATGCTTAATTAGACACTAAACTTTGATATCATGTATTCATTTTTACTATTTCAAGCCAAGTTTCCTGGGGCTTTAAGGATGATTCGAGAAATGTACTAAAGCGACTGAGAAAAACTGTAAATGACCCTCAGTTCATTTTAAATACTGATCCTAGTAAACTGCTCAAAGAAATTAAGGGAACACTTAATCATCACAGTATAACACCAAGTCAATTAAACTTCTGGGATATCGATCTGTCCAGTTAGGAAGTGTAAACGATTGTGAATCAATTTCACCTGCTTTGGTGTAAATGAAAGTGACAACAGGTGGACAGGAGAGGCAACAGCAAGACAACCCCCAAAAAGGAAATGGTTTTGCAGGTGGTGGCCACAGACCATTTCTCTCTCCTTATCCTTCCTGACTGATTTTTCTCTAGTTTTGCATTTTGCTAGTGCCCTTGTCACTACTGGTAGCATGAGGCGGTACCTGCAGCCCATTCAGGTTGCACAGGTAGTCCAGCTCCTCCAGGATGGCACATCCATATGTGCCGTCGCAAGGTTTGCTGTGTCTCCCAGCACAGTCTCAAGAGCGTGGAGGAGATACCGGGAGACGGGCCATTACACGAGGAGAGCTGGACAGGGCCGTAGAAGGGCAACAACCCAGCGGCAGGTCCGGTATCTGCTCCTTTGTGCGAGGAGGAACAGGAGGAGCACTGCCAGAGCCCTACAAAATGACCTCCAGCGGGCTACTCGTGTGCATGTTTCTGACCAAACTGTCAGAAACAGACTCCATGAGGGTGGCATGAGGGCCTGACGTCCTGTAGTGGGACCTGTGCTCACAGCCCAGCACCGTGCAGCTCGATTGGCATTTGCCAGAGAACACCAGAATTGGCAGGTTCGCCATTGGCGCCCCGTTCTCTTCACAGATGAGAGCAGGTTCACACTGAGCACATGTGACAGACGTGAAAGAGTCTGGAGACGCTGTGGCGAACGTTAGGCTGCCTGCAACATCATCCAGCATGACCGGTTTGGCGGTGGGTCAGTGATGGTCTGGGGAGGCATATCCTTGTGTTCCCTTAATTTCTTTGAGCAGTAGTCTATACCATAAAATTCTCAATATTTGCTCCTTTCACTTTTGAAATACTGATTCTAAGTGTCAGCTGCATTTGGTAAACGATCACTTTACCTTTCAGCATTATGTTTTCCAGTCTCACAAGATATCATCTCATTATATTGCATTAATTTATTAGTGCGATACTAGCAAGCACGACGCAAACAAAAATAATTTCCAAAAAAACTTTCATCTTTGTTTCCCCCCTCATAATTTACATCAGTTTGATATGTTTGAATGAGACCAAAATGCAATGGATTGTTTCCAATATGCATCATCAAATGGGAGATCAGATTCCACACTTTTTAATTTCTGAAATGGAGGTACAAGCTTTTGATTTAGTCTCTACGTCCATTAAGTTCTTGTTTTGGAGTACATTTGGCGTTGAAGTACATTTGGCATTGGCGTGAAGCTCTAACCTTTTTTTTTTTTTCAAGCGGATTCACACAGCGGCAGTCAAAAAACAAAGTGAACTTTTTTTATTGATATTCATAAACAGTGGTATGGTATAATGGAGCGACAGCACAGCCTGAGTATGTAGCAACGTTTTCTTAGACAGATCACAACCGGATCTCTGAACATATTATCTACCCACAAAAAAACTAGAAACAAAACAAAACAAAAAATGCATGCTTCAGTGTCAATTCCCCCCTGAGTTTTTCCACCAAAATCCATCAAAATAGGTACAGCTGTCTTTTTCATTGGTCGAACACGTATTCCCTTTCGTTTAATTCCCTTTCTGAAAATAAATAGACAAATAAATAACTTCAAAAGACACAAATAAACAACTGCTACAATTCGCCACTGCCCCAGCTTCTCGTATAGATCCCACAATGACATTATTTCTCCCAAAGCTCCCTATTTTTCAAATATCTTAATAGCTGCTATCAATGCACTTAAATATCAGTTTTACATTTCTCAGGATTTCTTAAGGGGGTGTTATTGGCCATTCATTTTCCTGAATAAATATTATGTGTAAGATCTACAACTGTGTAGCTAACATATGCTCTACATTACATTATCCATAAACCCAATAAAAATAGACTTGTGTATTTTATCTTTAAATACAATTACAGACATTTCCAACAAAAGCACATTAAAAAAAATCTGGGTAAAATTTCTTCTGCATGTAATTTCTTACATTGTCCAGAGCACAGATCATGACTCTTACTTTACATGGTGTGACATCTCATAGTTTACATGGAGATCCCATCATCATCCACGGCGCCACCAGGAGAAGGTGGCGGACGGAGGAAGAGAAAAACTGACCCAAAAATGTAAACGGAAACAGGCAGTAACGCATTTCCTGCACCGGGTGACAGAGAACTAGCTAGCTTGACGGATAATAGAAAAGACATAATATCAAACGTAAAAGTTTAAAAAGTGAAGGCAAACTCTTAGACCGATGTATCACATCATTAAAAAAAAACTGCAAGCCAACAAAAACATTCAAGGAAGGTTTCGACCCTTTCCGTTACTTACAAATACGATACAGTATAAATAACAGTACAAAAGATTGTAGAAAAAAAGACTGGGGGATAATGCAACATAATCACAGCCTCTTCGTCGTAGAGGCGCTTGGATAAGGCCTAGCCACCGCCGAGGATGACTGCAGCACTTTTATTCTACTGGTTACAATGAGTGTGCCAAGAGAGGAGAGAGAGACAACCAGAGACAGTGAACGTAGCTCTAGTGAGTTACGTTACCTACAGTATACGCTCTGTCACTGTTGACTCAGCAGGTCTGGACAGGCAGTACCGTTGGTATGATGAGGAGACACATACTGTCCAGTGACTCTCTCAGGCTTTCTCTCTCTATACACGACCTACTGTATAGCAGGCACTGTAGAAGGACGTTACCATGACGCTAATGCATTCACAAAGCGAGCAACTTGGCTGATGGGTCGCTCTGTTTGCATCTATGTAGCGGCCCGCAGCATCAAAGTTTTGAACGGTTGAGTCATTTTTCACTGCTTTGGTATTGCCTTTCATGATATTACATAATGTTAACATAGCAAGCACTAATTTGGCAACATTAATTAATAATAAACTAAAAATAAAAAATGACTTAAGAGCTGACCATAGACCACAAAGATGGATGCAACGGTTCTTCAAGCATTGCTTTTGAGACGTTTATTCCTGTAGTCTTTTAAATAAAAGATGTAGAGAACTCAGAAGCTTTGAAAGGCTGGAATCAACTTCTCATCGATTTTGCATTTGCAAGGCAGAACCATAGTTCATGACACAAAATCACATCGACTGGGAAACAAGGAAGCGTGGAAGTCTGATTGGCTGGCATGACTCGGCCAAGTTTCCCTGCTCAGCTCTATAGGGAATGAATGGACAAGGGATTTGTTGATTGTGTTGCTCGCAGTGTGAATGCACTGCTACTTTACCCAATGTATAGGAGACTACAAAAACAAGAAACATGAACTTATGAAACACTTCACAGGCCACATTTGAGGCAGAAAATAACTGAGGTACAGTTTGATAAGTGGGCTGGAGATGGTTTATATGAAGGGATTGGTAATGCTGAGTGCACACTGCAGTCATAGCTTTTGTCTAAAAGGTCATGACCGACTGCAAAGCAGACTGGAGTAAAGGTCGTAACTATTGCATACATTACATTGGTTTGTCCAAGACCCCCTTCCCAATATAACCTATGTACACATTACCCTTCTCTGATCAAGATCAAGAGTTTCTACCAGAAGGGGGGGGGGGGGGGGGGGGCTACAGGTTCAGGAAGCAGATCCAATATGCCACCCAAGAGATATCCATTCGCACCAATCACACTGGCCCAAGAGTTTCTCAATAAGGAGAATGAAGGTTTGGATGTTGGAGTACCTGTCCCATGCACAGAGGAAATGCCTTATTTGACATGGAGGTGCTTGAGAATGGTGACACACTGTCAAATAGAGGAAAGCCTTCAGAGTGGTCAGTGGAAGACTTGAATAAGAGTACTAGCGGCTCCCATTCACATGGCATGACCAGAGATGCTTGTGGCCCCAACTGCAGAGTTAACCGCCAATCTGGCCGAGAGGATTCACAGAAAGTCCCCTTTGGCCAGCCAGAGAGACAATGTGCACATGTGCATTGTTTGCCTTCGAGGAATCATGGACTTCCTGTGTGGTTTTAACCTGCCATTGATTCGTCCACTCTGCATCAAAGATCAGCCCTCAGTCTCAACAGAACGAATCCCAGAACCAAAGCCCTTTGCGTTGGAGTTTGATGGCTTCCTTGTTTGAGGAGGACGTGACAGCATTCTGCCTTTGACAACTCGGCAGAGAAAAGAACCACTTTGAGAAACTTATGGAGTGCTTCTCCAACGTTGACCGCAACGCTGGCCTGCATGCAGCTCATAAACATCGTGGTCCATTCAGTGGAGAACATGAACTTCTGTGTCCATCTGCTGTATGGATTTGCTCACCTTGGACGGGATCAGTACCTGCAGACTCTGATGCTGACAGAGAATGGGAAGCTGCAGCTCCCGATCCAGGCCTAGCTGGACAGTTCTAGTCTGTGGGGATTTTAACATCCATGTTTGCTGCTTGTCCAATGCTTTTGATTTTATGAATTTTACTGATTTCACTTCCAACACTACTCTAGTGCCTCTGCTCAATATTAAGGAGTTTGTTGAACATTTTAGTAGTAATAGCACTTGCTTGTTGCTCCTTTTTAAGAACAAAAATAAACCCATTGCCATGGCTGAATGAAAACACTCAGGCCATAATGTATATTGATGGCTAATAAACTAAATGTTTCCAACAATATCATAAAGTACTTAATTATCTCTTCACTTGTTCAGGGAGGACCCTTTCCAATAGATAATTTTCAGTCATAATAGGGCAACTCATCCTCAGCAGTGGGGTCCCACAGGGATCAATATTGTGCCCCCTTTTATTCTGCATTTATATGCTTCCGTTTGGACATATTATTCACAAACATATCCATTTTTTATCATCCAGTTTTTTTCAATTGAGAAATATTTCCAAAATCAAGCTGTTTTTATCCTTTAGTGCTCCAGAAGAAGTCATCACTGCTTTTATCTCGTTTGTCTACTGCAATTCCATAAATTCCTGCTTAATGTCAAAAATCCCTCCCTTGTCTCCAAAATCCAGCAGCTAATATTTACATTGGTTAGTTTTAGATTTGATTTTAGGGTTCTACTGTTCGCCTTGGGATAGCTTGGGTCTGGCACAAAGCTAAACCTTCACAAACCTTTTAATGCCATACAAACCGGATCGCAGCCTGAAGTCCTCAAAAACAAGAGATTTCTATTGGCTGTTCCAAAGTCTACATTAAAAACCAGAGGCAATCTGACCATTGCCATCAGAGCTCCTAGACTTTGGATCGTCCTGAGGAACTTGACAAAATCAGCATCATCTTTTGAACTACTTTTTAAAACTGACTTTTATACATTTGCTTTCATGTAATGACATTGAAATGATGTCTTGAAGTGTTCTTGACCTCCTTTTTATATGTTGCTTCTATGTTCTTGCTTCACTTTTGTTTCTTACTTTCCTTTGCTGTTGGTTTTATCTTTTATTTGATCTGTTATTATTACTAGTATTATTATTAGATGGATGATGCATTTCAGTGCATGCAACTTTAAATGAGCTTGATTTGTTTTTGTACCCTTTCTTTGGGTATGTGGTATATATGTCATATATATATATATATATATATATATATAAGACATTGGAACGTTTTGGTATTTTCCAGTCTTGGGCAATGGGCAATATAAAAATAACAGTAGTGCTGTTGTGGTTTCCTAAGTGCTGGGTACTGTCGTAAAGATCCTCAAAGCTAAGTAAAGCCCACACAAACACACAGTACCATAACAGTTACTTACATATATCCACATGACCAAAAACTTTGTTGAATAAGTCAACAGAATCCATTTAAGAAAGGTTTAACCCATGAGTATTGGATCATTTCGATTTTTTTCTTTTGACAGCTTTTTGGCCCAGTCGGCAATCCATAGAAAGAGATGTAATTTGGATTGGTTATCTGGCTCACTCCAGGCCAAAAGTGCTGGTTTCCTCCACAGCAATCAGCAGTTTCTCATATAGCATGGTGTAGGAAGGGTATGGAGGGAGGTCCAGACGGTTAAAACAAGTGTGAGCCCTGAGGGAGAGAGACAGAAAAAGAGAGAGACAGGCAGGTGTTAAAGAACATGGACATGTTAAAGAACATGCAGAAACAGGACTAGTGGATACCCAAATCTCTCACACACAAGAAAATCATCTCCTGAGAAGAACAACAGTTAATTATCTTACTGTTTTTTTTTCTTTACCCGTTTATCTCACCTACAGAGGTTGAGAAAAGCTGGTTTGGAAATGCTTTTAACCCCAACTGTCTGTTACACACACACACACACACACACAAGCACGCACGCACGCACGCACGCACGCACGCGCCTCCTTATTTAGCTATATTGCTGATGCTGAAGCTTCCACTATCCACAAAGTCAAACTTTCCTTGCTTTGCGGTGAAATCGGAGTCCTGCTCTCCGTTTCTGCTGAGCAGGCTCAGATTTTAAAGAAGATCTCATGCCATTTGCCAAAGTCATGTCCTATGCTGTACATGAAAGGTTGGAGGAGCACACCTTGTACAATATCAGATACTTTCACTGCAGAGCAAAGTGACAGAGTAGCTAGTCTGCTGGGTAGGTGCATTGTAGTCAAGTGATGTAAGCAATGTCAAAGTATTTGAGGTTTAAGTACTGATGATGAAATAATATACAGTATACTGAAGCCAAAAGTGATACTAACTGATTGAATCTTATTTCTGCTGCCTTTACTGCAATTAACCAGCCAAATGCAGGTGAATTTAGGTGCTGGCTGGCAAAACTATCTACTCTGCACGACACTTTGGCAGGTAATCAACCATCATTTGGAAGTCCTATTCAACTGGTCTCAAACCATGTGCCTTGGAGGTCCAGGAGTCCGTAGGGTTTCGTTCCAACCAAACTCTACAGCAGCTGATTTCAATGATTCATTCCCCTCTCTCTGGTTGAATGAGTGTTAACTAGTGGTAGTAGGCTGGTGTAGCGATTGGTTGGAATGAAAACCTGCAGACTCTTGGCCCTCTATGGCAGTGGTTCTCAATCCAGTCCTCAAGGACCCCCTGTCCTGGAGGTTTTAGCTCCAGCCTTACTCAGGCACACCTGAACCAATTAAAGGATCATGAAAAGCTGAAGCCTCTCTTTGGTTCAGGTGTGCCTGAGTAAGGCTGGAGCTAAAACCTCCAGGACAAGGGGTCCTTGAGGACTGGATTGAGAACCACTGCTCTATGGCACATGGTTTGAGATCAGTTGAATACTTGTTCTCCCAGTAGGCACTGAAGCCTGGAGCCCTGTTTGAAACGGGCGGAATAGTGTGAATGTAGCCTTGAAGTCCTCTTTGGACGCCACTAGTATTACCGGGTTAGGTCTGGTGATTGGTCACATTTACACATCAGTGGTTATCCAACAATTCTGGATTCCGAATCCCCCACTGTATTTTGAGTTAACTCTGACGTCCTGAGGTCTTTTGAATCCTGATGTGCATGAGGAAAAATCCAATTAGTGTTGAGTCTAGGTCCACGGGGACTCTACCTGGGTAGTGAAGTAACTTTCCCCCACTTCTCGATGCAGAAGCGGCGGAGGCCGTTGGATCCTCGCAGGGCGGCGAAGCCTTCGTAGGGCACGCTGGACGTCCCGGTGACAAACTGCAGCAGGCGGAGGCGCTGCTCGTTGTTGAATCGCTCAACGGCGGCCCAGAACCACCGCATCACTATGTGGCCATCATGGTAACCTACAACAAATATGCATATACGTATGTATATATATATATATATATACTGAGACATTTATGAAAATGTGTACGATATGACAATCCATAACAGCTCTAGCTCCCCCCTGCCTCTTTCCATCCCTCACATCATGGAGTTACCACTCCCTCCTTCCCTCCATGTTGCCCACCCACCTCCTCTGTACTCGGTGTTGCTCCTCCAGTCGTTGAGGTCAATCTCCGCTGTACCAGCGATCACCAACTCCAGCTCCCTGGCATCAAACACCGACACCAGCCTGGAGTCTACCACCTGGCACACACACACACAGATAGAGAGTGGGTTGGCATGGGATGGGGGTGGCATTTTCTAGTAGTATTTACCATCGGAAAGCTGAGGTGAATGGCATTTTCTGGTAGGATTTACCTCATAGAAACCTCTGACCAGCGCCTCAGTCTGCTGCACCACTCCTCTCTCCACCCTCCACTTGGCCATTCGTTCGATATAATCCTTCTTGTTCTTCTCGGTCACCTGGAGGTTGGAGCCACCTGACTTCAGCTCACGCTCCGTCACCTAGCAACACAGGAAGTCACCTCATAACGGGGAGGAAGTCATTACATTACAGCCATTTAGCAGACACTTTTATCCAAAGCGACTTACAATAAGTGCATTCAACATAGGTAGGCAAGAGAACTACTAGTCACCACAAATCGTAAGTGCATTTCCTTCCAAGCAAGCATCTAAGAGCAGAACCAGTGCTAAGGTAAAAGTGCAATAAGTTAGCTACCTACTTTTTATTTCAACAAATGAGACAAATAAGTGAAGAAAATAAGCAAGTGCTAAGAGGAAGGGTCAGGGTAGTGTTTCTTGAAGAGGTGGGTTTTCAGCCTGTGACGAAAGATGGGCAGCGACTCTGCTGTCCTGACATCAGTGGGGAGTTCCACCAATGTGGGACCAGGACAGAGAAGAGCCGTGACCGTGCAGATCAGCCGATATTATATATTTATATGATATAGATTTACATTTTAAGTGTTAAGCTGTTATCCAGAGCAACCTTCATTGAGGGAGACACCCACACACACACACACTGACCTGTCCGAAGACCTCCTCATTGACAGTGAAGGTGAGGTCCAGCATGTCGGTGATGTCGTTGTCCTTCATCCACTGCAGAGACTGGTGGAACTCCTCGTCCAGATACTCCAGATCAGACAAGTCCGTCGACCTGAAGGAAAACACAAGGGTCTAACACATAGTCCACACAGCTCATATACAGTATATACACACACTTAACACTGGGGTTAGACTGATGTATTGGGCTAATATTGTTCTTTTTTATTATTATTATATTATTTCTTATATTGTCCTTCAAAAACCCATATTCGGATCGGGTTTATACTAGGCACATATGGTAGTGTGTGTGTGTGTGTACTGACAGTCTGAGCAGGGCCTTGTAGAAGGGTCTGGTGAAGAAAGCGTCCAGCAGGTACTGGTGTATCAGAGCCAGGCCCAGGATACGACCACTGAAACGGAACCTGGACACCCACAACAAAAAACAAAAAAAACAAGGACCTTGAGGGTTAACACTTTAAATACCGCACTTTAAAGACCATGTATAAGTACATCGCATTTCAGAGTGTGTGTGCAAGTACTGATTCACTGCATGCATGCGTGTGTGTGTTTGACCTCTCACCATTCCAGATGGTTCTCGACAAATGCTGACATGGGGCTGATCTGAACAGTGTAGGTGTCGTTGGCTGAGTATTCAAACAGGCCATAATACGGATTAAACAACTCCTGAGACAAGAGGAAGAAAAACTCCCTGGATGGACCACTATAGTCTAACCTGGAGAGAGAGAGAGAGACAGAGAGACAGACACAGACAGACAGATGTGACTTTATCAAACCAGAGGGTGTGGCTTAATCAATATGTGAATGAGGTGTTACACATTGATGTGTTTGCCCTTACAAGTGTATATGGGTGCCTGTGTGTGTTTATGCCCATGTCTGTGTGAATGTATAGCATATGCATATGAATTTCCACCACTAGTTGTGTGTGTGTATATATATATATATACTGTATGTGTGTGTGTGTGTGTGTGTGTGTCGTACCCCTCCTCTCCAATGAAGGTAACGTAGAGTTTGTTCCTCTGCAGCTCTTTGCGGGAGTGCGCCATCACCTGGTTGAAGGTTCCCTCCAGCAGATGCTCTCTCCTGATCAGCAATCTACAACAAGCGGGGCAGGTCGAACATGGTGAGATGTTACATCCCGCTGTAATGATGAAACTGAGTCGTTGCAGAAGCAAACAGTAATATGATTCACCTTCTCACCAATCAACTGTCTGGAAAATGGCATCATCACTCCTGCGGGATCCCATGGAGTTAAAATAACCTTTACTGCAAAAATTCCATTTTGCAAAAGTGGGTGTGAACAAAACTATTACAATCAAATGAAAAAAGGGCACTTCATTTTGCCTCAGCAGTGAGGGAGATTTGAAACCTATTCACCATATTTGATGGCTCAAACATGAAGCATTTAGGAATTATGTTTGTGCATCTTCGTCATCAACTTTATTCATTTGTCAAGGCCAAACAGTTATGAGTATCTGGTTAGTTATGAGTATTAAATCTGTGAAAGACACATGATGTAGGCAGCTGTGTGTAAATTGTGGTAGAGATTAAGTCAACTTTGTTGGAGCAATTTTGAAAAGGTTGGCCAGATGGTGTGAGATTTGAAACCTATTTACCAAATGGGGTTGGCTCTGGGACGTATGCTCTCTGAGGTACAGATTGTGGTGAAGAAGAAGAAGAAGAAGAAGAAGAAGAAGTAATTATTTAATTTGTAGTATTTGCAGACAGACTTACTTGATCTTGCCTGGTCCCTGGCCGTAGCCCTTGGCTTCTAGTTTCCTGTAGAAGTTTCGTAGTTTGGCCTCAAAGTCTCTGCGGTAAGGAGCTGGAGCCCTGGCCCTCTGCAAGCCTACACACACACGCACACACACACACACGCACACTCCTTAAGTAAATTGCTTTGATTGAACAATGTTATAGATGTAGATGTATCAGTAATCAGTCAATATCTTTACATTTGACCATCTTCATTAAGGCAGGGTGACAGCAGTAAAATCCTCCCACATCACACTGGAATGGTTCATGTAATCCCCTCTGAATGATGGGAGATTGTTGTGGTATGAGGTTGGAATTTATAAGATGGGCTCAGACCAATTCTTACGCTGGTTTTCCAGGTCACGTTTTTTTTACAGAGACAATAGTAGGCCAAATGAACGAAGCGCAATTAGAAGCCAGTATTCCCTGCTGTGGCCCACTTTCCCTTCATAGAACCTCCAATCAATGACAACATGCATAGCCCCAATACATACACACACACACACACACATTGTGCCCTGCCGAGCGGAGGTCGAGTGGAGCTCATTAGGATAACACAGCACAGCGGGCTCTTTGAAACAATAATGATTACTGTTAAGGGGCTGTGTGTGTGTGTGTGTGTGTATCTAACCAAATCCAACAGAAGAGAGATGAGCTATACTAATTCATTTACAAAGATTCCTCTCGCTAGCATTGGCTGTGCTTCAGATGACTAGATTCGCATTGGGTCTTTGCTGTCAAAGATACTGGGTCAATGATGCTGGCAGACGTATCCTAGTTTACTCAGGAACAATGGAATACAGTTTAATAGATTTGCTTTCCAAGTATGGAATGAACGGGCAATAAGGCAATGAGAATAAACTCTACTTATATAGCACTTATAGGAAAGCAAAGTGCTTTACACGAAGGCATCAAAACAAGAAGGGTAAAATATATGAGGAGATAAAAAAGGAAACATATTCAAACGGAAATATGCTAAAACAACAAAAAAAGTCCATAAATAAAATGTTTTATGGAAGTGATTAAAAGATGGTGACTCAGCATAAGTTTCTCAGGCAGGCCTGCTACAATCAATCACCTTTGTAATAGGTAATAAAATACCCAGAATCCATCGATCTATGGGTAGAATTAAAGTTGCTTGTAGAAGATGCTTTTAGGAAGGATACTGTAACTTTCATTTGTATGCTATTGTATGTTTGACACCCGTCACCTTCCTTAGGCTGAAGTAACAACAATCACCATGATGGAATCAAGTCCAGGACTTTTTCATGCTATCCTTTAAGTAAAAGAAAGAAAGGAAGAAAGAAAATGTTTGTCCACTGACCCCAAACTAATGGTTTATCTACATTGCTTAGCAAAAGTACCTAGTATCGGCTGATACCCAAGTATTCTGAATCAGCAAAGGCAGAGCCTACTTGCTTCTCTTGTTCATTGGCTGACCGTTTAGTGTGGCAGTCAGGTTTCAGGTTATTGGCAGGCAGCTCAATGAGATATGTGATTGGTGGGCCGAAGGACCTACCAGGAGAGTTCTGCGGCGAGGAGGCAGGGGAACAGCGAGGAGAAAAGCCAAAGCCGGGGTGGATGGGGTGAGAGGGAACGTAAGACATGATTTCCTCTTCAAATAAACTACAAGAACAGGAAACAGAAAGGTATAGATGGCATTCCTTTGACTTAGAGTCCAAGTACAAGGTTAATAATAATATGCTGCATTCATGTCATATGGGAAAGATGCTAGATACGAGCTTCCTTATAGAATATACTTTTCACCTTAGCGTTCAGCTGGTAAATACTACTTGGGAACTTGGGGTTTGGTGATGGACTCTAGTTTTGCACACTTCTTGAATTCTGGTGACAAATACCCGCAGTCAAGTGTAGGGAATGATATATTTATTTAAAATATAATGAAGTGAGGGAATTTTTTTGATGACAACCTTAAAATGCCACGTCGGGACACGACTACTGATGGGTTTATTTGTGGTTGATGTTGCAATGTTTCATTTGTTGTCTTCCCATATGAGGTGAATGCAGCACCACTGACCATTTTACCTAAAAAGTCAAGAGTTTGAACGCAGTATACACTTTGTAGTGTGCAATCCTGCAAATACATAGATTATGGTTTAAAGGTAAAAAAAAAATAGTTTTGGATAAATAGTAGGGTGTAGCATTGGAGTTAGCAAAGTTCTGTACCTTAACAGCATGACCAGGTCTGCATCACATGACAGCTTCTCCACCCCCTTGGACCCCTCCGTCCGGATGTAGTGGATCTTCTCCCTGATTGGTCAACAAAAGGAAAATAAAGAAATTCCATTTAGATTCCATTGCTGGCTCTTCCTCTCCATCTGGACTGGTAGAGGGAATGCTGCATAGAAGCTTTATGCTGCAGGTCAGTTTAAAAAAAGTAAAGTCCTCCTTTATGTCTAACTAAGAAATCTATGGGACACAATAAGTACAGAAAAGCTTGGCTCTTGTTTCTGTACCTCGTACTTTTATTTCTTTATGAGGCTAATTGTTTTATTGAAGACTTTAATAATCCATGGACACAGGGAGTTTTTATTTATTCTACTGCCCTGGCACTGTTGCTTTGCACTTCTTGCAGTGTTTGCTAAATACCTAAAATATAAATGTTGGTCTTTGCAACTCTGAAAACAAGTCATTGTGATTTTCTGACACACATGGATAAAGTCAGCGTGTAAACAGGCGATGTTAAGATTTTTTAAATTTTTTCTACTGGGTTGCATGTCACGGAAACCCTCCAGCATAAACAAGTTATATAATAAACAATTCCTCATTTTACTGGGGACACCCCTGGAACACCCTCAAGGACCCCTGTGCATCCCTGAACCTCGCTTTGACCACCACTGACCTATGGGTTTATTGAGTGATAAAAATGACTTTTTCCTAGCACAATATCATTTGGGAATATGAAATATGGGGGAGAAAAATAAAGGCTGATGATCAGGTTTAGGAGCTACCTCAGTGCATGGTTTCTGCCCAGGCTTGGCTGTCGCTCCTGTAACATGTCAAAGATGTTTGGCTGTCGAAGAAATGCCACAATCTTGTCGTTGTAAGCTGTGGAGAGAGAGAAAGAGAGCTACAACAACTTTGAGCAACATACTAAAAAGCTTGTTCAATCATGTTTTTTTTCCATCTCAGGAACATTAGATCTGGCTTTTCACTAAAACTAAGAGGCATGACCACATCTCCCTCATTTTAGCATCTTGTCACTGGTCGCCTGTCCATTGGTTAGGCTAAAGGCTAAAGGTGACCAGGCTTTTGCCGTCAGGGCTCCTAGACTTTGGAACCACTTGCCTGATGAGCTCATCTTTTAAAATCACTTCTTAAAACTTCCTTTTATCATAAGGCCTTTCTATAATCTTTCAGTCATTTTATCCTTGTTGCCTTGTTGCCTCTGTTTTATATTCATTATATTTGTTTTATCCCTACTCTTTGATCTCATTGTTCTTTTACTTTTATTGAACTCTGTCATGCGTTCATTTTTTTCTTTTTCTTGATTGTGAAGCACTTTGAAACCTTGGGTTGAAAAGTGCCATAAAGATTAATATTATAGCGTTATGTGTCTGAGATGTCCTTGGGAGATGTTAACTAAACCCATCAGAGGAAAAGAGGCTTTCTGGTTGGGAATATTTCATGGCTCCAGATAACACACTGCCTCCCACTCCACATCATCTAGTTAGCCTATTAGTACCATTTCCCCAGCAGGTGGACAACGCAGTCTCCAAATGCTTGTACAATATGTAGACCTGGAGACACGTGTTAAAATACCGCGGGGTACTCTATTCATCATGCAGACAGCGTGGAGAAGTTCAGGCACTGCTGCACTAAATGCTAGAATGGCAAGATGCTGATTTAAGCCTCTTTGTATGTGGTATAACGGCTGAAGCCAACAAAGTGTTTTAGCTGAATGGATGTTCTTTGTTATGGCACCATTCTCGGTAAAGTCTAGACATCGTAGTGCCAAAATCCCGCTAGGTACCAACCAAAGTCTAAAATCAGTGTCTTGCCTATTGGTATATTTAGTCGAGCAGTAACTGAACCTTTATGTTACGGTAAATGTGGGAAAATGGTAAATGTACTGTATATATTTACCAGTACATTTATCAACTCCGTGGTCAATCAAAGACGTAGGTCAAAGTTTGCCCACCTTTTTTATTTACCACTACGTCACTGCTTCCCGCCATACCTACTAGTTAAATCGCCACATTTTGTGCTTACATGGAGCGGCAAGCGGTAGAGCGTCATGGTGGTACTGGCTTCGTATGGCGGCCACCAGGCTGTTTCCAGGCCGGACCATCAGAGACGCTCCGCGACTCCTGGACACGTCGGAGGCCTGGGAAGAAACACAGACAGGACAGACATCACTGTTTTAAGGTACTTCTATTCTACTCTATTCTGGAGTATTTTTTTCTATTCTACAGTACTTTCTCATTCTGTGTTTGTGTGTGTGTATGTGCACCTCCCCGGCGCTGTAGCTGCGTAGTCTCTGTAAGTGTTGTCTATGGGTGAGGTGGCCGGGAAGCCGGCCATTCTGCAGGGGGATTCGAGGGTCGATGAAGGTCGTGGCTCGACTATTGTGATCCACAAAAAACGACTGCAAGACAGGATGAAAAATAGCAGACATATGAAAAAATGAAGAAAAACACATCCTTGGAGTAGGCAGTATGTACTGTAGAAAACTAAAGAAATCACAAGTAACAACATCAAAGGAAATACTGTTTCCTTACAGGACTCGACGGTGTGAGCATTTTACTTTCTCCGAAAAATAAGCGTTTGCTAATAATTGATTGTGATTCTCCAAGTAGTTAATATGTACTGCCTTATGTCAAAATTTGATTGATGACCCCCATTTGATTGATGACCTGTCAAAGTTGACAGTTTTGATTGATAGCTTATCAGTATTTGACAGTTTTGATTGATGACATATAGACCTCCATTTGATCGACAGCCTGTCAGTAATTTGTCAGCTTTGAATGATGCCCTGTGTGATGTGTCATGTTGTGATCTTTTAATTATTTAATGATCCTAATGTGGAGGTATTCCCAGGGTGTGGATCGGAGTTGTCATTCATTAGTTGTTTTGATCCGGAACGGGAGGGCATTGACCATCCGTGTGGCATTGGGGGTTGTGGGACCATCTGTGGGCTATGGAATGTGTTTTTAGGGTTATACTCACTAACTGACCACACGGCAAACAAGGGGAGGGCATTGGGGTGTTGTGTGACATCTGGAAATGCTATGGTCTGTTTTAGTTTTATGTTCATTAACTGACCACACGGCAAACAAGGGGGGCAATGGAGGGTGTGTGACATTTGGAAATGCTATGGTCTGTTTTAGTTTTATGTTCATTAACTGATCAGTGTCAAACACGGGGCATTGGAGGGCGTGTGACATCTGGAAATGCTATGGTCTGTTTTAGTTTTATGTTCATTAACTGACCACACGGCAAACAAGGGGGGCTTTGGAGGGTGTGTGACATCTGGAAATGCTATGGGCTGTTTTAGTTTTATGTTCATTAACTGATCAGTGTCAAACAAAGTGCAATGAGGATCTGTGTGTGACATCTGGAGAGCTATGGGAAAGTGTTTTTGTTTTATACTCATTAACTGACCACTTGTCAAACAATGGACAACGGGGAGCTATATTTGTTTTATAATCCTTAAGGAAGTCTATTGATCTATGGCAAATGCGGGTCTTTGGTGTGTTTAACCCTGATTTGTTCTTTACTAAATAATGAATTTGTCCCAATGACTATCAATCTTTACATCATTGTTGATATACGTAATGGGTATAGAGGCTATTTGCATGTTAATAATAAGACCAAATATATATTTAGACATCAAATTAGAATAAAATATAGAGCATGTGCCTATATTTCAGATGGAAACAACAACAAATATGAATCTAATATGGAAAAGAAGATATCTATCATCTTTAACAAGGTTTTGGGGTTGTTTTAAAATAATGATTTTGTCACATATGTGCGGACGCACACACACACACCACACACACACCACACACACACACCCCACCACAGTCCGTCGTTAACGAGCCTGCCATCAAAACTAGTGTCTGATGAATAAACCTAGGACCGCACACGAGATAGTTTTTATTGACACTGAGTGAGAGATGTCCCATGGTATGGTGGAGCAGACCACGATATGATTTTAAATTATTTAATGCACCTATTGGAGAAGCTATTTCTGAGTGATAAATGAAGGGTATTTGTCCTGAACAAATTGCGACCTCGGGGTTCTAAGTCAGGACTGTGCTCAAGGCGTGGTGGGGTGGCTGAGACCGCCAAAGCATCTGGTTTTTAAAACGATAGTAATTGAGTATTACCGCCCCAGATCACACGTGACATTTGGATGCGCTAAAATTGAAAGTGCGCAAGGACCTGAATGTGAGAGTCGTCTTGGATATAGGCGAACGTAGCCGATGTATGTTGCCCAGCCAAGCGCATCCCTCGTTGCATAGACGCTGCACGGCCCCATTTTTTTTCGCAAGACAAGTCTACAACGCCTGCGGAATCGACCGAGAACCTAGACAAGATGATTATGTTAACTGTAAGTATCTATTTAACTATTGTCATATTCTATTCAACCGATAGCCCATAGTTGGATAAAAACGTAATACGATATGTTTTTCTTTTGATTTGTGAAGATTAAAGGGAGGGAATGCAACACAATTTGAGGATCTTACAGAGGCCCTCTACAAGCCACCGGTAAATCAATGTATATCTATGCAGTTTTTTATTAGATAGAGATGGCATTTCCACTATTTAAAACTATGTAACGCCTATACAACGATTGTCTATGTTTTGTTTCTATTTCTCTCTAGAAGCAACAAAATATATTAGATCAGACCAGGAACATAAAATCTGATATCTCTGTGGTACCGGTTCATAACACACCCCTAACAAAAGTAGGTTTTTATTCTACATTCGGGCGCATAATTTTTAAAATCCAGGATTCTTTCTAATGGTTGAACTTTCTAATGAGTTGTACGTTTCATTTTTGCTCCCAGCATATCTTAGGGTCTTCTAGGAAAAAAACCTCGCACGTCCCCCCTTTAAAGAACGGCGTCCTCAAAACACTAGTAAAGTATTTGATAAAAATTCAATTGAAATGATAAAATAAACCGGCAAATCTCATATGTGTTCCTTTCTTGTTGTTGTTACTGAACATCAAGGCAGGCGTTATACAAGCCTTGAACAATAAGTGAAAACCGTTTCAAAGTCGTCTTGTGAAGGGAGAAGCGAGACACAGAGGAGCCAAAGGCAAAACCACAAGATCTGAAACCGGTATAGTGTTAACATTATGATACATCCTTATGGTATAGAAACTATATTGTCCCTTTTTATAATAATCACAGACTAATGGACTATACCATCTAATATGTCTTGTTTTAGTAAGCCGATGAGGAGGAGACGAGCGCCTCCGCTTGGATAGTTTTAAATCTGCATATCGGACAGCTGAACTGATGACGACATTGCACTCTGGAATTCGCTCTGACATTGGGCTGACACAGAGATGCAGACGAAGAAAGTCCGTCAAGACTCCGAAAAACAGCGCCATAGCCGACACCGTCGTCATCTGCAAGGGTGAGCGATCGAGTATGTCATTGTGTTGATCAAAATCCGTGATTTTGTAGCATAGAGGGCATTATCCAAGAATCTAATTTAAAAAAGAATGATTATTTTATGAGACGTCAACGAGTTTTCCGAAAATTTGATAGCATAGAACAAGCCATCAAGAGGCAAAACACGCTGATACGACATCAACACAGAGCTTCTTTGCTGAGATAAGAACTCTTCGACAAATTAGGAGATTTTAGTAAGGCACATATACCAACAGCGTGTCATCAGTGCTTTTTATGGTTTATGTTTTGTTGAGAGTACTTTAATTGCAATGTTTTTTTCTTTTTTTCTTTTTGTTTGTTGAATCATGAAAAGATCGTCACAAATCAGTGAACGGTCGGAGAAATTAGAGAGAAGCCCAGTATGACTTATCCACTAAATGAAGATGATGATGGTGAGGAGCAAGAGCTGTGCGGTCTTGTCATGCTAGAAAACCGGTTTGAGATGACAAGTGTAGATGATGACTTTGCCGCAAGACTTTGATGAATTAAACACAGCCAACACAATGTAGATTGTTGATAAAGTGGTGCAGTATCGGACAAAAAAGTAAAAGTGAGATGGTGTTGATACACCTATTCCTTTACAGCAAAGTACATGGAACAAGGGCTTGATCTTTGACTGATGAGGAAGAGTAGGAACGATGACACTATCAGCTGAGAGCATGGACTATGTACAGGGACTAACACACACCGAGATCGTCAGAGACATGTTTTTGAGCATAATAGCTTATCCGGCCAAACTACCGAAATGTGTCTCAAGAATGAACAGGGGGGAGTGGACCTTTTCAAGTCAAACACGAAATACCCACGGTTTAATGACTGTGGAGTTAGACAGCCGAAAGATTTGAGAAGCATATCTCTTGATAATTTAGAAGAAGTTCCAAATCTGATGAACAACAAGTTAACGAGGTATAACGCATTGTACAGAGAATGCTCCTGCAGGCATCTGATTAAATGTAGTGTTGCGGTCCCTCTCTCGCTAAGCGAAGTTTCAAACAGTTTTAAAGATCTGACGATGACTATAATGCAGACTTGTTTTTTTAGTGCAGATAGCACAGTGATCGCAGAGTACATGACACATCCATGACAGATGACAATTAGAATTTTGTCTGTTACAGTCGCCCAGAACAAAAGATGTATGGAGGATATCGTTTGAAAATTAGGGCCATACCTTATGATGAGATAATACTGTAAGAAAAGACTTGTCTTTACAGCCCTCAAAACATAGGTTACAATCTGCTCTCCACGAGGATTTGCTCACGCATCAAAGCCTCAATGCGTGCGATACAAGTGCGATACACGATATCATTGCAGAAATAATGTACGAAGAGTTAGGGATTGTGGCTAGTAAAATTCCCATAGAGATGGCGTATGCAGAGAAAATGCACAGAGAGTTGGGGTATACCCCTGTTCGAAAGATTGCTTTTTCTGATGTCTCTAGTTTTAGAGAGACCTCTGAATGTGAAAATTCTAATATTCCACCACTCCAATCAAGCAAAAGCTGGAGAGTTGTATCAAACGAGCAACAAGTCCCACCCAGAAACTAAATGGTTGTATCTACACAATGCACACAACCACCTTAATTGTTGAAAAAGACACGTTTTTTTCGGGGCAAAGCATCTCTCGATACTGTTACAACCATGCAACTTCATACTGATCACAAATGTAAATTCCACTGTAACGTCTAACAGGCTGTTACAACACACCCATTGGCCAACGATAACATGTGAACCATGTAAAGCCGGTAATAAATGTAGATCAGAGCACTGTTATAAAACACAAGCGTTGTCAGTTTTCCACAAACACAAGATTTACCTCCGTGCAACACTATCAAAATATTGCCGACTTGTGTCGGTAGATTATATAGTAACCGAAAAACCCCCAAAAAGGCCCTCTGACGGTAGCGATATACCGTCCACACATGTTCAGAGAGAAAGTTGCAGACACTGCGGAGCCCCCGTCGCTGACGAGCTTCACTACATGCTACACTCCAGCCTATCCAGAGGAATCGTCTAAAAAACAAAATACATCTTCTAATGATTTAGAGACTCTCATCATGATTGGAGACACGAGGCCAAAATTTTGCAGCTGCAATAACAATTGATGACAAGGCCGTGGGTGGTGGGCCACCGGACTCGAAGTAGTGTCCATAAGTTTGCAGACATTATAGATGTTAACGGTACACGAAAACCTACACATTTGTAGCACACAATGCCTCAGATTCGACCTACTCCATTATGAATTGGAGTATTTTACAAGACGAGGGCATACACCTATACTGGTCATGCGTGGAAGTAGGGGTGATTCTGATTGTACGACGAGCATTCAAACAGCGCTGGATAGATTCTTTTAGCGTTCTCCCTATGCGCGGCTGGCAAAAACACCCGCACCGCGCTTGGTTTTGACGATGTAGAAAAGGGGTAGATTTTTCCCCACACGTTTAAAACAAGAGCGAATGAATCCTACAGTAGGCCCTTTACCCAGACCCGTCCTATTATGGATACGAGAAGATGTCAGAGGGTGACAAAGACACATTCATGACCTGGTATAACACCGTCCGTCATGAGATGTTTGATTTCCAGCAAGACTTGAGCGGCTATGGGTGTCAAGTGATGTTGGTTTGTTTTAACGAAAGGTCATGTATGGTCTTACGTGAAACAATCATTCGTTTTTCAGCGTAACATCCCCTCAGTCACACAACACCTGGCATCAAGCTGTATGGCCATCTACAAAACAAAATTTTTTACCCAGAACGACACGAGCTAGCTCTCACATACGAGGGAGCAATGTTCACACAGACACAAGACCTAGTCGAATGTCTCCATCCAGTGGCCTTGAGTTTTTAGCAAAACCATCACGGTATAGGAGATTCAATCACGCTCTCAATGCTGGCGAAAAGCAGTTTGGTCCCTTTCTTTAGCAGACGGATAGACCCAAACACGCATCCCGGCCTTACGAATTAGCAGCTGTTTTTTATCACGGATGTGATCTTTGCTTCAACCGGCCCATAAAAATCCTGTCACATGGAGATCGAATTTGTCGCCATGAAAAAGTGAGTTTAGTGATATAAATCTCAGTCCTCAAAAAAGAATATGGGCTCTGTGTGGTAGTTATCTGGCAATGTGAATGGGAGAAACGAAAAATACAGACGGCTTGTACAGGAGGTTTATGGAAACCTACCAAAGCCCCCACAAGGCTGAACCCACGAGATGCTCTATATGGCGGTCTGAGAACAATGCCTATAAACTACTACACCAACATAACAACCCCATGAAAAAATCAGGTTACTCACTTCACATCTCCTACCCCACAGAGCAGTCTCGCAAGCCAAATCCTCTAGTACATACACAATATCTTTAGAGATTTTATTGAAGTATCTATCGATAAGTATTTGTTTTGTCAAGTGTTCTGACTACCCCCAAGATGTCTGTATCACCCTGTGCTCCCATACAGATGTCATGAAACAATGATGTTCCCGCTGTGTCAGACATGCGCGAGGAGCTTACCAACATCTTGAATGCCGGCACAGTAGTGAAGGAGAACGATACTCAGGCACATGGGTGTCATTCCGAGCTGCAAAAGCTCTTGAAAAAGGAACAAAATATCGACCATTGACGAGGTTTGGCATTTCCCCCCAACAGATCAGACACTCTGTTTAAAGAATATTGAAAACGCTTTTTTTTAAAAGTGTAAGCAAGAGGCTTCAGGATTTAAAACCCCAGCCATATTAGACAATGGTGCAGACACAACAGCAGTACGTAAAGGATTACTCGACAGAGTGGGCATACAGCTAGATCCCCAAAAAATTCTGTGTTTAATAAAGCGGTCAGAAGCTGTAACAAGCTCATTTTGACAGTTTTGTGGGTCGTTTTTTCTCTACTGCACCACCTGGACCTAGCTCTACCACCGTAGCTAGTAACTGACTTGAACGATTCGAACAGTTCAAGTTTAGCGACATATATGATGTACGTCAGTTTTGGCTTCATCTCTGACACTGTGGCTCTGGTGCAGTGTGCTCTACAAACTAGCGAAGCCTCTAGAGCTAGAGATGTTAATGTGTTTTTGTAGGGGCAATGACCACAGCCCATCTAGACTCATGCTGTAAGAGCTTTTGGACAAATTACAAGAGAGGGCTTATACAGTGACACCGATAGTATAATCTTTAGTGTCACGTGGATGGAATGTAATTCCACCATTGGGTTCGCGTAATTTGGGGAGATTTGATCAGATGAGATCAATGACGGTGAATCTGAGTGGCCCGAGCAGGAAGATTATATTACCGATTACGTTTCACAGGTCCCTAAATGCTACGCCTACTGCCACCCGTCAAAACAGAGTCGGGGTAAAATGGAAAGGGTCACTCTAAACGCTAAAAACGCCGCAGTTGTCACTCGCCAGACACTATGCAACTGGGTTGAAAACCGATGTGGCTAATCATGCAATAGGGGGAGGTGAATACTTACAGAGAGATAGAGACTATTCAGGCGAGATAAGAAAGCTAACAGCTTAAAAACGCTACAGTATGACACGCTGCAGATGGTATTACAAAACAAGCGCGTAGGGCATTTCCAGATTATACCACACTACCATAATTATACTAGAAGTCCATGTCCCTAGAGAGGCAGAGAGGTTTTGATCATCGCTACCAGCATCCGTTCAGTTTTGGGTTGGGCAGGGTTCTTCAATAGGGGAAAACATAACTTTTGTCCAGACGGTTGTTGAAAATGCAGAGAAACATCATTTCTGACAAGAATTGACAACATTGTTTTACATTTATTCATTTTGTGCAGCCCTCTGACGGTAATCTTTTAAAAACGGGACATAAACTTTGTGAAAGGCATACCAGCGTCTCTCTGCCGACGACTCTCTCCTACCACCGCAAAAAAATAATTAGCTCATTAATTGATGACTTTGATGAATGATGCTAAGCTGTAATTTGGGAATCCAGAATGTTTTTACCCAGTATGGTACACCATAGAAACCTCAGCTGCATGTATTCTAGTGGCAGAACTTATTTATTCAGGGGAAAGGCGCCCCCAGTAGGACATTAGCTTAAATACCAATATTTTTTCCTTTTTTTGGTTTCCACCCCCCCCCCCCCCACCTTAAAATTAAAAAATTTATCTAGAAGACAAATATATCAGATCTGTCGTACTGGCCATACAAATGTTTCCCCTATAGGACAAAGTATTTTCTTAGAGGCATTTTAATGACGCAACAAGCATCCCATACGGAGATACTTCTTGTTGACTTTAAAGCCAAGACTTCTGATTCTCTAAGACTCAGAACGGATTTGTTGTCTGACCCACCCGGTTGTCTTACGTGCCAAAAAAACAAGTGACCCCCGCCGAAATGTCGTCACGCATTCATAGAAAACAGAGACCGCTAAAGTTTATTATATAAGGCTACCGCCTGCTATGAGGAAGTTATTCTGACTACTGCCAGCGATGATTTTATCAACACACTATGGCGAAAATAGCCTTAAATGTGCTACATAGGGGCTATACCCTTTAACATAGACATCAGTATCGAACGTGTTGAAAAAACAAAAGCACGGACTCAGGCTGCTGGCCGATAAGAAGGTTCAAATTTTAAGAAGAAGAGGTTGATTTAAGCAGGACCCTGGAGGTCGTTTTTTCTTTGGCCGTTGTTTAGGTGCGCATTACCCTTTATCACCAGTCCAATATTTCAAGATGGTTGATGATATTGTACGACAGCAATGGAACCATACCCAAAAAAGAGTATCTGGTACCTACAACCCAGCCCTCGAACAATAAGACAACCCCAGTGCTCGCGAAATCTATTAGACAGACTGCCCGAAAATGAACGATAAGGATATACTGGAATGTCTTGGGGCTACCAGACACCGACTTGCATGAAAAAAGCAAAGAAAATATGCTCTGTTCTAACAGCGTTTCTTTGACCATGAGTTAGACAGGGTGACCAAGAAAAAAGGATTTTGTGACGCTCATCTCCCTCAATTATGAAGTGGGTTTGATGTGTGGTAGATGAAAGATAGTACAGGCGATGATAAATAAAGATTGCCGTTGTTGAGGAGGTTCTAAAACACATACCTCAAAAGGAGCAGGGGAAATGTAACGCATCTCATGAGCTTCAATGCAGAAAAATCTCAAAGATGTTGTAGCATGGACCAGGCCAGTGGGTGAACTTATTGTTAATGGGAATGTGATTAAGAGGTAGGTGGTCACACCATTTATGATTTGTTGAAGACTGTCACAGCTACCCACTACAATGTTAATGATACTTCCAGACCTTTAGGATGGCGCGAGTTTTTAAAAGCTCTAGCTGATCTTAAATTTGCCTCTAACCTCTATACCGCAACACCCGGGTCAAGCAACATATGTTACAGGATATAAGAATATGCCTTTTCTACTAGCGGATAATGGAGTCTCCAGCCTCTTCATCTCGGGGTAGTCAAAGTATTCGTGATACAGATACATCTATTATCTACTGATGACTCATGTTAAGAGATTGGGTTAGCCTACTGATTTTATTACTTAGTTATATTGTTTTTATTTGCTTTGTTCAAATGTTTTTTTCCTTTTCCATCTTTTGTATTAATTTTTGTATATTATCTGTATTGAAAAAATAAATGTTTTTCTTTGTATGTTTGTAATTGCTTATAAAAAATCTTTCATCGTAAATTAAATACACTCATGTCGAAAACATATTTTGACTTGGTTCGTTTTAATTCATCACCGCGTACATAAACTATGACTTGAAACTATATTACCCATCTAGCACATGCACGTCTGTATCACAGTAAAATCGTAATGGCTACACATATTGGGCTGTGATCCGTTATAACAATTTACAGACCATAGCATCGTACCGACGAGATTATCACTATACTTTTTTAATACATTTGGTAGGGACACTCCCTTACAGGAGATATTAAATAAGAAAAACACACAATAGTTGTCCTCATGAGTGGTATCCAGATTGCATGTACTTGGCGTGTAGAATAAAACACATTGTCGCAGTACTGGTTAAGAAAACTGTATATGGGGTCCGAGAATGCCAAGGTGATTTTTCGCAAACGAATCAAAAAGTAAGCCTCTCTACGGCGTGATGTAATGGCCAACCCAATGGCGTACCGGGTAAACGTGCCGGGGTCCTGTTTGACTATCAGCATGGCGGGCCACTCTTTCAGATATCGTAGGAATCTTATCCAACAGGCAGAACACTCCAAAAAAGAAGCCCTTTTGCGAATTTTATCAATAACCCTGTCAGCTCTAGGGAATTCCATCTTACGGTGGTGACTTAGTAGTGGTCCAATAGTACTGTCTTTGCGATTGATAATTTTCGATAGAAGAGTCATAAACAGCAATAGCCAAGACAGGTTGACGGTTCTCATAAGCCAGATCTGTTCTGAACCGTTGCCCCTCTACCGTACATTCTTCCTGTTCTGATCAGTGAAACGTGTTGACCACAACCCTCGTCAGGTTCAAGATTGAAACAAAACAATGTATATCCGTCGTCAAATCTTCACGATCGATGGCTAGACCGGTCTTCAGCTGTCGCCCTGTTTTCCTGAATTAATTGAAAATACTCGCGGGGGGTGTATACTGATCTTTTTAAATCTGTTTGGAAAAGTTTTTGACGGATATGTTTGCCGCGTCGGATAAAAATATCTAGGAACTCTGTATCATAATGTTGAATATCTGAAGGGGTAGCACCAGGTGTTCCCCTGTGAATGCTTCGTGTCAACAAAGCCTATAATGATAAATTTAGGTATCGACCCAAAAAAAGATTGTCCTTGATTACAATCGTTCTCCAGGACCAGGCCCGGTATGGATAGTTTTATAAGATAAGACCAAAACAGATCGTGATTGGGTAATTAGCATTAGTATGGGGTCAAAATGCTTTGGCGTGGCCACTTGATACTATGGCTACAGAAACCTTTTTAACAAAGACGCTAGCAGACACAATTTTAAACACGGTATTGTGTAGTACCATGAGACATGATGCAAAAATCATTTTGCTCTAATGAATTTAATTTTTAAGAATCAACCCCTGTTCAATTATAATTTTTCTTGAAAAAATAGATCAGGCGTGAACAGGCGCAATCATTCTGCGACATGACTGTGTGGCCTATGTCAGCTCTCTCTTTTAGCCCCTCATATCTCCTAGAAAGTGATGATGAATCGTCCATCGTGGGCCGCACTATCTTTAATAAAAAAGCCTGCATGTAAATTGGACTCCAAGCTTCCGATCCCTATTTTAGCAAACATTCTAGTATAAGATTCAAGATTCAAGACTTTGATTTGTCACATACAAACAACGGGGTGGTGGCAGTGAAATGAAAAGTGCAATGCTCAACAGGGGAAAGAAAAAAAAATGTGCAAAGGGGGTCAACAAGTACACAGTAATTTACAATAAAAGACAACACAATATTACAGTATACAGTAAGAGCTCTTATATAACAAAAAACAACAACACAATATTTACAGTAAGAGCACTACAAATTATAGTAATTATTAGAAATATGAGAAATGTGTATCTATGACTAAGTAAATAAATTATGTGTAGTCATTACCTAACGATGTGTATTGTGTGTGTGTGTGTGTCCAAAAAGGGGCAGTGTGTGTGTCTTGGTGGTGGGTCCCTGGGGAGAGGCGGAAGTTCACAGTCCTGATGGCCTGAGGAAAGAAACTCCGTCTCAGTCCTCTCTGTTTTGGCAGCCGTGACTACGGAGGCGCTTGCCTGACCGCACAGCTGAAACAGTCCGTTGTTGGTGGTGAGGATCCTTCATTATCCGCAGGCTCTGTTCTGCACCTCCTGTGTATAAGTCCTGCAGGTGGGAGTGTAATCCAAAGTGGCCTCGGCCGAACGCACTACTCTCTGCAGAGACCTTTCCTTTCCTGAGCGGAGCTGTTGCCAAACCAGGCCAGTATGCTTCCTGCAGGATGCTCTCTACAGGCTCCAGAGATAGAAGGACTGAAGGATCCTCCGGGAGACTTTGAATTCCTCAGTTGCCTGAAGGTGGGTAAGAGGCGCTTCCTCGCCTTTCCTCACCAGAGTGACAGTGTGTGTGGAGACCATGTCAATCTTCGTGATGTGGACTCCCAGGTATTTTATACCTGCTCACCCGCTCCACAGTAGTCCCATAATCCCCAGTGGGTGAGTAACGTCCTCTGTTGTTGGTCCTCCTAAAGTCCACAAATCAGCTCCTTAGTTTTGTGGACATTCAGGAGGAGGCTGGTTTGTCCTGGCACCAGAGTGACAGATCAGCAACTTCTCCAGGTAGGCTGCTCGGCGTTGATGAGATCAGGCCCACCACCACTGTGTCATTCCGCAAGTATGCCTCGATACGGGTAGGTAATTGAAACGCGTAATCAATCTATCCCCCAGGTGTGATAATCGACCTGGAGAAAAGTGTACAGCCAGGGTAGTTGATCAGACCCACTTCATCCAATGCTCCTATATCTGTACCACAGCTTTCGTGATTTTAACACGAAGATACACAAAAGTGTTGATTAAATCGATATATCTTCGCTGCTTGCCGATAATGTAAAACTCTAAAGGACCCGTGTTCCGAGATAGGCCGACAGAGGCGTATCCTTGATATGTGTGATTTTTTCCTATTGCCATTTTGTGTCATCGGCAGAGTAAAGAGGTCCAATTCACTCTTAACACATCCTCAGACATACTGTGTATAAGGCCATTTTTTCTAATGAAATATAAATTATATCCTTCGCATAATCATACGACCTTTAGGGTTTGAATGTTCTTCTTACAGATGACCGACGCTTTATTTGATTTCTTGCGTCTTTTATGGAATTATGGGCCCCCCCCACAGGCTGTGTGGCGGGAATTTAATTGGTCATTTAACGACGGCGACCATCCCGAACCCCCCAAAATCCTTCTGTTGGCATTCTGTGTCCTTTAGTGGCGGCGTTATGGCTATATTAGCGAACACATCGCTATCAATGTTTTTGGCGCAGTTTTATATGTGGTATTAGCGATGTCAGGGCTCTTGTTTGAATAGAGGGGAGTGGCCATTCTGAATAGACTGCGGACCAGCGCCAAGCCCTGGCTCCATACTGTTACTGGTGCAGTAATATCCCGAAGAGCACATCCAGCTTGATTCAAATAATACGCAGTGGTATCAGTCGTCATCAAAGCGCGGTCCTGGATACCATGATTTGACTGTCTATAGTCTCTGTCTTAATAGGTCTAAAGTGGTATTTTGATGATGACTTTCCGTAGGTGAATGGAATTGGTTGGTTCTGGTCGTCTTTAGACTGATCTCGATGTCTCCGATAGTTAGATTTGGAGAAGAGGCACGTAAGTGTGGCTGTCAAACATCAGAAGGGGTGTTTTCTTACGCATGTCGGTTATATTAATACTTCGGAGGAGACGTGGCTATCTCCAACGATCTGAATAATCGACTATGTCTGTTTAAATAAACATGTTGTAACATCTCCCATTGGATATCAGCCGGTGTTTTTTCGCGTAATAGACTGCGTCAGAAACGGCTTACAGGCGTCTGTAGCCCCTAGAAAACACTCCGCCGGGTGTGATTCCAAGAATATGAGCAGCCTGAGTCCCTGAAATGCAATGCCTAATTTTGGTCTCCGGATAGTCCCCACAAAGTTTCTAATGCTGTTATTATGTAGTTGTATTCTAAAGCCTCCGTTTTTGAGGTAATAGCCGGATTATAATTCTTCTAGTATCCTGGATATACCTTCATTATGTCCCCACAGGTAAAGATATAGTGTCTAAACTTTGCGTTTTTTAATATTGCACATACGCACTTTGGCCTCATGCTCTGAAAAACTGTTCCATGTGCCGGGGTATTAACTTCGTTATGACCCCTACTTCATATCGCATATCCTGAAATTTATAGTCTTAGCTAATTTTGATTCTATAATTCCATATCTTAATCTGGGGATAAACTAGAGAAGATGACGCAGTAACTGGGTAATGTCTCAAAAAAACCCTCGTTGGCCATATAGCGGTTTAGGTGCTTACACCTCCTCTGCACATGTAGAAAGATGTTTATGTGTTTAAGCATTAGATAAGTGACTCTCAGAAACCCAGGAGTTGAATTGTCCGGCCATCCCTAGCCATTTAACCAGCACCATTTTTCTACAGCCCCTGTCTTTTTCTATCCAATATCTTTTCTATCTTAAACACTTTGTTTTTAACCGAAGATTACTTGTTTGCAAACTCTTTCTCATAAAAAGTACCCTGTAAACACTTCTCCTGCGTGGTCATTTAATAAAGACGTGGGTCCGCGCTGCTAACGCTGTGTTTATTGTAAAATATTCATCTGTAAAATCATGTTCATATCCTTTTCGAAAAGCCCCGCGAAGCTTTGAATTCTAACGTGAGTCGCCCCAGATCAAACTTAAATCAACAGTTGATTCAGGCTTTGTTTTTGTATAGATTGTTTAAACACCTCTTTCTCATTGGTCTTGATTACTTGATCAGGAGCCATTTGATCGATCATGATAAGTGCTGTTGTAGCTCAACACCATATCCGTGCAGTTTATTCTACATAACGATGTGAATTACAGCCGTTTCAATATCTCCACATGCGAGTTTTTAGAGTCCTGTTGAAGCGTTCCACCACGCTAGCCTGTCTCGATTTGACGTTGATGAAATGCTTAATATATACGTTTCCATCAGTCGGAAGTACGTACTTATTATAAAATTCTTTTTCCCGGCGTCTGTTTTGTAGTTTCTTGGTACACGCCATTGTGTAGAAGGTCACGAAAAGCCTGGTCACAATATTCCCCGGTCTTAGAATTCAGAGCAGCGAACCCATGCTTATTGAAAAGAACGTCAATGACTGTCAAAAGACATCGCACGCCATCGTTTGCATCTTGAATACTGACCCATTTCCAACCAAGTCTGCCTGAAACTGTCCATCTATCCCGTTAACTAGAAAAAACAAACCCTATTCCCTCTTAAAGCTTTGAATAGCGGGTGCATGTAATGTATAAGCTCTTGTTTAAATAACCATTTCTTTATATCTTGGTAAGGTGAGCCACGCCGAAATTTCTATTTACAGCTGTGTGTAATTTGCTAATACCTCCAATGACCCTGGGTTGCAGGGTCATAATAAATTTTCTCTAAGGGTACTACCATGGGTGCTGCGTAAACCAAATGATAAGAGAATGGGAAAGTCAAACAGTCTTTATGTTATGGAAGTGGGTCATTTTTATTTTTACATGTTTTGTTATTGCTCATCACATCACATACATTGTACAAATAGAATACCTAGACGACCCAATCTTATTCACAATCGATACCCATACATGATTTATTGAATAAAAAATAATAAAAATAGATATAAGTGTTTTGTTGTCACTCATCTGTATTCGTCGTATCGTTCATACCTTCAAATCTCTAGAAGGACACCACCGCAGTACTGTACGCTTCAGAAGAGTTTTAGGATTCGTTGGCAGGGGTGATGAAGTTATTCTTTAAACTCAACCAGTTTCTTGCCAATGTCGCTCTTCTGGCTTGTAGCTC
Organism: Hoplostethus atlanticus; assembly: GCA_034670405.1. Taxonomy (NCBI): domain Eukaryota; kingdom Metazoa; phylum Chordata; class Actinopteri; order Trachichthyiformes; family Trachichthyidae; genus Hoplostethus; species Hoplostethus atlanticus. The sequence continues at coordinate 560,272 of JAXDDX010000100.1, forward strand.
GACAGCCACTGTTTCAGCCACACCAAGAATCTTGTCAGGTGTTGTATATATATTCAGAGTGCTCCTAAGACTTGTATTAATATTTTTCTAAAGAAAGACTTTGTAAATAGCTTATTCACATACTTTGTCAGTACAGTAATAGAATGGTACTCCATATACACAGTATCCGTTCTTGCTAGGTTGGTTTGTTTTGACAACCCCAACAGTCCTTGCCTCCAGCTTTGTATTAATAAGCTTTTCGATACATATGCATGTAGTGGCCATTTAAAAGATCTACAGCCTCTGAAGAGCTAGACGCGGGGACAAGTCTTTGAGCAGGCCCACCAACATATGTCTTCGCTTACCTGTTTGCTCAGCAAACGTCGATCCCATTCGAATCTACTTCCTACTTCTCTGAGATGTGAGGTTCTGTCGGCCTAGATATTCAACATGTCCATCACAGCAAGGCTTATTTTCTTTACTTCACATCATTGACCTTCATAGCCATCACCACTTGATGTCTCATCTTGCGGCAGTTATCTTCTGTGAACAACTGAGCTTGCAACATCCCCACGTGATCATTCGCTAGTCAGACGCCGGGGTTTGAATTCATCTGCGGGCGCATTCGGAGAGCGACCACGCGGCACATCAATCGTTTCCGGTACTCATGCCCGGCTCTGATAGCTCAAGCTACCCGACATGTGTTGATCCTCGAAGGTATGTGAGGGTGTATGGAGAGGCGGGCCATAGCGGTTAGGAATAGCTCCAAAATGAGCTTCCAAATGATTAACTCCATTAGTCTACCGTCTCCGTATTACCTTTTAAAAATCCCGGCCACTTTTTAATTTATTTTCTATTTTCCTCTTTTTTCTTTTTCAACCTTCCGCTTCTGAACACTAGAATCATAAAACAAAAACACATTCCCATAGCCACATATGTCACGGACAACCCCAATGACCTCCCTTCCGGATCAAAACAACCAATGAATGACAACTCCGATCACCACCCTGGGAATATCCTCCCACATTAGGATCATTAAATAATTAAAAAGATTCACAACATGAACACATCACACATGTGGAGGGCATCATTCAAACTGACAAATTACTGACAGGCATGTCGATCAAAAAAATGGAGGTTCTATGATGTCATCAATCAAAACTGTCAAATACTGATAAGCTATCAATCAAAACGTCAACTTTGACAGGATCATGCAATCAAATTGGGGTTCATCATCAAATTTTTGACATAATGCAGTACATATAACTACTTCTTACCATATGGGCACCAATTCAGAGCCCTTAGCACCACAAGCTGCATAGGCCCTTCCTATTATTTCATCCTTCCACCTTGCCCTGGGGGTCGGTCTGATCTCCCAGCCCCTCGGCAGCTCCAGCTGGGTGTCGGCGAACTTGTGAGGAAGACGAAACCAAGTCCCCGTTGTGTTGGTGCGCTCAAAGTTCCTGGCATCGGCGGACGCACCTTCAGGATCATGTGCTTCACACAGCTTACTGTGGCGTGAAACATGCCGGTTAGGCTCCTGAGGGACACGTTTGCGTTATATCCCGTCACAATGTAAAAACTTCTAAATTCTATCTTGACTTGTTTCAGGTGTGCAGAGTATAGGAAAGTGTAGTTCTTTTCCAGAGCAAATGGGAGTTTCGCAATACTATTATACATATAATTCACTCAGAAAATAGTTGTCTCAGTCACTTTGTCTATTACGTGGGACTCATCGAATCAATCTACAAGATAAAATCCCTGTCCTTGGCGCTTATATCCCCCAAGATACAGAGCACAACACAACCTCATGAACAGTGTGCCTTGGGAAAGAGGAATAGAGGGAACATTCAGGCATGTGGATTGCAAAGGACATAAAAAACAGGGAAAATATACAGTGTGGGCACACACACAAACACACGACACACACACACACACACACACAAAAGAGAGAGCTACCCGAAGTCGAAAAAAAAATGCAACAGCATAATATCATATAACCATGTGACGAAGGCCTGTGGTATATGCTTAAATATATAGGAAATTCTATTTAATATACTCAGATCAATAAGAGACAGATGTTAAGTAGTAAATTATTTTTTTTTATTTTCAGAACTAGTTAAATTATGTCCTCAATGTCCAACAATGTCCTCTCCTTAAAACACACCCTCTGGCTGCCTAAGTGAGGTCTTACTAAATCAAACACTGTCACACTTTACTCTTTATGCCTAGTGTACTTTGATCGGGCGCAGTTGCCCCAACGGATTACGCTGCAGCCATAGCAGCCCGTTTCACAACTGCCGGCTGAGGCGATCCCTGGCAATTCCAAAACTTTTTGTACTATGGCCTGTACTAGTCAACATCAACAATGTTTAAATAGGGCCTGTACCATGGTAAATTATGTATACAATAATTACCATTTTACCATGGTAAAACTAAAATTACCATCAAACTACTATAACAGTTTTTTGTTAGGGTAACCTGGCCTCATCCACCACTAGACGGCGCTCTTTTACTAATAAATGAATGGGATCCGTCAAGTTTATTAGTGGAAATCTAGCATAAGAGAAGCTCCTCTGACACGGAGTACAATAACTTTAGCTGAAAAGACATAACATACATAACCTACAGAGCTAATGATATTAGTTTTGACTAAGTATATAAAATAGTCAGCCAAGTGAAAAAAGCGAATGTCCTTACCTCAGGTGATCTCGCCACTCACTCAAAATGAGCCATACAGTGCAAGGAGAGAGTGGTGTGTTCACAGACAAGCGTTTGCTGCTGTGTCAGGCTACATCCACACTAATACGTTTTCGTTTTAAAACTGAGTTTTGAAACTAAAAGGATCTCCGTCCACAGAGACGTTTTAGCACCGTTTCAGAAATTATCTCCGTCCATGCTAATATGCCTGAAAACGCAACCGAATAAACCTGAAAATGAGCCAGACTAAGTGAAATAAGCCTGGATAAGTGTGTAAGCTTGCTTTGTGGAACACCCCTCAGGTGTGGAATTGGGCATGTTGAGCTCGAGCTGAGCTGAACGCTAACAAACATCCTCGTGGATACTTGGAAAGGAAAAAAAATCTTCACGCACTTCAGCCTATAGATGTCCTCAAATCCTCTCAATTTCACTCGAGCAGCTCATAACGCATGTAATGGATCTGCATGATTCAAGTGGGTCACATTTTCAGGTCGGAAAAATCCGGAATTCCATAAAAATCACATCCCTGAACATTACAGGATTTCCACCGTGGCCCTGATGTAAAATTCCACGACTTTTCTATAACTTTCCATAATTAAGTCGTAGCACTTCCGCGGCCTAAACAGGTTCTTCCTTTCTGGTTTGTTAATAGTGTTTTATCTAAAGGAGTGAATAGTCTGGTTTGCACTCCGGGCTGAAAACCACCATTCCCTGACTTCCTTAAAGAATACTCCTCTCAAACCTCAATATCCATCCATCCATCCATCCATTTTCGACCGCTTATCCGGATCCGGGTCGCGGTGGCAGCAGGCTCAGCAGAGTGTCCCAGACATCCCTTTTCCCAGCCACAGTCACCAGCTCATGCTGGGGGATCCCAAGGCGTTCCCAGGCCAGGCAGGATATATAATCCCTCCACCGGGTCCTGGGTCTGCCCCGAGGCCTCCTCCCCACTGGACGTGCCCTGAATACCTCCACAGGGAGGCGTCCTGGAGGCATCCTAACCAGATGCCCGAACCACCTCAACTGGCTCCTCTCCACGCGAAGGAGCAGCGGCTCTACTCCGAGTCCCCCCCGGACATCCAAGCTCCTCACCCTATCCCTAAGGGTGAGTCCAGATATCCTACGAAGGAAACTCATTTCGGCCGCTTGTATTCGCAATCTTGTCCTTTCGGTCACTACCCAGAGCTCGTGGCCATAGGTGAGGGTTGGAACAAAGATTGCCTGGTAAATTGAGAGCTTCGCCTTCAGGCTCAGCTCCCTCTTCACCACGACAGTCCGGTACAACGACCGCAAAACTGCACTCGCTGCACCGATCCGCCTGTCAATCTCACGCTCCATTTTACCCTCACTCGTGAACAAGACCCCGAGATACTTGAACTCCTTCACTTGGGGCAAAGACTCACTCCCACCCGGAGGGGACAATCCACCGCTGTCCTGCAGAGCACCATGGCCTCAGACTTGGAGGTGCTGACTCTCATCCCGGCCGCTTCACACTCAGCTGCAAACCGCCCCAGCGCGTGCTGGAGTTCACAGCTCGATGCAGCCATCAGGACTACATCATCCGCAAAAAGCAGAGATGCTATCCTGAGGTCACCGCACTGGACACCCTCCACACCCTGGCTGCGCCTTGAAATCCTGTCCATGAAAATCACAAACAGGATAGATGACAAAGGACAGCCCTGGCGGAGGCCAACACGCACTGGGAACGAGCTTGACTTAGTGCTGAGAATGCGGACACAACTCTCGCTTTGGTTGTACAGAGATCGGATGGCTCGAATTAACGGCCCCGACACCCCATACTCCCGCAGCACCCCCCACAGGATATCTCGAGGGACACGATCGTAAGCCTTCTCCAAGTCCACAAAACACATGAAGACTGGATGAGCAAACTCCCATGCCCCCTCCAAAATCCTCGCAAGGGTAAAGAGTTGGTCCACTGTTCCACGGCCAGGACGAAATCCGCCTTGTTCCTCCTGAATCTGAGGTTTGACAATTGGTCGCACTCTCCTTTCCAGCACCCTGGAATAGGCTTTCCCAGGGAGGCTGAGCAGTGTGATTCCCCGGTAGTTGGAGCACACCCTCTGGTCCCCCTTTTTAAAAATGGGAACCACCACCCCTGTCTGCCACTCCTTAGGCACTGTTCCCGACCTCCACGCGACATTGAAAAGGCGTGTCAGCCACGACAGCCCTACAACATCCAGGGCCTTTAGCATTTCCGGGCGAATCTCGTCCACCCCCGGGGCTTTGCCACTGCGGAGTTTTTTGACTACCTCAGTGACTTCCCCCAGTGCGATGGGCAACGACCCCCCGGAATCTTCAGGCCCTGCCTCCCCCATGGAGGGCGTATCCATCGGGTTTAGGAGTTCCTCAAAGTGCTCCTTCCACCGCTCGACTATAGCCCCAGCCGAGGTCAGCACCTCCCCACCCTTACTGAAAACAGCTTGGGTGGGCCCCTGCTTCCCCCTCCTAAGGCGCCGAACGGTTTGCCAGAATCTCTTTGAGGCCGACCTAAAGTCCTTCTCCATGGCTTCTCCGAACTCCTCCCATGTCCGTTTTTTTTGCCTCTGCCACTGCCAAACCACTGCCCTCCGTGCCCGCCGGTACCTCTCAGCTGAATCAGGAGTCCCCCTGGCCAACCAGGCCTGAAAGCACTCCTTCAACCTGACAGCTTCCCTCACCACTGGTGTCCACCACCGGGTTCTAGGGTTGCCGCCGCGACAGGCACCGACAGCTTTCAGGCCGCAGCTCCGAGCAGCCGCATCAACGATGGTGGATTTGAACATGGTCCATTCGGACTCCATGTCCCCCTCCTCCTCCGGGACACGTGAGAAGTTCCTTCGGAGGTGCGAGTTGAACATCTTCCGGACAGGTGCCTCCTCCAGACGTTCCCAGTTCACCCGCACTACCCGTTTAGGTTTACCAGGTCTGTCCGGAAGCTTGCCCCGCCATCTGATCCAACTCGCCACCAGGTGGTGATCAGTTGACAGCTCTGCACCTCTCTTCACCCGAGTGTCCAAGACATGTGGCCACAGATCTGATGAAACGACTACAAAGTCGATCATCGACCTTTGGCCTAAGGTACTCCGGTACCAAGTACACTTATGAGCAACCTTATGCTCGAACATGGTGTTTGTTATGGCTAATCCATGCTTCGCACAGAAGTCCAACAACAAAACACCGCTCGGGTTCAGATCGGGCAGGCCGTTCCTCCCAATCACTCCCCTCCAGGTTTCTCCATCATCACCCACGTGAGCGTTGAAGTCCCCCAGTAGGACTATAGAGTCCCCAGATGGTGCCCCCTCTAGGACCCCATCCACGGTCTCCAAGAAGGCCGGGTACTCTGACCTGCCATTAGGTGCATAAGCACAAACGACAGTCAGAGCTTTCCCCTCCGCAATCCTCAGCCGCAGAGAGGCGACCCTCTCGTCCACCGGGGGAAACTCCAACACAGCAGCGTTCAGCCGGGGGCTTGTGAGTATCCCCACTCCCGCCCGACGCCTCTCACCCTGGGCGACTCCAGAAAAGGAGAGAGTCCAACCCCTATCAAGGAGTTTGGTTCCAGAGCCAATGCTATGCGTGGAGGTGAGCCCAACTATATCTAGTTGGTATCGCTCTACCTCTCGCACAAGCTCCGGCTCCTTCCCCCCCAGAGAGGTGACATTCCACGTACCAAAAGCTAGTTTCTGTAGCCAAGGTCCCCCTCGCCTACGAGCTCCCCTCCCAGGCCTGGCACCAGGAGGGTGCCCCGGTCTCCCTATTCCGGGCAAGGTTTCTAATTCTTCTGGTGGCTGTAACCTCAATAGTAATCCAGAAATTCCATGACCATGTGGGAATGATAGAGGAGGAGGATTGTGATTTTTCTAGCCTAAACTCTTCAGTCAGGTGGATCCAGAGCCAAAAGCCTGGTTACCTTCAGTCTTGTAGATATACACGTGTGTGGTTGCATAACTCCACGTGTATCTGTAATAATACAAATCCCATGACGTTTTCCATGACATTCTATGTAAACCTTCTGCGTCTGCGTCATCTGTGAAAATCTAATTTTCCTGACCTTCCTGCTTTCTGATCCACCTGCTATGAATCTCCTTTTCTCCGGCAGGACGCTGTGACGAGCTCAGAGCAATCAATAACCCCAGTATAGGAATAGAACTGGGGTTAGACCGATATATCGCTTTGACGATATCGGCCTTTAAATAAAAATGGGATCTGTGCAGAGACGCCTCCCTCCAATATGATGCACTTTAACTGATAGAGTGTAGAATTGATCAATACTACACTGGTTGTCTGTGGGAAGCCCTTAACTTTAATTGATTCTAATGAGACATTTTGACTCGATTCCACACAAGTATACATGAACTGATAAATTGTTCTAACCCAAATGCTAACATAAGCTATTTCAGCAAATAGGATTCAGGATGTGAAAAGGTCACAGAGGCACAGAGACATCTAAATAAGTTTACTGTATCTGTCAGACCTGCTGACCTGTAGCAAGAATCACAAGGTTCTCATTCAGCACAAGTCTACACAGGGAATGGTGTGTGTGTGTGAGTGGGTGTGGTACTCACGTAGTTGCCGTGCAGCACAGTGAAGAACTCTGGGTGTGTGACAAACTTGACAGCAGGCGATTGGAGGAGCTGGCCGATCTTCTGTGGATTGACAGGGGAGGCGGGGCCTAGAGACAGACGACAACACACACAAACACAAGCAACACATTTACTCTCGTTGCTGTAACCGAGTAGCTTTTTTTTGTGTATGTGTACTTGTTTGAATATTTTTGAAGTCAGTTACTAAAGAGTTACTAAAGTATGTTATGACAGAAGTACTGTACTTTTTAAAGAGATATTCAACAGTAAATCAGGTTTTTGAGCTGGAAATATATTAGTATCTTAAGTCTCATTCGGACGGGATTAGTTTCTCTAGGGGAGGTCAGGTAATTAAATTTATTACAGCGCTACTCAGTAATTTTAATCAGTCAGTGATTTTTCCCTCCTACCCCAGTAATAATTCCGGCCCCAAATACCTACTGTTTTTCAGCAAACTCACGGGTGCACTGATAATTGAGTACCGTCCGGATAGACATCTTGGTAATTTGAGATATATATCACAGAGTTCGCAGGCTGTTTAGAACAAGAATTCTGGCAGGTATACTACTTCCTGGTGCGATGATCTTTTACGCGCAATAGATAGCCTACCATATCGCCAGCTGTCATTTTATCGGTTTGAAATGGAAGCACTCGAGGAGGCTTTTGCTCTCTTGAATGAGATGAACGTACAATACAACGTTAGTGCTCCTGCTTGGGAGCCCATAAGAAGGCGGAAGATTAGAAGAGGCAGGTCCCGCAAACTGCTTCGATGGGCTATTATAATGACGGCTGCCAGTAAGCGCTCCTTCTAGTAGTTCTGTTCGGTTTCTGCTTTTTGTAACTGGAACAGGGGAATAGGAATTTTGACGTAAACATCCGGGTCCGACAATTACGTTCCTCCGTCTGTAAATTTGAATCCCGTCCGGATCGATGACTGAAATTACCGAGGAGCCATGCAAATGTTTTATTACCCACGTTACCCTGTAAAACTAATCCCGTCCGAATGGGGCTTTAGACTTCTATATGGTGAAGCCTAACAATACTGGACTCGAAATGCCAAAGATGTAGGGATAGTATGAGCTGAGTGGGCGGAGCTTTAAAACAATGTTGGAGATGGGCGGAGCCATTGAGGAGAAAATTCCTCCACCTGAAATGACCCTCTCTCACTAAAGCTAGCTAGCAGGCTAATCTCCAATATGTTTTCCAATGGATGTCAGAGGTGGATCGATGGTAACTACTTGTTTTTTAAAGTAACTCAGTAACTTGTTTGCATTTCAAAAGCACAGATGATTTCACTCTTAACTTCCCACATTTTAACTGAACTAATCAACTCATTGACTTTTAGCTCAGATAACCGATGTAGCTCAGCTAACCGATGCTAAACAAACCAAAATGCGCACATACCATCAATAGATTTATCAGTCCCACCAGGATTTCGCTGAGTTTTTTTCTGATTATTGCGGCCCAAAATGATTGAATTTGCAGCGGCTTTTATCAAAAATTGCGATGCAATTTGCAATATTTTTCGTGTTATCTTGTGGTAAAACAGCAGGAATTGATGAAAAATTTGAGCCCCCCATCCTGCCCAAAACATTGTAAACTGCCCACTCTGTTTTTTAAGTTTTGTTTTTTTAAAGTAGTAGAGTACTAGACAGTAAAACTAGTTTTACTGTCTAGTGCCTTTCTTTGTCTTTCATTCCTTTTTAATCCTAGTTTTCTTTACATTATTTTTGTTTGTTTGTCTTCCCTTTAGGCTGCAATGCAGCATATCTACAGTTTGCCACTGTAGCACCTGTAAAAAGATATTTTTTTTAATATCTGCCCAATCCCTTCAATGTTTTGTTTAATAATATACTGTGGCATGTAGTTATTTGGTCAGTTCTAGGTTTATTGCACCTGCCAGTAGGTGGCGGAGTGAGCGGTTTGTAGTTCATTTTACTGGAAGACGTAGAAGAAGGCGAGTGGGAGTGGTTGGTCTGTGCCGATAGTGGGGGAATGGTCTGTGTCCGGTGCTACCTTATAGCCAATTTGCATGCTTTACAAAATATTGCCGCGAAGTAATAAAATTAACGTTTTCTACACCACTAATGCAGTCGCTGTGTAAATGGTGTAACACCATCACATCATTAGTTGACCCGTCACGTTCCCGTCTCGTTCTAATCTGTCAGGTATGTCAGTGCTGCCAGTTTGACACAGAGAAAAAGAGAGAGAGGTCCGGAGTGGAGAACGCACATCTAACTAGTCACCGGCCTGTTAGCAGCAAATCAACTTCAACAGTTTATAAAATGATTAGGCTACACCGCGGCGCGGCCCATCCAACCGGCCCAAAGACCCACCGGGATTCGTCCCGGTTGTCCGTAACCATATCAAAGGCTCAGGATAACAAAAAAGCAAATGGTGCAAATTGCATATTTAAATAAAAAAACAACCTCCCGAACATGTAGGAGTGTTAATGTGGAAGCATTGTGCCAATTTGACAGTTTTATGCGGGAATATTGCGGGGTTTTGGCAAAATTTCAAGCTCTTGCAAGTATTGCGGCAGTTAGTTGAATTTGTTAATTCTTGCGATCGCAAGATCGCAACATCCTGGAAGGACTGATTTATGGGAAATTCACTGAAATCATCGTCATCATTTCAGTCCTTTTACACCCTACCAGTATTTATATAGACTAAATGTTACCATAACTTTATACCATGCATCCACTGATTCTACAGTGCTGAGGCTCAACACGGTACCTGTCTGTGTAGAATCAGGCTCCGTCTCTGTACTGCCACTCCGCTCAAGCCTGTTACTCCCACAGTCTTCCTCTGTGGCCATCGCTCTCTGGATGTTCTGGTACCTGCAGGAATAGAGATAGTTTGTACGCTAAACGATGGTTTGAAGGATGTAACGAGTCTGTTCCTTGAGCTTGTGCTAATGCCCCTTGGAGTTAAGTTGATGACCAATTTAACTGCAATAACGAAACAAAAAATCTGTCAAAAAAAAATTCTGATTGAACGCAGCTAATGAAACTAAAACTATGAATGAGCAGAAAATGAAAATGTGATGTTCTACATGTCCATTGCACATATTGGTTTTCATTCCAGCCCTCACAGTTATACGCCATTTATAATTTTATGCATAACCTTTTTTACCGCTATTTCCCTTGCAAAAAGTTGATCCAACTTTTGAATTTCGATACTCCTAACCATTTGGCTGTGAAACACAAAGACATGCAAACAGGAAGCGACGCATAATTCCTAAACGCTTGATGCTAGAGCAACCTATTTTCATATACATGTTTGGGATGGGCCCAGACATGTGTCAGATCACATTTGGTCATGCTCCATCAAACTTATATGCTCGCTGTCAAATGATTAGTGGAATCCAATAATGGAGCAATATTTGCAATATATATATATTCTTTTTGTTATATACCTTCTTCATAGTGATAGTGGACTGCATTTCCCTGTTCAACCACCAGGTGTCATCATAACTCTAGGATTTTAACTTTGTGTTTGTGATTTGTAATGGACCGTGGGCCAATCTAACATCACGTGTCCATGGGAGGACTATGTTAGGCATGATTGCTCGACTTGTGATTAGCATCTACATAGAGGATAATCCTCAGTGTTAGAGAGCAGTTTCACTACATGTAATTAATCAAGTAGTTTAACTACATTTTGCAGTGGCTTGGTGGTAGTGCTTGGATAGTGGTTTTTAGTAGTAGATAGTTCTTTTTAGTAATGTAGTAAAGACAAAGAAGTACTTTCAAAGTAACTTTAGCAAACAAAACTGTATTTCTCTTGAGGTTAGCTTTGCTGTAGTTCAATTTATTCCAATGTGAAATAGCTGGTAGCTTGGCAAACTCGACTTTCAAAGTCTAGTGTCACCTCCGTCTCCACTTTTCTCTCTCATCTTTCCTTCTTTCCATTTGAGATGATTCATTACTTTTTGGTCCAAAATGTGAAATCTATGATCTGAAAAACGTCATTTGAAACAAATATTGGTACTATTTGAGAAGATAGTAGGAAGGCTTTCAAAAGTCATGTTCCGGTCCGAAACATTTTAGAACAAAAACACACCCATTGAAGTTTCAAGACGCTCACAATCAATACGCAAGAATCTGGCACTTTGTTGTTTGTGTCAATTACAGGCTATTGTAGCCCAATTAGATGGAGGGTGGAGGGAGGGCTGTGCCAGAGACTTGTGTAGGAGATAAATTAAATTGCTGTTATTCCTAGTGGAGGTCAATAGATTATTTGATACCTGTTTAAACCTTTAAGCATTCTCTCTCTCTCTCTCTCTCTCTCTCTCTCTCTCTCTCTCTCTCTCTCTCTCTCTCTCTCTCTCTCTCTCTCTCTCTCTCTCTCTCTCTCTCTCTCTCTCTCTCTCTCTCACCTCCTGTTAAGTTGCTCCATCTGCTGGGTGGATCCTGAGCGGGGAAGGCTGTGGTGACACTTGGCGGCCTGGCTCGGTCTCTGCCAGGTTGTGGTCCGGTTGATGTGGTCTACGTAGAAAACTCTGCCGTGGCTGTCGATGCGAGCCTCCCAATCTAATAGCAACAGGAAGACATTGGGGGGGGGGAGGAGGGTAGATAGTTGTATCTTTAATGTCAGCAAACGTTGGCCATATTTCATGTTTTCATCTGGAGACAAAAAAAAACGTACAACCAATTTACAACCACGATGGAGGCTTACACATGAGAGCAGGGGGTGCCGTGGTGGACAGATATTTCACAGGCAACATTTCAGAATGTTCCAAGCCACTTTTCAACTGTTGCACAATGAGACTGACCCAGTTTCTTTATCCACTTAAACTTTTCAAGCAAACATTGACTTGAATCATATTGAATTTTGCCATTTCCATTCAGCTTTTCCAATTTGATCCATCACAGTTAGTTAAACAGTTACCCATAAGGAGAATAAGTGGTTACTCTTGTTATTACCCGTCTAAATATCAGATTGAAGTTGAATTACCCAAAAACTATGATAATCCCAGTCCCCCAGATTTATTTTCCTCATATTTGGTCGTCGTCCTGGAACTATTCCCACTACTTTGATCAAAGAATTGACTTGCAATAAACAAAGTAATATTTAAATATTTAGATATTTAGATTAAGATTAGATAGGCTGATCAGTGGGAGAAAAAAAATTAGACAGATTATGATACAACCACACCTAAGTCCATTCTTTCAGTTCCATTAAGTCTGCCTTGAGGGAAAGACGGGCAGAACTTTCATGCAACCCGACAAGCTAATTGGTGTAAAACATCAGTTCCGATAAACCAATCGCACCTTGGGTGAAAACGAAAGGTTTCAGGGGGGCAGATTGTGTCAAAACGCATTAACGTTACCATGGGTTAGATGAGCCCAGAAAGACCCACACATATGAGAGAATCCGAGATGCTAAAGAGAATGGTATTTACACCTATCCGGTCCAATATCATCAACTCAGGGGAATCGGAAATGACAGGGGTCAGGTTGGGACACGTGTTTGGGAAGTTCTTGATAACTAGGGTTTAACCAATGTGGGTTTTTGAAGGTTGATACTGACACAGTTTTGGATTAAACCATGGATTGGTTCTCAAACCTGGTCCTGCAGTACCATGCCCTGCTGTTTTTCTATACTACTAGGTAGCTAATTGCATTCACCTGGCGTCCCAGGTGTAAACCAGCCCCTGATTAGATGGCTGGAATGAAAACCAGCAGGGCGGGTGGTACTCCAGGACCAGGATTGAGAACCCCTGCTCTAGTGCACTTCTGTATCAGATGTTTGAGGGAATAGAACCAGAATGTAAGTGGACCTATAACTGCTTAGTAGACCGATAAACTGCCTCATTTATTGACACATTGAGATAGGGACAAGAAATAGCCTACTGCCAAAAAAAGAAACAGTTTAGCTCCACAGCCCTTGATCAATCTGTTCAACAAGCAAAAAGCAAATCCATTGTTTTTTTTTGCTTACCGCTTCAAATGTTGTTCAATATGATGTCTTGACAACTTCTGATATCATCAGAGGGCAATATGTGTTTTTGAAGGCTGATACTGATATTCTTTATCAAAACTATATATATATAGTTTTAATTTGACCATTTTAATGCCGAAGAAATCACAAAACTACAAGTATTCAGTGATTCTCACAGGATTTTATTCTTGTCAGGGTGGAAAAACCTCTGAAACAGCATTCACACCATCGGACACTAAAACAGATATGTCTAACACTGGTCTTGTGACTGTGAGGTGTTAGATGCTTTAAGTGCCATCCTCTACACACCGCTTAGCTGTTGGAGAGCCCTTGACTAAATCGCCTTGCCATTGACCAGCAGCAAATAAAAATCAGGGAGTAGTGAACTTCACACGGCCTCTCTTTCTTTTTATGTTGATGAATGGTGCGATCCACAAAAGAGCTGTCATTTAGATTGTAAAATGAACTAAATGAAAGGGTTATTTCTGGTTGCATTTCACATGAACTTAAAGTCTTACATGCTAGGATGTCAGATCTTCGCTTCTGGTACATAAGATATAACATATCAAACGCTTGAGAATTGACCCTGAACATCAACCCACAGTTCCATGTCAACTGTGCGACATGTGCACATTTAAAAAAACAACTTAATGACAAACGAAAGCTCCACACTCACTCCTTGCTTGCCATATGTTCATACATCTAAAAGAGACATTGAGTGTTTAACAGCTTATGTTTTATCATAAAAGCCTATAGAACTCCATATGTTGCAGCCTACAATATGAAATAAAAAAGGCTTGTTCATTCAAATTCCTTCCTTTCCAGATGGAGGGTGTATGCAGCTTTATTCTTATTACCCATAGATCCCACATAAACTAACTTAACAATAAAGTTAACAATAGAATCAAAGAGCATTTTTCTAAATAATGACCAAAAAGGAGGAAAGGTGCATCACACTCATATAATACATATCAGTAAACACATCTGCTGTGAGTTTCTATTAATGGGCCTATTTCCAGCCCAGTCTCCCCTCATTAATTCCCTAGGTTCGGGACCCTATTTTTAATAGGCTTTGAATGGCTACTCTACAGTGAAAACCCAAGGAGTCAGCAGGACTATAGGCGCTACCTCCCCCCCTCTCTCTCTCTCTCTCTCTCTCGCGTACCAATATTGTAATACAGTGCTATTCAAGGGGTGGACTCCTGTGAACCGCATGATGGGAAAAAGTGAAAAAGCCTAGGCTGTTAGGGAGAGAGTCCTGCAAGAAGCAACTATTTGTGACCATTAGTGATGTAGTGTGGAACTATGACTTCAAATTGGTGATCATCAGAAGGTAAACAATTACCAATATAGACAAAAATCAAGTATAGTTTCAGAGAAGCATTACTTGATGGCTTTCCTCTTTTTATGATTGTCCTCTTAAAAGACTCCAAATTCACTAAGGGACAAGGGCAATCTGACCTTGCAGCACTGATAGCAGCCATTGTGAAAACTCTTTCAAAGGATTGTATATGTGTTGCAATAATTTACACGGCCTTACCAAGAAATAACTATTTACGTGGGCAAAATTATTAGATTTACAGATAATTAAAATGAGCATTACTATGAGGCTTTATTTATTTTTTTACCCGCACTTTCCACTCACTGTGCAGTTATGAATAGCATGGCTTTCTGATATGGTCACTGGTGACATAGCACGCACGCTTCCCTGTGAATCTGGGCCTCTATCGTCACCAGTTTCATTGCAATCATTAGGACGTACATGAATGTAGGTCATAAAGATTTATATTAGCCTAAAAAGCTGGGCAAACCCTATTCTGCAAATACAAAGATGGGTAAACTGGGTTAAGGTGGATTTACCCTCTACTATTATCCCTGGGGACCATGGATGATATAACAATCGTAGGTGCATACTACAGTAAATGCCCAATGATCAACATAACCGGCCTGGTGGAGTTTGGCCCCCTGTCAGCTGACCTGCCCATTCTGAATCAGCAGTGGAAAAACAGCCACACCTAGAACAGAAACCATCTGACCAGTAAAACCAGCCAACAGCCCAAACAGAAACCCACAATTTCACTAGTAAGCCCTTGGCAATAAAATCTATTTTCTCTTGACTTGTTGAGATACATTTTTATCTGAAGCGCTCATAAGAAAGCTGTGCATGTTGATTGATGATTGGTGCAAAACATAAATTAGGCATGAACTCTTAGAATGGGTAAAGTTGCACACTGTTAATTATTACCAGGATTTCACAACATTTAACAGTATTATTTCACAATAAAATATTGTATTCAGAATTTTATTGTGAAATCAATGTATGCTAGGCCAGGGGTTTTCAAAGTGTAAGACAGTGAGCCTCCCTTCAGAGAACATCAAGTCACCGGGGCCTCCCCCATTTTAATAAAAGGCATAAGAATAATAATAATAATAATTATTATTATTGTTATTATTATTATTATTTAAGACATTTCACAATGAACCAGATAACTTCAACAACACATAGTGTACACAGTGTTTCCCACAGAATTAGATTCTATTTGTGGTGGTAGCTGACCGGTTGGGGGGGCACCCACACACTTTCTTAAATTAATTATTAAATAATACTATATATAAGGTGCTCCACTGTAAATATTTAATTGCCAAGTACTTTGTGACAAATAACAATATATACAGCTCAATTGCTTCACGTTGTGTCAAACACATAACAAAATATATACAGGCACAGAAGAATAGAAATGAGGCTTTTCTTCTACATCTCTGTGTTTGCTGTCAATCTCACCTGTTGCTTCTGCCTAGCTGGCTGCTGTGGGAGAGCCACGTCCGCTTCCTGATTGGGTCTTATCAATCAGACGTATCCTTCCCTGGCGATGGATAGTGCTCCTGGTACCGTGGTAATATGTTGCTGTATTTGCTTTGCGACGACTCCCAATCTATACTCTCCGCCGCGTTTACCGCCTTATACTCATTTGTTACTTTCAGTAACAGTTCCACCTCGTCGTCCATCCAAACAAAGACATCTCTGCTCTTAGTTTTCACCATTGCTGTTCTTCATAACGGTATTTTCTGCAACTAAGCAGAGCAGACAATCTGCTTCCTGTTTACACCGGCACGCGCATGCCCAGTGTAGGTGAATGGTAACGTGATATGCGTTTTTTGGACGGAGATAATTTCTGAAACGGTGCTATAACGTGTGGACCGAGATCGCGAAAACGTATTAGTGTGAATGTAGCCTCAGAGAGGAGGCTATACGGAGCCTACACTTTCTGATTTGTTGAGTGAGTATCTCGATGGCATCAGCTGGAAGGAACGCCAGGCTGCAGCACACGAAAATGAACTCGTTTAACATTATTATGTATGAAACTGCCAATCAGATTTATTTACTTATTAATCGAAGGTGCCGGAACGCCGTTCCGGATCGTTCCGGCCCACTTTAACCCCTGTACACAACCCATTGGTGCGCAATGCTGCTTCCTGACACCATGTGTAAGGGCTGACCCGTTAAGTAAAGTTTATAACACGCTCTGGGAAAAATACACATTGTTCACTCGTTTTAACCCTACCATGGATAGCCTACATAGCCTTCTCTACCTTAATGGGAGCAGTGAGTCTGTGTTTTGGCTGCATACAGACGGTGGATGTGGGGCTGTACTGATGACAGGAACAAGCGCAGGTCGCCCTCCACCTGCAGCCTCGACCAGTACTTGCTTTTAATCAGATGTTTCGTTTCAAAATAATTTGACACGTCCGCTGTCAGGATTATTAAAATTGAAATATTATTAAATTCGATTTTATTCTTTTCCAGAAAGCAGAAATAATTTTATTTTAAACAAAATATTTCCCTGTTTTCTTTTCGAGCCTCCCCTGAAACTCTTTGGCGCCCCCCTGGGGAGGCGCGCCTCACACTTTGAAAACCCCTGTGCTAGGCCATCCTCTTTCATATGACAACAAATTACTGTAAAATTTGAACTGCACTTGAACCGCGCAACATTGTGGGATGTGGCGCGACTCTGGTTTGAAACCATAGTGACTGCAAGTGATACGGTAACGGCGCCAACCAAAACAAGAAGAAGTAGTGATACTCCATAGTTAATACGGTAAGTAATTCACCCTCCATTTTTCCCCCCGTAACAGTTACCTTAGATAGTTGTGCTTTCATTCATACGGTTTGCTGGAGTGTGCTGCTAGCTAACGTTAGTCTATGGAGACACCTCCACGGCTAAATGTGATTGCAGACAATAAATACTGAAAATAAATACATGCTTAGGTGTTATTGCGCCAACTGCGAAACATTTGTCCGTAATATATTTTCATAACAGTTAGTTAGTTAAATTTGTGTGTTTCCCCCCCCGATCCCAGGTTTCCCTCGTTTCCTCGCAGTGCTGTAACGTTACGACGGACGCCAAACCGAAGGCTGCTGCCTTCCAGCAATTGGGAAAAAAAGGAGGCAACGTCGTTAGCCTAAAATAATAGAAAGATTGTTATACTATTGGTTGTTTGTTGCAATGAGTGAGTGAATGAATGAACCAATGATCTTTTGGATCACGGTAACGTTCATTTATCCTCCACTTTTTGATGTGAAGCACAAGTTAGGGGGCTAACGTTAACTTGTGTCATGTTGGTTGGCTAGCTTGCTAGCTAGCAGCCTCCACCTCATCGAGTCATGTTTGTCAGGCTGCGTTGTTGTTGTGTGATGAAAAAGCTACGGTCAATTGTATGTACCACCGGGATGTTGTGAAGATTGTAGCGGGGATAGAACTGGGTTGACTAGACGGTGCTTTGAGCACTGCCCGCTGTGTTTGGAGCTGTAAGGAGCATTGTGAAAGCGGACCTACTCTACTGTAGGGTGACCAGACGTCCCCGTTTTCCGGGGACAGTCCCCGTTTTTGGTGGACTGTCCCCGGCTGGAGCTGTCCCCGGAAATGTCCCCGTTTTTAACTGTGCGTTAAAAACAGACCGCAAAGTGAAATAATATTTTACATGGCAAGAAAGACCGGGCAGCAGAGCCTACCGGTTGACGTCTCAATCGCGTTGTGCTTGTTTTGGCCAACAGAGGGGGCTGCTCGCTAGAGCTATATATATCACTCTTCTTCTTCTACTAACTATCCCCAAACGTCGTTTCAAGCCAGGTAAATTACAATCGTTTGACATACTAGCTAGTGATGTTATAATGTCAAAATGTATTATATAGCTAGATAATAGGGTTGAGCCGAATACTCGGCTGAAACTAGTATCCGGTACGGATAATGTACTTTTTACGAGCACGAGTATCATCTGAGTAAAATTTGTCAATATCTGTACTCGTGATGAAGGAAAATCCTCATTGGGTAGCTGTGTCCACATCGTTCCGCGATAGGCCAGCCACACACGGAGCTGCTCTACTACACAGAGCCTATACATAGTTCACTGCTGCTGCCGCGCCACACAACACAATCTTGCCATCGTCACAGCCACTCTGTCCACAGGGATTAACAGCTCGCGACTCTCACTGCTTCTACACCGGTTAGGTTTTCTTCCATCGGCTTGCTCCTACCTCGGTTTGTAAAATATCTAAAGTCAGCCGAGTTACTTGGAGAACTTGGCTCGTACCGGACGCGGTGCTTTTGACAATAATACAGTCGCGAGGCTGAATGCATATTTCCATGTTTGATCGCCAACACAGGCTGTTTGCATAAATCACCCAGGTTCACACCGTCAGTTCATTTAAAAAAATAAAATAAAACCAGAGTAACGATCTAGGCTGCAAATAAATAACAGGCTGAATCTTGCATTGTGTCTCTCTCACTCACTCACGCACACACACACATGCACACCACATAATTAACATTGTGTTTTACTTTGTGTAGAAATAAAAAATACCGCCCCCCAAAAAAAATAGTAGTAAAAAAAAGGTAGTTAAAAAGCCCTTTGATCACACACACAAACATCACACTGTTTCAGGCTGCAACAAGGTATTTTGAGTATGAAAACTCTAGTTCATGCATTTTACTTCATGTGTTGTGTTCATTGATTGAAGTTTATTCATTCAAGTTTATAAAAAACTTTTCATGGATAACATTAGCGTAATGTTTTCTGTTAGAGAGTGGAGAGGAGGGAGAGGAGGAAGACTGGATAAGAAGAAGAGTGAAGGAGATAGAGGAGGAAAGGTAAAGATATGATTACAGAGCCTGCCAATTTATTATTCCAAACAATGTTTTGAGATAAAATACAAAAATGAGGCAAGCAATGGGAATCTGTTAAGCAAAGTATTTTATCTTATAGTGTACTATTTATTATTAAAGATTGGAGAGGAAGGAGAAGAGAGTGACAAGGAAAATTTAAGGGTGTAAAGAGAGTGACGGTGAAAAGGTAAAGAGAAGGAAATATACAGATTAGGTTGGTATAAGTATATTATGAAGTCACCAATCGCATCATCATCTTATTTCTTTATTATGTTTAGTATTTCACATACTATTGTCTCTGTTTTTTAAAATTTTGCTCATTTGCTCTATTCTGCTCTTATTCTACCCAGACTACCAGGACCACTGAATGGCTGTCTGTCGTGTTGCTGTAATATAGTGCTTGCTAGTGTTGTCTGTCACAGTGTGTCAGTCTGGTAGTGTTGCTTGTCTGTCTTCTCTGTCTTGTATGTATACCTAATTAAATACACTGTATTGAACCATTGTAGTTTGACCATTTTCTTTATTGTGTGTTCCATAGTTTCCATAGCTTCACTCACCATGGTACTGTAAACTATGATTTTCTGACATGGTTTACAAAGTTACTTTGTAAAAGTTAGCACCCAATTTTATCAGTCGGCCTGCGCCATAGTTTATTACAGTACAACAGTGGTCAAAATACATGAAACTGGAATTGTCCCCCTTTTTATTTCATAGATAATAACATTGCATATTTTAATGATATATTGACCGCCGAACTGGAAATGTCCCCGGTTTTCATTTCATTTCATTTCAGAATTCTGGTCACCTTATTAAAAAAAATAAATTGTGCATGCGAGTCACTAACCAATCACCACTAGAAGTGCAGTTCAACTTGACTTTAATGACAGTTTTGTTCCATCTTGCATCAGTTGTGGAAAATTCCATAGCAAGGCAGCAAGTAGAGGGTTGTGCAGCATTTAGTGAACTTATTTGTAAGGGTATTTCAGTTGGACTAAAGTAATCTACAGCGTTAGTCATCAACAGCTACCATCAGACCTGATGGTTGGTGGAATAAAAAGTTAATTTTTTAGCTGTGGTTGTTAACCTGCTTAGTTGTCTGGTGTAGATGCCGTGTATTCTGCATAAGTTGTATGTACTGTATATAGTTTGAGGTGCACTGGTTGTCCCGGTTCCGTATACTTTGAGAGTTTCCCAGTTCTTTTTCCACTTTTGACCAGATATTAGCTACTTACCACCCACAACCAAAACTGATTTTGTTGATAGCTGTTGCCTATTTTACGCCCCTGCTAGCCAGATCATTTTATGCCTTTCCTCAGCCATTTGGTGAACAATGTTCCACTGTAAATTTAGTATGTGTGAGCATGTGTCTGAGACAGTTATTCAGTTTATTCAGCACACAAAGCTGCAACACTCCCAATTATCACTATCAATGTGGTGTGCCTGACTGCTCTCGGATGTACCACAAAGCCACTGTATTGAAAACACATATGTATAGAGACCACAAAGGACCAGGATCTTCTCTGCAGCATTGCAAGCCCTTAAAATTTCTATTCAATAACTTGCTAATCGGTGTCTTGACATGTTTTCTTTTCCAATGTTGTAGCTTGTCTCCATCTTTTAACAGTAGTGCCGGTAGTTGGTGTATACAGTCAATGGTTTTAGAGATTTCAGATTGCTTTTTTCCTGCATTCCAAGGTAGGCAATTGACTTAAATTTGTTTTGGAACAGTGTGAAAACCAAATCTGAGAGACTTAAAAATTGCGAGAGCAAGGCAGGGCTTAAAGTTCTCTGGCGTGAGGTGTGCAAGAGACCATCAATTAGATCAGTAACAATGGTCAGTGAGTGGGTCACAGTTTGTGAAAGCATTCAATGTTGCTGAACATTGAAATGAAACATTCTTCTCTTGTTCATTCAGCATTCCACTTCTTTACAATAGCGCATGATGGGTATCTCTGTTCATTTCAGGTGACATGATGAAGCCTAGGGCTTGGATGCTGTGCATTGAAGGACAAGTGGTGATAAGACCACACGACAACTTCATCAACGGGATAGCTGCAGTCTTCGCGAGCTACTACAATTTCAATCTGCAGTATCCTGAGGATGGCTTGTGCACTCTGGAGTTTATCCAAAGGTATTGTAACACTCAAATTAACATTGTACTGGATTGCTTGCTTAGCCTTCTTGCTTGATAAACCAACTAGCTTTCTCATCTTGCTTGCATAACATACACTCACCTGCCACTTTATTAGGTACACCTGTTCAACTGCTCATTAACGCAAATATCTAATCAGCCAATCACGTGGCAGCAACTCAATGCATTTAGGCATGTAGACATGGTCAAGACGATCTGCTGAAGTTCAAACCAGCATCAGAATGGGGAAGAAAGGTGATTTAAGTGACTTTGAACGTGGCATGGTTGTTGCTGATAGGAAGGCAGCAGTAGCTCAAATAACCACTCGTTACAACCGAGGTATGCAGGAGAGCATCTCTGAACGCACAACACGGCAAACCTTGAAGCAGATGGGCTACAGCAGCAGAAGACCACACCGGCCACTTTATTAGGTACACCTTGTACCTAATAAAGTGGCTGGTGAGTGTATATGCTTCTTCACTTGGCATACAAGCTTGCCTGCCTCCTATGCTTTATTGGTTATTTGATTTTTATCAGTGCTACATACTCATTGCTTTCAGTCAACGTCTGACATTTCCAAATTAAAATAAGCCTTCATGTGACATAAGCAAACGCGCCACAGGGCATTTAAACATGCAAGAACATAGTCACGTGACATACCGTTTTCACCAGAAGAAGCTCTATTAGTAAGCTAGCGTAACAATTTCTACCTAAACGAAACACAAATCAAACACCGAGCAACTGACTGAGCGTGTAGCAAAAAGCATTCTGTCTGAACACGGTGCATTCCCGCAATCACAGCGCTCCTCTTTCATTTCACACTATCCACACAAACGACGCCTCAAATGAATACTGAGATTCCACAGATTCCAGCAGTGTCCCATCACTGTATGACCAAAACTCACTGAATAAACAGTTGAAGAACAATAAAAACAAATTTGGAGATTCCGCCTAAACATACCTCTACTAAAACCTCTCTAACTTTGCTCTGCTTCATTTTATTAGCATTAGTCTTGGCACATGTAATGTTCAGATGTTGTGCTATGGTTTCCTAGAGGTTTTGGGCTGCAACTGCATGTGCCTTGGATAAACGATGCAATATATAAATCTATGTAAAACTGAAAGCTGTTGTCTTGGCTTATTGTTTACAGGTGCTTCTTGGGCATTAACCCTGAGACGGGCTCCAAATCGAAGAAGAAGCAAGGAGGGATCAACCCACATGTGAGCACACTTTTGAGAAAACTGGTGTCGATGTAGACATAATGGTGTTAAGATTTTCTAAAAGGACTTCTCTAATATGAGACACTCACATAGAGTCCGTTGAAAGTGTTCTTAACTTCTGAGGTTTTGTATGTTTTGCTTTTGCGCAAAAAGATTGTTTTAAAGATTGTTTACACTGGGACCACTGAAGTTGAACTTTTATATGCATGGCTCAAGTTCTCAGCCACCATGCCTGATTTCAGGGATAGAGCAGTTTTAAATTCATATAATACAGGGATGTGATTTTTCCGGATTAATCCGGAATTCCGGATTTTCCGACCTGAAAATGTGACCCATGTGAATCACGCAGATCCACTAAAAAAAATTGGGGTCGGGGGGGTGCGTTATGAGCTGCCCGAGTGAAATGGAGAGGATTTGAGGACATCTATAAGCTGAAGTGCGTGAAGATTTTTTTTTCATTTCCAAGTATCCACGAGGATGTTTGTAAGCGTTCAGCTCAGCTCGAGCTCAACATGCCCAATTCCACACCTGGTACCCCAGTCGCGCTCATGCGTCAGTACATCGTCACTTGACAAGAACGTTTCGGATCGGATAATTCAGCTATGTCAATCCTTGTGATATGTCTAAAATACAGGTCTACTTTGACTTTGTTGTCGAATGATCAATCAGATGATAAGTTATTGATTGATTTTCACTTATCGCTGGGTCCCATGGCTTGCCATGATGCTTGTTATTTCACTGTTTTTATGTAGCTAAATTACTAGTGTTTTGCGTATCTGCAAATTTAGCTTGCTAAATTAATAAACTGTTTTACGAAGCGAGATTAGTGCGTTAGCGATATAACTTTGAATTCCGGTATTTTTTATAACTTGGGGAATTCCGGTATTTTTAAACCTGGGCTCTATGTGTACAAATTCGTCATTTATACCGCAAAATACCCACAAAAAGTTTTGGAATTGCTCCGGTAGATCGCCTCAGTCGGCAGTCGCGGAACGGGTTGCTATGGCTGCAACGTAATCTGTTGTGGCAAGTGCGCCGATCAAAGTACGTCCACTAAAAGTGCTTGTTTTTGCCATTGACAGGCTCAGATTGTTATTCATGTGTCTGACAACATTACGGAAAGGATCGCTACAGAGATAGACCTTTGTTGAACCAGAAACCTTTGTTTAACCTCTTCATGCAACAACTCACCTCATCTTTCAGATTTCAGAGCGAGACTTCTCCTTGAGCGAGACTTCTGTTTCTGGTTAAAAAAAGGTCTATCTCTGTAGCGATCCTGTCAGACACTTCCAATAACAATCTGAGCCTGGCAGTGGCAAAAACAAGCACTTTTAGTTTTACCATGGTAAAATGGTAATTATTGTATACATAATTTACCATGGTACAGGCCCTATTTAAACATTGTTAAGGTTGACTAGTACAGGCCATAATTTCACTGATAGCTTTAGAATTGAGAAACTGCATCCATGAAACTTTAAAGGGGAATTCCGCTATTTTTAAACCTCTGGCTCTATATGTACATATTTGTCATTTATACCCCAAAATAGGTACAAAAAGTTTTGGAATTGCCGGGGATCGCCTCAGCCGGCAGTTGTGAAACGGGCTGCTATGGCTGCAACGTAATCCGTTGGGGCAACTGCGCCCGATCAAAGTACGCTAGGCATAAAGAGTAAAGTGTGACAGTGTTTGATTTAGCAAGACCTCACTTAGGCAGCCTGAGGGTGTGTTTTAAGGAGAGGACATTGAGGACATAATTGAACTAGTTCTGAAAATAAAAAAAACTTAATTTACTACTTAACATCTGTCTCTTATTGATCTGAGTATATTAAATATAATTTCCTATATATTTAAGTATATACCACAGGCCTTATATGATATTATGCTGTCACATTTTTTTTCTCGACTTCGGGTAGCTCTCTTTTGTGTGTGTGTGTGTGGGCTGCGCCGCGCCGTGCTCTGCGCTCTGTATATTTTCATGCTTTTTTGTCCTTTGCCAATCACATGCCTGATAATACTTAATTCAATACATTGTACACATTTCCTCCTGGACAACTTTTCAGGCTCACAAATCTTTTTTGCTTTAATTCCTGTATATGTTCAAAAGATATTGGGACAAGAATAAACGTTTATGTGAGCAGTGTTAAAAGCACAGCTTTGCCAGTTGTGTATACGGGGGTATACATCAGTAGTGGCATATTGATAAAAGGCTGATGGAATTCTCCAGGTAGCCTAACTACTTGAGGAGTTTAACCAGAGATACCAGCCCCTCAAAGACCCTCAAATCATGGTTCAAATGTTTTAAATACTGACCTGGGTAATTGCAGAAAGTTTTACAGTCCAATTGGGCATTATGTTCCAGTTAATTGCTAACAAAATAGGTATGTGTACCATCTGTTATTATACATTTTAATGTGCCACATTAAAATCCATTTTGGATTTAGTTTTTATCCAACATATATTCAAATTTCTCTATTCCATCACAGCTAGTTTTAATTGATAGTGTAATAATTAGATAACCATAAAATGTGCTGTGCAAAAAAAATAAATCCCTTACTATACCTCAGTAGGTTTTTGGCCAAATTGTGGATACTACCTCATACTACCTTCTGATATTTCTGGATACAGACATTGTATTTTTATTGTATTTTCTCCTGCCAAATTTCTGTATTGTAACCAATGGGGAAAGGGAAACCCAATGAAAGTTGCAGTATCTGTACCTTCAGCGATAGTGGTGGGAAGGTGTTTTTTTGTTTATTTTTCCCCCATTAAAAACTTGATTAGTGAAATTCATAACTGAACCATATATACAGCACCAGTAGAAATTCATAACTGAACCTTTAACACCATGCTTTTTGATACCTTGAGTATAGGGCTTTAAGAGATACTGCTGTGGTTCTTTGTTCATTTGAAATGTAGTTGTACTTGCACTTGAACTGCTGAATTAAAAAGATAAAATGGGTATTGTCTTTGTTTTCTTTGTTTTTTTTATTGACCAGATGCAAAACATGTGTAGGTGTGGTAAAATCACAGTTAACAAGTCAAATTTACAATATTTTACAGTATTATTTAAAAATGTAAATTTACAGTAAATTACTGGCTACTGAGTTGCATTACTATTACAGCAAAAATGTAAAAATACAGGCAATTATTGTAATTTATGTACAGCAAGATACTGTAATTCCACAGCTACATACTGCTATATCACAGTAATCCCATGGGCATGGCAGCTGTGAAGTTACAGTATACAGTTGTAGTTTTATTGTAATTTACTGTGAAATATTTAAGGTAAATTACTGTGAAGGTAATGCAACTAGTAGCCAGTAATTTACTGTAAATTTACAGTCAAACATTTTACAGTGCAGGGCTAACTATGCTAAGCTACATAACCTAACATAACCTTTTTTTATGACTCCATCTCTCATGTTTAGGGGTTGGTTTGTATTTATACACTTGATTACGGCGGTACACTCCGCCCGGTCACGTGACCAGGAAGGTACCTGGCATACTTGAATGAGTGTAAGAGAGAGAAAGAGAGGAGCTTAGTGTTCCCAAGTGACGATCAAGCTGTGAACCGACTGTCGTGGAGCAGCAGCAGCCTGTACACCTCAACCATGGCGAGGTGCGTATGGAGGGAGAATGATGGGAAACAGAGAGGAGGTGGAATACGTTTGGAAGACACATGGCAGCATGCACATGAATGAAACACACACACACATACACAAGCATGCTCACAGCAACCAAGCTCTTGCCATGCGACTCCAGAGTAAGACTGGGAGGTGTTGGTGCTTACTTGGAGGTAAGGCTTGGTCTGTGGCGGCAGGGAAATGGTTAAGGTCATGGCTGGGCCTCAGGACTGGAACGTAGCCGACAGGAGGAGAGAGGCCTGAGCCTATGGGACATCAGAGAAACACAGCATGGGGATGGATCACCATAAAGGCTGGGGACACACTATACAACTGAACAGACTGTGGAAAAGACTGGACATCACGTACACTTATGCTGGGGGACAGAGAGCGAGGCTTTTAAGATCCTGACTGATTGAAACCCATTGCATAACATAGATTTTTAGTTTCTCAGTGGTAATTACACACACTAGATGATTAGGCGAGGATAGGCTATCAAACACTTAACAATAATCCTGCTGACTCCCGATACATCACTGACTGCAGGACTTCTAATGTCCACCCTGACACCAATCAAAGCATCACATCACCTCACTGGAAATTGGGCTCTCAATGGTTATTGGCAGTCGTGGAATCAATTTCCCATCTCCACAAGTAGAAACATCATCGCCGTGGGTAGAAATGCCTTGCCACGAGTGAAAACATCATCACCTCAGGTAGAAATATCATCTTAACTGCGGGTAGAAACGGCATCACTGCAGCCTCTGCTCTGTACCGACCCGCCAGTAGAGAGCAAGAAACACGATAAAAACAAGTTTTCATGCCACTCAGCCCCCCAACGTTTTACAAAAACACGAACTCTTGAACTTGCTGCTGTATTTTATTCATTCTATGGCGCTCATTGAGCTTTCATTGAGTGTTTGAAATAATGATGGTGGTCCCATTTGGTCTGAAGCTAGATTCTTTAACCCTCACAGAATATGAGGTCATCTGTAGGACTCACTGAAAATCACTTTAAGGCAATTTATTGTCCAGGAAAGGGCTGAGTGAAAATTGCAAGTCATATACAAAGTTGTGATAATCTGCTGAGTGACATATGCCCTTGGATAATTTATAAAGAATGGTAGATTGTCAAAAATGTTAAAATTGTAAATTCCTGGACAGATTTTTCCATCTTTCCTTCCTTGCCTTGACTGTAGAACTGAGCAAAACATTTTTATTATTATTATTATTATTATTATTATTATCACTATTTATTTGGTTTTGAAGAAGCAAGGAGATATTGCGGGAAGTGACTGAAGATGGAGGGAGGAGGGGAAATTATGGTTGGTGATAGTGGAATGAAAGGAAACTTGGTCAACTGCAGAAATTATACATTTGATTAAACATCAAATCAGATTTATGTCATATCATGAAACAAAACTTTGTCCATCATACAGGCTCAGATATAATGAATAAATATCTGTAGTATCAAACCAATACATTGTCTTTGATAAAGCATCAGACAAGATGCTAATCAAAACAAGTTGTATTTGTCAAACCATAGGTGAAATGGAATAAGATTCAAAGACTCAAAATATATGTGTATACCAGGTTAAGCAGATTAAAAAAAAAACTAAAAAAAACCTCTTCCTCTCTCTCCCCATCCACTTCCCAGTCCCCCTCATCTCCTCTCTGTGTTGTGTTTTGTTTCAGGTCTTGTCATCCCAGTCATACCCACTAGGTTTCCCAGTGTGTTCTGCCACTACACACCTGTTCCACATCTGCAATCAAATCAACCTCGCTCCTCCCTGCACCAGCTGCGCTCCATTACTCATTAGTCCCTAGCAGTGTATATACCAGTCTGTCTACAACCATGTAGACAGAGCACAAATAAGACCACAGAACAGCGGTATTAAGAGTGCCTATGTGCGGTCGTGCCTCCCACTGTACTAATAAGAACTCTTCTAGATATACACCGATCAGCCATAACATTAAAACCACCTGCCTAATATTGACAACCGGTGCTACTGTCACCGGTTGTCCTTCCTTAGACCACTTTTGGTAGGTACTAACCACTGCATACCGGGAACACCCCACATTTGGAAATGCTCTGACCCATCACAATTTGGCCCTTGTCAAAGTCACTCAGATCCTTACACTTGCCCATTTTTCCTGCTTCCAACACATCAACTGCAAGAACTGACTGTTTACTTGCTTCCCAATATATCCCACCCCTTGACAGGTGCCATTGTAGATAATCAATGTTATTCACTTCACCTGTCAGTGGTTTTAATGTTGTGGCTGATCGGTGTATGTGGATTTACATGGTGTCCTGGGGCCTGTTCCAAGAAGCGGGTTTAGTGAAAACTCTGAGTTTGGTAACCCTGAGATGAGGGAAACTGGGTTTTCCGTTCCAGAAAGAGAGGTAACTCAAACTCTGATTCAGTTACCATGGTAACTGACTCTGTGAACCTAACCTGCTCGCTGGCAGGTTTTCTTGAACAAACCCTGACTTTCTCCCTGTCTCCTCCCTCTGCTGAACCTGAAGCAGCTGTCGGACATGGCGTGTCCTTTCCTCGGTAACCCGATCGATATTCAAACGGAAGTAATTCGCATAGCCTTATGTCGGGAGAGGATTTTGAGACCCCGATTAGATGTTCTATGTCCAGGATGGAAGAGCTGTCCAAGATATAATATGCTGTTTACACTTCACGGATTAAGCTACCACCACCCCGAGCAGTCAAATAAAGACACCTTTCATTTGGTCTTCTTTATTTCCTACAAATACAAAAGCAACAGTTAGTATTTTTATATTGTTCCAACAACACAGTTCACCTGTGACCATGCACCCACCTCTAACTTATGTTTGAGTAATTAAATTTCTAGATCTGCCTTTCTAATTTTCCACCCCAAGTACACCATTTGAAGTAGCCTATGTCTGACCCAGACAGCTTAGTTGGTAGAGCATGAGACTCTTAGGCTCAGGATTGTGGGTTCGATCCCCACATAGTGTTAACTATCATCTTTGTAAGTCGCTTTGGATAAAAGCGTCTGCTAAATGACTCTATTGTAATGTTTTTATATTTCATTTTCAGCTGCTGTCAAGTGCGCTTTGCGCCCGTGGGATTGCACCTAAATGAAAAAAAAATGTCCAATACTATTCCACCACTTTCTCACATGTAGGTAATATTTTAAGAAAGTGTGGTTAAATGTTAAATGAATACACTACTGCATTCAAACGTACGCATTGACTCGGGCAGCGATTCTTTCCCACGCCAATTCCCTCTCCTTTACGACCCTTCTGCTTGCTGGTTGCCATGGTGAATCGTAGTATCGGACCTCCATTGATGATGGCTTTTTATTGTAGTCGCGCACACGCTTAACTCAAGGTGAACATACTCAAAGTTGATTGAACTAACTCAAATCAGCCGTTCTGGAACCGAAAACTCAGACTTGGCCATCTCGGAATTAATCAACTCAGAGTGCAGGGTTAGACTCAGAGTTTGCTGAACCTGCTTCTTGGAACAGGCCCCTGATTTATTGTGTGTGCAAAATAAAACTTTGTACTGGCCAGTAGACTTCCTGGGGCCTGTTCCAAGAAGCAGGTTCAGCAAACTCTGAGTCTAACCCTGCACTCTGAGTTGATTAATTCCGAGATGGCCAAATCTGAGTTTTCGGTTCCAGAACGGCTGATTTGAGTTAGTTCAATCAACTTTGAGTATGTTCACCTTGAGTTAAGCGCGTGCGCGACGACAATAAAAAGCCATCATCAATGGAGGTCCGATACTACGATTCACCATGGCAACCAGCAAGCAGAAGGGTCGTAAAGGAGAGGGAATTGGCGTGGGAGAGAATCGCTGCCCGAGTCAATGCGTACGTTTGAATGCAGTAGTGTATTCATTTAACATTTAACCACACTTTCTTATAATATTACCTACATGTGAGAAAGTGGTGGAATGGTATTGGGGAAAAAATATTTTCATTTAGGTGCAATCCCACGGGCGCAAAGCGCACTTGGCAGCAGCTGAAAATGAAATATATCATTTAGCAGAGGCTTTTATCCAAAGCGACTTACAAAGGTGATAGTTAACACTATGTGGGGATCGAACCCACAACCCTGAGACTGAGAGTCTCCTGCTTTACCAACTGAGCTGTCTGGACCAGACATACTTCAAATGGTGTACTTGGGGCGGCAAATTAGAAAGGCAGATCTAGAAATTTAATTACTCGAACATAAGTTAGAGGTGGGTGCATGGTCACAGGTGAAATGTGTTGTTGGAACAATATAAAAATACTAACTGTTGCGTTTGTATTTGTAGGAAATAAAGAAGACCAAATGAAAGGTGTCTTTATTTGACTGCTCGGGGTGGTGGTAGCTTAATCCGTGAACTGTAAACGGCATATTATATCTCGGACAGCTCTTCCATCCTGGACATAGAACATCTAATCGGGGTCTCAAAATCCTCTCCCGATATAAGGCTATGCAAATTACTTCCGCTTGAATATCGATCGGGTTACCGAGGAAAGGACACGCCATGTCCGACAGCTGCTTCAGATTCAGCAGAGGGAGGAGACAGGGAGAAAGTCAGGGTTTGTTCAAGAAAACCTGCCAGCGAGCAGGTTAGGTTCACAGAGTCAGTTACCATGGTAACTGAATCAGAGTTTGAGTTACCTCTCTTTCTGGAACGGAAAACCTAGAGTTTCCCTCATCTCAGGGTTAACAAACTCAGAGTTTTCACTAAACCCGCTTCTTGGAACAGGCCCCTGGTAGATTGCCTCTGTGTGTCATAACCCCGAGGTTGCAGGCTTGTGCTACAATGACGCTCCCCACAAATGACGCAGGCAGCCGGTTTAGCACTGTAGTAAGTTTTAGGCGACTAAACAAAGTCTAATCAAGTGTTATTCATTTTACAACCAGCCTTGCAGAATGGCAATCATTTTCTACGGATAGTTCAACAATGGATCGATTTGAAAAAACTGCAGGCAGAAATGCAACAGGTGCCCAGGCAGCACAAGAAAAACATAAAAGGAAGAAATCGCGGAAATGTTGTATACGTCACTCAGCTTTATAAATAAATGAACAAATTGAAGCGGCAGAGAAAGGGAATCACGGAAGGTAATGCTTCCGTTGGTGGAGGAGTTGGCAGATGTGATGTGGCAATGCTCGGAGTACCTATGGTTTTACTTTCAAGAAAAAAGGGGGAAAAGAGGTGCCTGTGCCATGAACGAAATGTGTTATTGTTTATTGTGAGAAGCTGCCTGAACGCACAAGTTCAGAAATGTTCAAAGTGATTGATAATTTCTTCAGGGACAATGACATAGCATGGGACAAATGTGCTGCACTGTATATTGATAATGCAAGAGCTATGAGCGGTGATATGCTATGAGAGTCCTGACCTTGCAGATGTGTTTGACGCTGTGGCAAAAGCTGTCAATTTCATCAAGAAAAGGGCACTGCGGACTTGCCTGTTTGCCTCAATGTGTGAAACTATGGGCGAGAAGCATAATGCGCTGTTAACACGGGTGTTCAAATTTCTGATGACCCAAAATCAAGTGGCGCTACCTGCTAATTTCTCTGACGGTGCATGGATTACTAAACCGGCATGTCTCACGGATGTGTTTGCTGAGTTGGACAAACTGAACAGCTCCATGCATGGCCATAATACACGTCACTCAGCTTTATAACTAAATGAACAAATTGAAGCGGCAGAGAAAGCGAGTCACGGAAGGTAATGCTTCCGTTGGTGGAGGAATTGGCAGATGTGATGTGGCAATGCTCGGACACTTGGAGGCATTCAGCCGTAATTTTCAGAAATACCTTTAAGAGGCGGAGTATTGGCGATGGGACAAATTGAGGATACAATTTCCTTTCAAGGAAAATGCCACAAAAGGCTCAAGCTTGACAGATGCTGAGGAAGACCAACTCATCAAGGCCTCTCATACAGTTCTGGATCTATTGCCAGAAAGACTTCCCACAGTTAACCACAGGCAATGAGGACCCTTTTGGCTTTTGGCTTTTGCAACAACATATTTGTGTTGTATTTGTGAAAGTGGATTCTCCTCCCCGACCTACCTCAAAAGCAAATACCGTTCAAAACTGAGTGTTCTGAGGCTCATCATCTAATCCGTAATAAAAGTATTTGTATCAATAAATCATCAACACAGTAAAAAAATGTGTACAAACAAATTAAAATAGCCCAACCCTGTTCTAGACCCACAATTTTGCACCGAGGTTCAACAATCATACAGGGAGAAATCCATTGTAGAAGAGGAAGACATACCAATTTCTCCACCAACAATATCCAAGATAAACCAGAATGCAATGCACTTGAGTAATGGGTGCCGCTCTCACTTTTTGTCGGCTGGAAAAAGTATTCGGTCCGCTATCACTATTGCTATCTCCACCTACATGTATAAGCCACAGCTGAACGAGTTCACACCCCTTCTCTTGGGGTAGCCCTAACACTTGTTAGCTAGTTGGATAGGTAATAGAAAAAGAAATGTTCTAGTAATGTTATTGAATAATGGGGATGGGTAATCCCTGCTTTTTTTGTCACAGATCAAAAAAAAAATCTAGTTCAAAATCATATTTTCAACTCAACATAAAACACAATATAACACTTTTTAATAAAAATAACCTAGTTTGAAGTTTCTTTTTCTCTTTTCTCATTTCAGATTGCATGAGAAAGATCATTAGAACTCTTCTATTATTTTAAAGATGCTATGTGCAGCATTTAAAAACATCATTGTCAAATTAATTGTGATAGCTTTGGATAAGTACTATGAGACCAAATGAGACCACGGTTGAGAGGATTTGTTGTCTCTCACACCAGTGGTTTTGTTAGTGCTAGTGTTTCTCAAAATTTAGACCACATTTCCCATAAACCCTGTTGCTTCCTGTCCCCCTCCCCGTCACTGGCATCTTTGACTTTATTGAACATGTTGGAAGTGATTTTTCCATCTTCCTTTCACTCCTTCCACCATCTGTCATTACTAGAAACTCTTAAAGCTTTAGCTCTGCTTGTGCAGAGCACCCTCTTCCTGTTTCGTGCCACAAGCAATCAAGCAGGTTTCCCGCCAAATCCGAGCTGGTGGCACACAATGTAAAATGCAGTGCTAAGGGCAGTAGAGGTAACCATACTAATGTTTAAAAATGAATGTGGCAAAAATGTAGTATTGTGACTAACTCTTCTTGTAAAGTAACTAAGTAATGTTTACACTTCTGACCTTTGCGATGACCCTTCACCTGAGGGCCACTCAGTCACCTTGACCCCAAGACATACGGTTGAATATGAGTGTGTGAGTGTGTGTCATTGTATCTTCTTTCCTTAGACGGCATGTTCCTATTCGCTACTTCAACCCAGTTCTTCTCTTTCTATTTATCTTTCTATTCACCTCCATTCAGATATCATCTAAAAACCAGTGCAGCAAAGTTCAACAGGGACTGAAGTGGTTTCCAGAAGGTAATCCCCAGGAAGTTAACATTTTTCCTCACCGTTGCCGTTCCTATCGCTGGGCCCCGCCACAGCCGGCTCCCCTTGCTCTCCTCTCCTGGCCTCCCTCCACCTCCCTGTCTTCCTCTCCACTCCAGTTCCGCCCGCCTCCCTGCTCTCTGGGTTGTGGACGGAGTCCGGTACCGATTCGAAGGCGCTGTTCTCCTCCTCGTCCTCGTCCTGGGAGGAAAACACGGTGCTGCCGGAGAGGCGAGTGCTGTCCACTGAGGAGAGGCGGGTGTGGCTGCAAAAGCGACTCCTCCCCTCGTAGCCCGAGTTGCTGTAACAGGAGGTGCTGTAGCAGGAGGTGCTGTAGCAGGAGGTGCTGTAGCAGGAGTTGTCGCACAGCTCGCACTCACTTTCGCCCGGAGGTCTGGAGCTGCTCCCCACACCTACCCTTCCTCCCCTGTTGCTAGAATCGCCTTCCTCGCTTCCCAGACATGATGGAGAGAGCCTCTTGTCTCCTGTCTCGCCTCCTCCGCCTCTTCTCTCGCCCTCCAGGAGATGGTTAAGCTCAGAGAGGCGCTCGATGGAGAGGCTGCGGGGTAAGGAGCGATGGCAGCAGGGGCCGGGACACTTTGGGACCTGGAGGAATATACAGAATAAACAGGAGCAAACATTAGAGTGATCTGCTTTTTCCATGGAACAGGCTGACCAGGGGAATCAGCTGTGATTCCTTATTGATTTCATCTATTAAATCCACTTCAGTCATGAAGGGGAGATGGAGATGAAGGAGAGGTTAAAGAGGGCTTTTAGTCCTCTTGACAATTGAGACATTGATTGGGCACAATGGGATGCAACTCAACGAGAGGAAGGAGTTCCTAATTTTTACTGTCAAAGACCATCAAAGACAAAGAATTAAAAGGGCTTTTGTTGCCCTATAACACAAACAGATTTCTGCCTTTCAAAACTCACTTTCTGGCCTGTACTCCCCACCTTTGGAATTTCATGACACTTCCAATCCCCCCCCCCCCCACCAGCATTTTCAACTCCTCAACAATGGCGTATTCCAGTAGTTTGCATGGTGATGTATTACCGCTTCACTAGACATTTCTGTTGGATCGCTGCTCTAGTTAGCTTGCGTACTCCTCTACATTGTGAAAATGTGACTTTACAGGCCACCATAGCTCAAGGGGATGGGAGGGGTAGGAGTGGGGTCTGTGCTAGAGACCTGTTGATGTTGCAATTCCCAGTCACTGATTGATAGAAGTCATAATATATATTTTTCAATTTGCTTTTCTGAGTTGACATTGCAGGCCATACCTGAGAGGGAGACTGGGTTGTATCCTCATCCTCCTCTTCCTCTTCCTCGTCCTCCTGCCCCTCCTCCTCCTCCTCCTCTCCTTCTTTGGAGGTTTTAAGCGTTGGTGATGTGGTAGTGGTCTCTAGAGCGGTGGTGGTACTCTCTCCTTCCCCGGCCTCCTCCTCGTCTTGGCTGGAAGCTCGGGGGAGGCTGTGGAGGAGGTGGTGGATTCGGATGTAATGGGACCGCGGTGTCTCCGGATCGCTGCAGGCCGACGCGATCACGGTCTCCAGCTCAGACACGGGGAGGGAGCATGGGCGGTTCTTACGCCGCATGGGAGCATGGGAGTGATTTGAGAGCTGGGACTGGCAGGTGCAGGGGGGGCAACCCCCCGCCTCTCCGTCTCCGTCTGCCGCCTCCTGTATGGCTGCCTCTGCTGTTTCGACAGCAGCTTCCTCGGATCCGGCGTTTTCTTCAGTAGGAGCCTCCACAGCAGCGGCACCATCACTCTCTGATATTGCTACAGGATCTTCAGAGTCAGGCTTTGACTGCATTTTCTCATCATCGTCCTCTTCTTCCACAACTCCGGTCACCTCCTCCTCAGCTTGGGTTCCAGGCTCTCCTCTCTGCTCCTCCTCTCCCCCCTCCTGCTCTCTCTCCTCAATTCTTCCTTCTTGTCTCCCCTCTCTGGTGTCCTCTTCCTCCTGTTCACATGAGCCCCCAGCCTTTAGGTCTGTCTGGGGGTTGGTGGATGGGTGGGGCTCCCTCAACGTGCTCTCTTCATCCATGGTTCCTTGCTCCACCTCAGGTGTCTCCACAGCCTCCTCCCCCTTCTCAGGATGGACTTCCTCGGGTGTGGAGAGCCCGGCTGGAGAGGCTGGCCGGCTGGAGGTCTCCAGGTGAGGAGTGCCGTCCAAGGGGAGGTCAGGCATGTCGGGTCCCAGGCTTAGTGTGTCATCGTTGGGTACATCAGCAGTGTGGTGGTCTACATCCTCCTGGTCCTCCACCTCAGGACATGCTGGCTCTATGACCAGGGAGACCTCCTCGTCATCTAGAGGAGAACAAGCCACTTAATGAATGGAGAAATGGGATATTTATTTCTTCTCGAAATATTATAATTCATAAAAGGTTCTTATAGGACTGCGAGTGATTGAAAAACCATGGTATGGTTGTGTCAAATTAACCAAAACTAGAGTTAAAGAGAAAGGCCTACTTTGACTACAGGAACTCAAACTTCAACAGAAAATCCAAGTGATCTCGGGGAAGTGCAGTGCAGAATCACCTACACCTTTAACTCTGAATACATTTTAAAGGAGGTGCCTTTTACTTTTTTTTTTTTTTTTTTAAACTCTTTAAATGTAAACTTTTAAAAAGTTTTTATATTAAAAAAACACTAACAAAATAATGGAGACAAGACCAAAGACGTTTATGGGGAGAAGACAGGACCAAAATACAAGTCCCCCCAAATGAAAGAAAAATAATGAACATCCATTTTTTACATCCAGTAAATACCATATCTGCTGATACCACCTTTAAGTCATCACACAATCACCATATCATAAAATCATGGTTATAGTCATGTAAAGGATAGGTTTTCTACAAACTCCATAAAGGGGCGCCATACCAGGTTACATTTTTTGCGAGACTCATGGATGGTGTACCTCAGCTTCTCAAGATTTAAGGATAACATAACTTCCTTTACCCACTGTAAGAAAGATGGTGCCTTTTACTTTTACGTAAGTACAACAGAATATACTACTCTACTGAGCAGAATTACTTGAGTAATATTTTGTTGACTTGGTTTAAAGGGGACCCAAAGTTCAGACTACTTTCCCATAATGTGACTGATACCTTGGAAGGAAGAGTAACAGACTATAAATACCAAGGGATTTCTTTAATGCTGTGCAGAGGGAGCTAGCGGCATTGATAAAATGTCTGCCTACGTTGACAGATGATGTCTGATGCTAAATCTACCTGGGTGAATAGAGGAGGTCAGCTCAAAGCGGAACTGCAACTGGCCACTGACGTGATCCGTTGGCAACCTGCGACCCAGAGAATAACTCACCACCCGATCCCTTCAAACGGACAGGGAGAGCGAGAGAGAGAGAAAGGGGAAGACAGGCAGAAAGAGAGAGAGATAGAGGGGTAGGGGCAGAGAAAGGAGTTGAAAACATAATAACAAGTGAAAAAAGTATTAAGACCAAAACTGTATGTATGTACTGTATGTATCGTGCGTGTGTTCTACCCGATGGCATGTTTCTCCAGCAGCCTCTGGACAGGAACAGAGAGCTTCCCCAGGAAGCGCTTGATAATCGGCCGACTCTTGGCAAACTTGTCCTTCACCTCAATCTCCAGGACATCAGTGGGTAGAGACACAAAGTTAAACCTCTGCACAGACAAACACAGAGGAGAAAGTAATAAGGGTGAGGCTGTCATTGGATTTGGCTTGATGTGTGATTTATATCAATCAGTGTCGTCCACCTCTGATATGATAGGTATGATGCAGACTGTTTGATTACATATTTACTGTAGAATTGATCAATTCTACTGGTTGGTTGATAACAATAATATTATCATCAGGCTTTTCTATTGTGACAAGAATAAGATTGTGGTGGAAACACTGAATACTTTATTTATTTTTTGCCATGAAAATGGTCAAATTCAAGCACTTTCAATCCAAAAATAGTAATATTTGCTTTAAAAATCTGCCTTCAAAAACCAGTCAGTTGAACCTCATGCATAGCAAACTTTTTATTCTCATTTTCTGATAATGTGTGGGCTTCCTACTACTTACTATACTTATATACGCATATAGACTTTAAAACTTGTCTATTGTAAGTATTAAAAACACACAAAGAGTAACAATCTAAATAGTTGCTACCAAGACATTGTCTGGTAATAATGTTGTATCCAGTCATTTAAAAGGTCTGCAATGTGCTTCTGCAATTTAAAAAACAAACAAAAAAAAGCCAATGTTTTCTGTGTTGGTCTTAAGACACAGGCAGAACAAGACCTGTCATCCAGACCATAAAACACCAATGATGTCCTGCCTCCGATTGTTGCAAAGCTTTGATTGACACGTTTGAAGGTTAACAGTCCCGCTATTTGCCACATTAAAAAAAGGACAGAGAAACCCATCTCGTATTATTTTCATCCAAGCTTGATTTGATTAAACAATTGACTGCTATAATATTCTGGAGCCGTTTGTTGTTGTTAATGTCAAACTGTCATAATGGCTGATTGAATCTGGTTGTGTTTCTCCTCCTGGCCGTACCGGAAGTAAATTGGAATTTCCAGTAAAAGCATTTTTGAATTGAGAGCTGAAACTGCACTCCTCATTCCCCAAAATCCTGCTGGCCAACTTCAAACTACCCTCCCTCCTCTTCTCATTTTAAATCTCGCCACACTGTCGCTCATCCCTCTGCAGCTCAAAACTCACCTTCACCTCCCCCACATCCCTGTCCCTGTGTTCCTATACCGCCACCAGAAAAACAAGGGTTCTTCCAAGGGTTCTGGGTTGGGTTTTTATACGGAGCCATAATGATTTACAATTGTAAAATTAAAAAAAAGGTAAATCAGAATAAAGAACCCAGTTTGGTGTTATAATGAATGAAACATGATGCTACAGAGAGCCTCTCTAAGAGTTCTCTCTTATCTGCATACAAGCTTCCCTTATTCCTCCTTCCTACAGTCTACTCCTCTCCTCCATCCTTCCGTCTACATCACAATCTGACCCTCTTCTCTTTCACCAAGGTTTGACTTCCTCCCTCCTTTCCCCTCTTTCTGCTCCTCCTGTAAATTATTCACTCGAACTCCATTTAATTCTCCTCCTTTATCGCCCTCCGTGCTCACTTTCTTCTGCTCCTTTTGCCATTTGCCCATTTTCTGTCCCTTTTTCTATCTCTTCAGCACCGCCACGCCATTTCATTTCAGTCCATGCAGCCAGATGCATTTCTCCTCCTCTGATTCTTGTCCTCTTTTCCTCTCCTTGCCTCTCCTCTCTCATTCTCTTTTCTTCTCCAGCACTGGGATTGAATACTGAACATCAAAATCCCTTTCAATTTTAGATTAAGCGCACCAAGACACACAAAGACATACAGCAATTACAATCACCCACAGAGTAACACTGAATATAACCAGACAATACACACACACACACACCAACACACACACACGCAGTGACTGACTGACTGTTAGTGACTGAAAGTGCAGCTGGATAGCAAGCAAGTCTAGCACAGGACTGCAGCTGAAATCTATTGTAGCAGCCAGAGCTAACACACACACACACACACACATCCCATACAATGCAATTAGTCTGAGGTCATTGAGCTCTTTGGATAATGTTTCTATCTTTATTCTATTATATTGTTTCTATAGCCTTGGCCATTTCCTTCTGCAAT
Organism: Hoplostethus atlanticus; assembly: GCA_034670405.1. NCBI lineage: Eukaryota > Metazoa > Chordata > Actinopteri > Trachichthyiformes > Trachichthyidae > Hoplostethus > Hoplostethus atlanticus. Next base: position 599,734 of record JAXDDX010000100.1, read on the forward strand.
GACAGTATATTAGAGCAGAGCAGAGTAGAGTAGGTTAGATTATATTATGTTAGATTAAATCAGAGTATATTCGATTAGGTTAGATTAGATTAAATGATAGTAGATTAGACTAGATTAGACTAGACTAGACTAGATTTGATTAGACTAGATAAAATTTGATTCGATCCAACTTTAAAGATCCCTGTAGGGCAGCGGTCCTCAAATCTGGTCCTCGGGGGCCAGAGTACTGCTGGTTTTCTACCCTACCAGGTAGTTAATTGCATTCACCTGGACTGATTAGACAGCTAGAATGGAAACTACCTGGCAGAATAGAATATACATAAAAACAGAGCGAATGAGGGTTATTAAACATAACATAACAACACAATTCCATAAGGCTATTCCAACACTCATATTCGGTAGAGATGTATGAATGAGAAATGTGCAAAAAATGTATAGATTCCAGCACTGAATGACTGAGCAAAGGATCAGGATTATTTGGCCCTGGACTTTTCTCGGTTGCATTCCTTAAAAACACTGCTTTAACATTGTGTGCATATGTCCCTTAACTAGGTTGAGTAAAATATTTAAAATTAAATCAAAATTAAATCAAATTAAATCAAAATTAAATCAAATTAAGGTCAAATCTCAAATAAAGACCAAAGCATTAGCTAAGTCCTCTTTTAATACTATCAAGGAGGATTAGGGTTGTTGTCCTTGGTTCTTTGATTCATGATTCACATGTTATACTGTACTGACATGAGATCATTGGGGTATAGACACATTTTTTAAGATGTCAGCGTAAACCTTGGTGAGCCCCTTCTTTGTCATGGTTTCAACTAAAGTGTACAGTTTAATGATGATATTACACTTAGAGTGACAGTTGAGTTGCAGTTGATTGAATTGTATGTGCAAAATGTTCTGAAAATTCTGGTTTTGGCGCAATCTCTTATCTTTTCACAAGCTAAATTAAGGCATGTACAAGGACTACATGTACCATATTGCATGTCATTCTGACTTAACGTTCACGAGAAGAAGATATTTTAAAGTTTTAAAAAAAATTGAGAATTGCTAAAAAACATTTTGATGCTAGCAAACCTGTTCAGAATGAGGAGATGCATCTGCAAAGTTAATAATAATAATAGTAATAGTAATAATGATCATAATAATAATAATAATCATCATCAAACAATCTACATCATATCCATCATATTGGAGGTAGATAACACTGACTAGTCTGTATCTTGTTTTGACTAAAAGGCCAATATCGGACCAATATATAGATATATTGGTCTAACCCAGAGTAAATATTTGCAAAGGCTAAATGTCATCACTAATTTACAGAATAAGTGAGCCAACAGCAGCCTATACCTGAAAGTTACTTTCCAGCATCAACAGCTTACCAGGAATAAATGTTTCCTCTTATGACACATTATGTTTTTGGTACTAACAATATGTCATGTTTTGACTATTTAATGATTCAGATCTCCTTCCCAAAATGACACAGGCTACGGTGTCCCATTAGGGACGTACAGGACATTACTGCCAAGCAAGCCAAGCTACACTCAACGCAGGAGCTCTTTTAGAAGAGGAAAATGGCTTTGAGCTGAGTGGATGCTGCCAAGAGGGACACTGCAGTAAATTACTCTATGGAGGCCCCTAAGGGACATACTAGAAGAGAGGAGAAACTATGCAGTGGTAGCTAGCTATGGAGCATCCTGAGGCATACACTGTACCATTACTAGGCTGAAACATCAGAGTTACAGCAGAGTCTCTAAAGTAAGCTATATGCAAGGCTGAGCTATGGAAGCATTATGCAGCACAACTGATGGATATAGCAATAGGAGCTCCTGAGGGACACATAGAACAATGGAAGTGAGACACACTGCATCTTACTGTAGCAGCAGTTGGCTACGCTGCAAAACACGCAGTATATTTACACTATGGATGACATGTATGGCACAAACACTGCAGTCACATCATGATAAAGTCTTCCACGGTGGTCTCTGAGGGACAAACTGTAAAGAACAGTGATATGAACACTTCAGCCTCTATTTCCAACAATCAATGGTGCACAACACAAAACGCAGTCAAAGGCGCATGCAAACCTTTATGGAGATATTGATATTTCCATTAATGTTGCTCTCTGTGCATCATGGTACATACTGTGAGTTGTTGGATGACTGCGCTTGGACTGCACTGCTTGATTGTTACCGACACATTCCCTTACTGCGCCTCTCCTCCCACTTAGGTGCAGTCAAGTTCACAGCGAGTCACCAAAATACCAAACGGGCAAAGACGAGAAAAAACCTGCGTATTCCTTGATGACAATGCCCCTTCGCCGGTGCAAAGCCCCATAATCTCATCATAGTCTCGCAGCATTTCTTTCAAAGCATCAGACGGCCAGGTGACTTCTGAAATGTGGACAAACTGGTAGTCAATTCAAAGCTTGATTAGCCTCAGAACAGAATATACACTATATGGCCAAAAGTCAGTGGACACCCCTACTAATTATTGAGTTCAGGTGTTTCAGCCACACCCATTGCTAACAGGTGCATAAAATCCAGCACATAACCATGAAATCTCCATAGACAAACATTTAGAATGGGTCGTAAAGAGCTCAGTGACTTTAAACGTGGCACTGTCATAGGATTCCACCTTTGCCACAAGTCAGTTCGTGAAATTTATGCCCTACTAGAAGTGCCCCGGTCAACTGTAAGTGCTATTGTTGTGAAGTGGAAGTGCCTAGGAGCAACAACAGCTCAGCCACAAAGTGGTAGACCACGCAATCTCACAGAGCGGGGCCAACGAGTGCTGAAGCGTGTAGTGCGTAAAAATCGCCAATCATCTGTTGCAGCACTCACTACAGAGTTCCAACCTGCCTCTGGAAGCAACATCAGCACAAGAACTGTGTGTCAGGAGCTTCATGAAATGGGTTTCCATGGCTGAGCAGCTGCACGCAAGCCTCACATCGCCATGCGCAATGCCAAGCGTCGGCTGGAGTGGTGTAAAGCACCCCGCAACTGGACTCTGGAGCAGTGGAAACGTGTTCTTTGGAATGATGAATCGCGCTTCACTATCTGGCAGTCTGATGGACGAATCTGGGTTTGGCAGATGCCAGGAGAATGCTACCTACCGGAATGCATAGTGCCTACTGTGAAGTTTGGTGGAGGAGGGATAATGGTCTGGGGCTGTTTTTCAGGGTTTGGACTTGGCCCCTTAGTTCCAGTGAAGGGTAATCTTAATGCTACAGGATACGAAGACATTTTAGCCAAATGGGCGCTTCCAACTTTGTGGCAACAGTTTGGGGAAGGCCCTTTGCTGTTCCAGCATGACTGTGCCCCTGAGCACAAAGCAAGGTCCATAAAGACATGGTTAGACGAGTTTGGTGTGGAGGAATTCGATTGGCCTGCACAGAGCCCTGACCTCAACCCCATTGAACACCTTTGGGAGGAATTAGAACGGCGATTGCGAGCCAGGCCTTCTCGTCCAACATCACTGCCTGACCTCACAAATGCTCTTTTGGCTGAATGGGCACAAATTCCCACAGACACAATCCAAAAGCTTGTGGAAAGCCTTCCCAGAAGAGAGGCTGTTATAGCTGCAAAGGGAGGTCCAACTCCATATTAATGCCCATGGTTTTAGAATGGGATGTCCAGCAAGCTCATATAAGTGTGATGGTCAGGTGTCCACTGACTTTTGGCCATATAAATCTTTCAAATCAAATATTAGTTTCTGAACTGCTCGGCGGGCTGTTCCAAGCCAGCAGTGTCATCTGTGCCATTAGCTTGTCGTCGTCAATAGCAAGTTCAGAAATGACTTGGCAATTTTAAATGTAGGCAATTTTAGTTGTATTTGGTGTTTGGAAATCCCTGTTGAGCCTTCTCGAGGTGTCATGGGCCTAAAATCAATGAAACATCAATGATGGGAGGAGACCACTCGATAACCCCAGTGGCATACCCACACACTCACACACTCAACCCTGTAGCATTTAGATTAGGTGGCTAGTGAATGTCGCTGCCTGTCTGATGGTCCTGCACATTTATGACGGTGTAACCTGATGTCCTCTCTAGTCACCATTTGTGGGTTAGTGCATCATTCTTTCTGACATTTGTTCCCCCTTTTTATATATTTGTCGATTTTGTGCCCGTAGTTTTATTGTTATATGTTTTATTCTTGTCATGTATGCCTGGCCTCGATACTGTACCCCATCATGCCTGTTGTTTACTGCCTGTTGTTTACTGCCTATTGTTTACTGCCTGCGCTTCTAGCGCCCGGTTAGGTGTAACTAGTTTTTGTGCTTTTTCCTGTATGCCTTTGCCTCGCCCGTGTATCATGTCCTGCCTGTGTCCTCGCTTGTCGACTGCTGCTTATTCGTCTGCCGTCTTTGTTGTCTATGTTCATATGTTGTTTTGGATGTTTCTTTGCTTTTAACATGCTTTTTTTTATCTTTTAGCCCCTCCCCACTTTCCCCTCAAGCGTCTCTCGTCGCTTGCCAGGCCGCCATCTACCTAGGTCCGCTTCTCAGGGGGAGTTCGATTTTGGACTGATTTTTGAAGCTTCACATTTTCTCCAAGACACAGAACAAGTAGACAAAAAACATCAAACAGCATCTACTAGACTAGACTCCATCTACTAGATTAGTTGATGGAGATAAGGTGGAGTGTCCTTCATAAATACAGCTTATTAATAGGTGGGGATCGTATTTAATTATCACAGTGGAAGGACGGAGGGGTAAACATATTATCAGATATAGTTGATGGTTGTGGACTGTGTGCATTCGAGGATCTCCTGTGGTGTACCCTGGGGGACAGAGTTTCAATCGCATCCTCCCACTCACCTCAGACAAATCTAATGGGTTTGTGTCTTTGTGTTTGTGATTTATAATCTGGCTAAAGCAGATGGTAAATTGGGAGATGGCAAGAACATGGCAAGTGGACTTACCCCTCCCAGTCCAATGTCAATTGGGCTAGAGTTTGGACAAACACTACACCCTTCAGAAACCCAAACAATCCGAAAGCTCTTTTTGTCTAAATAACATTTATACGAATGGTCTGGGAATGCTCAGAGGTGCAGCTGTGTCTCATGCGTCATCTCAGATGCTGTGCATAGATGTACCCCCTGAGCCTGGCTTATTGTTGCTTAATGATGATTCTGCACATAATTCAAATTTCAAGCAGAGATGTATTCTTCCTGCAGCTGCCAAAAAAGCTGTTCATTGGAAATCACCTTATTCCCTGTCATTGCCTCAGTGGTTACTCTCCTTTAAGGTTGTTCATCTTGAAATGTCGCTCCGATGCAAGGTGCCAAAGAGGAGAATATGAATATGTGGGCCGGTGTACACAAACATCTGGAATCTTTGATTAAAACAACTTCAATTAGTGATGGGGCTGTGTGGAGCGGTTACTAGCATAGCTGCTCTTTCTTTCTTTTTTTATCTTGAACTCAGTCACTGCAAGGATTTAGATGTATAATGAATTCTCTGGGGCTCAGTGATATGATATTTATTTCAACATCCTGACCGCTATGCACGTATGCGGTATATGTATGTAATTGAAGCTGCTGTTGTCTTTTTCTTCTTCTTTTGTGGATGACTGCTATTCCATATCAATATACATGCAGGCTGAATTCTGAGGTCTTGTGACTGGGGATGAGGATATGGGGGTTTCTTTGCATGGGGATTCGGGTGGGTTTAGGGAAAAGGGAGGGGCGTAACAGTCTGTCAATTTAATTTGCCCTTCTGATATACAGTACATGATGTCTTGTCTTTGCTTTTTGGAATGTCCTGTTTGCAGAAATGTAAACCTTTTCAACATAAAATCAAAATCAAAATGTTTGGAACTGAAAATACTTTTGGATGATTGTTTGTTTAACATTTATGAATTTCTTTTAAAGGTGTGAAGCTCCCTAGACTAAGGCAGTTTGCCTCCTTTTCCTGTTCAGCCACATCAGGCTGCTGATACCGTGTGGGAGATGTTGGACCTGGTTTCGTGGGTCTATGAAATGAATGAGTCAATATCTCATGCTAAGAAAGGTTTTTAACTGTACACAGCCGACACACAAAGTGTTGTGAAAGTAGCTCATTGCCCTTGGAATGGAATCCACCGTGCGTAATTGGGCACAGACATATATGAAGTAAACCAGGAGATCAGAGGCAATCAAGGGGAGCTGCTGTTAGGGATGTGGCTGGAGCCCCCGCACAACTAAGAACCAAGCATATCATACCAAACAGGATGGGTTTTGACAATCAGTATATCTTATCAGTATATCAGTGTGAAAAGCAAAAATCTGCAGTGAGTTGCATTTTTTCAATTCCAATCTGGACCAACCTTTTGAAACATGCAACATCTGAATGCTCAAAAAAAAATCAAATATGAGCAGCAATACAGAATTGAGCATCAAAGCCTTTGGTGTGAAAGCAGCCCCAATGTAAGGGATGTGTGTAATTTTGAGGTGGTTTGAATGTCATAAGATAGATAAGACAAGTCAAGCACACCTTAACTAGACGTTAATGTAGATGAGGCACTTTCTCATCGTTTCCTCTTTTCAGTTACTTTTTCCTCGCTGAAACGCTATGTGACGTCACCCAGGTTTCAAACCATCCCAGCACTGCTGTTCGCTTACTCTCTTTCCTGCTTTAACGCGATTTCTTCTCTCTACAGTGCACCTAATCCTTTCTGCTGCACACAATCCTCCTCTCGCCTCCATCTTCTTATTTCTCTCTCTTCCCCCACATCCCCCTCTCCATTTATCTCAGCCCTTCTCTGCCATCCTCAAAAACCTGCCTCTCTACAACAAAATCTGGTCGAAATGAACCAGTAGTTCCCCTCCATTCTCCCCACTGTGAAGGCACTTAAGGCACTTAAGGCTCAGCGACGAAAAGCGGGAAGATTGTTTGTACTGAGGCGACTGTAACTGTATGAAGCAGGGCGGGTAGCTGAGTAATCACATCTGTGACCCCCATATCTTTTGGAAGTATAAAAGCGATTTCAAGTCAAAAGCACCCTGAGTCAGTACTGTTTTTTTGTTTTTTTTCCCCAAGTTGGTTTATGTCTGGAATGAATCCAACAGTGCTGCATGTAAATATTATGCCTAACCTTGTTGCTTTGCCCGTCATAAATAAAGCTGAAACAACAACTGATAGTGACTGGCTGCTAGAAGAGAAAAATGAAAAATGTATTTCTGGCGAATAAAGTGTACAAAGTCTTAAAATGTTTTGATACTTGGCAGTATTGATTTAACCTCACAGCAGCAAGCTACTCTGGCCGAGGAGGAGCACATGAGCACATCTGAAAATACAAATATAATAATACAATAATAATAATACAAATATCAGTGGTATCAGTCATGCCACTAATCTACTGTGTCCTTCACATAATTAATCCCTGCAATTCAGAATACAATACAATACAATAGGATTGGAGGGTAATGAAGCCTAGGTTGTAATGAACGTAATAATGACGTAATAATGACGTAATAAAATGACGAGATCTTGAATTTTCACAAAGTAAATGCGGTTGGATTACAGTGATCTACTGCTGGAACCCAATAAGCGCTGCTGATTGGATGAGCGCATTCTCAAGCTTTCACCAAATCAAATCCCTATCTATTGTGTTGTGTGTAACTGGGGATCTTGTGGCTTTTTGCCCTCCCAAAAGCCCCCTTAACAAACACTGGGAAAAAACAATACAGGACAAAAGGCTAACTTTACTGAAAAAGGGTAAGAATTTGCTAGTATCCGGCCATCGTCATAGTTTCCAATACATTCAGAAATAAGGTTCAATACGAGGATCACATTCCCCGCTTAAATTTATGAAATTACTAAATGATTGCAACACGCCCCCTCTGCATGTCCCCGACTAAAAGCTCTCCACCCGCCTCCTGGTGTCTCACCTTAAGGAGACCCGGCCCTGTCAAGCAACGTAGCCTCACATTCTGTTTCCATTGGCATTGAGGCTTTATGGTTCAGTGTAAAGGACAAGTTACAGTTCATATCCACTGTTAGATAATGCACTGTCTGTCTCTGTCTGTGTGTGTGTGTATGTGTTGGCAGGCGTGGCTCCAGTCTCCGGCTCCTCCCTGCATCATCACCTCATCCCGATCACCTGCTCTACCCCGCACACCTGCTATCCATCATCTCATCACCACCAGCTTAAGTACCCCGGCTTTTCATCCACTCATCGCCAGATCGTTGTTTGTACTTCTCAGTCAGTATCGCTTCTCAGCCGCTTTGTAGAGGTTCTCGCAAAGTTCCCTTCCTGCTTACTAACCCTGACTCCTCTGCCCAGGTCCAGTCTCCTTCCCTACGCCCGTCTGCCGACACCTCCACCGTTCGTCTACCCTGCCTGTCTGTCTGTCTCCTGGATCCCTGCTTGTCGCCCATCCGCCTGTCTGTCTCCTGGATCCCTGCTTGTCGCCCATCCGCCTGCCTCCCTACTCTGCTCCCCGCTCCTGCTCCAGCCCTGCTTCCCCTTGCCATCCCTGCATTACCTTCCTGTGTGAACTATCTCCCAGTAAACCTGGTTTTGTTCCTAACTCCGTCTCTGTGTTCTGTGGTTTGCACTTGGGTCCTGTACACGATCGTAACAGTCCTTTCCACCAGTCCCCCTTTTACCTGTTACATTTAGTATTTTACACTTTGCCTGTATATAGTCATAATTATCAGTGGTGCCACTATTGATACTGTATAAGTAATTGGACTTATGTTTCTGGTTGATCAAGCATACTGACAATTCTAATCTGAAGCGATGTCTTTACCTTACTCCACGACACCATCGCTATATATCAGGGGACTCAAACCATGTGCCATGGAGGGCCGAGAGTATGCAGGTTAGCATTTCAAGACTACACCATGTGATTTTCTCTGGCTGAAGGTGAAGGTGCTCTCGGCTCTGGGCCCTGTGTGGCACATGGTTCGAGACTGTCGACATATTCATCACATCATTTCTTTATTGGCAAAATGTGCTCTGCTGGCTCACGCATGGACATTGCGTGAGCCAGAGTTTTTTCTTTCAAGTCCTACACTTTAGACTGTACAAGTAAGAGCTCGGCCACGGTCGAAACCCAGCAGTCGGTCCTTTCAAAAGGAAGCCTGTCGGCAAGATTACAGAGCAGCCGGACCACTTAAAAACACCGGAGTCCTCCTTTCAAGCTCCTCTCAATGCTAGGGACGAAACCCGATGTGTACAGACAAGGAGAACACCACTACAAGAAGCACAAAGGTACAAACATACTCACACACATTTTAGCGATCCTCTGCAGGCCCCAGGACGAACTGATAACAACCTTCACTTGTTCTCCTGGGAAACTGCACTTTGTTCAAAGTGAAACTTGTTCTCCCTCTTGCTCAATACCAGCCAGTAACTTTGAGCTGAACTAACTTTGAGCTAATTTTGCCTGTGAAGCTGACGTAACCTCCCAGAAGGTCGATTTGACAGGTATGGCGAAGGACGCAGATGCTATAGGGAGTAATATGGATGCGGAGACTGTCGCTTGGACAATTTAGATCCCTAAATACAGCAGGAGAATGTTTGTGAGATGTTTGAGAATGAGTGTATCTGTATATGTGCGTACCTCTGTGCTCCACTGCGGGTTGATGGTGTTGCAGATGATGCCGGAGCGTTTCTCCTGGCCGTGGTGAGGCAGCGAGGGGAAGATGCTGTGCTTCCCAGGCTGGATGGAGAGCTTCAGGTAGGGGTCGGGGTTGAAGAACATCCCCTTCTTCAAACCCACTGCCTGGAGGTCTGGAGGATGGAGGGAGGCAGGGACAGAAGGAGGTGGGGGAAGTGAAGAAAGGAAAGACAGAAGGAGGAAGGAAGGGATTATTAGGAGGGGAAATAGAAGAAAGACAGAGAGAGACAAAGGGAAAGCTGGCATTCAGAGCTCTGGTTTTCTTGAAGGAGGGCAGAAAAGGGCAGAAGGAGGCAAAGAGAGAGCAAGAATGCTAAAGTGAAAGAGAGAGAGAGCAGGCGAATAAATGAGGAAGAGAGAATGTGAAAGAGAGAACTATCAACTAGTGATCTTCTCTCGATTTCAGTTTCAGTGGTTGATTTATTGTTACAAATAAATTTAACCTTTACTCTTTTTTTAATCTTTAAAATAATAATCTTCACCTCTAGTGGGCGAACAAAAGAAATCTAGACTTGGGGAGCCTGGTTGGGGGAGCGTCAGTGATACAGGGAAGAGTATGGAGGCAGCTAATTTATTGTTATTCTTATGGCAAACGTAGAGATAACACTGCAAAACAATGAGTGTCAATCAGAACTTTAGAGTTAGTTGAGCGGTTTTTCCATTTCTTATTATGATGTGTTACAAAAGAAAGAATTTTTGTTGTTGGATGGTTATCCTCTAACCACTCCTACCGCCCTAAAAGTGATGTTGACCTCAATAAATAATAAGACCCGTTACCATTGTTTTCCACAAGCACAAAGAGAAAAAGGTAGCAGGCTAGGGGGGGTCAGAGGTCATGCCCCTACAGGGAAAAGTGTTTGATGAAAAATACATTATATATATAATACATTTATTTTCATTTATTTGGATACCTTTTTGAATGTGTTTATCTAAAAAAAAAAAAGCTGTATGGTTTACTCTCTAATTTAATTATGATCGTTGAAGACTAGGCACTGGTATGTAAGAAGTGACTACAATAGGTATGAGGTAGATGAATAGATAGTAAACTACAGTAGGCAGATGAAACGCCCTCTCTCTAAACTACACTTAAAGGGGACATATTATGGAAAATGGCTTATTCCTGGCCCTTATACATGTTCCACATGTTATCATTGACCTAAGTAGCCGAGAAAATGTGAAATCTGGAAGTCAAACCCTTTTTCTGTATTTTCCTTTTTCCAAAAACGGTGTCCAAATGGGGCAAGAACAGGCCGTTTCGGAAAGTAGCCCATTTATACGTCATAACAGGCGTTTCTTAACATAATCCAACCCCTCTCAGAGCATGCCCACCCCCAGGTGAACAACCACTCCCATTTACCTTGTCTCAAAATGCAGCTCACGGCAGCGCCACAAGCCGTTGCTTATGGTGCATTCCATTGTACTCGGAAGTCGATAATTCCGAGTCGGTATTCCCAACTTCCAATCTAAATGTGTTCCAGTGAATCGGGAAAACATGGACACCCGCAGCAAACTCATGTTTGTATGGCACGTCTCAGAATGTTACAAGCATCTAAAGAGGACCTACATCAACTACTTCAGCGCCATTAGTGAATAGAATCGGCACATATCACTGAACGTGAACGTTAGTAGTCTAGTACCGCATGCTAGTAAAGACTTCTATCTCGTAACATTGAGCTCAAATCAACCGAATTACGTTACAAATGTAAACTAGAATGACTTGAATGACTTGAATGACTGTTCTATTGCGCCTTTCCTTGTCGGATGTCGTTTTTTCCGAGTACACTGGAATGCACCATTACTTTGCGAACAGTGAAGCTACAACAACAACATGTCTACGGCCAGATACCAACTCTCCAGTTGTTCTGTTGTAGGATGCAGGCAACAACATAGATCCCTGCACAGTCTCCCAACATGCGAAAATGCCAGGACAGAGTGGATTAATTTTATTTTTAACGGCAACGTCCCGGCTAGTTAGCTCTTTTCTTTGTGTGTGATCACTCGTCGGACTGCTTGAGCAACTAGGGCCAGTTCACAGCAGGATTAGCATCTAAATTGAAGCTTGGATCAATTCATACAGTACGTGACCCATCTGCAAAATTGGAATCTGTAAGTGTCACCATGTTTTGATTTTATTTGCAAGTTAGTCTGGTTAGTATATTCGATTGCTGGTTAGCTAACAAGCTAGCGGGGCTAGCCACGGGCTTGTTGGGCGTGGAAGAAGTAAGAAAACTAAAGCTGGAGTCATTAAAAGTAAAGTAAAAGTAAAGTTATTGGTTGGAGTCAGGACTCATCTTAAAGTTATTTGTTGGGACCAGTGTCTGTTTTATAAGTCTGTCGAACGCGTCCGGCTTGGTAAACTTTAGCCACCATTAGTACAATCGCGTTTGGTTGTTTGCGCTGCACTGTTTGGATGCAAATAGGTTGCATTCAATAATACATTGGCTAACTAGCTCAACAAAATTGTTAATCCTAGCTTGTCTGCAAGTTGTATTCAATAAGACCGGCTACAGCAGAGAGCGTCGCTCACAGCGTGGTCTCAGTGTTGGTTCTGGAGCGGCCGCCATGGTTATGGTAAATTTCTGCGTCAAGCTTATTTGTTTACCTTGAGCAGCATGAGCGCTCTGCTCTCCGCCTCCGCCAGGTGATTGGCCGCCTCATGCCGTGAGTGAGGAGTGAGGCGGCCAATCAGAGCAGTGCTCATTACATACAACCTCCACGCCCTCAAAACAGCCTGTTCTTTACAATGGAGAAAATGAGAGACTGAAACACACACCACAGAAGCTGGTTTTAGGATTTTTTTTGATATGGACTTCACAAACATCTTGTAAAGACCCCCAGGAACAGTTTTAAATAGCTCAAAATGAGTAAAATACCCCCCCCTTTAAATTCAATCCTTATTGATTAATGTGCCGTCCATGCCAGTTGCCAGCGCCGTGTATTGTGTCCGATCAAACTGAGCAGGAGCAGCATCACAGTATAACATTGTTATGTTCATCGTATCTCTGAGTGCTGGACACTTTCACTTTCCGTAAAAATTGTCAAGTCACTGGAGAAAGTTAAGTTTTACTTTCGTTTTCACAAAGCAAGGCTCTGAGATTGGATGGATCCAACGGGATCAAAGCCTCTTGCTGCTGCACTGGCAGCACTAAAAACGAAACTAAGTAGCCGGCAGCTGCTTGTGGAAAACCTCAGTGTTTCCTTTTTTTTTTTGGAATGGGACATATTGATTTGTAGATCAGTCAGGCAATGCAGGCGCCTTTACTTGCCTGTATGTTTTTGATCATTTCAAACACACACACACACACACAATGCTGGTATACTATAACACCGCCCCCATCCCTTCTTTGTTAATCTAAACTGATTTTATGTAGTTTACAGCTCTGGAATCCAAATGACAGAAATCCATTGTAGTGACCTCAACAGTAGCTGGTCAAGGGATTTGAACCAGTGACCTTCCAGTCACAAGCCCATTTCTTTAACCTCAGCTACTGTTGTCCCCTTTATGCTTTTGATCGAATCATTTCATAAACCCTGACGAAATGCATCAGTTTCTAATAAATCTTTGTTTTCTGCATTGCAAGTGTTTCTGGAATTTCCTCCTTCCTAGTGTTACTTGCTCAGTCCATGCACCTCGCTAGTGGGTAAGGTTGTGCCATGACAACTATTTCAACCACGTGTTGGTAACCTACCTGAGAGGGAGAAGTTAATGAGTCTCCTGTTGCCCAGTCCCTGGTTGACCTCGGGACTAACCACCGGCTTCAATACCTGCCGACAGAGAGAGGGAGAGGGAGAGGGAGGGGGAGACACAGAGGAAGAGTAAATGAGAGGAACATAAAAGAAAAACATTCATCCCTTCTTCCTCTTCTACCACGTCTTCGCCCCTCCCTCCCCTTGAGATCAACTGGGGAAAATAGCAAAATATTAATAGGACGCAGCAAGGGAAAATTTGAACAGAAATAAGAACATAGCAAATGGGGCTATGAAACGTAACATAACTGACAACATTTCAAGAACATATGAAGTAGAAATGTGTGAATGAAAAGTATGGAAAAACATGAGTTATGGCATTATGAGGGTGTGCAAAATGACAGCAGTAGAAAATACTGAGACAAAGAAAAATGAATAAAAAATGTGTGGCATGACTATACTAAAAAATGAAATACAGTATGAATAAGTGAGAAGATATATGCATTATATACAAATGGGAGAGAATATGAAAAAAAAAAGTGAATTTACAGCATACTGCATGCACATGATATGAAAAATGTGCATCGTATTCACATTCTACAGACGGCCACACACAAAAAAACTATTCACCTTATACAAATACATTCAGTTAAAGGATATAGATAACATGTACAGAACATGCACAATTGCATATGTGCATTACTAGCTGTTCACCTTAGTAAAAGCTCCAGATCGAGGAACCGTACAAACAGAAAATGTGACAAAGTGCAAGGTGCACTGATACCTGACGTCAGTATCACTATCCTTATTATCTGTATTATCTCTAACATAGCACATTGTGGACGTGGTGACAAAACGTGTGTTACTATGAGCACATTTTTAAATTCACTCTCATGTGTTCAGTTAGGCCCAAGGCATTCCATCTCATTTCAACATAAACGACTTAAAGCTCCATTTTCAGTCGGCTTGATGGCATCCTGCAATCAATACTCTGTCTTCATTAACCTGCCATTGGCTGTACAGCCAGGAAGAGGAAGAGCAGGGGATGGGAAGAGACAACAGTGTGTGTGTGTGTGTTGATGTGTGTTGTGCCAAGTCCATCCAATAGATGTGAGGAATCACTCTTCAACACGGCATTTCAGCTGTAGCAGGACAGCTGTGACCCAACCACACCCACACTGGGACAGTATGCCATGTGGATAAAGAGTAGGAAGACGCTGTAATTCCATACCTTCGGTCAATCGAAATTAATTTGCAGAGCGACGGGACTGTAAACACTCACCGAAAATAAAAGTTGCCATTTTGTTCGAGTTTTCTTGATGCTCCCTTAATGCAAAACCCATCACAGAGTCATGAATGAATGTGGCCTTGTCTTAGGCCGGGCTCACACTAGAGGATAATTGGGCCGATTTATCCCCGATTCGGCCCTCCCGACAATCGGCGGAGTGATCTTGTTCGGCACCGATGTTCGGCACCGATTATCTGGTAATGTGAGCGGTTTACAGATCCAATCGTATACCTCCAGATCTGCTCGGGGACACATCGGGGCCGGCACGATAATATCAAACATGTTTGATATCTAGGATTTCAAATCGGGATGATTACGTCACTGCTTTCCGAGCGGGACCACAATAGCCAATGAGAGAGACAATCTACAAGGACACGGAAGTGAATGAAGAAACAACAACAAACTGTTGTAATGGTGCGTTGGACAGCTGAGATGGAGGAAAGGCTTATCGATATGTGGCAAGAACATGACTGCCTATATAATGTGTCTTCCAAGCACAGGCGCCGGATTAATTTCAGAAGTGCGGGGGCCAAAAAGAGTGTATGTGTGACTGTGTATGTGTAGCGGTAGATAGACCGGAGACTCGCACTAAACTTCTGCGGAGTAACTATAGCTTGCTTGCACCACAGGCTGGCGGACACCGTCATCTCCACATTTGGAGAAAATTACAAACTGTTTGACAGCAGCAAAGAATTAACCGCTCTCTATTTTTGTACCAATTTGCATTAAAGTACCTTTCTCTTTGGCCAAACGATCTAGCGGTCTCCTTTTTGTCTACAATTAACTGTGCAGCTTTATCCGTCTCTATGTCCCGACAACAACCCTCCAGGCAGTCAGAGCCAGCGCTAGCCTGTTTTGGTTCAATGCCGGCGGTTTGACAGTCTCAGCGGGCACAGGGCTGCTGCTTTGGGGTTCTTCTGGCTGCCGCTGCGCTGGTTCTAGTGGAGGGCCAGGCTCCAACGGAGTTGTGGACGTCAGGGATGTAACATTATTAACGTTGAAGTTCAGTTTTGTTTGACTGTATTTTCCTTTCTGATGCACTGGTTCTTTTGTTTGCAGAAGCATATTTGCAATATTGATAGTTAAGGTTAGTTCAGCTAGTTTAACGGCTCACTGTAAACAAGGTAACACATCACAGCATTGAAACTATTTTATTGGTTGCAATGTACACTGTATGCATTTGATTCTGTCCTCTTTGATTGGATTAAAATGTAAATATTCTTCCTGTTTTATGTCTATGCTTTATTTTACCTAATGTGGGCGGGAATGAATGAAACGTCTTTTACCTTACGTGTTGCAATATAGGGGCATTTGAGGGGATACAGTGATTCTTTCTCACTGCAAAGCATAAGTAAAGCAAGTTGCACCGGTTTCACCATGTCAGTCTACATTTTGTTTACATTTACTTCCCCATGAGATCACGTGAGGCGGTGCATTCAGGCTCCCTCTGGCACGATAATCTTAGTAATATCCTCTAGTGTGTGATGCACCATTATTTTCAGATCTTGTAGTCTGTGCGTGTTTGAGATTAGAGAGAAGAACATCTGTGAAGATTCTCCTCATGTGCGTGATGCAACCCGATTTCAAAATCGGTTAGGATTTTAAAACCTGTGGTGTGAGCCCAGCTTTAAGGATAGGTCACACCAGACAATTTTAACACCGATGCGCTAATTTCCTACGAGCTGAGAGACCAGCAAAACTTGGAACAGGTGAACTCCAGAGATCGGAGGTCAACAGCCAATCAGATTTACGCACTTGCATGTTTCCCAACTGATGTAATCTTGAAAAATCTAGTTTGACGAGAAGTTGATTACAGCTATTAAAAGTTTCCCAGTTCTCTACAACTTTTACTATCAAAATGATGCTAGGAGAACGGTTGCATCAATCGTTGGGGTCCATTATAAGCTCTGAAGCAATGTTCATGATCGGGATGATCATCAGGGTGAGTCGGGCCTGGGGGGCAGGAGGGGGTCGGGCACTCAAACTCGACAGTCAGTCAGATTATTCTGCAGTGTACGGACTAAGGATTCACAACGACTCCAGACCAGTTGGAGCAAGATTTTAATCAATCATGGTTCATTTGGTCAGTCCAGTCTGGCCGGGCTTGTGTAGCGTGAAGCAGTCCAGACTCCACCGAGACTGAAACCCGACAGTGATTCTGACAAAAGCCAATGGGAGTTTAGCTAAAGGCGGAGGAAAAAGAGAATGAACCGGTTTTAACAACGACTCCCACACACATAGCTATCATCAGTAGAGATTCTCAATTCCGCTTGCTTCACTCTTGATAAGTAGCATGCGAAATTCCTCATCAATGTTATCCTTGTAATAATGTCTCATCAAAATACATTTGTAATGTAAATGTTAACTGTAGCTTCTCTACCATGAAGCAAGAGCAACCTATTCTGTATTGTATTAACAGTGAACTTGTCACGGCTCCAGCACCGACCCCGGGTTTTCCCTGTGTTCCTACCTCCCTTGTGTCTCCACCTCCCCTGTCTGTCTCTCGTTGTCTGTCTGTGTGTGTGGCGTGGGTGTGGCTCCCTCTCCCGGCCCTGCCTTTCCTCCACACCTGCCGCCTATCATCTCATCAGCCCAGCAGTACTTATACCACGGCTCTTCAACCACTTTTTGTTTTGTTCCGCCAACTACTGTGGTAGTCGCTCTTGCGGCCGCTCTTGAGCTACAATCAGAGTTAAATTCCCTTGTGTGCCTCCGGGCTGTCCTAACTGTGTTTTCTTGTCTTCCAAGATCCCCTGTACTCCTCATTCCTCGTGTCTCCTCGCCGAAACCCACCAGCCTGCCTGCTTCCCTCATTCCTGCTTCACCTGCTTGCCCCAGCTCCTGCCTGCTTCCCTCGCCCCTGCCTCACCTGCTTACCCCAGCTCCAGCCAACCCAGCCTCTGCACCCCCCACCTTCCCTTCACCAGCTTCATCATTAAAAACCGTTTATTCTCTACTCTGTCGTCCTGGTCTGCATTTCTGGGTCCTATACAAACTGCTATCCCTGACAGAACTGTTCTGGACGAATGTCTTTGAATGACAAAATCAGGTAGTGTGTGATTTGTGTGTCTTCGTCCTTGCCCCATCTCGTCGTGTGACGGGCTGGCAGGGAAAAACAGATAATGAAAACAGCAAGCTGAAGATGATAAAGGGATAAAGGAAGTGACAGATGTTTGCACCAATTTATTATAATGACATGCTAATCTGCCTTTATGAATACCAACAATAGTGCAGGTCTTCTCACAGATTAGTCATCTGGCCTACGATGTCAGATTACAACTCGAGCAGATGAACCAAACGACAACCCTCATACAACTGCACATACCATCCTATTTGAGAAATGCCCAAACACTTAAGCCTTTTAAAAATGTCCAATGAACATTATTATTATTTCACATAACATCACACGACATGTACAATTTATGAGCACCCCCTATGCGATGCAGGAATCTTAAATGATGCAAGAGAAGAGAGAGCTTTTACACAGTAAAAATAGCCCTTCCCCCCAGCCGTGACAAGCCTGAAAGAGACAGCCCACATTTACTAAGTGGATCCACATCTGATTGCGGGTTAGGACGTCATGAGTACACACCAAGCACTGGACCTTTGTGTGTGTATGTGTGATTCCTTAATAACACCCCGTGCCTTTATTCTGACAGAGAGGCTGAGTGAACTAATTCAGTTAGTGTGGTGGTGGTGGTGGAAAAAGAGCAGCGATCATCGTCTCATATAACAGAGGAGAGACAATAGAGATGGCAAGAAGATGAGGAGGGGAAGAAGGAAATAGGGAGGAGAGAGAGAGAGGTAGAAGAGATACTTTCCCCCCCACAAATTATAGGTCTGATCAGTGTTGAGTGTGTGTGTGTGTGTGTAGAGGGGGTGGTTCTGAGAGGCCGGAGCTTAATGTTGATCCTACTGGAGAAGTCATGGGCCCGATGCTACGTTCTCACCATATAGGAATAATCGTCAAAACGACTTGACCATTTCACGATGGAACATTCGGGTAATAGTAATTACTCGCTGAAAGGTGAGGTGAAAGGGATTTTCAAGTGGGAAGCTCATATACACTGCCTTTCCTACGACCTGAAAGCAGCATAATTCCACCAAACATCTGTGAAGGGAAGAGCCCACTTGATAACCCAAATAACATTCCTGCTCTCAAACACATCCAACCTAGGCTTCTAGGTACTCGTACAAATTAGTACAGGCGGCAGTTACATTATATCCCGTGTATTGGTAGAGGTTTGTTTCCTCTCAATTGCTGCTGCCGGGGACTTCAACACGTATGCCACTAAATGGGGCGAGACTAGCTTTGCATCCTGACAGGAAATGAAGCGTTGCTGTTGCCGAAGGACATGTGGGGTCTTCGCCTTAGAGTGATGGATTTTGGAGTAATGATCATAAGTTACGCCTCCGTATTCCGAAGTTCAGTCAGGCAAGTCAGGCAAAAATGTAAATGCAGATTTTATTTTGCCGCCAAGGCCCTGTTTGTGATGCTCCATGCGAAGCATAATTTAAGCCAGCCAAAAGTGCGAGCAGGGAGAGATCAATTGCAACCCCTCCAAAACCACAACCACCAGTCAGATGCCAACTACACTATGTGTGCCGGTCGAATACCCACCATACCACAAAGCCAAAATTTGCTCCCATTTTGTATCTGTGAGAAAAGACGCTGTGACGAAATTCAAAGCACCACTGGATCTGACTTGTTTCATTATGAAGCTTAGAACAAGTTCAATCAGGAAAACTACCTGGCTTGCATCTCCTCTCACTATTGTTTCTCTAGGTAGTCTCACACCATTGGTCTGTGCATATAGCAATTATCCAATCAGCTTCCTAAGCAAGGACACACCTTCTTCCCCACCCTCTTGGGGAACCAACTGCCACATCCCTATACATACTGCTCTTCAGCGATTCATGGGGTTCTCATTACACCCCATGACTACTTTGAATCAATTTGAGCCACTGCCAAAAAGTCCATTTCTGTTCATTGTCTAATAAAAGCTTTATTTCAAATTTGCAAACTAGTCTCTCCTGATTGAACTATTCTTTTCTAGTGTAGGCCTATGTGAAAAACTATGTGTATAGTGGAGCACTCACTATTTCCACGAAGGACACTCCAAACTGAGATCCTGAATGTGGGCGCAAGCTAACATCAAGGCCGATTCAGGATCAAAGACAGGTATTGTACTTTTATCCTTACTGTATGTTCCCAGCGGTCCATCTGATATGCAGCAGTAAGCAGCAAATTGCAAACGATATTCAGCACGTTTAGCGAAGCATATTACAAGGCACTGGAGCTCATTTGCCTCTGAGCAATCAGGACCTTTTTTTTATAGAGACATATATAGTGTTCATAAGGGCAGGTGTGAGGTGTCAGCTTCCTCCTTAGTTTGATGGGATGGAACGCCCGGGGCCGGAATCTCAGTTTCGGGAGTGGGTTCCATATCATCGCTCAATGAGGCTACATCATCCTCCGATTCGGAAATGTTGAGGGAGAGGACGACGGCGAGGAATTAGCGGTTAAAGCAAGACATTTGAGCAGAGAATGAGCCACTGAGTTTGACAGCTTAAATTGACCACCCAACTGGACACATCAGCACATCCGGAGCTGTAGGGCCAATCGAGTTGACTGCCAGAGCTAGCTTCGCAGGCTTCGCTGCATTTCTTTCCAACTAAGCTTCTTCCTTTCTGTACTTGCCTAGAGAAAATGGCCACACACACACACGGAATCACGCAGCAAAGTCATGAGAGTTAGGTAATTGGTGTTGATGATGAGTTACATTTTAGAGTTAGTTCAACAAGTTCAACAATCCTTTTCTCTTGCAAGAAGTTATACGTAACAAAATAAATTCCACCTTCTCCACCAAATGCCATAAGCAACAATTTGACATCTAATCATCATATTTTAAAAAGAAATGTCAATGTACTGTATTGCACATGTTCTACCATTCTACCCTTATTGATGTGTCAAGCTACATTATCTTAGCTAGAATAGCTTATCCACTTGACAATGACTGACTGACTGACTAGTTGACAGGTTGACGGACTGAGTGACTGACGGACTAGTTGACGGACTGACTGACTGAGTGACTGACTGTGTGACTGACTAGTTGACGGACTGACTGAGTGACTGACTAGTTGGCGGACTGACTGACTTGTTGACAGACTGACTAACTGATGGACTGACTAGTTAACTGACTGACTGACTGACTAGTTTACAGGTTGACGGACTGACTGAGTCATTATTTTAAAAAGATGTACTGTATTGCACATGTTCTACCATTCTACCCTTATTGATGTGTCAAGCTACATTATCTTAGCTAGGATAGCTTATCCACTTGACAATGACTGACTGTCTGACTGACTAGTTGACAGGTTGATGGACTGACTGACTGACTGACTGACTGACTAGTTGACGGAGTGACGGAATAGTTGACTGACTGACTGACTAGTTGACGGAGTGACGGAATAGTTGACTGACTGACTGACTAGTTGACTGACAGATTGACTAGTGGACAGACTGACGGACTAGTTGACGGACTGACTGACTGGTTGACGGACTGACTGACTGACTGGATGTCTGACTAGTTGACTGACTGATTGGTTGACCAGCTAACTAACAAGCTCTCTCAAGCTACTGCAAAAAAGGAAAAACAGAGTGTGTGTGAATGAGCTTCCAAGTGTGTGTGTGTGTGTGTAGGTATATGCATGGTTACCCAGGCTATCCAGCTGAGCCTCGTCCTCCTGCTCCTCCTCTCAGGATGACTGGGAGACAGCAGTCCCAGCTGGAGACACATGCTGTCCATCTAACATACACACATGCACGCGCACGCACGCACGCACACACACACACACACACACACACACACACACACACACACACACACTTCTTCTCTCTGTCTGTGTGTCTGATGGTTTTGACTGGCTAGACGACCATCAAACAACCAGACCAGGATGACTTTCCCTCCACTCCTGTCTCCATCCGTCTCCTCTCTGTCTTTCCTCTTTTTCTCCTCCTCCTTCGTCTTCTTCCTCTGTTTTATTAAACTCCAGCAGCTCTACATGGGCGCTCTCCTCCCTTCATCTCTCCAAAACTGAATGATTTACATGGACTCTCCTCCTCTCTCTACTGTTCTCTCACTCTCCCCGTCTCTCTCTCTTCCTATGGGGGTTATTTTTAATCCTTTGTCCTCGGGAGGCGGGAACAGATCAGGTTCAGGGCCCATCAGCATTTCCAGGGGCCCACGGCAGCAGAATGGAAGGAAAACATGGAAATCCAATCGCCTGGCCCCTGGTCGAGCTCTGGATACTAGGGTTCGACCGATATGGGTTTGTGAAGGCCAATACCAATATTTTTGTATTGAAGGGCAGTAAAAATCTTACTTACACCTTTAAGCCAAGGCAATAATTCAAAACATGAAGTGAGGTTTTTACAGTGATTAAGACTCCAGCTGAAATGATTAGAGAGCATAATTGGAGATCAGGTGCACCATGATTGACCAAAACCACAAGGTTAAATGCAGCCAATTGCCCTCAGATGGTACACCACAGCTCTGTTGTAAAAACCTATTAATCTCACTGGCTCGTGGTGCAAACTCTCTCCACAAGCCAACTAATGACTGTGACTGACAGCCTTGTCGTCGTATCAGGCAGCTGCCTTTCAGAAACAGTGGGTGGGATTAACGCTGGAGGGGAAAAGTAGAATTTGAGTTCTTGTGTCCTCCATGACATGTTTGACGTAATATCTAACGGCCAAAGCACAATTCCAAAACGAAAGAACACAGGGACAGAGGATCGAAAAATATCCCAGAAGTTTACCTGCCATGCTGAATACATTTTTTTTTGGCATGAAAATTGTCCAAGATATTGAAGGTCGTCAGAAAATATCACCTGTCACCAGCTTCCAAAACAAGTGAAAACTAGCAGAGTCCTAGTTACAAACTTGGAGCCAGGTTTGAAGCCTATGGGTGAATAATGCGAATACTGTTTTTTTCATTTGATGCTTATGTTGTTATAGTTTTGATTTAATTTGTTGTCATGGTTAAGGCAATAAGAAGTATGACAGGTTTATTTCGAGCAAAAGCGAACCCTAATTTGATGGAGTCTTTTAAAGCAAAAATTACTAGGCCAACAACATTAAAGAGATGAAGTAAAAGGGAAAAAATGCATCTGTACAATGTAGCAGATAGCATAGCTTAAATGTACATGTCTTATATATCATCCTATAACATATCCTAGTTATGTTCCAAACAGAAACTACATGAACTGGATACAAACATATTTATCCTCTGCGTACAAGCCATCATGAATTATTAAACAATTTCTTCTTCAAGCTGAAGTCACGTCTCGCTGTAATTGCTTCTAAAGGAAAGGTTTTAGACAGCTTTCACAAATCCTGTGAGAAGGTGTGGCCGAGCACATGTTCCTTTACAGTGGACTGGAAAATATTTATCCAATTAATAACTTGAATTGAAACCTTTGTGAATGATACCTATTAACTATGGTTAAGAGTTACTGGCGCTCCATTATCAAATTTTGAAAAATAACCGTGAGAAACAAACAAGCAATAACTGTTCGAAAATAAAATAGAGGCAGTTCCTTTCAAAGTACAGCGCACAGAAAAAAAACTGCAAAATGGGTCAAGTCTACCAGACCTTACTGCCACAGTAAGGTCACATGGCACATGGGAATGCTCCTTCCACATCTCTCAGCCTGTACTAGATGACACCCACAGCTCTGTTAGTGTGTCTGTGCACAAAATATTGCCTCTCAGCAGCTTCAATCCAAGTAATATCAATGTCATGATATCGGCCTTCGACAAACTAGGCCGACATTATGTGTTGGTAAGGTACAAACTGGAAAGCAACAAATTATCATTTTGACTTTTACAAAAATGAACAAAAATGAACCTCACAGGTGTAAACAGCCGCCCCATAAGCATCTTGCCAGTTCTTGCCAAACTAATGGAGAAAATTGTCTTCAACCAAATTCAGTCCTACTTCTCAGAAAATGAATTAAATACAGACTTTCAACATGCCTACAGGGACGGGCATTCAACATGTACAGCACTTTCACAGATGCTAGATGACTGTCTAATGGATGTAGACAATAAGAGAATAGTGGGTTCAGTATTGCTGGATTTCAGTGCTGCCTTTGACGTTATTGATCACAATCTGCTGCTAGACAAATTCTCCTGTTATGGTTTTTCATCCTCTGCTGTGAAGTGGATAAAAAGCTACTTATCCAACAGATCACAGAGAGTCTTCTTCAATGGTAGTCTTTCTGACATTAAACATGTACATTCTGGCATTCCACAAGGGAGCTGCCTTGGGCCATTACTGTTCACCATATTCACAAACGACCTGCCGTTGGTCTTAGACAGGGCCAATGTGTCCATGTATGCGGATGACACCACTTTGTATATGTCAGCTACTAATGTGGATGACTTGTCTGTAGCTCTAAACAAGGAGTTACAACTTATATCAGATTGGGTACTGAACAACAGGATGGCCTTAAACATTTCAAAAACGAAATCTATTGTTTTTGGTTCACATTACATGTTAAAGTCAAACCCAATACTCAATTTAACTACTTGGCATCACATTAGACAGTCATCTATCATGGTCCACTCATATTGAAAACATAACTAAGAAAATGGGAAGGGGGCTGTCCGTGATTAGGAGATGTGCGGAGCTTTTAACGTCAACCTCTGCTGTTCAGGTTATCCAGGCACTGGTGCTATCCCACCTTGATTACTGTCCGGCTGTGTGGTCCAGCGCAGCTAAAAAGGATTTGGGGAAACTACAAATAGCCCAAAATAAGGCAGCACGTCTTGCCCTTAGGTGCAAAAGCAGGTCCAACATTTTAAATATGCATCAGAACCTATCATGGCTAATGGTGGAACATAGATTGGCAGCTAGTCTCATGCTATTCTTTAGGAATATTTGTTTAAAGAAAAAACCCAACTGCTTACATAAACTTATACATTACACTAGTAACAGACATAGCTATACCACCAGGCATGTAGTGATGGGTCGATTCACGGTACCCAGGCCTAGATCAAATGCAATGAGGAGAACAGTGATGTACAGAGCAATGTCATTTTGGAACTCTTTACCTTTAGAGATTACAGAAATTAAAGGTAAAATGCACTTTAAAAAAAGACTAAAAATGTATCTTACAAACCTTGATGAATAACTGAAAAGTCTTTTGTTGTAAATACATTCTGTTAATCAAATCAAATATATCTAAAATATAGAGCTATTCAGGAATCTTTTTTTTCTCTGTTACCTTTACTATGTATTTTGCTTTGTGTGTGTTTGTTTGTATACTGTTCTATGTGGACCTCAGGAAGAGTAGCTGTTACCATTTGTAACAGCTAATGGGGATCCTAATAAACTAAACTAAACTAAACTAAACTAAACTTCATGGCATACGCGTGGTAACACTCACGGGTGCAGAGACGTGTCGGATGGTGACGCTGGGTGTGGTCGCCCTCAGCGCTCCAGTAACGCCGTGGTAATACCTGAAGCAGACCTGGGTCTCCGCTGAGATGGAGGGTCGGCGTTAGGTTGGGTGGGGGTTAGGTTGGGTGGGGTGGGGTGGGGAGGGGGACAGAGAACAAATACGTTTTCATTTTTCGTTTATTCTAGTTAATTTCCGTAATGCTTTTTTTTCCTCCATTTTTCACCCATCACCAACCAACAACACAACACAAAAGTTAAACAAGTATGTATGCAATGGCATTCAGAAATCAGCCAATGAGTTGAAACCCAGTGGGAATTTCTCTTCAAGAAGAAAAAGGCTGAGAGAGAGGCGATTGACCGTCTCCTATTGTTTAGTATGTTGTCAAATCAAATCCCAGTGTGGTTTGAATGTATAAACTGTTGTGTAACGATTTCTAAAAAATGACATTTCGTAACTGCTTCGGCAATATTAGTTCCGAAGACCATTCGTGACAATAAAGAAATTCAATTGTAAAGTTGGCGACACAAGACTGTTATTGTTGCTGTCATAGTGTCATCATCATAGTAAGCAGTATCAAACTGATTACTCCATGAGCATAGGGTAATTTACTAAAAACAACAACATTTTTGTTTCGATTGGTGATTGTTTGCCTTATTTTCATAGTTTAAACACCTTTTTTTATTCACCACTACATCACTTAGATAGGGGTAGTGTGTAGTGGAGGGGCAGTGGGACGCGTAAAGAAAGACTTGGAGGAGAGGATGAGATTAAGGTCACGGCAAAGCTCCGTGTTTTTCTATTGGACCGGCCAGAGAGACTCAAGAGGCCTTGACTTCACGTGCCTCCCTCTGCTAATCCCTACACACACACACACACACACACACACACTCCAACAGCTGAAATATACAGAGTGTGTGTAACAGATTGATTGATTTCATATTTACTGTAGAATGTATCAATACTACAGTGGTTGTCTATGGGAATCCCTTAGCCTGAACTGATTGGATTTGAAGTATGCATTAATATGATTCATTATTATTATTATTATTATTATTATTATTATTAGTATATTATAGTATTAGTATAGTATAGTATTATAGTAGTAGTAGTAGTAGTAGCAGTAGCAGTACTCATAGTATTATTATTATCGATGGAGAGAGGCTTTTCCACCCTGACATGAATACAATTCTGGGGGAAGCACTGGATGGATACCTGGAATATTTGGCATGAAAATGGTCAAATTGAAAGATATTGAATATATAAATGTGTATATATAGTCCAAAACCATCGGTATCAGCATATATATATCGGTCGAACCCCGCTGTGAGTTATCTGCGGGTTGAGGGAAGCTCCCAACGCCCGATGACAAAGAGGCCGGTGTTACTGAATGGAAACACCTGGGTGGCTTCACTGTGAAAAATTGGCGTGCACTCACACAGTCACACACACACACACACACACACATAGTCTCAAACACACACACATAATTCCCGAAGTCCCTAAACACAGCAATAGTACACATTTGTTAATGTCTCCCTGCACCCTCTCTCTCTCTCTCTCTCTCACTCTAAATGTGAGCCCATTGGTTCTCTACAGCCAAAGCTTAACACTGCATGCGGGTAATGCACTAGCTGGTCACACAAGCTTGGTCTATTATAATGACTCTGAAAAATAACCCAAACTAAGGAGGCTTTACACTGTATAAAAATATGGAGACCCTTCTTAGTCCCCAGCAAAATGAGAAAATGCTCAAATTATCCCTATTACAGAATGCACAAGAATGACTACTGTACTCTTAGGTTTCCCTCTCACCTCTGTCATATGTACAGTGTAGACATTTCCATGCTCACTACTACATCAACAACGACTAAAATCTCTGGGACTACATCTGATCAAATGGGGGTCTGTGGCCCTAATGTGGATGTATTTGGAGGTCCAGGACTCAAAAACGTTTGCAAATTCCTGTTCTTGACAGCAATTATAAATAAATAAATAATAATAATAAAAGCTCCCACATAAAACGTGCAAAGTTAACACAAAGATAAAACTAAAGCTATTGAAATTTCACCTAAAAATTTGACTATCCACAAGGCAATATCTATCTGTCTCCACTGGTCAGGGTTCTGGTAGTCTATCCACCTCTACACACACACACACACACACACACACACACACACACACACACACACAGATAGACGAGGCAGATAGGCACTTGGCTTGTTGTCGGCTCCCCCTCCGAGATGAATGGCTTGAGAGGAAATCAATGTACCCTGCTTCTCTCTCTCTCCAGGGCATCTGCAGGTTCTCAGAGAGTCAAATTTTCGAACACCTTTTTCATGCCGCTTCAAGTTTATGACAAACATTGACACCATGAGGCACACATCAGGCTGTGAATGAATAAGCTTATTTCTTCATTTTCATTTATTTCATGCTGAATATATTTAATTTTGGGATATATCTACATATCGCACATATTATCATCCATTCTTTCTTTATTCGTTATTTTGTGCACCTTTATAATACTGGAATTTGTGCTTTTTCATACTTTCCATCCATCCATTTCTATTGAATATGTTCTTGATACGTTGAAATAGTTGTTTGTGTTATGTTTGATACCCCATACCACTTATTTATATAATCTTTTAATTTTAAAACGTGTCATGTAGTGGTATCTTAACAACTTTTTAGCCGGTCTCGACTTTTCAGCCGAATCATGAAAACTTCTCCAATGTTTCTGATGACGACGTTGACTGTAATTCGTAGGAATAAGGCACAGACAGTTTGATTCCGATGGCTCGTGGCAGCCAGCATGCAGTAACACAGCCTAAGCTGTTACGGCTGACCTCCAATGACTTGTAGGTCAGCCTAAAAATTGTTTTTTGAAAAACTTCTAAACAGAAAACAGCCAAGCTTTCATTTAGAACAGAGATTTTCCCTGCTTTCGGCCCAATGCATGCTGGGATAGGCTCCGGTGACCCTTATCATGAATAAGCAGGTGTGGAAAGTGA
Source organism: Hoplostethus atlanticus (assembly GCA_034670405.1). NCBI lineage: Eukaryota > Metazoa > Chordata > Actinopteri > Trachichthyiformes > Trachichthyidae > Hoplostethus > Hoplostethus atlanticus. The sequence continues at coordinate 627,796 of JAXDDX010000100.1, forward strand.
ATGTTTATTATTATAATTATTTGTGGGAAAGCATTGAGAACGAGGCTTTTTAGCCAATATAGCGCTCAACTTGTTTCACCCTCCTCCCATCCGGCCAGAGATACAGATGCTGGCTCTGTATAAAAGCTTGTTTCGGCAGGAGCGTTGTGCAGTCTGTCATTACAGCCCTCAACAAAGTGACTCAATAATATCATGGACTACTTTGAGTAACAGTAGCAATAGTAGTAGTATTATCCTGGGTTTCAGTGGAGAGTTTTAGCATCCCATGGTCTAAATGCGGTTTCAGAGGCTTTTCCACACCAACAAGAATAACGTTATTTGGGAAACACTAAATACTTATAATCTAATAATTTTTGGAATGAATGAATGAATGAAATGGTCAAACTATATAGATTCAATCCAAAAATAACCATATTGGTATCAGCCTTCACAATCCCATTCAAAACCTAGTATTTTGTCTGAATCCACTTGCCACCATGGGCAGCAGATTAAAAAAAAAGTTACTTTCAAGTCCAGATTGCAACATTAATACAGATAAAGCAACAGAAAATACTTTGATAGATGTAGAATATAGAAAAGAGTGTCCTGTTTTGGTACTTACAATCGGTGAAGTAGGAGCTAGCTTCAATCTTCCAAACTATCTGTCCCTTGTGAGATCCATTGATGCCTCGGTTCTTATAGTCCAGAAAATTCTCTGACAAGGCCTCATCTAGTGAGAGAGATGAAACCAGTGAAACCACACGAGGGAGCTCTTTGAAGAAGTCATTAAATACATTCCATGTCCCTAATAACATAAACTACATTGCTATTTTGGTTTTCTGCATTTGAACCTCCAACTCTGCTGAAATGTTCTAGGACATCGTTTCCAATAAATATTGGAAATGAGTGTCTAAACCTCAAATGACATCTCAAATATATTGAATATTGTCACAAAATATCAGATATCAGCAGCTACAGTCAAAAGTATAAAAAAAATATCAGCACTGGCCCTCAAAAACCCATATTTTCGTCCAACCCTGATAGTCTCGTCCTGATCTGACTTACCAAGAAGGTACATTCCGATCCAGTCCCCAGCATCCACTTCCTCCTTGATGTCCCATGTGATCACCAGCTCCTGGGATTGGCCAATGGCATAGTGGGAGGAGCTGACAGTGAGCGTGGAGCGGGTTTCCGGGGAGACTAGATCAGTGTCGCTGGTGGACCGTGGCAGCCCCAGCGTGAATTCCTCCTGGTTCAGCCCGGTGACGGCGTAGGTCTCTGGGCTGTAGCTGAGGCGAGCCACGTCCTTACACCGCCGGCGGTTCTGGCTGCTCCGGGTTGGGGAGGCCATCGCCGCCAGGCCCAGGAACCGGTTCTGATACAAGTTCTGCAGAGGAGACACAATACATAGCAGGGAACTGCCTCAGGTGCTGTGTTTAATATTAACTTTTTATGAATTGTCTTTAAAGCTAAACTACGCAACCGTGTGCGTTGGCAGCTCCAAGAAACTGTCTCTCGCCGCCAAAATTTTAACTTCAATACCCACAAAATCCTTTAGGAAACAACTTCTATCCATGTTGTTGGAATTCCCACTGTTCCTATAGAGGACATAGATCACTTAATACCCTTTAATATGTAGTGTTTTTCAATTCTGTTTGACATGCACTGTGCAACATTTGTGCTTAGTATACACTGTTAAGCAATTCCCTTTAATATGTGGTGTGTATCAATTCTCTTTAATAAGCACTGCTGGTAAATTCCCTTTCATATACGCTGTTACATTTTTTTAATCAGTCTCCATCCATTCATTCATTCTTTCATCCCTCGCACTCAATATCTCAGACACCACGTTCCTAAATAAAATACTTTTTGAGTTTCCACTACAAACTAAGACTCAGCCTTATTTTGCCTCTCTTCAAGTGTGCGAAGTTGCTCTCTTGTGTAAATGCTCTGAACGTCTACAACGAGAACCTTGGGCCATTGTGGTCCAGTCCCAGGATATCCATGACAAGCCAATACCTACTTCACAGCTCGAACGGTAGCCTTGGCTAACATAACTGTGAGCTCTGCTACCTCGGTGTATCTCGAAAGGTAGTCCACGATCAGCAGGTAAGTCTTGACCATTCAAACAGATCCCTCCCAACCATTTGCCACGGCCGCTCTGGGACTGTGGTCTGGATCAGAGACTCTCAGAGGCTGAGTTCTGTGTTTCTGGCAGATTTCACATCTCTCCACTGTCTCTAGGATCTGGGCAGAGATGCCCGGCCACCTTACTGATTCCTGGGGCCCTAGCTCAGCATTTGGAAATCCCTTGATGGTCTTTATTTTATTCAGTATCTCTGTCTGGGGTATGACAAGTCTCGCCTTTTATGAGAAGGTGTCCTCCTAGATAGCTCTGTCCCTGACCTGCCAGTACAGTACAACACCCAGTCTGGGTTTTTCAGACCACTCTCTTAGGCAGTAGTGTGTCACCGTTTTGAATAGTTCATTTGTTTGTTAAGCCTTCTCGATCTCCTCCAACCTTTTGTCTGTAGCTGGGAGTGAAGACACAATAGCATAAACAAACACCTGGATGTCTTTTTGCACTTGTAGATTATTGGCGGACGGCGTGTTACTCAGTGGAGCTCTTGATATATGTCTGCTGTAATGAGATTTTTACCTGGGACATGGACAATGTCATAGTCGTAACTCAGGAGTCTCAGGCGGAATCTCAGAACTCTGGGGTGGTAGATCATCCAAGCCTCTGGTCCTCAGCAGTGGGACCAGAGGCTTGTGATCTGTTAGTGTGAAATGCAGACCCTGTAGCTAAGAAGTTAGTCTTTCGCATGCCCAAGTGACTGCTAGTGTACCTTTCTCAATATGCGTGTAGCACCTCTCTGTGTCAGTCCTCTTGATATGTACAGTTACGAGAGAAAGTTTGTGAACCCTTTTGAGTTACCTGCATTCCTGTATAAATGGTTCCTAAAATATGGTCTGATCTTCTAAGTCATAACAATAGATATAAAACACAATGTGCTTTAACAAGTAACACACAAAAAATTACTTTTACAGCTTTTAATAGGTTAAGCTGGAAAAAGTATGTGAACCTCCAGGATAATGACTTCTATGAAAGGGGGTAATTGAAGTCAGGTGATCCAATAAATGAGATGACATTCATGACGTGTGTTAGAGGAGTCCTGTCATATAAAAAGCCCCACAAAGTTTGGTTACCAACAGAGTCTGCGCTCCAAAAAACCCCCAGCTATTTTGGAGGAGGAAAATATTTTTGGAGGAAGAAAATAAACCACTGCAAACCAACAGCAAAACCTCATCCCAACCGTGAAGCATAGTGGAGGGAGCATCATGGTTGTGGCTGCTTTGCCGCCTCGGTGCCTGGACGGCTGGCAATCATTGAGGGAATAATGAACTACAAATTGTATCAGGAAGTTCTACAGGAGATTGAAAATGCAACATGCCTTGTAGCTGCATTGCATTCTGGTCTATTGAAGCTGCTGTGGATGGAGAAATTGATATCTCTGCCTCCTGTACAACAGATTTCTCCCTGTATGAATGTTAAATGTAGCAAAATGGTGGGTCTACAAAGAAGCCCCGGCACCAAAACCTGACATTTGCCATTCATGTTTTAGATAGCTGAAAAATGTTCTGCTATCAAACCCCATTGCAGCTGTGTTGAAAATATCTTGATGTGATATAACGATATAACGTTGTCTACATGTGGCCAGTTATCCATAAAAAATGGACTTGGATCTGTATTAATGCATCCCTAATGGCTGTTGATATTTAATGCTGGAATAGCTACGGAAAATGAATAAGAATAAGCAAAGATGCTGCAATCTTTAATGCACTCAGTCCGTTTTATACCCAGCAGCTGTATCACATTTAACCTGATTGGTTTATTTTCTTAATGCTGTTTGCAATTACATAATGGAGCATCTGAATGACAAAAAATGGTCATTAGGGTCTCCCAGACAGCCATATCAGACGTTAGACCCTGGCAGGCATTTTGCATGCTGTTGCTATAGATCACTATAACCATCATGTTAGAAAGGGGAGAACCATTCGCAACAACTGGCAGAGAAATCATTTGGACAATCACGCAGAGTCACACACAAACACACACACTGTACAAACACATAGATGTGTATTCAAGCATGGAAGCATCAACACAGACGCGCAACCAGAGACTGCACACACATAGATGCATGCAGACATGCACACACAAATCTTTTCATGCACAAACACCCAAATACACACAATTGACATAGAAACATCATTTAGGTCATTGCACATAAAAGCACTATATGTCATGCAAGCATTTTCAAAATATGATATTATGGCATGGTAAAAACTTTGAAAACTGCTCTGTACTGATATCAGAAAGATATTTATGTCCCGATTTCAGGTAGGTAGTCTCAACTTTCATCTTGGCACTAAACGGGTTTTCAACACTGGTGCATTACGTCGTGTTAAGATTTATTCAATGTTTGCTGGGGGTCTACTTACAAAGTGGTATTTTTTTCAGAATCAGAATGATGCAATGGCATCAGTTGAAATCCTATCCAACTCCCAGCATTTCCTAGCAGACAAGCTGGCTTTACAGTAACGGTAAAGTAAAAATCCACACAGTAATAGAATTAACATTTGATTCTCATGCAAGCCAAAGCAAAAACAAGGAACTACCCTGGGACAGCATCACGGTGAAGATGAGGAGACAATGCAAAATGCAAATATAGCTGAATGGTAAGAAACTGAGCTATCTGAAATATCAACCTCACTACCAACATGACTCTGATTTGGTGGCGTGATCATCAAATCTGAGGTTGGATCCAGAAAAATCCTAGACCAGACAAGAAAACTAAACTTCAGGAATTGCCTCTCTGGTGCAGATTGTGTTGGTGAATTGAAAAGATAGAGAGAAGTCAGGAAGGAACAGTGAGTATTCTTTGACTCCAAATGCACTGGTTGAGCTTAATGCATTAAGCTGTGATCAGATCGAAGGCTCTTTTCTCAAAAGCAAAGCACAGCTGTGAGTGTCGCTAATATCAGAGAGCACAAGAGCTCAAAGGACGCAAGGAGTGTTACATCATTCTCGTTGCTAAGCTAACCCTGCAAGCTATCTAATTGGCCTTAGCTAGTTAACCTGGAGTAAAAAGGTTTGTTGCAAATAAAAATGGACAGGAGAAAGTTAGCGATCGCTCCGCTTGCTCTTGAGGAAGAGGATGAGGAGCCCATCCAAAATGGAGGATGTGCATACTAGGGATGTGCATGACTGACCAAAATCATTTTCGAATAGTCTATTGTTCTTAAGACCGAATTTTGAATATTCGACAAAAAAAACGGGAAAAAAAAAACGAAATTCAGTTATTCTTTTTAATAGAATGGATCATTAAAATCAAAGGGTATTGCACATAAATAGGCACTTCAAGCGATCGTTTCGGCGTCTGGTCTAATTTTTCTCGATTCGTGAGCGATCGTGTCAAGCTGGGCAGGAAGTCAGACACAGGAATGGCATAGAGCATCCGATCAATTTCCAAAATATAACACATTTCAAAATAAAACACCCTGATTGATGATGGCGTTGGATATCCAGTCAATATATATACATATTTCTCAGTTGTGTCTAAACTTTACCGTCTATGTGTCTAAACAGAGAGCGAGAGAGACACGAGAGATTGTATGTACATTTTTTGTTTTTATTTCACACTTTGGCAATGTAAACGTATGCCCCATGCCCCTTTGAATTGAGAGAGAGAGAGAGAGAGAAAGCGACGAGCAGGCACACACACACAATCAGACAGAGAGAGATGGAGGGAGAGAGAGAGAGAGACAGAGAGAGACAAACACCAAACCCCTACATTGAGAAAACCAGCGCAGATCGGCGCCGAACGGCGTGTGTGAACAACCAAACTCCTGCTCGCTTGATCGGCGCTGATCGCGGCGCTTCCTTTTCCTTCCGCGTCCAGTGTGACCCGGGCGTACGGATAAGTCCTGCCGCCGAAGTAGTATTAGTACAATAGTATTAGCCTATATTTAGGTTGTAACTAAACCATTCATTAAAAATAAATAAATAATACTACTAATAATAATATTTTTTTTTTTTCGACTCTGACATGAAAATCGAATGTGGAGACTGGCACGACTATTCGAAAATTCGAAAATTCTAACTCATCCCTAGTGCATACATGACATCCTCCTAGGGAAAAGAGAGCACCGAGAGTTTTAGCATTTCAGTGCCCGTTTCAAGGCCTATTTTCACATTGATGTAATATGCAGCACGGCTGGATATTTGAGACGTGTTCAACTTGGAGCACCCAGGGTAGCGTCCCAAAATGCCCCACATCCAAATCAGCAGTTGCATAGTTAGGAGGAGACGCAAGCCTGCCATGGAGGAGACGTGTCAAGACTGCCGTGACCAAAAATAATAATTATTAAATAATAATTATTATAAAATATTGAAAGGCAATAATTCAGGCAGCATCTTGTCTGTATTGTATGTGGATGGTGGATGGGGGTGTCATAGAAATCTGCAGGAGATAATATGGGTTATGAGAAACTCTCACACCCTTGGAAAGGGGGCGAGTTACTCTGGGCAAAGTGGCTGCCACCAATCAGGGAGGTCCACTACTCTAATCTGTAATGTGAGTCACTTTTCAGAGCCGCTCCATTGACCATGAATGACAGACTGACTTTATTGACACTGTGACAGTGCCCAATGTCATTTTATGGGTAGCTGGGCAAATTCTCTAGGTTAGACCTATTAGCACTGCTATCAAATAAAGGTCATCTGTAAAAGCTCAAACAAACACTGAGTGCAAAAGGTCAAGACTCCCATTCATCATCAGTGGAGCAGCTTCACAAAAGCTGATTATGAAAGCCAAGAATTCCAAGTCAATATGTCGCAAATGTTTACACATTACAAGTTTACATTGTCTTGTTTGTTTTTCACTTTCATTGGGTGTTGAAGCTCAGAAATTGAGGCCGAGATTCACTAACGGTTTGCACGTTATCACCAAAATGAACAAATCAGAAAGGCATGCTCTTCACTAACTGTGCGCAATTATTGCAAAGTGAGCCTAATAGCGCTGGTCAAAAAATAAAGCCTCTTGTCATGATCATGCATATGTCTCTTTCATTTGACCACGTGATTGTAGGTGTGGCCATGCAAATCAAGATTGCACCCAGTTCACTACCATTTCACAACACCAACTAATTGTAGCTATAATAACCTTTGAAAGGTGGCGTAAAGACTTTACTCAAAGAATTTGTTCATTCAGAATGGCTGCCGTCATTTTCTGCAAGAAGCAGGCATCATCACCAAGTCAGACAAGAAAGGTAGAGGGTTTTCCATCCTTGAAATTCAGATGACATCAGAGAACGCTCCAATTATAAAGGGGCTTTAGGGCCTTGGTGGATTAGTCTTGGCATCTGAAGCCAATCATTTGTGCTTGCAATTGGTGATGAAGGAGTTTGTGCTGGCACGGTGCTCTTTGTGAGGGCTTCTATAAATTCTTTAGTGAATAACACACAAATTCTGTGCACTTAGCTCAAGCAACTGAAGTGCAAAAAAAATGCAATGCAATCTTAATCTGGACCACAGTCTATCGCCAAAAAGTCAACAATCATTCAGCGCCATCACCGAAATCAAGATGTACACGTCTCCTGCCGATTCACTGTCTCTGCTTCCTGCTTTTGTTTTTTCTTCTTCTAGGCAGAAGTCAATTTAGCACAAGCCAATCATACCCGACAATCTGACAGGCAAATCTGAAAATTGGCAGCAAACATTAAAAAACACAGACAAAAAATAAACAGTAAAAGCACACGTAAAACAAAGTGGGACAGACAACCATGGGTCGCTTCCACACAGCCAGCAACAATATGGATTTGGCCGAGGGTTAGACCGATATATTGGTTTGCCGATTTGACTGATTCATATATATTGTATAATTGATCAATACTAGAAGGATTGTCTATGGGAGGCCCTGAATTGATTGTAATGATTCTTAAATGGAGTTTTAGTGTCCCATGTTGTAAATGCTACATTCAGGGGCTTTTTCACCTTGATAAAAAAAACATTCTGGGGGAAAAACTGAATGCTTGTGAATATTTTGGCATGAAAATAGTCCAATTAAAAGATATTGAATATTGGCACAAAATATCAGCTATCGGCTTCAATCCAAAATGATCAATTTCGGCCTTCAAAAACCCATATTGGTCAAACCCCGGAGATGGGTGCTGGATGGTGGTAGAGGCAGAGGGAGAGGGTAATAGGGTTTGGGGGATGGGAGGGGCACTGACCTTGATACTACAGAGCTGCATCAGCATAATGACCAGTCAACCCAAAGCAGACCAAAACCTGGGGGGAGGGGGAGGAGAAGGGCGGCATATTACAAACCACAGAAAAAGCACAGTGGCAGTGGACGTGGCTGATGAAAGTCAAGTACGGTGTTGATGAGTGTGAGAAAGTGTGTACTAAGGTTGGGCGATTGGACCAACACACCGGGAATCAGCGATGTACTTAATCTATTGTCGTTGGGAATTCCCTCACCGCTTTTGGCGATTTAAATTACATTGATCTTCGATCATTGAAAAAGGAGTCTATTGCATGACACTCAAGTGGAGGAAGCAAAAATTTGCTTGATTTAAATGTATTTATGCTACATTCCCTTCATAGTCATAAGTCGAAAATTCACAGCTGGTAGATCCAATTCCAACCGCTGTACGTCCCTGTGGTCCAGCTTGGAAAAACCATTGAAGCCTGCAAAATTTTCCCGATGTAAAATTCTGTTTCCCATACAACAACTAGTGTTACGGCTATGATACAGTATTTGGTGATGTTAGCTAGATAGTGAGCACAGGATGTTAGCAACTGAAAGTGCAACTTTACATTTCAAATGTATATGTTTAACCATTTAGCACACAGGGGTTTTGATGGATTTGAAGTTATTTAAAGCTTAAAATCAAACTTAAGTGCATTTTGAGGGTTAGAAACATGTTAAAAGAAATGCTGCGTAGCGTTTACGATGTATGCCGCCATGTTGACGTGACGTCAGATAACTGCATCTTGGAAAACTTTGGGTTGAGAAATCTTGTTCAAGCTTCCTACTTGGAATTCCAACTTTATGGGCCGTTCCATTGCATTTTTCCTCGTAGGAAGTCAGAATTTCCTACTTTCCAACATCTCTGGAACACAGCATTAGAGCCTAAAAGCAGCCAGCTTTTCGCAGAGCTAATGAGGGTGTGCTGATTTTATCCCATTTGAGTGTCTTGTGCTACTGCTTCCTTAGAAATGCACCACTGCCTCATAATAATAGCTGTGTTATACTATAATTCTAAATGTAAAGATGTCCTTGCACATTTAAAAGCTACGTTTCAATTTAAATCATCATGTTTACGTTTCAATTTAAATCATCACGCATACACCATGCACTGTGTGAACGCACCTGGCGTGAACGGATACATTGGGGAACAGCTTTGTATGCAATGATAATTGGTTGACAGGAGGATGTACACTATTGCCCAACCCTAGTGTGTACATGTGTCTGTGAATTTGCATTAGAGTAAAAAAACATGTCAACGTCATCATCATTGAGGGCATTCATACTTCATCTTTGACAAGACAGACAAACAAAAAATGGGAGGAAAACAGAGAAATTGACAAAGACAGAGACACTGAACAAATGTACAGACAGAACATCAGCGCCTCAAAGGAATATCAACTGAAAAACAAAGCAACAAAACCAACATCCCAAACAGTTTTTCATGTGCATCTACAGATGATCACATGGTTTGCATTGCAGCATTTGGAGCAGTAAGCCTGCAAAGGAAGCAAGTAAGATCAAGGCATGTTAAAATGCACCGGGCATCCTTTTCCTTGCACAGTAATAGAACTGAATTCCATCAGTTAGTCTCTCTCTCTCTCTCTCTCTCTCTCTCTCTCTCTCTCTCTATTAAAAATAGGATACGGTCCAGTCAGTGCCGTCCACCTCTGATATGGTGCAGTTTGGTTGATTCCATATGTATTCCATATTCCATATATCTGAATGAATTCTAATGCAACATTTTTAGTGGATTCCACACAAGTATGCATGAATGAAGATTAGAACATTTGGAAAGCCAGCTCTAGGAAAACAATCGACAAAAATGGAAAATAGGTTGTTCATTTCTTCCCCGGGGGTGAAATCAAAGCGAAGACACCGCTGCGGGAAGCACATATTTTAGGGGAAATACATTTCTGGAACAATTTCTAACAGTAAAACAACATTTTAAGAAACATTACACGGGTTTACTACTGAAAGTAACCTAACTAGCTGCCTCGTAATGAACGGAGATTAAACTTATATTTGTTATCTCAAACCACAAGGGTCAATTGATTATACAAGGAAGTTGTCAGGCTATACATGAATCTACTTGTCATTTAGTAATTGCATTTCCCTGTGCAGCGGCAAAGCATCAACTCACATCGAGGACAAAATGAGGACTCCGCCAGAAAAACACATTTCGATAATAGTTTAGGTTTGTTAACGATGCCGTCTCTAGCTGCTATACCGTCACCTGACTGTTATTAATGTCGGCAATATGGCCATGGCAATTGATATGACATGACGTCATGCCAATATGGATCGGACGTCCTCGGTTAACATCACTGTCTCACTGTCACTGTAAGCACATCTGATTTACGCACTAGCTAACACATCTGGTAAAAGCTAGCGTTAGTAGTCATCATTTTTGTCATTTTCACTACAAGTTATCCTAAACAATATCACCACACAACTCCCTCTACATGGCTAAAACCCCGCACCAAATGCACACACACACTCGTTCAAACGCGCACACAATCGTACGAGCGCAGGCACACACACGTAAACCGTACAACCTCACCTTTTCAGAGTCGTGTTCAAATCCTTGTAGTCCTCATTAGTCATATCAAGCGCCATATTAGCTTGGTGCCATAGCTGGCTAGTCACACACACACACACACACACACAGACACAGACATATAAACACAGTGTCTTCACACACATAGTAATCTCCCGGGAAATATCCCCAGTTGTCCTTTCTACTATCTCTGACACTTGCGTAATTAACCAACATAATTGTGTTCAAGACGACATGATTATTAATTCAGTGCACATCCAGAGCAGGAAACATGGGAGCTGCCGGAAAGGCTTGGCTGGACATGAAATGATATACTGCAGCTAAATAATGATCTCCTACTCCCCTCCTGAGGTAGCACTCCTTGGCTAATTGTTCGCCAGCTTTCGTCCTAACTAGGGAGACAACTCTGATCCAATTGTTGCTGTCCTGCTAAAACCTCCTGACTCCAACGTTTCTGTTTTCCGCTTGACGTGAAACCTGATATGGTCCATTAAGCGCTGAGATTCATGAAAAAAGGTTGTGTAGTTACTAGGGTTAGACTGATATATCGGTATATTGTTTTACCAATATTGGGCTATTATTAAAAATCTAGTCATCAGCCTTCAATATAATGGATATGACACAGTTTGTTTGATTACATATTTGTTGCAGAATTGATAAAAGCTACACTTTGGGAGGCCATTTATCTGAATTTACTAATGCAACATTTTGATCAGCATGCATTAATATGGTCTTATATGTGGTATTATGAATATCATCATATCATAGTGTCCCATAAATTCTAATTCAGAGGCTTTTCCACCCTGACAAGAATAAAACAAACATTGGATACTTGGAATTGTGGACATTTTCTGGCACGATACCGGTCAAATTTGAAGACACAGCGTATAAATGGAATATTGGCATTACTGTGGCATAATATCAGTATTGACAAACCCTTGTAATGACTCAGACAGCAGCGCTACTACACTAACAGATTAATATGGAGACATGAGTCTTCTCCGGTTCAGCTGATATGACATCATCAGCTGAGTCGGAACTCTCTTGCCTGGAACTCTCTTGCGCTCTTATAACGTCAGTCTGACATAATATATTAGATATAGATGAATTTAGGAAGCAGCAGTTTGCAAACAGCTTTGTTGTGTTTTTAATTTGGGCATAGAAGACCGTGTGCTTACAGTACAGGCAGCAGAACAGTGATGAATTCAAACCCTTTTAAATTCCATTGAGTTTTAACTTTGGGGTGCCTGGAGGATGGGGCATGGGGTCGCACTTTTAGGGTGATCTGATTGGCTCCATTGTAGAAAGAAAGAAAGAAATTCAGCCCAGGTCTTAGTAGTAGTATATACAAGAACAGTTTTAAGGAAAAGAATAATAAATATCAATAACAATATTGAAGTCAGTATGTACGTAGAGTGAGAATGTACAATCCTGGTAACTTGCATTTTGCACCATCATCCCTCAAGAAACAGCTAAGAAACCTATCAGTTCTGCAACATATTTTTGTGTTACTGTGCTATCCTACGGGCTTGGGTTTTTTCCCTGTAACTGCAGGGTCTATCTCGACCGGTATGAGCAACATTTCACTTTGTAGCCTCGCTTCACAGATACAACCATACAGACAGCTTGGCAGCTCGTCTCGACACACTGCTAATAAATAGTACATTTGCTGTCTGCACTCGCCCTAAAATAATGTCTGCATCTTCGCGTTTATGTGAAAGCGAAGAATAATACAATGGCTACAGCCTGGTCTCAAAATGGCTTATGTGGCTTGTGCATTAAAAATGGTAGAAATAAATACATTTTTGACTTAAAAGAATTACGTGGCGGAGACGCAACTAGAAACAGGCAGCAGTTTGTTTGAAATAGTACGGTAGAAAGTAAGGCAGTCAAAGTGGTGGATGGACATTTGCTGTACATGCCCCTTCAACTCCATTGACCTGTGTTCAATTCCCACCTCATGCTAAGACGTTTTCTACTCTGAGTAGAAGTTTTAAATTTCAATGAAGGTTTATCTTATTTAACCACGATCAAAACTCTAACCTTAACTGATCTGTTTCAGTTACCTTAACCAAAGTTTTTGTTAACTAACCTTAATAACCCTAAGCTTTTAACTCGTAACCCTAAACCAGTGGTTCCCAACCCAGTCCTCAAGTACCCCCCTTGTCCTGCAGGTTTTAACTTCAGGTCTACTCAGGCACACCTGAAGCAATGAGAGGCTTCACGTTATCATGATACCTTGAAAGAATTAGTAGAATTTTTTTTCCAGTATTCTCTGGAGTGGTATTTTTAGTATTCTGGTCGGATAAAGTATTGTAGAGAAAAACTGTGGTATTGGAGCATCTGTATTTCAGCTGGTAATGAATGCGAGGCTCAAGGGAGCTGCGTCACTCACCCTGGATCAGCACTCTAAGATAGGAAGGCTCCATATGATTTGCAGATCGTACCTGCCTCACCCTGCCTTAAGGAGCTGCTACACCACCTTAAAGAATTTCATTAGTATGGCTTTCAGTGGCAAGGTTGAGTGTCCCATGATGGTCTAAATGTTGTTTCAGAGACTTTTAAACCCTCAAAAGAAATAAATTCTGGTGGAAACACTGAATCCTTGTAGATTTTGGAGGATTTTTTTTTACATGAAAATTGTCAAAATTAAAGATAATGGCACAAAATATAAGGCAGCTTCAATTCAGAAATATTGGTATCGGCCTTCAAAATCCAATAACTCTAGTACGTATGCAACACATAAGCAATATATGTGTAACTGCATCATTTTAGGGACTCTATTTGCGGTAGGCCTGTCTGATATTTTGGTGGGCTGCCAAAAATATGTCTGTGTAGGAAGCATTGGAATGTGAGCTTTTAGCATCATGTGCTATTCACCAAGCATTGTGTCTCACATTCATGCATTCCATCTGCTGTCCAAATATATTACATTCACCACCATTTGAAGAGATTCATTCCAAAACAACATATCCACTAAGGGATGCACCATTACCACCATGTCACTACCAAAAATTCACAACTCTGAGCATCTACCGTTACAAAATACCAGTCCAAAACAATCTAATCTCTCCAGTCCAACTACACAGCTGTTAATGTATAGACACGCTCTGGTCACAATCCCAAAGATTTGACTTCTCTACTAATACCAACACGAGTGTCACGCTTTCAATTCTGCAATACCTCAGGGAAAGCCGTCGGTTCCGGAACTGGAGGAAATGAATGAAATTAACACAATAGAGTACATGCAATAATCCAACCAGTAAAGCATATTTTAGTTTTATTTCCATGAACAACAAAAAAACAAATCACCATTGTACAGCTAATGAGTCAAAGCAACACATTTGTTAGAACAGAGCACATGGACCATGTAAAGTTATCTGAATATTTTCTGGTAAAATTAAACATTTTACCAAAAAATGTTTAGAAAAATGGTCATGTGATGGACATGTCAAGTCCAATTCAGTTTGGCAGCATATTTGATTATTTGTACTTGAGTTCTCGGCATGTTTGGCTTAATCAGTTTACTTCCACGAACCAGATTACCTAAGAACATTCACACTTTGTGATATAAGATCCAGTGTTTATAGCCAAGATCGCCAGCACTGCACTGCTGCTGAGCATCAATATATATTCTATATTCAATTAGTTACAGACCATGTTAGTTATTTAGACACATATAAATGTAAAGTAATTATGTAGCCATTTTTATGTTTTAGCACAACAGTTTACCCTGTCAAAAAAAAAAACGTTTTGTGGAACAGATTCACTGTTTAATCTATTTATAGTCTGTAGGCTCAGCATGCAAGAAATTGATAAATCAGTATTGGATTGGTGTTTGAGGATTTTCCCCTCAGAAAATCAGTGATTGTACCTGCTTAAACAGTACTCTTGTGGGTCTACTGGTTGGGTTATTCACTGGGTTCAGCTCACTCAGATAAACTATGACCAAACAGACAGATTCACAAGGCTTCATTGATTGGCTTGGACCTCCAGGCTACAACATGTTACTGGATTAATTCAAAGAATTACCTATAGATTGGTCCACTTTAGACAGCATGATCAGGGAGAGAGAACCAGATTTGTAAAGATTTCAGTTGGTAGGAAGGAAATAATTTATCAGCGAACCAATAGGTTAAATTAGATTGAGAATCTCCCTGTAATACTCTGTGTCTCAAAAACTCAACATAACCACTAGGGATGCACCACAATCTGAAAGATTTGGCTTCTCTACAAATACCAACACACTTTCAATTCTGCAATACTTCAGGGAACGCCACTTCCCAGCACATGAATGTGTTCAAGGTTTCAGAAAGCCAAATTCAAGACTTTTTGCTAAATGGAACTGAATATAAGGACCAAAATAAAGAAACTGAGCTGAAACCAAGAAACCAACCTCTTTCTGACACAGCTAATGGAAAGTTGTCAAACTATAAATAGGCAGAATAAGAAGAAGGACACCAGGGAATTAAGAGTTGAAGGGCATGAAGTCCAACTGTGCGTAGTAAAGCAGATAGGATGCATATTGTAGAACAAAGCCTGTTCTGTATAATTTAGTGGAATGCTAATATAAATTAGTGGACATGCAGCACAAAGAAACCATCAGTCATTTTATTGTGAAAAGGACCTTCAGCAACTGTATTTAAGAAATTCTAATACTTTCTAAGGCATTCAATTTAGATGATTTATTTTAAGACTTTTTTAATAACCTGTGGACACTGGTGTTTAAAGACAACGCCTCGTCCATAGAGCGGTCTGTAGTTACAGACAGTGGCCTATCTCTATCTATGTAGACAGCGGTCTGGTCGGTGGTTTAGTCCAGTCACAGGGGATGTCCCTACAAACATCACAGCAGAGATGGGTTTTTTTAAGATTATTTTTTGTCACGCTTGCTTTTGTTAGATAGTCTACAGTGAAGAAAGACAGCAAGGATTGGAGAGAGAGAGGGGGGTGAAAAGGATTCGTATCCAGGATATCGCGGTAACATGGTATCTGCCTAGGCCAACTGAGCCACCAGGACGCCCCAGAGACGTATTGCTACTAGCCTGCTTGCACGTGGCTAGTATTTTTCTGCCAAAACTAAGACAAAATCATCCTCACTAGCCAACAACAAACACTGCCAAATACTGTCTACCCTACAAACACAGCAACTAGATCAGATGGCAGTTTTCACCTTCTCACCTGTGACTACAAGTCCTTTGCTCCATAAATCAACACTGAAGTTAGTCCCACCTCCAAAACCATAATACTAAACTTTATAATACTTTATACTAATACTTAATTCCAAATACATAATACTATAAAACCTTTATAATATACTTTATAATACAATAGAATTAGCCTGGTGTCAAGTGAATAGTCCTTTGCTTCATAAACCATTGAAGTTAGTCCCACCTCCAAACCCATACCATATCTGCCCTCCACATTCATCCGGCTTCTGTCACAGCGCTCACAAATTCCAAAATACAGGGAGAAGATTTCCTCTGCTTCTCAGAAAGTGTCTGTACCTCGGCACTGGGTAATATAAATCAATATAAATGCTCCCCTAATACAGCCTCTACACATATAGCACTATCTGATCAATGCTTCCAGCAGCCTCACCAAGTACATACTGTTTTATGTGCTTGCTGTTGACGTGCTCCTGATTCAGCCTTCAATATAAACAGTGTGCAAGTATTGGGGACCAAACAGGAAATATTTATCGAACTTTGATATATATATATAATGAACTTTAATATATATATAAAATTAACTTTGATATATATACACATCTGACTTTCTAGTGAAAACTGTCCTATAAGCCTGTGCATTCATACCACTAAACCTTGATCTGCTCCCTCACCTTGTATTGAAGTATACTTGCCCCAGCTGACTCTAGTACTGGCTCGTATAGCTGAATCTTTGTAATTGCAGTGGGCCATCTAAAAGTATATTTCTATATCACTCGACATAATGTATGCTGAAGTGTTAGCATGGTGCTAATATCACTCAACATATTATACGCTAAAGTGCTACTGCTGAGCCTACTATCATTCAACATAGTGTCTATCTAATAAAAGCAAGTGTGCTATGTCTCACTGTATTCTATAGTGTACGCTTAAGTGCTAGTGTGGAGCCTACTATCATTCAACATAGTGTACGCTAAAGTGCTAGCATGGAACCTACTATCACTCAACATAGTGTATGCTAAAGTGCTAGCGTGGAGCCTACTATCATTCAACATAATGTACGCTAAAGTGGTAGCGTGGAGCCTACTATCACTCAACATAGTGTACGCTAAAGTGCTAGCGTGGAGGCTACTATCACTCAACATAGTGTACACTAAAGTGTTAGTGTGGAGCACTGGAGCTAACATTCTACAGGGGACACATGGATGATTTTGGTGTCTATGTTTTCATCACTTAATGGCTAAGTTGATAATCTACCAAAAATTTGGTGTATTCCCTTAAGACATCACAGGGAGTCGTATAACACAAACTAGAGCTTGTATGGGGGGCCAAACAGGAAATATTTATCGAACTTTGATCAGGCACTGAACTGGCCAGCTATTCAGCACCAACGTGAGCGATCTGAAAGAGTACGAGTAAAGTGACGAGTAAAGATAATGACTGAAAGTTCAAGGGAAACTTTATATATTTATATTTAATTTATAGGCTACTTTGAACATTGTGTTTCGATCAGGCATTGATCTAGCCATCTTCCAGATGCGTACTTTTTTATACTCCAGTGGAGCGGAATGGCTGAGAATGCAAGGGAGCTTGTACAATCGCTGTTAAATGACAATAGTTTTCTAGAAACTATAGCGAATGCTTGCTCTAGGACACCAAATGTTACGGCTGTCGGCAGGGCACCCCGAGCGGAGGAAGCCACTTTCAGAGCTCCGCTGCAGTAGTCATGCCTCATCATGCAACAGGAGCTACCATTAACAACACACCTGTGCTCGGTACTATCTGCCAGAATAAAGTGATTCCTGAATATCTGCAATTAGATCCGCAAAACTGACTGAAAGCGGGGTCGCTTTTACTGGAGTCAGCTGGGGCAAGTATACTTCAATACAAGGTGAGGGAGCAGATCAAGGTTTAGTGGTATGAATGCACAGGCTTATAGGAGAGTTTTCACTAGACTGGACTGCCAAAGGGGCATTTTGTAGCCCCAGTATTCTATCTAGTGAGAGAGAGAGAGAGAGAGATAAAGTGTTAGAGTGTGAGAGTGAAACTGTGAGAGAGACAGCCAAAGAGAGAGATACGGTAATTAGGCTACTTGCTTGAGAAACTGTGCAGGGAAGCTGCATTTTAATATTTTATATTAACAAAAATCGAGAGACAAGAACTTTAAATTGGCAAGGGAATTTCCACTATGCCAATCCAGCAGATTTTGACAGATAAAGTGCAGCAATGTGTGTTGAGTGTTGTGTATTAGTGCAATCAGATTAAAACTGCAATAGTCTATGAGCTTCTTTTCAACCAATATAGAAATGATAATATGGTGTATCGTTATCGTCATCAAAGGAATATTTTCAATGTGTTAGTTTTGCCCAAGGCTACCACGCTAACACTTTAGCATATGCTATGTTGAGTGACAGTAGGCCACACGCATTATCCAAAGTAAAAAGAATGACCTTTTAGTAATAAAAAGCAGTTTTTTAAAATTAAATGGCCTATAATTCATACATTTAAAAAAATTAAATATCTTAAACTCAGTATAGCTGATGTAGCCAGGTTTGTTTTTGGAACTATTTCAGATGAGCTACTAGTGTTCATCTGCTGTGCAGTGATGTTTAGCTGTACAATCTCCCATTGCCCACCACCTTCAGTTTCTATGGAAACAGGGAAAGTAGTCCCTGCTAGTTCAAAATATTATTTTTGAATCATATGTCCTGTAAATTCCTACACCTCCTACATCAAACATCCAGACCAGATTTAAGATTAGAGCTGCTACAAGATAGCCTAATGCTAGTGACCTACTATCACTCAAGAAAGTACTGTACTCTACCCGTGTTGGGGGTGGGTAATCTGGCACAGTATGGCTCGGGATCTATACCGTTTGATTTTCCCTTACAATTTTGAACATATCGGACCCTATCCAGAATGCACTTGCAACTATAGCAACAGCAGACCACACCAGTAACACCAACAACATTTTAAATAGGCCCTTTGATTCTGAGCCACTAATTAAAAAGAAAAGAATATTAATTCATCAAATAAAAATGGATGCGCCTTGTGTAATTTTCCACCAAGTTGTTCCGGTTCGCTCTGCTTCTAGTCTGCGGCACTATCTGTTTCGTCCATTATTATCATATATGTCAGCTAGGTATACTACACATAGGCTCATTTGTAGCGCATTGCCACAGTATCAGCACGGCCGCCACAAAAAATAAAGTAGGTTAGTAAGGTTAGGTTAGACATTGATCCATATCCACAACAACATGAGGTGGCTTAGCAAAGGAAATGCCTTGAAAAGATTTAGTGAACTTTGGGAGGAGATTGTGGCCTTTCTCTGTAGTTGCCGGCAAAAGAAAGCAGACACATTTCTATCACCGATTCTAAATGTTGAGCAACATTTGGGCAAAACTGTCGCTCCAACTTCAACGCTCCAAAAATTCTGACGCCGATTTATGTCCTGGTAAAATGCTTCACTTCCCTACATTGTGCAACTTTACCCCCACCTCAGCTGCACAATAACTGAGTGATGACTGGTTCAACTTTGCCACTCGATTTGATAACTTCAGCATCCTCACCGAGGTAATAAGTCTAAGGACATCACATCACTAGATGAGGCTTCCATACAACACAGATATACAGTCATCAGATGACCTGCAACAGTCATTCAGTTGGCTGGGTTTGAAAAAGTCTGGACTAAGGAAATCAGCAGGTTTCCTCATACAAGGAGGCTTGTACTGTTTATCATAACAATGTTTGGATCAACATATAGCTGTGAATGCATCTTATACATGAATGCCCTTTAAACAAGCCCTCACTAGCCAGCAGCTCCATTCTTGTCTCCACATCACTCTGACTACCTATGAGCCTCACTTTGCTGCTCTTGTAAGATAAAAAAAAAAGTAATTTTTCTCATTAGAGGAGAAAAGCATCAAAGGTTTACAGATGTGTGACCTGTTAGATGATAAATTGGTACTTGTCACAACAGAATCAGACACAATGACAGAGTAATAGAAGAAATGTATGGCAGTGATTTGCTAAATGTGGCTAAACCACACATGCTCTTTTGTTACTACTCTTGCCCTTTCAAGTATTAGCATGGAGCCTACTATCACTCAACATAGTGTATTCTAAAGTGTTAGTGTGGAGCCTACTATCACTCAACATAGTGTATGCTAAAGTGTTAGCATGGCGCCTACTATGACTCAACATAGTGGACGTTAAATTGTTAGCATGGCACCTACTATCACTCAACATAGTGTATGCTAAAGTGTTAGAATGGACTCTACTATCACTCAACGTAGTGTACGCTAAAGTGTTAGCATGGAGTCTTGCAGCCAACATTCTAAAGGGGACAAATGGATGATTTTGTTGTCTATGTTCTCTTCACTTAATAGCTAAATTGACTAGTGCAACAATGTCCCCAAAACGTTTTGTGTATTCCGTAATGTGTGCCATGTCAGTTTAGGTGAATGTCACAGGTAAATAGGTCTGTCACTTGGGAATTACTACACTGTTCTATTTTGTCATCTTTCAAACTGCGATAAATGCAGAGAGAGATAAAGCCATAGAAACAGAGACAGTGTCGTTCATTGGGTCCATGTTGTGTGGCAGTAGAAACATCACACAGCCTTGTCTTCTCAATTTATTCTCAGTCAAACTAAAGACCCAATCCTGAATCGCATTGCTCACAAAAAGGCCACATAAAACGAAATCATGAAACTGGGAAAGTTGTTTCATTCTCAGATTAATCTACAGAGATCAGAAAGGAAAATCAGAGATGAGATCTTGCTAAGTTCGCCATTATTTCTCCTAGAGAGCAATGAGATCAATGTGAAACAAAAGGAAGACTACTGCTCATGTCTCCTGTGTCTCAGGTTTGTCTCCGGATCAAAAGATTTAAGTAATCTCGAGCTCGACCCCACTTCAAAAAAGATCGACAAAATCTCCTATAATGCTCAGTTTAGCCCGATCTATGCATCTCATACTGCTGTCCGATGGATCAAACAAAGAGCTAATTCTCATTCCAGACCTGAATGGATACAGCGTGGTGTATTTCAGATTCAACTCAGATAGTTTAGCCAAACTGCTTTGATGTGTTGTAACTCTACATCATAGCAATTATTTAGGCTGTCTACCTTAATTTTAAGGCTTTGCGCTGTTATTATGTAAACTTGCATGTTTAAAGATAAGTATTTTACTTCTGTCATGAGAAAAAATTGAATCTGCCCATAGATAACTTGGGTCTCTTTCAAGGTCAGATTCTGTCTCAAAGATTGCCTTTCCCTAGCTTATATCACTTTACACTGACCCTGAAACTCGTGAGAGTCATTTGATTCTACTATATAGCTCCTTAATAGTTCCAGTGTTGCTCTAATTCATTCCAAAGGAGAAACATGGAGTCATTAAAGAGATAAAACTCAGACAACAAAGAGATCTCCCTTATTTATCATGCTCCCACTCAACAGTGTCCTGTTTCAGCGTCTCCTCTTCTGCTGTCTTATTTCTCCTCAAGCAATTTAGGAATAACAGCCGAGACAAAAATGATACTTAATTGAGTCAGAAGTGAGAATCACCATTTAGTCTCCCTGAGCAAGCAAGGTAAAGCAGTAAACTTCCAGCAGTAAACTTCCTCTGGGAAGGACAGACAGGATGACAAGCAAGAGTTTCAAACTTGTTCTTTTGTTTTTTTGTAAATGGTTTGGTTTCATATTTCTTTGTTTGGACCTTGTTGACTTACTATGGGATATAATGGTTACTAAAAGCTTACATTTCAATTTCACTGAATCTCTTTACAGGCGCAAAAACCAGAGTTGATGTTGATGAGATGAATAAAATACAATAGAATATAGTAGGTCTACCTACTGCTTATACCAGTTATTTGAGCTGTGAGTAGAGACTTTTTTTTTGTATTCTCAGTAGGCTAATATTCCTCATATTCTACCTGACCATAGGGGACATGTGGGAATCAGCCAACCCCTGCTGAGCTCCATTCATTCATGTGGTTTCACAGTCTCACAAACCACTTTATACCCCGACTGACAGGCTTTTGTGGGACAATATCATCCTTAATTGGCAGCAAGCACAATGGAAAAACAAACAATAGTGGAAAAATGTGGAATCAATGTGTTAAAATATTAAGTGTGTACCGGTCAGCATCCAGGGATGTAGTGGAGGGTAAACCCAAATAAACCCCACCTTTTAATTTGCAGTTTTGAGTTTACTCCCCTTTTTAGCCTAAGCTTTATAAATTGAAAGTCAGAGTATACATAAGAAACATCAACTTGATTTAAGATATATAAAGATTTTCTGAAAATATAATTGATTTTATTTGTATTGATGGTTGTTTGCCTCCTGATGATCAACTACTGGAGGTCATAATTTCACATTTTAATTTACCACTACATCACTGATTGGCACCAAATACTGCAAGAAAACAAAGGAAAAATAAACATGTTATTCAGTGTGTTCAAACAACAGCTAGTGTGTGCTGGTTGGGATTTTGTGTAAGAGGATTTTGAGGATAGGGATCCCCACACAAATGAGGAAGTGACAGTTTCCCATGATATTAGCTCTTGTCATGGTTCCTGTACATCCTGGGGCCAGGAGCCCAAGGGACTTGTGTTGCCTCATTAAGGCCTGTCACTCACTGTATGCTATTCACTCATGTGTGTTTATTGTTTATCTACAATAAAGAAAAATTAAGTTAAAAAAAAAGTAAGGCAGCGGCCTCCTATAAGGCTGCCAATCGTTCTTTCTGCAATGAGCCAACTGCAAGTGATGAGCACACTGCACCACATGATAGTCCTGAGCCAATGCAAAAGCTGCAATCCACACAAAAAACTCCAAAAATTCCAAAGGTTTGTAACTTTGCATGTTTGTAGGTAGCCACAAATCTTGCCATTTTAGTGAATGCATCGTGTTAGAAACCTCATAATCACCAGGGCTATCCACTAGCGAGCCAGCTAACTGCTGTTCATATGCTTTCAAATCAATCAACTAGCTTTATTCATTAAGTGATAGGAGGTTTCTAACACCATTTCTAACAGTATTCTAAAATAGGCAAGATTTAAGGCTATCTTAAATTCAAAGTTGCAAACCTTTGGAATTTCAAGTGTGGAGAAGTTTTGGGGATTTTGTTGGCTTTCATATGGAAGCAGCAGAAAGAGGAGTGCCAAAGATTGGCAGCCTTCTAGGAAGCAGCAGCCGCCTGACAGGCCTTACTGAGGGAACAAAAGTCCATATGAGCAACTGCCACGGCGAAGCTGCATGGCCCTTAGCACCAATACGTTCGATTCTCTCCTGGATAGAGAACGTCACGCCAAAAAAATCATTCAAGAAATCAGACAGTTTAATGTGCCCTAGTTTAATATGCCATAAATTATGACTCAAGATCTTGTTTGAATCGGAGCCATTCTTCAATTCGGAATACATACAATACACCAAGCAGTAGTTATTTCGACAAAATATAAAATTTTAGAATTGTTATTCCCACAATCTTCTTCCACCAATATACATCGTGGTGGGTTGTAGCGAGCGGTGTGAACCGATTTAAAAGTTTGTATTGAAATAAAGGGCACCTTGGTGAATTATGTGTATGCCGAATTGAAGCGTGGATACCAACGATTCAGATAGTGTCTTGAGTCATGTTATACCAAGCATGCACCTTTGCCGATAAGCAACCCCACATTAAACTGCCTTAAACTGCCATATTTTTGAATAGGGTTTGGGGAAGCCTATTCCATATAAAGAGAACGGCACGTATGGGGGCTTTAAGAGCCCTGGGCCGCTGCTGGAGACTGTTAACATACATCACCAAAACAGCAACAATGGAGGCGACCTACCTGGGATAAAATAACCTGCCGGTGAATCATTCTAGAAATGTTAGGATTAGATCCCGTCGTGGCACGCGGTTGCTAATTTCCACCGAGCTCCATTCTAACGGCAAAGGATAGGAGAAACAAAAACAAACGGCGTCCCGACGAAACAACCGATGGGGACGCGAGAGAGAGAGCAGTATTCGCATCCTCTCTGCTTTCTCTGGACCAATGTCATGTTAGCCGAAATATAACATATAACTTCCGGCCACAACTTTCAAAATAAAAAACTGATTGGCGAGGCGTTTAAACTTTTGGTGGGGAATACAAAAAATCAGAATAGAAAACCAAATATTTAAGGATATAAGTTAATAAAATACATTTGCTACTTTTACAGCATGATAATAGTCCTATTAGTCCAGCTTCTGCTCAAACGCAAAGCTGTGAACGTAACAGCAAGAGCTCAAACGGTGCAAGGAGCCTTACATCATTTGCTGCGCATAGTTTGGAGGAGATACTCGCTTGCCTAGACTGAACCATTGAAAATAACGGGAAAATGGCGCAGGTGGATGCAAAAATGCGTCCTGTGTAATCACGGCCTAAATCAGCCAGAATACGCCTCCACTGAAATACTCAAGTATCTGGGCAGTCAAAACGCCAAAAATGCGCTTTTATTTTGAAAGCAAAATCCTTCATTCTGGTTAATCATGTCTGGCTTGACGAGCTGGGTACCAAGGCTTCACAGCCAATCAGAAAACGCGCTTTTCTCCTCGCGTGCGCCCCCCCAAAACCCACACACATACACACACCATCACCTCCTCCTCTCGTGCATCACGCTCCTTCAGAGAGCTGAAGCTGATGTGAGGAGGCAGAACGATGTCCCCGTATACTGCATTCACTTTATGGGGATGCTAGATACAAGCTTTCTGCTGGAAAATATCGTTCACCTCAGTAAATACTACTAGAAAATACCGTTCACCCTGATTTTACTCCCTGAATGCTGACGTCACCAAAAAGGAAATACTTGTAGTCAAGTAATATTAATGTTCATTTTAAATAAAACAAATGATATATTCATTTCAAATAAAACAAACAAAATTAATGATTTTCATAAGTAATTTTGTGATCACAACTAATTCCTTGATTTTTGGTTTGTGGTTGACATTGCAGTGTTTGGTTTGCTGTAAAACATGAACTCAAATGTATGTATATACTCAAGTGCATGTGTGTTAAAGGCAGTCTGTGTATTTTCACTTTCATCTAGCCTACAATGTTCTCAGTATGTCAAAAGATATGGTGGAAGGATAAACTTCTAATCTATTCATTCCACACCTGGTTTGTTGTTGTCCCCTGTATTCAGCTCAATGTATTTTTTACTGGCCGTAAAAAAGCTCCTCCCCTATAGCTGGAGCTCCTCCCACCTTATAAATTCATGTAATGTCGTACTTACCATAAACGCTATCTGCTGACTGGGGAAAAACGTTCACATTGGCCTCCTAGCGGAAATCACAACAAATGATGATATGATGTGAACACAACATATACGCCCAGGCTCAATCAGCTCCGCCTGCTCCAACGATAGGTCCGTAGTGCAAAATATGGCAGAGCAGCAGCCGAAGCAACTGACTGAAACAGACCAAAGGAATTAAAACTGATGCTGAGTTGGACATTTTTCTCCTAGACCGTATGTTTGTAGCTATGTTGCACCGCTGTAAAGTTACCTAATACAGTGCATACGGGAGAGATAAAATTATCGCCCACCAGCTCTATTTATGATGATCATCATGGCAAAAGCCTTGTGCATCAATAAGTGGTGAATGTGGTCTGTTTTGATGTGCCATAGCAAAATTATTAACCTTGATGGTAATAATCTATAGCTTACAAGCCCTGGCGTGTAACCCACGCTGATCTCCAGCCATTACTGTGTTTCATTTGTAGCTGTGTTGCACTTTGCACCATGTTTCTAGTAATATTAGGATAGAAATCATGCCACATGGCTGTTAGTAATTTCTGCAGGTCCTATCATAAATGTACTACTCTTGACTGACTTGTGTTGTTAGAAGTTAGCGTAGTCAATAATTAATCCTTTGAGAATTGATTGCATTTGTTTTGCCCACTGAGGAGGCAAGCATACCCCAGAATTTCACCCCCGGGGATCAATAAAATATCTATCTGAAACAACCAAAGTCTACAGAAAACTTCATGTCATGACGTCTTGAAAGCAGTTTGAATGCATAGACACTTCTAAGTTGTTGCTTTTCAAGTTGTACTGATGGTAAAATGGTCAAAACCATGGAAACAATTGTTACTTGCATTCTGTAAATCATTATATAAATAAATTTAACATCACTTACAAAAGCAGATATCACATTGGTGAATTAAAAAGTTAAAAAAAAAGTAAAAAATAAATAAATCTGAAATAATGTCAAATCTGCATTTGTGAATAGAATTACGTATGCGCCGCTTGTATTTGTATATATATATTTTTTTTTATTGAATAGAAAGAGTACAATGTACAATGATTTCATAAAAATCATTGTACATTGTACAATGATCATTGTACATTGTACACCCACCCATTCCCACCCATCACATCAACCCACTTGTTATTGTTGTCATTATTATGAGACTTCAAAATTCGCTCTAGATGCCGTGCAGACATGAAGCAACGGTGACGGTGGCAAGCAAAGCACTGTCTTTGTATTGAGGTCCAAGGTGAAAATATAGCTCAACCAACTTATGTTTTGTCATCTATGCAGAAGCAAAACTACCGGAAATGGTTTCTCGTGCACACAAGAATAGATCGATCCATCTACGCTCTGCCTTACGGTGATTTCAATTTAAGACACGAATATCATCAGTTAACCAAGGAAGAGCCATTACATCATAATACACATCACATCAGTGTGACATGGCAAGTTACAGCTTCAATGTGGTGGTATTTTTATGATACGTACTGCAACAAACCTTTGGGAATTCAGTCTGATTCATCTAGCATGCACCACTTTTATTTTACTCACAATTTATCATTAATCTCATTTGTACTTTTTACCAGCGAGGCCAGTGAAAAAGCCAGGATATCATAGGGTGGCGGTGAAGCTGTATGACATGTGAAAGCCACAATAAGAAACGGGACAACCGCTTGATGAATTGACTATGGAGGGAGTCGTGTTAGTCTTCGGCCACATGGGGGTGCTGCTGCTGCTGGTGTGGAGGAGATCACTGCTTCTCACGTCAGCCTCCTCTGGCTCGTTCAGATTTGAGAAGGCAGAGGCTTTAGTGTGTGAGTGTGTGTGTGCGTGCGTGCGTGCGGACTGTATGTGAGGGCCTTGTGTTTTGGTGGCCTGCAGTTCATTCAGACTTTACAACAAACCTGAGCTGACTGGTAAGCACCAAGATAGATCATGTTCAACAGAGACAAGTAATAATGCAAACAAAGGGAAAAAAATCACTGTTGTACATACTGGGTAGTGCATGAAATGAAAATCAATAAAAACATTTCCCCAGATAAACAAGGAGGCGATGCCCAGGGGCCCCGCATGTATGAAACTTCTGAGAAAGTAACACAATTTGGTCTTAAACGAAGACTTGAGTGGATCTAAGAGAGATTTATGACACAAGTGAAACCACAAATATTGGACTGAACTGTCAAATGGTGTTTCAATAAGCTAACCTCCAGTCCTGCATAGCCAGTGAGATGTTGGAGGTCCCATCGCTTGGTTTATAGTGACTTTAGATTACTTAATGGCATTTTTAATCTCTGACGGTATCAATATTGTTGAATGGCGTTATTGTTTGGCCCCTGATATCGGTACAGTGTCTTTGTCTTTGCAGTTTGGCAGAAAGTTGAAGACTAAGTTACTGTCCTAACATAAACAAGCTTTCACATATCACTATCCATTTTTTCCCCATATAGTGTCCACTGAAAATCTTAAAAAAGGAAATACTGTAACTGCAATCAATGTGAACAAATGATTGAACAGATATTTATTAACAAATACATTAAGCACAGTCAATTCAATAAAACTTTATTCATCCCCCACATTGGACAATTTAAAAGGGAACAATACGAAAGGTGAAAAACAAAAACACTGCAGCATATGAAAAGCTATAATGTGAATGTTTTTTCAAGAGCTTTAATTGTACATTAAAAAAAACTTTTTACAACTCCATTACAAATACACTATTTCCTCCACCGCTGTTAGGACACAGTCAATGTTATGTTGTCTTGAGGTTCCCAAGAGGGGGGCCAGTGCTTTTCAAAAAGGGTGTGCCTTGAGATTTTAAGGAAGATCTAACTAGCTTTATGAGAGTTTTCAAACAATAACATGGTGTGTCATGGATGTGGGGAACCACAGGGTTAGGTTAAGGATAAGTCATAAATCCAGTTAGTCCGGCAAGCTTTACTCACCACATGGTGCACGGAAGCCAGTGCACAAGGACTTCTTTTCGGCCCTTGGGAAGAAGGTAAAAAGTCATCGAGTTGTTTTTTATTTTTTAACACATACAGGGTTTAATTTCACCTCCCACACATGAACATAAAATAACCAACCTAATCACCAAATTATCAAGCGTAATAGGGTTTGGTTTCATAACAACAGTCAACTAGGGATGCAGACTATGGCCATTTCCTAACCTAATTGACCCCCATTAATTGGTTATTAACTGTGAAGTGATAAGATTAAAATGTGCTATACAACAATGGACTCGTCTGTGAACATGTTTTTTGTCTCAGAAGGAGCACTTCTATACCCACTGAGCTCGCAAATGGTAGTATATTGGCACTTACCTGTTTGCTACTACTTCCACATGTCCTTTTCTTCCTCTACGTCCTTCTTTGCCTCTTCTCTTCTGTCTCCCCCTCTTCCTCCATATCTATCTCTTTCCCAAATCCCCTCTCTCCATCTGCCCCATCTCTTGTAACTCAACCTCTGCCTCCAACACTTCCATCTCTCCTCTCTCAACCCTGTACATTTATCCTCCCCATCTCCATCTCCATCATGTCCCCGCTCTCCTCAATATCTCCCATTTCCTCTCTCTCTATCTCCTCCTGTTCTCTAATGTCCACTTCACTTACTTCCCCCTTCAGTCTCAATTTCTTCTGCTGCCCTCCACTGCTCTGTCAGGATCCAAGGCTTTGAGAAAGAAAACATTAATGACTTAAGATGTATACTAGTTCTGGGGCCTCATTTATAAAACTTTGCGTAGATTCCATCCTAAAACATTGCGTACGCACAAACCTCAGAATCTACTAAGGCCGGACTCACACTAGAGGATAATTGGGCCGATTTATCCCCGATTCGGCGATCGGCGGAGTGATCTTGTTCGGCACCGATGTTCGGCACCGATTATCTGGTAATGTGAGCGGTTTACAGATCCAATCTTAACATCCAGATCCGCTCGGGGACGCATCGGGGCCGCCCCGATAATATCAAACATGTTTGATATCTAGGATTTCAAATCGGGATGATTACGTCACTGCTTTCCGCGCGGGACCACAATAGCCAATGAGAGAGACAATCTACAAGGACACGGAAGTGAATGAAGAAACAACAACAAACTGTTGTACTGGTGCGTTGGACAGCTGAGATGGAGGAAAGGCTTGTCGATATGTGGCAAGAACACGACTGCCTATATAATGTGTCTTCCAAGCACGGGCGCCGGATTAATTTCAGAAGTGCGGGGGCCAAAAAGAGTGTATGTGTGACTGTGTATGTGTAGCGGTAGATAGACCGGAGACTCGCACTAAACTTCTGCGGAGTAACTATAGCTTGCTTGCACCACAGGCTGGCGGACGCCATCATCTCCACATTTGGAGAAAGTTACAAACTGTTTGACAGCAGCAAAGAATTAACCGCTCTCTATTTTTGTACCAATTTGCATTAAAGTACCTTTTTCTTTGGCCAAACGATCTAGCGGTCTCCTTTTTGTCTACAATTAGCTGTGCAGCTTTATCCGTCTCTATGTCCCGACAACAACCCTCCAGGCAGTCGGAGCCAGCGCTAGCCTGTTTTGGTTCAATGCCGGCGGTTTGACAGTCTCAGCGGGCACAGGGCTGCTGCTTTGGGGTTCTTCTGGCTGCCGCTGCGCTGGTTCTAGTGGAGGGCCAGGCTCCAACGGAGTTGTGGACGTCAGGGATGTAACATTATTAACGTTGAAGTTCAGTTTTGTTTGACTGTATTTTCCTTTCTGATGCACTGGTTCTTTTGACATGTTTGCAGAAGCATATTTGCAATATTGATAGTTAAGGTTAGTTCAGCTAGTTTAACGGCTCACTGTAAACAAGGTAACACATCACAGCATTGAAACTATTTCATTGGTTGCAATGTACACTGTATGCATTTGATTCTGTCCTCTTTGATTGGATTAAAATGTAAATATTCTTCCCGTTTTATGTCTATGCTTTATTTTACCTAATGTGGGCAGGGAATGAATGAAACGTCTTTTACCTTACGTGTTGCAATATAGGGGCATTTGAGGGGATACAGTGATTCTTTCTCACTGCAAAGCATAAGTAAAGCAAGTTGCACCGGTTTCACCATGTCAGTCTACATTTTGTTTACATTTACTTCCCCATGAGATCACGTGAGGCGGTGCATTCAGGCTCCCTCTGGCACGATAATCTTAGTAATATCCTCTAGTGTGTGATGCACCATTATTTTCAGATCTTGTAGTCTGTGCGTGTTTGAGATTAGAGAGAAGAACATCTGTGACGATTCTCCTCGTGCGTGATGCAACCCGATTTCAAAATCGGTTAGGATTTTAAAACCTGTGGTGTGAGCCCAGCCTAACGCAAGAAAATATTGAGATCTATAAAACCGTGCGGCGCACACCTGTACGCAGTCTTCTCTTTATAAATACCCACCTGCGGTGAATTGTGCGCTCGTGTACTCCTCCCAGTGTCGTCCCACAATCATCCATAAATGGTCAATGCTAAATAGGTCATGAATATGCCGACGTTGTTAAGGAGCCTTTGTTGGACTATCAATGAGGGAAAGACAGAGAGACACCAGCTGCAAGAAAGGCGAAATTTGCGGAGTGCGAGATCGAGGTGCTCATCACTGAGGTTGAGCGCCGTAAAGGTGTACTGTCTGGGGCTCAGTAGAGGATCTGTGCCACATTGTGGAGAACAGCACAAGCCCTAATAATCAGGCACACCTTAATAATAATAAAAATAAACTTTAGTTTAAGTTACAAACTGCTTTAGAAGACAAAATAAAAATAGTAGACAAACTGACGATGAACAAAATGATAAAAACAATTTTAAAATTATTAAGTTAAGTTATTAAGTTATACAACATTGAGCATAAGGAGCTACATATGAGCGAGTAAAATATGCTTAGCCCCTCAGTTGTATTTTCCCCCCCTCAGTTTAAGCTTTATGTATCTATAGAAAAAATATTTCCATAGGTGTATGCTAGGGCGTCCATAGTAGCCCACTGAAACGGAGCGGAGGAGATCGATAGACAGACAGACACGTCACTTAGTTCGGTTTCTCAGCCTGCTTGCTTTTCGTGGTGGTAAATACATTCCCCCCATTGTGGAGGGAGAGGGAGAGAGAGAGAGAGAGAAAGAGAGAGATGCAAGCCGCAAACTGCTGTTTCTACTCCTCCTCTTGCTGATTTTGACAGAGAATCGTTATCGTTCATAAATTCTCTGCAGTGCTCCGTTCTTATGTGAGTCTCTGATTAATAAACGTATTCTTTGATTTTGAACAGTAGCCTTATGTTGTTGTTCTTTAGCCTTTCTGAGGATATTGCATGGTTAAATCAATGAGTTTTATTTCATGAAAAACTGCCCCCTCAGTCACTTCATCCTGGCGCCGGCCCGGTAAAATAATCAATAAAATAAGAGTTAAGAGAATGCCTTTGTATGAAAATAGGTTTTAAGTAGTAACTTAACAGATACAACAGACCACAATCCCTGTGAAATCACACTTATAAAACTATGTTTTTAAGAGGACTGAGCTTTATTTTGTGATCTCCCCATCGGGCGTCGCTGATTCCCATGTCTGAAAAACTTTGCGGTGAGCTCTACGCATGGGTGAAAGGATGCGTAGAAGTGCGCACCTTTTACCGCATAGAATTTTTCTATAAATCCCGACGTTTGCGGTAAAATATGAGTACGCACATTTCACCCCCATTAACGCCACTTTTTTGTGCGTAGCAACCTTTATAAATGAGGCCCCAGGTTACTAAGGCGACTTCTGAAACGTTACAAGAACATTTGAATGCTGCTATAATACATTTACTGCCCAGCTAACTTGATAGTGAGAAAAATGACCTATACTGACACTCACATCTCATCTGTCTGGATAAGTATACAGTGAAAGATAAAAAAGGAGCTTTTTAAATCTGAAAATTGAATTCTAGGGAGCGTAACTGGTTATATACCAAAGAAGAAGAAAATTTGAGGGTACAGTTTGATGCTAAAGTATTTGGACAGCAACTTGTTTTTCCTCATCTGCTTTTCTTTCATGGCTTTTCGATAATATGTTGAACTATTACAACACTGCTATTCAGTATGTCAAGTCTCACAAGTTCAAGTGCTTTATACAACAGCTAGCTTAGGCCTAGCATTGTAATTGGCTCAGATATATTCCAACAAGTGCCAGAAATTTCCAGATGACACACTTGAAGAGCCGGGCTACAGAGTTAATCAGAAATAATATTTAAACCCATGCTGTTATCATATTACTTGATGTGTTATTAGTTTCCTAGCAATGCACATTAACTAATAATCAACTATCTGTTCTAAACCTCATTAGTCTCTAGATACTTCCATCATTAGCTGTGCCTCCTAAGGTAAAGGGCTTACCAAAACATGAATGTACTGACAAAATCATCTTGTCCAGCACTGTGTGTCCGATTGCTGGCAGCTCAAAGGGGCGCTGGAGCCGTGCTGTCCACTTTTTTTCAACCTAAAACATAAATACATGTAAGTAAGCAACCTTTATAAATGAGGCCCCAGGTTACTAAGGCGACTTCTGAAACGTTACAAGAACATTTGAATGCTGCTATAATACATTTACTGCCCAGCTAACTTGATAGTGAGAAAAATGACCTATACTGACACTCACATCTCATCTGTCTGGATAAGTATACAGTGAAAGATAAAAAAGGAGCTTTTTAAATCTGAAAATTGAATTCTAGGGAGCGTAACTGGTTATATACCAAAGAAGAAGAAAATTTGAGGGTACAGTTTGATGCTAAAGTATTTGGACAGCAACTTGTTTTTCCTCATCTGCTTTTCTTTCATGGCTTTTCGATAATATGTTGAACTATTACAACACTGCTATTCAGTATGTCAAGTCTCACAAGTTCAAGTGCTTTATACAACAGCTAGCTTAGGCCTAGCATTGTAATTGGCTCAGATATATTCCAACAAGTGCCAGAAATTTCCAGATGACACACTTGAAGAGCCGGGCTACAGAGTTAATCAGAAATAATATTTAAACCCATGCTGTTATCATATTACTTGATGTGTTATTAGTTTCCTAGCAATGCACATTAACTAATAATCAACTATCTGTTCTAAACCTCATTAGTCTCTAGATACTTCCATCATTAGCTGTGCCTCCTAAGGTAAAGGGCTTACCAAAACATGAATGTACTGACAAAATCATCTTGTCCAGCACTGCGTGTCCGATTGCTGGCAGCTCAAAGGGGCGCTGGAGCCGTGCTGTCCACTTTTTTTCAACCTAAAACATAAATACATGTAAGTAAGCAACCTTTATAAATGAGGCCCCAGGTTACTAAGGCGACTTCTGAAACGTTACAAGAACATTTGAATGCTGCTATAATACATTTACTGCCCAGCTAACTTGATAGTGAGAAAAATGACCTATACTGACACTCACATCTCATCTGTCTGGATAAGTATACAGTGAAAGATAAAAAAGGAGCTTTTTAAATCTGAAAATTGAATTCTAGGGAGCGTAACTGGTTATATACCAAAGAAGAAGAAAATTTGAAGGTACAGTTTGATGCTAAAGTATTTGGACAGCAACTTGTTTTTCCTCATCTGCTTTTCTTTCATGGCTTTTCGATAATATGTTGAACTATTACAACACTGCTATTCAGTATGTCAAGTCTCACAAGTTCAAGTGCTTTATACAACAGCTAGCTTAGGCCTAGCATTGTAATTGGCTCAGATATATTCCAACAAGTGCCAGAAATTTCCAGATGACACACTTGAAGAGCCGGGCTACAGAGTTAATCAGAAATAATATTTAAACCCATGCTGTTATCATATTACTTGATGTGTTATTAGTTTCCTAGCAATGCACATTAACTAATAATCAACTATCTGTTCTAAACCTCATTAGTCTCTAGATACTTCCATCATTAGCTGTGCCTCCTAAGGTAAAGGGCTTACCAAAACATGAATGTACTGACAAAATCATCTTGTCCAGCACTGCGTGTCCGATTGCTGGCAGCTCAAAGGGGCGCTGGAGCCGTGCTGTCCACTTTTTTTCAACCTAAAACATAAATACATGTAAGTGTCACGGCCGCTCTGCCCTCACCCTCACCTGCCCCTGTTTCCTAGTCCCTCTCTCTCTGCAGGTTGGTGGGCGTGTCTCTGAGGGTTCCCATCTGCCAGTGCAGCACAGCTGATTTCAATCCCACATCTTCCCCCCTTGTATATTAGCTCTGCCCTCACACATGCTTACTGCTTGTTTATCATTTTTGCCTACTGCCGTCTAGTTTTTCCCAGTCTAGTACTAGTAAGTTCATGATTTGTATTTTGCCTGTTCTGTACCTGCATCTCCTTACTCTCTCCAGTAAAGACTTGCCCCTTTTTTGGCCTTTTTTTTGAGAACTTCTGCCTCCAACCTCTCTGCTTCTGGGTCCACCTGTACTTGGTATTACAGTAAGTTTTAGAGCCAAAGTTTCTACATTTTTGTAAATACATAAAAATATGTAAATAGCACCCCCTAGCGGTCACTTGCACTTGTACTGCAATTTAACCCAAGCCATGACGCCGTCTGAGCTGGTAATTAGAACAGGTGTGCGTGAATGAAGACGCCGCCGAGACAAAATTTTCCACCGTGCAACTTCCGCGATTGCTGAATAATAGAATAGAACAATAGACTAATAGATTGATTTATTGAACCTATTTTGATGCATGCATTGCAGTCCTTTGTTACTTTTTGACATTTGAAACTCAATATTGCACTGCACAACAACAATGCACTCACTTCATTCTCAAACCAACCGAACAATAACTTGCCCTGTGGATTATTCACTGGCTTCAAGACCAACCATCAACGTCAATCAAGATCATCTCAAACTGTGAGTAGCAATGTATGGAATGTGACATGGAAGCAAGCGTGTAGAACTTGTCGGTAAAAGGCGTCTATTGGCTTAATTGGTTGGTTTAGAAAGCCATGACAGTAAGGAAACACAAGGCAGAGTCACACAGGCAAGACAGGCCATTAATAAATAATGAACTACTCATTTGGTTTGATTTATTTAGGAAGTTAAAAAGTAGCATTTCCTGATTATAAACTGTTGACTTACAGTGGGGTCCAACGTCTGAGCCCACTAAATTCCACTTCATTTTTTTCACTCAGTTGATAATTCTTCTTGAATCCATTATTTAGAACTGATACAAATCAACATTTTTAGATCTTTGAGAAATGCTTGTATGAAATTGAAATATATCTGAATATCTTGTTAACACAAATATAATGTACTCTAAGGTCACTAAACTCACAATTGAGTACCGCAGACACGCTAAGGCCATGTCATCAGTCTTGCAGCATCGAAACAGACTGAAACAAAAACTGCCAAAGCCACAAATGTGAATCAATGCTCTCTGTCTGGATCAATGCTGTACAGCGATCCAAGCAGTACAGTTATGTTTGGTAATGGATTTTAAGGCTTTCACTGCACTACCTGTATCCATGGCAAACAAACGTGAGCGTGTTCCACTACTTGCAACGTCATATATTTTGATATTTCAGTGTTTTTAAATGCTATTTTAGCCTATACATATTATATATATTCAAACTCCTTTCTGCTGTGTGTGGCGCGTGTGTGGCGCGCGTGTGTGTGTGGCGCTGTTGGTCAAAAAATGGCTTATGTGCTTTCTAAAATGTGATCATTTCATTCGCATGAATATTTGTAATTTCAAAACAATACAAATAATCAGTCAGGGTGGAAATGCCTTTGAAACAGCGTTTGAATTTTTAGTCTTTGTTCTGTCTTGCTCCTATTGTAAACAACCCTCATTACAGTATAGAAAATGGTTTACAAATTAGACTGACAGTTAACCAGTGTATCGACAGTCACCAGCTGACTCCATGGGGACTGGCTTGGTGTCAGGAATGGTCACGTCAGTGATTAGACATCTTCATTTAAGTATGGAAGAAGTTTTGTGAACATAACTGACAAGGAATTGTTTGTAAATGTAAATAAAAACAATAATTTAAGAGGTGAAAGGTAAAGGTGAAACGTTTTTTTTTTTATACCATAGGACACTAAAACTCTCCATTGACAACCAAGATTTGAATGGATCAGTTCAGGCTGAGGTGGCCCCCATAGACAACCAGTGTATTATTGATTAATCTACAATAAATATGTAATCAAACAAACTGCTTCATATTCATCATGAAGTGGAGGTCACTGACCATTATGAAGGTCTAATCCTAGCTTCAAACGCAGTGGGACTGGAGTAGGCCTCTGGCGGCATCTGGTGGACAAAAGCCATTACTACATCCTTCCCAATGGAACGTGGAATACCTGCTCTTCCATTGCAAGCAAAAAAAGAATCAGCCTTTGGAGCTATTTGTAAACTCAAACTACAATTATGGCAGATGTCTTGGCAAGAGCAACATTTCAGGATGTCAAAATAAAAAAAAATCACTGCATACCAGTTCACCGTCCTGACTTATGTTACATTCTGCATGTGGAGTATTGGCGAGAGAAAGAAATTGCCGTAATGAATGCACTTGAGTATTCAACACTTCAATCTTCTTGGGTTGGCTGGGTTCGTCTACCCTACCTCTACCATTCGTCCCCCTGATATTATCTCCTATTCACTCTTCACTCCTCTGCCATCTCTCTCTTCCCTCAGCCCATGCTGTCACCTCTTCCTCTCCCTTCTCCTCCTGGTCTCATTTTCCCATCCCCTCCATCAGCTCCTCGACTGCTACCTACTCATCTTTCCTCTCTGTGGGCAGGGATCCTCCTGTACAAGGGACCGGAGTAAAGAAGACATACCCGTTAAGATAGCTTGTCAAAAGTAATCCAATTCCAGTCCCTGTAACTTCAATTGAGGATGAAGTATCTTTACCATAATTGACCTTAAACCTTTTACAACCTTGAATTGTGGATTAGTTTCCTGTAGTTTACGCTCTCATTCCTAACTAGCTGTGACAGATTTTATGCTTATCCTCAAGTATCAAAGAAAAGCTTCACAGATAATCAGTAATGAGAATAGTAATACCAAAGAGCCCACATGCTATAAAAGCGTACGACTTGAATGAACACTCAAAGGTTATGGCATTTTTTTTACAACACGAAACCGCCTACCTCACAGAAGGAGACGGCAGGGCTTGGTGTTGAAAACTGAAATCACTTCATGTTCCAACAACTCGATGAGTTCGTTTTCAAACAAGACCTTGAAGATGATTTATTTTGTATGTGATTTCTTGTTGTGAAATGGGCAAAAGTCAACTTGAGAAATAGTCTACTCCTATAAATACAACACTGCTTCACCAGCACTTGAATCTGAATTAACCTTAATCTGAATTGAATTTGAGCTACATTCTCTTCATACTTCTCGCAAGGTCTTGTTTGGGTGTGAGTTGCTGGAGAGAATGCGTGTATTCAAATGTGTGAAAGGGTTTGATACTGCCCTACTGGCATTGGTGACCTGCGCTGTCACTCAAAAGTTAGACCTATGAAAAAAGACAAGGGAGACGTGGTTTACAGTTCTTTCGGGTTCCCCTCAAGGCTGCGTTCTTTCCCTTCTACTCTTCTCCCTGTACACCAACAGCTGTACCTCCAGTCACCAGTCTGTCAAGCTCCTGAAGTTCGTGGACGACACCACCAACATTGGGCTCATCTCTGGTGGGGATGAGTCCGCCTACAGGTGGGAGATCGACCATCTGGTGACCTGGGGCCAAATGTATAAACCATGCTTACGCACGAAAAGTGTACTTGCGTCACTTTCCACACAGGTTTCCGAATGTATAAAAATCCATGGGCGGCGAGACTGTGCGTACCGGTACGCATCCTTCACACCGTGTGTACCGGTATGCATTTTTTTGAGTCAGATTAGTGTGATGTTGCGAGTTGGCAAAAAGGGATTAAAAAGTGTGAATTTGGGTGACATTTTATTTAGAGCTTTTTTCTTTCGCTACATTGTGTTAGGATGTAATCTATAGTTTAAAAAACCTTCACTATGATTACAGAGTGATGCGTGAGTGGTTAACAACCTTTTTTTTGACAAGCCTTCACTTCGTTATCTTGAGTAAATGTTTGTCACTATGCATTATAATAATTATAATCTTTGTATACATAAACAAATAAATACATGATCTTTATATAAATAAACATTATTCTGTATTATTATGGAGTAAGAATAACCTACACTATATAAAGGCTGTAGCTGTGCGTAATGGCTGTGCCAAATGATACAATGGCTGCTTTGGTGTTGCTGGAAGATATTGCTATTGCGCAATTTAGGCGAGTCTTCAGAGACCATACTGATTTTCTGGCCCATGATGACTGGCTAAGGCGCTGCTTTCGATTTCTGTTCTCTTCGAATTGTGTGCTGAACTGGGCCCTGTGTTGGAACGGCACTCTCGGAGGAACCCTGCCATCCCCGTCCATCTACAGGTATTGACAAGAATCGTGTTTTTAGCGACGGGGACGTTTCAGCGGGAGCTTGCGGACAGATCAGGGATATCCTGAGCTGTCCTGAGCCGGGTCATGCCCATGGCGTGGGGTGGCATCATTTCTTTGAGTAATAGATCATCAGGTTCCCACACAGCAGCTGAACAGGCCAACAAAATGCAATTTGCAGCGATGTCCGGTTTCCCAAATGTAATATGTATATAATATTGTTTTGTATAATATGTATATAATTTATACCCTCAGGTGACAATGGGTATGCATGCCATTTACAAACCCCCAGAGCCACAACAGACGCGCTATAATGTGGTGCACAGCCGTGCACGCTCTGTGGTAGAGCGTTGCATTGGGCTTTTAAAAGGGAGATGGTTTTGGTTACTTTCTGCCATTCAACTTGTTTCATTTGGTTGGTAATGCCAGAGCTTAGGCTTCCAAATAATACGCGTTTCTTCTGTCATTTTGATCAACCATTATTTCAGGTTCACAGTCAGTAAAATTGCGTTTCTTCTTCTATTGCTTCTTAAATGCTCCGCCGTTTCTCCTCAAAACTAAACGAAATGCTGGCCCTTTATATGCAAACCAGGCAATTGGGGGTGTGTTGGAAGCCATTCATAGTAAATTGTGGGCATGGTGAGAAGGCTCGTGCACGTGCTCACAATTTCAGGATGATTGAGATGTATGAGGAAAAAACACGTGGGAACAGACGTACGTGGGGTTTTATACAGCTGAGCGTATGCATGTTTCCTGTTTTGTGCGTACACAGATTTCTACACCTAAATCTACAGAGTTTTATACATTTGGCCCCTGGTGCGGTCAGAACAACTTGGAGCTCAATGCTCTAAAGACAGTGGACATAGTTGTGGATTACAGGAAAACCCAGCCGCACCTGCCCCCATCACCCTGTGTGACTCCCCAGTCGAAACTGTGGAGTCCTTCCGCTTCCTGCGTACCATCATCACCCAGGACCTCAAGTGGGAGCTGAACATCAGCTCAATCACCAAAAAAGCACAGCAGAGGATGTACTTCCTGTGGCAGCTAAAGAAGTTCAACCTGCCAAACTCAGTGATGGTGCACTTCTACATCGCCATCATTGAGTCCATCCTCACCTCCTCCATCACCATCTGGTACACTGCTGCCACTGCCAAGGATAAGGGCAGACTGCAGCGTGTCATTCGCTCTGCTGAGAAGGTGATTGGCTGCAATCTGCCATCTCTCCAGGACCTGTACGCCTCTCGGACTCTGAGGCGTGCAGGTAAGATTGTAGCCGACGCCTCCCACCCCGGACACAAACTCTTTGAGTCACTCCCGTCTGGCAGGAGGCTGCGGTCCATCAAGACCAAAACCTCACGCCACAAGAACAGTTTCTTCCCATCTGCAACTGGCCTAATCAACAAGGCCCTGGTCCCCCACTAACATGGACTCTCATCCCCCACCACCCCGCCCCCCCATGGACACTACATGTTATATTAACGTAAAGCATCCACATCTGTCTAAATGCGTTACATTAACGCACAAATTTGCACATACCCTTGCACATATATATATATATATATATACATTTTATTTTCTAATTTCTTATCTTTTCATATATTTTAGTGTGAATTTCTTTATTTTCTATTGTATTCTTGACCTTTACCTTTTACAGTACTTGCTTTTATTCTTGTGTTTTTATTCTTCTCTTGCTATGTTTATTGTTATGCACCAAACACCAAGTCAAATTCCTTATATGTGAAAACATATTTGGCAGTATAACTGTTTCTGATTCTTTCATTGGTCACAATATCAAAACAGTATGAGAGCATGAGGAACTCATGGGTGATCAGGTTTTGACCCCATGTGGACTTATTATTATTTATTATTACTACATGTTTAACAAACTAATTCCCTTTGAATGCCACCCAGGCCCACCCCCAGCTAGAGGGCTAGATATTGTGATGTCATAGTCGTTCCAATTGATTCGGGTTGTTTTTATAGAGAGATGTTCAGTTGGTCAGGACATGAGACCTTTTGATGGTCTTTTAATAAAGCATCTCAAAGCCCACAAGAGGAAAAGTTTTGTGTTGGTTAGATGTCATTTGCACCTCTGGCCTTTTTCCTAATTGGCTGGTTTTATTGGCTCTATCTGTTGTTCCCAAACTGGCACAGAGGAGAGTGATGGCTCATCAGACTCAGCAGTTCCCAGAACATTTTCTATTTCTATTGAAAAGTTGCCTTGACATGAGTGATGGCACTCTCCTATGCAGAGCTCTACACCACCTGGAACAGCTCTGCCCCAAGCGCCTTCTAACAGTAACCATTTACTTACCACCACGTCCAAATGTAGCACTAACTTTTCATATAAGTACATCACACATTAACTGTATATGACCATATTTTCACACTCGCGTTCAGTCTCCTGTGCCGTTTCCATGGACACGACACGGTTCCAAGGACAACGTGGTGTTGAGCCAATAAACAGGGCGCCACAGACGCCCGTAAAGGTAATAGAAGCCAAACGATTTAGTGGTTTAAACTCTTGTTCAGTGAGTATTTCAAAAGTAGGGTTCTAAAAGATGGCAAGAGCAACTTTCATTGACTTCCTGACCATGAACATTGAAAATAGTAACTGTAATATATAAAAATCATGGGCTTTTGGGTTCAGATTGACCCAATCAATGGTAATGTTGAATAGTGATACAAAAATAATGTACATTTCAGTATATTATAACCAAGTGGATGGTTGAAGTTACTTCATGTATTAACTTTAGAGGAAGTGTCACTGATAATATTTTCACTTATTTGCGTTCTCGTCCGTCCTCCGCGTTGCGCGCCGTTAGTTTACGTCCGCGGTATAGCAAGTAGCGCAAGCTGATATGACACATCCGTATGACCGTCATTTGCTTCCTATTTGACTCATGTACCGTCCAACACCCTGCGTAGGAGGCTATGGAGTGAATATCTTATTGATTGGTGATGCCTATTGGAAGCCCCCCTTTCCTGATTGGCTGTTTTTGTGATCTTTTTCTACTGATTCCAAAGTCACAATGACAGGACTGATGGCTTGTTGGACTCGGGACAGAGTCCTATTGATTCTTGTTGTAATTTAAGCCCCTCCCCCTTTGAGTCGGAAACCACATTGATATACTGTATTTGACAACTCATTAAACTTAAGTTGGGGGTGACTACTGTCTGTTTTATCTTTTTAAATCATACTAAAGTTGTAGACAACGTGACGTCACAATGTCTATAATTGGTCAGTTATCCACGGGAATAAGTAACACACCACCAAACAACAAAAGGGACCCAGGAATGCAAGGCACATCACCAATAGCTGTTGAAGTGATTTAGGGTGGATTTTTTTTTTTTCCTTTTAAATTGCATCACCTCCATCATATCAGAGGTGGATGACACTGATTGGACCATGTCCCATTTTTAATAAAAGGCCAGTATTGATCTGACTCGAGTGCAGCCCATCTGCCCCCTCAGCAACCCAATCTCTATCAAGACACCATCCATCCATTTACTAGCTGCTTATCCAGGTCGGGCAGCCCAGCAACTTCCTCCTCTAGCTTTGACCTCTAACTAGCTCCTCCTGGGGGATCCCCAAGTGACCCCTGTGAGATGTAGTCCCTCCAGCCTGTTCTGGCTCTACCCTGGGCTCTCCTCCTCCTAGTTGGTCGTTTCCCAGGACACCTCCAGAGGGAGGCGCCTGGCGGGCATCCTTACATCCCTCCACCTCAACTGGTGAACCGAGAGAAACAGCTGAGCTGACAGAGAGAAACAGAGTTTGAGAGAAACCACTTGTCTTAATGGGAAGGATGGGCTGGACCGCAGTATTCAATTCCCAGTGTTATGCCTTAAGTCAGCACTAGGGGGCAGTGCCGTCATTCTCCACAGCCAACACACAACTGTTTTTTTGTTTTTCCCCCTTCTTTTTGAACTATTCAGTATACTCTGTAACATCATGTGGTCCTATCTATCTCTCTCACACCAGTGCACAATCTCTTATTTACATAAGAAAGGTGTGTGTGTGTGTGC
Organism: Hoplostethus atlanticus; assembly: GCA_034670405.1. Taxonomy (NCBI): domain Eukaryota; kingdom Metazoa; phylum Chordata; class Actinopteri; order Trachichthyiformes; family Trachichthyidae; genus Hoplostethus; species Hoplostethus atlanticus. Next base: position 670,507 of record JAXDDX010000100.1, read on the forward strand.
GCCGGCCAGCAATGCATGGCATCATCCTGGTATTAGTAGCACCACCAGCCTTTCCTCTGACTCTCTCTCAAATTAAAATAATCTTTATTGGCATGAACAAAAACATGTTGTTGCCAAAGCAGTTTACAGAATATTCAGATATCTATTACATAAACATATTTAAAACTCTCTCTCTCTCTGTGTCTCCCCCTCCCTCTCTACTTCAAAGGCATGACAGGTCGTATGTTGCCAAAGCATTAACAATATAACAGGGAACATTAACAAATAGTGAATAATAGATGTATCATATTCTGCAAATATTAACAGTGAACTGAAGAATGATATAACAAAAAAAACATTCAATTACAATTAAATGTAACAATGTAAATGTATTTTCTTTTCTCTTTCAGCCAATAAGTGAAATGTTGGAATCTTTATCATAAAGTCTGGTAGATGTGAGTCTCTGTCTCTCCTGACTGGCAGTGAAAGTGACCATCTTTTTTCTAGTTGGCGTAGTGATCAAGATGATCTTTGTATTCTCTCTGCTGGCATTGGTGACCTGCGCTGTCACTCAAAAGTTAGACCTATGAAAAAAGACAAAGGAGACATGAGGTTTACAGTTCTTTCATTGGTCACAATGCTGAATGAATGACTTAACAGGATGGTACCGCTTTGTGTCCAGTCCACGAGTCGAGAGGATTGAACGACTCCTCGCGGTGCATGTAATAAATTGTGGTAAATTCTTAGTTTCAATATGTGAGGATATTTGGGCTTGTGGAAGTTTGGAGCAAAATGCCATAAACAGTTCACTTTGATTGGAAGAAAGTGTACACACCACCCGAGCATCTAGAAAGCACTTGTTATTCACATGCTGCTGCATCACCAAACGGCCATTTTGTTATACACACCAGAGGGGACAACAGCCAGAGCCAGTCACCTATGGGATCTGACAGATGAGCGTGTGCGTGCGTGTGTGTGTGATATGCATCAGGTCACTTCATGGTTCAGCATCGGTGCTGCTGCAGGTCTCTCTTTTTTTGTATTCTCTTGAACAGAGAAGCTAAACAGTTCCTGTTAAGCATCAACAATATAGTAGTAGTATTTGTAGTAGATTCTGTGATATTGCAAGGTGCAGATAATCACATGAAGTGTTTATGTATGACTTTTTTGTAATGGGAGGTAGATTGTTTGGTGTTTCTCTAGTGCCACTTAAGTGTCTTTTTTTAAATTTTTACCAAGTCTTGCAATTTAATTGCAAATAAACAAACTGCAAAATTCTGGAGGGACTGACAAGAACACACACAGAGATATGAGAGCAGGATGTTTCCATTGTTGCCACCAGGAGGGAGACGGTGCTGGTAATGTTTTAATTAGCCAACTGGCTCATCCAGAGAGTGAGAGAGGGATAAAGGGGGAGAGGGCAGCCTGGTCCTCCACTACGATTTGTTTATTCCACTCAGAGGCAGACAACATCATTACGAGGAGTCAAGTAGGACCTCAGCACTGGTTTATTTGTGTGTGTGCTCTCTCTTTTGCGTGTGTGTGTTTTCCATGCATGGTGAAATAATTTGGAATGTCAGAACGCCATGGGTGTCTTTTTGCTCTTGGACTATGAAACCTAAAAGCATCTTAATTAGTTCGGTAAATTAGAATAGACTTGTGTGGATAATAGTGTGACCATCCCAAGCTACTTTGATTGGCGTGTGTGTGTGTGTGTGTGTGTGTGTACATACACAGCCTTGTACACCCTGGAGTCGCTGACCTTTCAAAGCGCAGCCAATAGCTAGAAAGTGGGCGGTACTGAACGGAACAACAAGGCAAGGAGGAGGAAAAATTGATTATGTGCGTGACCGAAGAGGAAAAAGATTTGTACCAATCCAACTTGCGGGACTACCATAATTAAAAAAAATTAAAAATTGCATGGCGAAACATGTTTTCAATTGGGGCTACCAGGTTTGTAACAAATAAGCACTACTACATTGATATCTACCAGATTATTACCAGGCAGCGCTAGCTCGCTATATATATTTCAGGTTCGAAAGCAATTAGAAAAATACCGCAAAATAGATACGAAAAGTTTTTGAATTGCTCCGGTAGATCGCCTCAGTCGGCAGTCGCGAAACCGGCTGCTATGGCTGCAACGTAATCTGTTTGGGCAAGTGAGCCAATCAAAGTACGTCCACTAAAAGTGCTTGTTTTTGCCACTGACAGGCTCAGATTGTTATTCCTGTGTCTGACAACATTACGGAAAGGATCCCTACAGAGATAGACCTTTTTTTAACCAGAAACCTTTGTTTAACCTCTTCATGCAACAACTCACCTCAGATTTCAGAGTGAGACTTCTCCTTGAGCCAGACTTCTGTTTCTGGTTTTAAAAAAAAAAAAAAAAAAAAAAAAAAAAAGTCTTTCCAAAGGCGGCGGTATACTCAAAACGACGAAAGAACCACCGGCATGTCCCACGAACACCGTTGGAAGTAAACTCAATAAGAACTCCGTTTACTTCCTTATATGTCGTTCCTTGCCACTAGGGGGTGAAGAGTGACACCTATTTCCAGAGCAAGTTGCCAGAGAAACAAAACAACGGCGGCGGTGAAAGACACACGAATGTGACAGCGAGAGGAGTTGGCAGTGGCTTTGGTGTATTTAAAGATGAAAAGGAAGGAAAAACAGAAAGGGAACTGCCCCCAGAACAGTGAATGAACCCGGAAAAGGAGATTGAACTCCAGCCCCTGCCGTGACGCAGCGGCATTTGGACCAATCGCAGACAAGGGGAGCTCTCAGAGCGAGAAAAAGACAAACGGCAAAGTTCACTTTACCGAAAGAACCCATATCACCGCGTTCTTTCATTCTTTTCTTGCTCTGAGCATGTCCTTTTGGTCAAAACGTTCCAACTTCTTTTTGAGTATACCGCCTACTTTATAGGAAGGGAGCAAATCAGTGATACGTTGAGGTACTACAGGCATATAATACCTTAAAAGTTTGACAGGCTTTCTGGGCGTCCTGGTGGTGCAGCTGGCTAAGGTGTATACCACCTATTCAAAGTATTTCTGTTAACTGAGAAAACGCCTTCATTGTCCCCAATTGTCGGTGTTGGCTACCTTTCTATTCTGAGAGTTGAGAAGAAATCGGCAGGCAGCAGAGCGAATTCCCTGGAAACCCTCCAATCTAAACTCAAACCTATTCTCGCAATCATGTGACCAACCCCTAGTTGTCATGTCATGTGATTCTATACTTGTAATGTCAACCTTAGTTTTGTCTGGTTCAGGATCTAAACAGTCTCGTTAGCTTAGACTAAGTGTAGGTACTAGCTGATTGAGACCAGCCCAGGGTGACCTCTTCACCTGACCACATCAGTACGAATGCTTGTCTCTCGTAAATGAGTGCGTAAATGGCCGAGTGTGTCTACTACTGCCCTCCTCCATTCAGGAACCTGCTGCAAACACTGACCCTGAATCTGCAACGTGCATGCTGGACCCCCTTGGACATGGAATGCGGTTGCCGGCCCCAGCTACCTTAGGCTGGTGGTGCCAGCCAGGTTAGGCTACCTTACGCCGGGGACACACTGGACGCGGAAAGAAAAGGAAGTGCCGCGATCTGCGCCGACCGAGCAAGAAGGAGTTTGGTTGTTCACACCGGCGCCGATCTCCGCTGGTTTTCTCAATGTAGGAGTTTGGTCTCTCTCTCGCACGCTCTCTGCTTGTGCGTGTGCCTGCTTCTCTCTCTCTCTCTCTCTCTCTCTCTCTCTCTCTCTCTCTCTCTCTCTCTCTCTCTCTCTCTCTCTCTCTCTCTCTGCGTGTGCCTGATCCTCTCTCTCGCTCTCTGTTTAGACACAGACGGTAAAAGTTTAGACACAACTCAGAAATACCATCAATCAGGGTGTTTTATTTTGAAATTTGTTATATTTTGGAAAATGACAGGATGCTCTATGCCATTCCTGTGTCTGACTTCCTGCCCAGCTTGACACATTCGCTCACGAATCGAGAAAATCTTAGACCTGACGCCGAAACGATCGCTGCAGGCCGCGGCCATTCGGCGCCCTTCCGCGTCCGGTGTGCACGGCCACATTGGTTAACATGGGCGCCGAAAGAATTTGTCGGCATTCGTCGCCGTTCCGCGTCCAGTGTGTCCCCGGCGTTAGGCAGATTACGTAGGCTTGCTATTTCCTCCACTCTGTTAAATCCTTTCAGTCCTCTTCAACCTGTTTTTTTTTTATGTGCTTTTGTTCTGATTTTTTTGTTTTGTTTTGATTTCTGTAAACATCTGATTTGTCACAATTGATTGACTTATTTAGGCCTACAAAATCACCTGAGGCGTTCCCGTTAGGCCGTTGCAGCCTTCTATTTCAGCATTATTGTCTACATTCTGCATCAACTGTCATAAATTTGATTATTGTCTATCAGCCTGACCTAGTTAAAGTCCTTTGAGGCTTGTTTTTGATAAAGGGCTATAGAAAGAGGAAAAAAAACAAAACATGACTTGACGTAACAGCGTTTTGGGTTGTTGCATGTCATCTCATTCTTTTCTGTCTCTCTCGACTGTCAGCTGTCCCATGAAGCAGAAATGCCAAAAAATTGTCTTTAAAAAGAAGTAGCAGGTGTGTACTCGTAGTTCCGCTGGCTAAGGTACATTCCATTTACTTAGCTTTGAATCCGGCCTAGGACTTCTGTCCATGTCATCCCCCTCTTTTCTCTCCTAATCTGTGTCTCTCTAGTATGCACTATCAAATAAAGGCCAGAATGGCAAATAAAATAAAAATCTTAATAAAAAGACGACTGAGAGCTCAATCCAGGCTGCATAAAGTTACGTGGGGCTTGAATTGAAATCTGCACGTTTGAGGTGTTCTCATTCAGACTATTCAATGTTTGCACTGAGGGTTTTTGGTGTGCCTTTGCTTGCACATGGGTTTAATCAAAACCTTGACACTCAGGATATGGACTTTTCTCTTTCATGTATTTCTGCTGAGGCATTGCCATTGTGGCTTTTGTTCAGCTTTGGTTAGGACAACTGCACACGGAGAATGAATTGGCAATTTGCCATTGAGACATTAACTGGTGTTAGGATGATGGTCGTGGTGATGAACGTAAGAAGAAAGCAGCAACAAACTACGTCCGAGGATTCAATGAGTATTTAATACAGTTCAGCGCTGAAAGGGAGAAATATCCGGCAGCATCACTGCCTACGAGGATAATCTGAAGAACTCCAAGCAGAAACAGTTGCTTTATACAAACACATCCATGTGGCTGTGGCGGCTGTGGCTCAGGCGGTAGAGCGGGTCGTCCGCTAATCAGAAGATCGGCGGTTCGATCCCAGGCTCCTCCAGTCCACATGTCGAAGTGTCCTTGGGCAAGACACTGAACCCCAAATTGCTCCCGAAGCTGCGCCTTCGGTGTGTGAATGTGTATGTTACATAGGTGCCAACCTGCACATCAGGGGAATCTAACCACATTCATACACTGATGGCAGGGCGCTACCTACATGGTAGCGCCCTGTAGAATGGGGTGAATGTGAATGTAGTGTAAAGCGCTTTGAGTGGTCGGAAAAGACTAGAAAAGCGCTATATAAGTACAGTCCATTTACCATTTACCATTTATGTGATATTTTACATAGATCCTTTCATCCGCCTCAGCCTCTGTCTGTTGTCCCTATGTTAATTGTGCTAATTTCCAATTGAATAAAGGCAACCAAAAGGCCTTAGTGTATTGTATTGTCTTGTATTGTAATTGTCTTGCCGAGACAAGACAATCTTGCCTTGGCCAAATATATAATTCCCAACACTGGTTGAAAAGAATAAAATATGGCGGCTCAGTGGCCTCACGACTGCAAGAAGGTGCTGGGTTTGATTCCTCTCCATGGGCCTTTCTGCGTGGAGTTTGCATGTTTCCACCGTGTTAACGTGGGATTCCACTGGACGCTCTGACTTCTGCCCAATGCTTGCTGGGATGGGCTCCAGGCCCCCCATGACCCTGAATAGGAATAAGTGGGTAAAGAAAATGAATTAAATGAGGTTAGTCAGCATTTTTGTTGCACATAACTTTCAAAATCCCAGTTGATTGTAGGTTAAATGTACCAAACATGGATTCTCTTGAGGTAAATATGGCACCTTCCCATAAACCAGGTGGTAAACAGTGTTGGGGCTCAGATTACTTTTTTGTAGTAGTAGTAGTAACTTAAAACGTAATTTTCCCCCAGTCCTCTAATGCATTATTACTGTTGAAAATTAGAATGTTGTTACTTTTATCTTTCTTTCAAATTGTTTTATCTTTGTTAGTGCAAATTTTAATGTCGCAAAAAAGTGAAATTCACATGCAAACAACATGATGCTAATTGAAAACATCTCGCAATCTAAGTCTGCTTGATATTGGTTTGCTGTTTGAAAAACAGAGCGCTAGTCGGTAACACTTTGTAATGAGGTAAACCTTAATATAAACCACTTAACCAATTAACACCTTATTCTGCACTGTATTCTACAAGCATAGCCCATTAACGATGGGTTTTCCACCAACAGCCTCCTAATTAGTGCTTACTAGCAGTCAGTAAGGAAGTTGTTGCACTTAAATTAGGCTCTTTGCTCAGTAAGGGGCTTTTAAGGTGGTAGTATCACAATCACATGTACTCTCCCTCAATTAGGCTTTAAGTGGTTTGTAATGACTAATAACTAATTAATGGTGAATATGTGTTCGGTTGTATTGTCCAATAAAGAAGCAATCTTGATTTTAACTTGTTTTATTGTTCTCGTTCTCATTCCCGTACACTTACGTCTTTCTCTGTCTTCCCATCACGTAATCCAGTTATCGCGATATAATCAACTATACTACATGTTCCTTCATATGAAATGTTACCCAATAGTCTTGTTTTGTACACTTGGTGGCACAAGCCATATTGCTATGGCATATTTGTGAAGTGCAGAACTAGTTACTTTTTAAGGTAAGTAACTAAAAGTAACTTTCCTCAACACTGGTGGTAAAAGGAACCGTGATGCTTCATTGTCTCTTTTGTTTTTATTTGATATCTAACACTTGAGAGCGAAAGAGGGATGACACGTGACCAAAGTTCCAAGCCACATTTGAGACCAGGATGTGTCAGATAGATGGGATGCAGTTTAGCCAACAGCGCCACCGTGACGTTCCAATGGTTCATTTGAAAGGCAGCTCTTCATTAGATTTTAGCCAGGTTTCATTGTGTGCTAGAGAATCTAGTTTGTAATTGGTTATCGAGTCATTAATGAGACAAGTTTTCATACGGGATCTACTGTCTGTATTTAAGGTCCCGTAGACAGCTAGGAGAGGGCAAAGTGTCCTACAGATCTGAATGTTTGGGCAGATACCTGAAGGTCTGTAAGATTTGTGTTGCCTGGTAGCAAGACGAGAGAAAATCACTGTCTCAATAGGACAAATCTGACTGAAAAAGAACATACATGGATAAACTGGGTGCAGCACTGTTGCCTCAAAGCCAGAAGGATGCAGGTTTGATTCCAGGTCCTTTCTCTGTGGAGTTTCCATGTTCTCCCTGGCGTCTCCTGAGTTTCCTCCCACAGTCACATTAGAATTACACCATAGTGGCATCAGAAAGTGTTATCCTACAGGGTTCCTTGGGTTGTCATGGGAAACGGATGATCTCGTCAGTTCCCATCCAGCAAGAGAAGAGGCTGTCTCTGTGGACCAGTCGCCTATAAATCCATAGCCATGGATGGATCTCCAGGCAACGGTTTAGTGGGGCTTTTGTCTGGAAGGGGCCCTAAAAGGATGACTTCCTTGTAACAATGTTGTTCTTGGTGATCTCGTATTTTCTTTAGCCACAGGCAAGTCCTATACGAGTAGCAACAACATTGGTGGAGCTCACCTCCGGTAGGCAGTGGACATTGCAGATGGAGGGAGTTTTACCAGGGACTTGGGAAGAGCAGCAGAATGGGGATTTACCCATTAACAGAGAATTGAAAGGGAAATATGAAAGTGGAGGGAAACTTAACTGTGGGTGAAATGTGAAACTCCCTGGATTGACAGCTCCTTCATTCATTGTGCTTGGTTAGAGCAAGAGGGTAGTAGTGGGGATAGCAGAGAGCTGGCTGAAGCAGTGATTCGTGTTTCTCGCTGATGAATGTTGTATAATTTGTGCAAATGTGCTTTTAAGTCCAGTATTTTTGCGGGGTCTCGGGGGGCCCCAATTGTCGCACATTTTCGTTGAGTCAATTCCTGAGTAATATAGATTGGCTGGCACTTTTCATGTGGAAAAAGAAATCATAACAAGCAGGCTGAGAGGGGAAAAAAGGGCAATTTCATTTATGTTAAGTCCTTGGAGTGTACAGGGGAAGAAAATCACAGAGCCAGACAGCTGCTTGTGAGTAGACACTTAAATTTAATATTTATGGGGAGGTTATTAGGTCTGCAGTAAGTCAGGGACTGAGTCTGAGATTTTCTTTTCTTCTCAAGTGGTGGACTGGTGGGCTGTAGGGGATAAAGAGAGGGATGTAGGGAGAAGGAGAAAACAACGAAGAAATAGTTCAGTATCATCACGGTTTAAAAGCTTTACTTTGCACTGTTGTATGTTGAGCCAAACGGCATGAACAAGGAAAATCTGCTGCCCTCGATTTTCGGGGGGGATGTGCAACGGTTGATTGAGTTGAGTATGGAGTCGATGAGTGCAACTCTTCGACGAGGAAACAGTTACACTGAATAGTAACACAGATCGACAGCAACAAACTCAGAGGATGTGACGCAAGGCCATTTGGACAAGTTGCAGTTGAGCAGTAATGGACATTTGTCTAATTGACAAGAGTCTTATTGTGAAAAGTACAACCATGCACAAGGGTTCATTGCTAGAATCTATGGCTGGTACTAAACAAATTGTTTTTTGGAACACAACCGGGCTTTAATATTTCAGAAACAGAAATGATCCTATCCTTAAAAACAAAACTATGCTGCTTGACTCAAATCGTTTTGTACAGGTGTCCATTTTTATCAAATGGCGTATATCTCATATTGCAGTCATTTCCTTGCATATTGCATTTCCATTTCCAGCCTCCTTGATTATACATGAATAATGAAACGCATCAACATGGCTAACAGGCTAACATAATATTACCTAAAATGCATTTTAAAAAACCAAACAATTCTATGTGAAATATGTCTGGAACTTGTGATAAAGGTGTCCTAGTTTTGGTGGGTGTGTGTATCCAGTAGTGTTTGTATACTAACAAAAAAGGAGGTGGGGATATATCCTGCTATTGTTGGCATAATAAAGCTTGATCTTAAGTGTTGCCAGATGTTTCTTAGTAACTTGTATCAATACATTTGTCTTAGAAGATGCCCTATTTCCCCACAGGGATCATTAAAATTTCATCTTATTAAAGATTCATCTTAGGTACGGCTTGAAAATCTCGTCGGTAAATTGATAAGTCAAAGGCAATTCCTGCTTACAGGGCTTATATTGTCATTGACAGCATTATACTGTTTGTTCCTGTTCATAGGTTGGACTAATTGTGTTCCTTCAGAGTCCAAATAGAGGCCTGATATTATGTCATCAATTTAATATGAAACTGAAGTGCAGTATTCCTGTCAAAATCCCAGCAAGCTGTGGGGCATGTTCATAATTGACAGAACACAGTAAAATACCACCCCATAGCTCAATTGATGCTGCGTGACCCAAAAATGTTGTAAGAAAAAGTAAAAATAGTGCCTTGATGCGCCTTCTATTCAAGTGTGCCAAAAAAGGGATGCTGTCAATTCAGCATGATAATGACAATATCTTCATGCTGGCCACAGAGTTAAATTAACTTGGAGAGATCGTCCTCACTACATAAATGAGTCTAGAGTGCCAAAGTCTTATGTATGACTTTTCAATGACAACGTTATCTTATTAGTGTTATTCTCAGGCTAGTTAGACACTAGCAGACTGAACAAACTTTGACAAGACTGGATATCACCCTTAAAGGGGAGTTCCGGTATTTTTAAACCTGGGCTCTATTTGTACATATTAGTCATTTATACCCCAAAATAAGTACAAAAACTTTTGGAATTGCTCCAGTAGATCGCCTCAGTCGGCAGTCACGAAACGGGCTGCTATGGCTGCAACGTAATCCGCAGGGGCAAGTGCACGGATCAAAGTATGTCCACTAAACTTTTTGCCACTGACAGGCTCAGATTGTTATTCAAAGTTTTTGCCGTTATCCTGCCATGCTTTCATGTGTACCGATGCCAGGTCAATAAATTTAGCTAATAACATTACCTCCACTCTGTCTGCAGCAGGTCTCCACTCAGTTCGGTAAAGTTGGAAATATATTGACAGATTCGAACTTCCTGGATCAATAACTCATAAGCGAAACGTTGTTAAAACACAAACAACGCCTCTTTCCCACGAGCTACAACCTAATTTTCATCAAAATGAGCCCTCCACAGAGCTGGACAAATTAAATTGGTCTCTATGTACAGCTGGCTGAGAAACGAGTGCGCAGGGACCGTCTAAAATGTGCAACACCTAAAAGAGATACTACAAAAATATTCAATAACTTCACTTATACAGTGTAGTGTCCCCAAAATCACTCCACCCATCAATGGTCTTTACTGGAACATCATCCCACCTGACGATCTTCAAAACCCCTGATGGACAGGTCGAGAGCGCCATCTAGAGAAAACCAATGGAACGCAACACAATTCTTCATGGCTCAAGTAACCATACGAAACATACCAAAGGGTCAATTTTTGCGACTGAGGCGAAATTGTTCAAACATACTGGATTTTGAACAAAAAGCAGAGGACATAAAAACTCGCTTTAAACAAAGAAATTATCCATCTGAAGTAATAAACAAAGCTTACCAGCACGCCTCCAGTGTCTCCAGATCTGATTTACTCATGTCAAAAGAAAGACCTCCAAAAGCAAACCGATGTTTCATTACAGAATATAATCATTGTCACCAACAATTGCGCAATATCACCAAACACTGCCATATTTTGCAAGCTGAACCTGCGCTTGGCGTCTGACAAAAACTCCTCCCCTCTTCACTTTTCGAAGAGCACCTACCATCAAGGACAGTGTTGGTCACACCTTTCAATTAAATACGACACAATGTTTTTGGCCTGAACTAAAGGGCAGCTACAGATGCGGCAGATGCAGCCAGCAATAATACAACAAATGTGAAGTTCTTCACACACCCACATACTGGAAAAAAGTTTTACATTAAACAATTTAACTGTAGCACCACAAACTAACCTGCCCTTGTGGAAAATCTTATGTGGGACAGACAAAACGCTGTCTGAAGCAAAGGGTGTCTGTACACAAAACAGCTATACGCACATGAAACATGGAATATGCAATGGCCAAACATTATCATGAAGCCAACCATGGCTCTCCGGCGTCTTTACGCTTTGTCGGACTAGAACATGTGCCCAAAGCTTTTGACCACGTGGAATGGGACTATTTGTTTCATACTCTTCGACACTTTGGACCACAGTTCCGTTCTTGGATTAAAACTCTTTATTCTGCACCCAAGAAGGCTGTACACACCAATAAAAATATCTCCTCTTATTTCAATCTGCAATGTGGCACTTGCCAGGGCTGTCCCTTGTCTCCACTTCTGTTTGCCGTTGCGATTAAAGCTTTAGCTATTGCACTGCGCAACAATGAAGGGATTAAAGGGATTCACAGAGGAGGGAGGGAACACAAGGTATCCCTTCACGCGGATGACATGCTGATATATTTATCAGATCCCCCACTGTCTATCCCCAATTTACTGACACTTCCAGAATTTGGTAGGATTTCTGGTTATAAGGTCAATATGCAGAAAAGCGAACTGATGCCCATTAATACAGCGACCAGACAGACCTCTTTGGCTGGCGTTCCCTTCAAAATTTCTGTTCACAAATTTAAATATCTTCGTATTTGGGTCTGTTCCAGGCAAACTTTACTCCTCTTCTGTCCGTCCTTAAATCAGACTTAGAACGCTGGAACATGATGCCCCTCTCTCTGGGTGGGAGAATTGGCACGGTTAAAATGAACACACTGCCAAAATTTCTTTACCTATTTCAATGTATCCCTGTGTTTCACACCAGATCCTTCTTCATTAACCTAGATAGGAAGATGTCTGTTTATTTGGAATAATAAATCCCCACGCATCCGTAAAAATATACTATAGATGTCGCGTGATCAAGGCGGTCTGGCTATGCCCAATTTTCAGTATTACTATTGGGCAGCCAATATCAGAATGCTGACATTTTGGGTGGATCCAGATGACAGGATAGCACCGGACTGGCTGGTTTTGGAAAAATCATCCTGTGTTTTCAGCTCACTACCTGCTTTACTTTTTTCTAGGCTGCCTTTGGCTGGACCAATTTCAAAATTCACTAAACATCCAGTAGTCAGTCACTCTTAAGATCAGGAACCAATTTAGACAAGCTTTCAGCATTAAGAAATTCTCTATAATGGCACCATTAGTGGGGAACCACGTCTTCCTGTCATCACTGCTGGATGGAGCTTTCGCTGTTTGGGAAGCAGGCGGTTATAGAAACATCATGAAAACATTTTCCGAATATTGCATTGAGAATGTTCTTCCTCTGTTATCATGTAACATAATCTATGAGCCTGACAGCATCCTCAAAACATCCTCTGAATGTTGCAGTTAAAACGTTATGTCTAAGTTAAAATTTAACCTTATAGGAACATTATTTGAAATGATGAATGAACATCCTTACGTTCTTTGAACATTATATTAAAACTTATTCATTAAAACATTATTAGAACTTGTAGGGAACGTTAGCCAATGTTATGGGAACGTTCCCTGCTAGCTGGGATCTGTTGGGTCTTTCCAAATCAGCTGAGCTTCTCGGTCAGCACGGTCTTTGAATGAAAGCATGAAATATGGCCAACATTAGCTGACACTGACGAACAATAACAACTTGCCCAATACCAATCAGTTCTTAAAAGACTTTTCTGGTGGATGTGTTTTTTCCCCACAATCAGGAAGTCACTTTATTCACTTCAACCCAGTCGATGGAAATGCACCTAATTTGCATCTTATTTTTTGCGACATTACAAAGTTTGCCTAGAATCGGTTTGACAGTTGGATGGAAACAGCGAGAGGCATCACTGTCATCATGACCCAGTCAGTTGGCTTATTGACAGTGACAAAGGCCACAGACACTGTGTTCCTTGCCCCAGAAACCATGGAGAGCAAACCTGAAACAACATCAAACTACGTTCAGACGCACATTACGTGGTTCAGCTGTCACTCTCGGCTTGTTTGGTTCCCAGTGATGTCGGGGGAGGAAGAGTCCCGGTCAGGGCCAGTGATAAGGACTGGACCTCCTCGCCAACACTTAATCTTCATAATTCAGTCGTTACTGGAGTCTCACAACAGGTTCAAAGAATTCACTGGAGATGATCAGAGTTCGATGCATAGTTTTATTCTTCAACAGAAACAAAACCCGGGTTGGCTCCGGAACCAGACCGAAATACAACTGTCTGTGCATGATCTTATATATCCTAAAAACTGGGTGGAGACTGGGTGGAGAATACTGATTCTACGCCCATTTTTCATTAATTTCAGCTTTGTCAGCAAGAAAATAATGGTGTCTAATCGCAGCCGTAAAACCCGGGGTTTTGGGGATTTTCCTATTCACCATTATGTTATGGCCGCCTGGGCCTCTCCTGTCTGCGCATGCTCCGCCTGTCTACTTTTAGGTACTTCTTATCAAAGTGAGGCCTGTGCAGCTCGTCCTTGGACAGCCTTATTGTGAGAAGGCCTCAGACTGTATTTTTTAAAACTTTGTGATTACTGTGGGGAAACTTTAGACTGTATTTTTGAAACTTTATGATTACTTTATGATCTTCAGGTTACATGCTTAATCAAACACACTCTTTATATTTATGCAGACTTAATATTTTGATATTGATAATATTGCTTAACACAAGGCATATTATATCTTAACTATAATTATTTACAACACCAGGAGAAAGGAAGCATAGCAGGAACCTGTTTTTATATATTATGCCATCATTCAAATCTCCACTCTTGACAGGAACTAAAGTTTTACTCACCTGGTAATGTGTTAATGTCTGCTGGGATAAGACTGGATGTTTTTGGAGGTACTTTAATGACATTCTATTGGTTTTTAGTGGCGCGGTTAATTAAAATGTAAAACAACACACTCTGCTCCGCAATTCATCATTTCCAGGTGTTGGTCCATTTTACATATAACCCCTGAATGACTGTGGCATTTCAAACATCATGATAATAGTTACTCCTACGGCTTTGCTTTGATTGTTGAGGGCTTGGCCAAGGAGCATCGTGCACTGTCTCTGCAAGGGGAGGGGTTGACACCAGACCAACGGGGGTGCCCGAGGGATTTTACCAAACAAAATGGACTTCAGACACACCAATGCAGTCCAGCACCAAATCCCCACTGGAAATGCTCCCCCAGAGCAAGACCGTTAGAGGCCTATACCACCATCCCTCTACCCTGAGCTACATACACTCACTCACACTGGCAGTGGGGTGGTACGGGAAAGTGCTAGTCCCTGGGCCCCCTCAATTGTTGTGGTGAGGAAAAAAGCTGGGACATATCCATTCTGTGTAGAGTATCGGAAGCTGAGGGCTGTCACCAACAAGGATGTCTTCCCTCTCCCCAGGATAGAGGAGTCCTTGACTGGGCCGAAGGAGTCCCTGTGGCACTCGACATTAGAGTTGGCCAGTGGGTATTGACAGGTAGAGGTGGACCCCTGTGACCGAAAGTAGGCTGCCTTTACTACATCCGTTGGCCTCTTTGAATTTGAACGGATTCCCTTTGGCCCGTGCAATGCTCCTGCCACATTCCAACGCCTTATGCAAAGATGTTTTGGGGACAAGGTAAATTATTTCCTTTTGATTTACTTAGATTATGTGATAATTTACTTGCCTTATTTTGAAAAGCATTTGCAGCATTTGGAGCAAGTGTTTGAGAGGCTTCAGCAGAATGCCCTCAAACCAACCCTGCGGTTGCCCTGATCTCATTGACAAAAGCAGTGTTTTCAAGTCAGACCTGATGAAACAAATGTGCGAGCTGTATGGGTGCACAAGCATGAGCCGAACCATAGCATACCACCCCCAAGGTACTGACACTTGTTAATGCTTTAATCAAAGGCCTCTCCCGATTGGACACATGCCCAGCTCCCTGTAGACCTTTGTACAGGTGTTGTGCCTCTGCAGGAGCAGTAGAGTCTAGACAAACGGGTACATTCACACCACCAAACGCTAGTAGAGATTTTTCTCAAGGGCACAAGTTAATACACAGCAGAGGCAAGTCAAACACGAGAACAGATATAACAGGATGGCAAGGGCTTTACCGTTACTGTCTGGGGAATGGGTGCGTGTCTAAAATTTCAGGAGACAAGCACAGGGTAAATTGGGGACCAGCACCATTTGTTGATCTCGCTCTCAATTCCATCTAAGAGGGATGATCTTTTCCTGTCACTGCGCAAACGTGTGTGGTGTGTCTCAGAGTATTATCAGTTTGACCAGCTGGCACACTCACCCGTCCGTCCTTTTCCTGCCCTAGCCATGCTGGACCCCCCCCCTGTTTAGCTGCCCGATGCTCCGCAGTGTTTCATTGCATGGATTTCTGGATTTGATGGTATGGGAAGTGTGCTCTACAGTGGAATGATGACCCTCAGATTTTGCATAGAAAAGCAAGCCCTATGGGGATGATGCCTTTAACACAGGATGGAGCTGTGACCACAAGGCCTCGGTAGCATCAATCTTTGAGTGTGGTATTGTTCTGTGGTCAGGAGTACGGGTGGGGGGTGTCACAACAAGTGGTCAATCTTCCAGGACTCAGATTTAGGAGCCATCCGGTGACATTTACACTGACAACACCTGGCAGCAGCTTATCCATGACACACATGGTGGTCCATTTCAACTCGCCTGCTTCTACACACAATCATGCTATTGAACTAATGCTGCTGCTAATGCTCTTTACCTTCGTCTTCCCGGCCTCCATCTGCTTTGGTTCCGTTGCTCTTGGAACAATAACATGTATTGTTGGAAGTACAGGTTTCATGCAGCGAAGGAAAGTGCTGCAATTTGCCACAATGAATTATTCAGAAGATATCCTGACAGAACAGGGCAAAATGTACCAGATGGAACCTGAATTATCCCTGTGAGGTGAAATTATTGGGTATGACTGACACGTGATACAACTGAATAACTGACGCATGGAAGTGAAAAGGAGAGAAAATAAAGAATAGAACAATAGAAATACTGCTCCCTTACCTCACCTGTATTACAATAGATTATTACGAGAGCAGCTGATAACAGTAGGGTTTTGACCATGTACAAAAGAGGTCATCCACAAACTGATCAGACCATCCATCCATCCTCTATACGCCCTTATTCCTATTCAGGGTCACGGGGTGTACTGGAGCTTATCCCAGCATGCATTGGGGCAGAAGGCAGGGAAACACCCTGGACAAGTCTCCAATCCTCCTGACTTGCATGACTGTGGGAGGAAACGGGAGGAAACCCATGCAAACACATTATTCACATTCATACAGTTCTACAAATTCACATTGGGAGCTGCCCAGTACAACCACAGTCTTCTACTGGTGGCCACTGGGGGCTGCCCAGCACAACCACAGTCTTCTACTGGTGGTCACTGCGCAGCTCCACTGGATTCAGTGTCTTGCTCGACGGCACCTCAACAGCAGTTCTTGAGGGAGGGAAGATGCCTAGAGGACATATAATTGTCAACGCATGACATATTTTGTCTATGTACACTATATGGCCAAAAGTCAATGGACACCCCTACTAATTGGTGGAGGAGGGATAATGGTCTGGGGCTGTTTTTCAGGGTTTGGGCTTGGCCCCTTAGTTCCAGTGAAGGGTAATCTTAATGCTACAGGATACAAAGACATTTTAGCCAATTGGGTGCTTCCAACTTTGTGGCAACAGTTTGGGGAAGGCCCTGTTCCAGCATGACTGTGCCCCTGTGCACAAAGCGAGGTTCATAAAGACATGGTTAGACGAGTTTGGTGTGGAGGAACTCGATTGGCCTGCACAGAGCCATGACCTCAACCCCATTGAACACCTTTGGGAGGAATTAGAATGCCGATTGCGAGCCAGGCCTTCTCGTCCATCATCACTGCCTGACCTCACAAATGCTCTTTTGGCTGAATGGGCACAAATTCCCACAGACACACTCCATAAATGCCCATGGTTTTAGAATGGGATGTCCAGCAAGCTCATATAGGTGTGATGGTCAGGTGTACACTGACTTTTGGCCATATAGTGTATGTTCATGTTTGCATCAAATGTTATGCTGTGACTAGGTATTAGTTTATGTGCATGCATGTGTCCATGTACTAGGGTTATAATGGCCCAATACTGACTTTTTATTAAAAATCAGATATGAGACAGTCAGTGTGGCCCACCTCTGATATGATGGATATGATGCAGCTTGATTGATTACATATTTATTGTAAAATCCTAGAATTGCAGTAAAAACCCATTAGTTGTACCCTACCATGTACATGTAAAGTGACACCAGATTACTCATCTCTCAACCTCAGTGGAGGAGAGCAGGGAAAGGTTGTCTCACTGCACAACATTAGCAGCATAACAAAAACACACACACAGCCACACACACATATTTCACACGTATTTTCACACAGCATGCATCACGTATGCCTTTTGCCTTCTTCTCCCCAACTGTCAGAACAACATATAGCGGTACAAAGAACACGTCACATACTGTATACATACTGCAGGGGATTCAATCACCTCATGTATATACAATTTTCCATTTTTTGCTGTAAACATTTATTCCCCACAAAGAGAATATATGTCATCACTCTGGGATAAAATTATTGAAAATTAAATTCGTAAAAATACCAACGATAAATGGGGAAAATGATCCAGTAGTTTCCCTATTCCTGGAAAGTAATTAATTATTTATTTATTTATTTATGCGTTATTTATGTATCGTGATCACAGTATGGAAGCTAAATGTTTAACTTGGTGTAAATTCCTGCTATAGAATGGGGGAAATCCCATCATCCCTTTTGGACAAGAAGAGATGCATCTCAGCTTGATTTATATTTTGTTTGATGGTTTGTGTGGATGGATGGGGAGGCAGGCTGGAACTAGAAACCTGAGGGATTTTATGGACACACACACACACAGAGGGTCAACCAGCCTCCCTGCTGTCTTAGCAAGGTTGATTGAGTATACACAGTCTCTCCCTAAAGGAATAATTTCACGCTCCCACATTAGAATAATTTGCTTGGTGTGGAAGTGACATGGGCGGGGGGCATGTACCCACAATGCAACCCGCTACATCACCACTGAAAGCACACACAGCAGCACAGAATACATGCGGTACAATGAGTAACTATGTGTCTGTGTGTGTGTGTGACTATTACTGTAATTGTTTTTATACAGTAATATCTTACTTTTTTCTTTATTTCTGAATGTGAAATGTTGCTGAAATTAATGCTGCTTAGAAAAGATAAACCTTTTTTCCAAACCACCATGGTTTGTTCGGAATAAATAGAAGAAGTGGGTACTTGGCATGGCCAGTGATAGCCATTATGGCTGAACAGACAAAGGAAGGAAGAAGACGTCCCAGTAGGCTACTGGACACACTGTTTGACTGACAGGTGATCTCTGGGAAGTGCGGTGAGAAACACCACAGCAATGAGGGTGAGCACCAAAGATTAATTTTCTTGTAAACGTTGTGTTGGACAGGGGTGGAGCTAAGCGCAACAGCCACGCCTCCAGGTGGCAGATGTTGGAGCTGGATTGAAGATGGATGAATTGAAATTGGCAACTGACATTCTAACAAGTACCGTGTTTCTGTACGTAACCATATACTCAAACTCGACTCGACGTGCAGTTTTCAGGATGATTTGTTTAATTGTTACTTAACCTACTTGTTTGGCATATTGGTCTAACTAGTCTTTAAATTTTTCTCAAGCCATATTACAATTAAACTTAAATAAAATCACTAAAGGTTCTATGTAGAGCCCATTCAACTATTAGTTTAATGATGTTCTGCAGTAGCTTGGATCATGTTTTTAGTAGTTTCTTGCTTTTTTGTAATTTTCAGGTAGTTAGTAGTTAACTACTGCAACTACCATTTTTCAAGAAGGGAATTGAATTTTTTCATTTTTTTATTTTTTTTTTATCTCTGCCTCTTATGTCTTGATTCAACCTCTGTTTTCATTTCTTAATTTTAAAGCTGCACTAGTCCAGAGTTTTATGGGGCTGCAACAGAGAAGAGCGCCCCGTCACTGCTAACTGAGATGCATTACTCCAACTTCAATTGTGGTGTCAGCATCTTCTCCACACAGGAAGTGACAAATCAAGTGTCTCCTAAACAGCAGCAAGCCAGTGCTCTGTCGACTCACCGATGATAGCCGAAGCTCTTCACCACTTCCACGCCCACCAGACACTAAGAAGATATTTAGTTTAGTGTAGTAACAGGATTCCTGGGTAATGCAGTTCTTCAACCTTTCAAAAAATTGAAACACTTATCAATAGCTGCCACTCGGGCCTGCCAAAGTGCAAAGTTGCTTAGAGCAGCCTTAAAGAACCCTTTTCTTTTTTTCTGGTTTCTATATAGAATCGTTTTTGTTAATGGTGTACTTTAGTACACTCTAAGAAGATTCGGTGCTAAGTAGAACCATAAATTCGGCTTGTCCCTGTGAGAGAACCTTTTTTGGTAGAACACCCTAGGTAGACCCCCTTGGAAGGGTTCTACCTAGAACCTTCTATTAAAGGGTTCCAGGTAGAACCCTTTGCTTACTAAGAACCCTCAAAAAAATCCTTCCAGTTCTAGATAGAACCCCACCCCTCTGCAAACCTTTTGGAACTTTTTTTTCTTAGTGTAACAAACGCTGAGGTGAGCATGGATGGGAGACAACCGTGCACGCACACACACACACACACACGCAATGGGAGGTTTATGGTGCAGACAGCCGCTGTGCTTTCCCAAGGAGGAGAGTGGAGGGAAGTCCTTAAAAGCCATCCATACCAACCCAGGCAGGGAATCAGCTCCTGATGAATCACCAGCACCTCCTCCCTCACCTCCGCTCACTCCTCATCCCTCCTTCCGCAGCTCTCTGTGCTCCTGTCCTCCCTCCTGAGGCGGAATGCTTTAATATTGATTCAGCTCGCTAACTGCTCTCACCGCGTGCCCCGTTAAGAGAGGCTGAAGTCTTTCTTTAGTTGTCTACAACTCCTTGTTCCGAAACAACAGACTTGTAGCTTGCAACACTTTTCTCATTGCAGCTCATTGTTTGTTTTTTTCCCCCACACACAAAATTAAAAATCTCCAGAGCTTGCACATACTGTAACGTTTAAAAAATCTGGTGTTCATCATATAAGCAAGTATAAAACAAATGTCACAACTTGTGGGATGTACAGAGGAAGTGATGGAAACCAGTTTAGCATTGCAGTTTAGCCCGAGGCCATGCCTTTGGCTCAAATATGAAAAGTATGTTTACTCAACCCACCCCATCTCCATAACATCGTCTTTTCACTTTGTTCAGCAGAAGTTCATACATTATAGTGCACACAACACATTTAATAGCTCTATATGGTGAAATCACTTTTATTATTAATTATTATTATTTGGGCCATATTTTAAAAGTGGCTTCAATGGTGAATGTCGAGCCAAGCCGCTGCATTTTTCTATTTTGTCATCTTTTAAAACTATAATCATATCACACATCACTTTGGCTGGTCAGAGGAAGACACTCGCACACAAAACCCAGTTTTACAAGGATCGTACTTGCTTTCTAATTCACACTCATCACTTATGTTTTTGGCACTTTACAACAGTCGTATCGCAGCGTCATTAAATGGGCGAGTTGTAATTGAAAAGATGTACTGGCGCCGGCCACGGCAGTAACTGCGGATATACATGTATATAAATTCACCGCGCAGGTGTCAAATAAAAACTTTAGTGTGTGTTCAAGTGACGGCGTGTTAAAATTTACCAGCCTAATGAACAACAGGAGCGGCTGTCGCACGTTCTCATCTACATAGTTATTCGACTGTGGCAGGAAATAGGGAGGGCGAGGGAGGTAAGGCAAGGGCAAAATGGATTTTTTATTTATTTTTATTTTTTTAACAAATCCCTCCAAATACAACTGGTCACTTGCACTCAGAATGAGAAGAGAAAATGAGATTTTCTTATTTGACTGTCAAAAGATGTTTACCACTCAACATCCTTCAGATGATCCCCACCTATAGCCTATAATCCTGTTCGGATCCCAGTCAATAGATGGAGCTAGGAGGCTGTGGGAGAAACCTACAGACTCTTCCCTGGGATGCAGGGAGATCATTGTGAGGTGCAGCAACCCCCAAGTCTTGTTTCACCGAAGAGCTCAGGGAACCAGGGTCTTTGAAAGCTGATATGGATTTTTTTTTCATTGAAGCTGCCAATAGCTATTTTATGTTATCTTTAAATTTGACCATTTTCATGCAACAGATACGAGTAGTTAGTGTTCGCCCCAGAATTGTTCAGGGTAGAAACAGCATTTAGACCATCTATTGAAACCCAGGATAAAAAATACATAAAACATATGATTGCATACTTGTGTGAAATCCAGTCAAAATGTCACGAGTCATTTCAAGGTCTTCCCATAGACAACCAGTTTGGTACTGATGAGTTATACAATAAGTAATCAATCAAACTGTATTATATCTATCATATCAGAGGTGGACGACACTGGCCGGGCCATATCGGATTTTCAATTAAAGGCCACTGACATATATCGGGTATATCTGCTGATAAATCGGTCTGATCCTTTAGGGAGCTGAAACAACAAGGAGGACAACCAGTAATCAACTCAGCAAGCTAATAAAATCTGATGAATCCAAATTTAAGAACAAACCGACTAATACATACATCTAAAATCTCAGAATCTCCGTCCTCACTACCAGATGAACTCAGCAGCTTCTGTAGAGCTGGAATGTGATGTGGTACTTCTATTGGTGGTGACTGTAAATGGTACCAAGTAGGCTAGTGCAGGACGGGCTAGGTCATTGTCATTGATTATGAATGTTTTAACCTCCATATTGAGAAATAAGCTTTGCCACCATCAGGTACTATTGTACCTGACAATGCCTTTACCACCACAGACAGCTGCTCCTCTCAGGACCGTAAAGCCTTCCAGAGGGTGGTATGGTCAGCTGAGCGGACCACCGGGACAACACTCCCCACCCTGCAGGACATATACACCAGGCGTTGCAGGACCAGGGCCAACAGGATCATTAGGACACTACCCATCCCAACAATGGACTGTTCAGACTGCTGAGTTCAGGCAAGCGCCTCTGCAGTCACATAGCCAAGACAGAGAGGCTCAGGAAGCGCTTCTATCCTCAGGCCATTAGCACACTAAACTCACACACATCCAGCCAATAAATGACTCTTGGACGTTTGCATAACTTGCACATTATTTTTGCACATGTACATACACACCTGACTTTCTATTGCTTATTTTTACATTGCAATATTGTCTATATATTTATTTTATTGCTGAATTTATTTTTATTTCTTCTAATTTTTTGTATATCTCCTAGTTTTAGCCCCCTTTTCCTTTTCAACTTTTAGCATAGTGATTGAGTATACCACCGCACATTTCACTGCACTTTTGTACCACTATAACTGTGTATGTGACAAATAAATCTTTGAACCTTGAACCTTCCATGGCAACTACTACATGGCTAGCTCCCAACCAATCACATGATCAGAAGAGATCTGTGTCCTCCTAGTGTCCTACTGCAAGGATGATGGAAGTGTTAGGAGCGGTAAAAAATAATTACAAATCTGGACATGTAGCTTTTCATTCTGATTGTCAGGTCAAGACAAACATAAGACAACAAGACACTGAGTGAGTGCAGTAATTACTAGCTAGACTACTTTACACTACTATTATGTACACTAATGGCTAAATTGAGAAAAAAATAAATATAGAAATGAATAATTAGGGAAATAAATAAATATAAATAAATCATAAGGAAATTAATAAATAGGAAAATATATTCATTAATCTGATTTTTTTCATTAATTTATTTCAGTGTACATTTATTTATTTTTAATTAATCAATTTATTTATTCATGTATTTATTATTTATTTTTGATATTGGCAGATCTGGCCCTCCATATTCATTAGAGACAGGCCATTATTTCTTTTGGCAGGTCCACAGTATCTGGTATGCCTAAAAGTGGTATTTTTGACCTGTAGCGTAAACATATTACTATATGACTAAGTATAGGCAAGTGATATCAGATACTACTACAGAAATGATCAGGCAAAACAATTAACTACTTCATCCAAAATGTGATTAATTATTGGTATACTGGTGGACTACTAGAACACACTGGCCATTAGTTTTGCAGCATCAAAACAGAATGAAACGAAAATTGCCACATATTGTCACATATTGACTAAGAAACAGGATCAATGCTGTACAGCGAGCAGTACAGTTATGTTTGGTAATTAATTTCAAGGCTTTCCTGCCTCTACCTGTATCCATGGCAATGAGAAAATCATGTCAGTGTGTTCCAGTATATGCCACGTCTCTTTTTGGTCATATACTATTTAGTGATATTTTATGATATTAAGACTCCTTTCTGGTAATTCTATCATATTTTGTAGTGGGCTTTTATTATTATTATCTATTGCTACAGATCCTGAACTTTTTACAGTAGGGGAGAGTGGAGTGATTTGAGCCAGTAGGGAAGTTGAGCCACTCCTTGTTTCTAGGCAAACATAAACAAAATTGATCATGTGACCACACATTTTTGAGGAGTCCTTCATTTTACTCACCCTATGATGGACAGAGGCACATGGAATAAGTGGTAAGCACATATAAGTAAAAAAAAAACATGCCATTCCAAGTAATTTTCTTATGTTCAATGAGTCATAATTCTTGTGTCTGGACAATAACAGAAAAGTTTGAAGAAATCTCACGTGTTAGTGCTAGTGAAACTACAATATGAACTATTAGCATCACTTTATCTCTAAATTGCTGCATGATGCAAGTTTGTTAAAATGGTGGGGGTGGGGTAATATGAGCTTGCAGACCATATAAATAATCTAGTGGCCATGTTTCACGGTCAGTGCGATACAAAAGTCGTGAATTGGCATTTGAGTTGGCCGAACAAAATGACATTGATGTCCCTACAAGCTGGATCAGAGAGGAAAAAGCATGAAGTGTGCATTTGCAAAATAAGGAATAATTTAAATCATTTTTCTGGGAAATAACTACCGTCACCTTGCAATTGAAACTAGCATATAGAGAAGCGCCCACAAAATGACTATGTGGAACGGCTATTGTTAAAATACACCAGCGAAAAAAGTATCAAAAGGGGCATTTATTTATCAAAATATTAGCCTTAATTTGTTATGTTAATCTCAATGTAGGATAAATAAAAAGATCACCATATAAATGACATTTTAACCTTTTCTAGGACGTGATTGGTTCAACAGTGTAGGGACTCGCTACATTACCGGGGTCCGTGACAGACATAGGCATGGAGGCAGAGTTAACTGGCCAGCCGGCCGTTTTATTCACAACACAGCAATAAACCCGCCCCGGTGTTGACGGCAGTGTGGAGTGCCATCTTCCTCAGCGCGCGCACCTCCTTCTCTCCCGGCAGGCCAGCCCTTCCAGGCTGCGCCCGGCTGCATCCTCCGCCTTTGACGCCCGCTCTCCCACGCTGTCTTTCCCGCTGCTGCTAGCTGAGCTCTCTCTCCCACATGCATACAGCCGACCGGATCTCCGTCCCTGCCAACTGACGCACCGTCAGTCTCTCACCCTGACGTGCTCTCTCACACAGTCGACCGACTCAACTCTCCCCTGGATCCAAGCTAAGCCTCACCCCACCCTCCCCCCAGCTGCCACAAACCGTTTCAAATAGGCCCGGTTCTGTAAGGGGTGTTTGGGAAATGTCAATGTAAAATGGTTTGATTTTGTTCTGAAATGTTGAAAAAAAATTGACCTTTGAGGTTGTAAACTTTAAATAACTTTAAATAAAACCTTTAAGAAGTTAGTATTGAAGTTGTCTTGCTTTGATATAGAATTAGATAATGTGAAAATATTCCGTTTTACTTCAACATAATCATTGGCACAATTTACCCCCATGTGGCTCAACTTATCCTCTCCCCTCACCTGGGGCATGTTGAAGTCATATTTTAAAAAATTCTTATTTTAGATCTAATGTGATGATTTCCAGGGATGCACAACATCCTTAAATATATGTACATATCTTAGTTAGAGATATTACTGTCATGCACTCACTATAAAGATGCCTCAAGTAAAAAGTGGCTCAACTCACCCCACTCTCCCCTACGTCTACCTCGATTTTAAGTGATCTCTGGTATGTCCGGGTAGTGTGTGTGTGTCAGTCTTGTGTGACTTTGTTGTTGCGATATGTTGTCACCAAATGACCGAGTCAAATCCATTGTGCGTTCATTGTAGCTAATATGTACAAGGCATTCAGACCCTTCTCATTCTGGATTCTGCCTCTGTTATTACCACCAGATCTCTTTGGTTTGGATTGACAGAGAGTGAGAGAAAGAGAGCAGGAACAGAAGAACAGCGAAAGAATGATAAAAAAAATGTGAAAGATTAGGGAATGGAATGGCATCAATTAGAGACGAAGAAACAGAGGAAGGTATACGGTGACAGAATGATGGTGCGGGGGGGACGCAAGAAAAGCATCGAAGTCGGATGACACGGAGACAGCGAGATAAAAGAGAGCAAAGGAGAGAAAGAGACAGGGCGTGATGTAGGAGGGAGAGAGAGGCAGTAATATACATGAGAGGGGGCAGAGGGGCTCTGAGATTGAACCAGAGAGAGCAGTGTGGTGGTGTTGCCTTGGCTGGCCCATTCTGCTTGATGTGCCTGGTAGTTAACAGCAGGAGGGAGATCCAAACAATATGTCAATGGAAACACTGGGAATAGCATCTGCCAGCCTAATAGGGCTACTGACTGTGATGTGTGTGTGTGTGTGTGTGTTTGGGAGGGGAGGCTTGTGCGTTTCAGATCTTCAGTTTCGAGTATGGTGAGTTTAGGTTAGTTTAAGATTTGGGTTTAGGATTAAGGGTAGATTAAGATTAGGTTTAGGTCATGGTAAGGGTTAAGGGTTAGCATGTATGCCTGTCTTCATGTGTGAACTGGTCGTGTTTTGTTAGTCCGTTCATATGCGGTGCAGGACACGTCCAGCTCTCCAGCCAGATTGCCTGTTGGATCCGGCGCTTGTTAGTACCTTATCCAGTCAGCCAGATGACTAGCTTCCACTCACTGTCTCAGCTGGCCTGTCATTCCCTCAGCTCCCCAGTGTCTGGCCCGAGCCACTTCACTGACAAACAAAATCACCATCACATTTATTTGGCAAGTGCTGATGAAGCCTCTATAGCTTTTTACATGCTGGCTGCACTGCTGATCAATCTCCAGAAGGAATCGCTGGAAACTTCTGCAGTCCTGATGCATGACAGTTGGATTTCTGCTAAGGCTTCCACTGAATACAGTACCAAAACAATACTGCTACTGCTACTACTACAAGGACTAGGACTACTACTATTACTACTACTACTACTACTACTGCTACTACTAATGATAATAATGTATGACTGGGGGACTGCAAGTAGTTGCAGTAGCAGTAGAGGTGTAAGCAGTACCAGCAGTAGTAGCAGTAGTAGTAGCAGTAATAGCTTTAGTAGCAGTAGTAGCAGCTTTAGTATTAACAGTAGTAGTAGTAGTATCAGTAGTAGTAGAATTCCCTCAACTTCCCCATCTTCCCTATGGATGCTGTGCTATCTTGCCACTCCCAATTGACAATTCCAACTCTGTCTTAATAACCTGGGCACTGCGGGCGCTCCCTGGGCATTTTGGAAACTCTGTGTCTTGGTGGGGGCCCTGGTGAGGTCAGAGTTCACAGTCCTGATGGCCTGAGGAAAGAAATTCCATCTCAGTCTCTCTGTTTTGGCAGCGTGACTACGGAGGCGCTTGCCTGACCGCAGCAGCTGAAACAGTCCGTTGTTGGGGTGGTGAGGATCCTTCATGATCCTGCAGGCTCTGGTTCTGCACCTCCTGGTGTACAAGTCCTGCAGGGTGGGGAGTGTAGTTCCAATAGTGCGTTCAGCTGAACGCACTACTCTCTGCAGAGCCTTCCTGTCCTGAGCGGAGCTGTTGCCAAACCAGGCAGTGATGCTTCCTGTCAGGATGCTCTCTACAGCTCCAGAGTAGAAGGACTGAAGGATCCTCCGGGAGACTTTGAATTTCCTCAGCTGCCTGAGGTGGTAAAGGCGCTGCCTCGCCTTTCTCACCAGAGTGTCAGTGTGTGTTGTCCATGTCAGATCTTCAGTGATGTGGACTCCCAGGTATTTATACCTGCTCACCCTCTCCACAGTAGTCCCATTGCTGTTACCAGTCATCCAGGGCATGAAATTGTTTGTCTCGAGTTGTTTATTTACCCCTTTTTATGCCAACGCTATCGTTCCCTCCTGTCCTACACTAAGAGCCACTATTGAAGTATTTGTTAATGCGCCTGTTAACGCTTGGCATTTACGTTAATGAATTGATTACAATGTTATGAGTTTATGTAGCTTCATTCGGATGTTCCATATGAGACCACACAGTCAGCCAGATGGGAAAAAGCATTGCTGGTGGTAGGCTTAGCCACTAGAAACTGTTGTAGCTCGATAATAGAAAATAGGATTTTGTACCTGGCTTTTTTTCCTAATGGCTCACTTTCCAGTATGAGAGGCTAGCTATAAGTTATATTAAAATGTTATTTACCAGGCTGCAAACTGATTGTACGGCTTTTATATGTGAATTATAGAATCTTCAGAGAGAGAAACCGCTGAGGGAGGCTGCCAGAGGAACCGCATCATTGCTCAGCTGGGTCCAAAGTAGCAGCAGGCCAGCAGGTCGATCATGATGGAAATATTTATCAACCTTATTTCTTATTTATTTAGCATCCTTCACTACCTTTTTTCAAAGTCATCTAACTGTGTCTTTAATCATCTATAACTGTGCTTTTGCCAGTAAAACTTTTTTTTTACTCACATTTATTCATTGCCCATTCACATTCTCATTCCCTGTCATCCATTAACTCTGTATATATTTACCATCCATTCATTCACATGCTGCTTTTCTCAGTCTTATTACTTATACTTGTATATATAAATATGCTGTACATCCTGGTTCTACTTCATGTTTATTGTGTATTTTCTTGTATTTAGGCCTTGTATTTTATATTTCATATTTGTTTTTTGTGATTTGTCTTTTATGCTGCTGCAACTCCAGAATTTACCTACGGGGATCAATAAAAGTATATAAAATCTATCTATCATCTGGCATACTTTGTATTCTATGTGATATTGTTTTTATTTGAGCGTATCATTAAACTAAACTAACCACCTGGGGCAGAACATGAGGACTGTCACCAACAATAAGGCCAGATTTTTAAGATGAGATAAAATTCTGATAATATTGTTCGTCAGGACAAAATGTGATTTTTTTAAAAAAAAATTTTATATTATTTTCACTAAGGTTGGTTACACAATAAGCAAGATACTGATGGTCAAATATCCCTTTAATTCACATTGACTGCAAATGGTTGCTAAAAAATTGCGAAATTGTTTTGCGATAACTTCGTGAACAATAGTCATCTTCTTAACCTGTAGAATAATATAATAATAAATTATTATTTTTGGGCACTTATTAAGCGAGAATGCATGTTGAGTGTGTACAGTAGCATCCACAGACAGACATTTTTAGTCGCTGCGAGCTCAATCTTTGATGAAATTAAAAGGCAAGGCAAGTTTATTTGTATAGCACCTTTCATACACAAGGCAGCTTTACATGAGTCATTAAAAGACATTTTAACAAGGACATTTATAAAGACATTTAAAAATAAATAAATGAAATCACAGTGCAGAAGGAATAAAAGTCGTAGTGCAAGTTTACAGTTCAGCAGAAAGCGGTGAACAGAAATGTTTTTAGTCTGGACTTAAAAGTAATTATTGTGGGAGCAAGTCTCAGTTCTTCTGGAAGTTTGTTCCACCTATTTGTTGCATAGTAACTAACTGCTGCTTCACCCTGTTTTGTTTTAACTCTGGGAACAGTTAGCAGACCTGTCCCAGTTGACCTGAGGGGTCTGGAGGGTTTATATTGGGTGAGCATGTCAGCGATGTATTTTGGTCCTAGACCATTTAGTGACTTGTACACGAGTAACAATATTTTAAAGTCAATTCTCTGACACACTGGAAGCCATACAATAACATTGTGTGTCTGTGACTTTGATAATTTTGATTTGTTACTGATCAGCTGAAGGTTAACTACTGCTTCATATTGTAAATATTCCTCAGTTGAAAGAATAAATATTACACAACTCTCTTTGGCAAAGCTAAAACCTGCATCAAAAAACAAACAAGTTTCTTGCTGCTGGCTTTATGTTTATGCAGGGCGATACTACAATGGCAAACACTAAATTTACTTATTACTTTACTCATTATTTTAGCACAGGTTTGAAGTGGTTGGTGAAGACATTGACATGCAACAATAATAAGTAAATTACAAAGTGTGGAACAAAGAACAGAAATCCACACTTTATGTATGATTTTACCTTTGATCTTTGACACATTCCCAATACACTGTATGACCTCTCAGTGGGGTTTGTTTAAAGTACAGCTCCTACAAAAAGTGCAGCATATTCAGGAAATTGCTTTAAATTAAGGGGAATGAAATGATTATGATGTGCATAGTTGTCATGGCAGTTGTCATGGCAACCCTTAACAAGAATAAGAACAGCTGCAAGCCCACGCAAATACAGATACCCTGCCGCGCACGCACACACACACACACTATGGACATAGTCATTAGTGGACTATGATTATTGTAATTGCAGATGTTAATGCCAACCAGTAAAGTGTTGCTATCGCTGCAGGCCTAATAATTGATTGGTGTACTATAATTGAATTTTCCTGCAGCCGCCAGGTGTGTGTGAGTGTGTGTGTGTGTGTGTGTGCATGCAGTACATGCATGTGTGGCCTTATGAGTAACTGCAGCCCACTGCTCTCTGGGCAGTAAGGTTCCAATGTAGTGACAGCATCTGTTCTGGATTAATTATCACTGCTAATGAATTGGAACACAGTTCATATAACAACACAGTTGTTATTTCTAATTACTGTAAAGATCCAAACTGCAGTCGTTTAAAGCTGTACTAGACAAGATTTTTTATGTAAAAATCCAGGTGTCTTAGCAGCCTAAATCACAAAGTGGGGCTGCAAACAGAGTAAAGTGTCCTATTCCCCCTAATTGAAATGCCGTACATTCACCCTTTGCCTCAATTAAGTTCTGTTGCTGGGTATGCTCACCAGCAGGAAGTGACAAATTGAGAGTGAAATCCAAATGTCTCCTAAACAGCAGTGAGCGAGCCCCCTGCCCAGAGAAAGTCAAGTTTCTTTGTATAGCCCCTTAATCACAGCTATGGCCTTAAAGGGCTTAGCAATGCCCACTTTATGAAATAATGCATGAAAGGGATAAATTAAAATGAAAAAAACACCCGACCTTAGACCTTCAATGAGAACAAGGAAAAACTCATTAGGGAAAAAAAACGGTTTGCAGTCACCGTTTCCGCCGTCATCGCCGGGGTTGTCATGGGAAAGACACGACATCAAAAGCCATCGGTGCCGCCTCGGTCACAGCAGACAGCCTCATTCGCTTACTCCTACTCACACAGACAGACACGCACTGACGTGAGCAAACAGGTGCACACACACCAGGAAGGCATGACATACAAACTAGATACCCATCGGCAGAAACCGGAACTAATGCTAACTAACTCTGACTGACCTTATGAAGAGACTGAGTGACTCCCAGTAATTTTACAAAGCTACGGTTGACCAAATGACAATGAAAACTAGATTAGGTACATTAGAAGACGAAGAAAATGTGTGCTTGCTAACAAAGCAACAGCCTGTATGTGTGTGTGTGTGTGTATGTGATTTATACCGAATTGCAAACACATCAGAGGACGAGAAGATCACAAAAACCCAGTGTGGTAGTTTAGTGTTGGTGTGATAGCGCCTCCTAGGGTGGCTATAACACCCCCATTTTCCATTGAGTGTGTCTGTGGTTGTCTCCCTGAGATATACTGGTACTGTCGTTTAACTGGCCGTGTTCGAAACCGCATACTGCTCATGCTAAGTGTGACGTTAAATGAGTATATAGTGTGTTTTCACTGTATAGTATGTTCACAGTATGCGAAAAGTGCCTGGATGTATACTACATATACTACTGAGATGCCCCATAATGCATTACTGCTGCATAACTGTGCGTCACTTTCAGAGGTGGACGAGAAAGTGATCTAGTATCAGTGGTAGTCCATTTTTAAAGGGCTACAAATGCAAGTAGACAATATTTATTTCACTAACATGGTTCGGGTGTTTTCAAATAGTATTCACATGTGTATAGAATAAGTATTTCATTATTGAAAATGCACTTACAGCTTACCTGCTAGCTTTTTAACCTGCTTGTGGTAATTCACATTAGTGATAAGTTAGCCGGCCTTGTTAGCCCTATAGTAGCTCATATTAGCTGTAATGTCAAAGTTGCTAACAAAAAATTCAGAATAAATACAGATATATGCTTAGCTGTAGAGCATTAACACCTAACAACAACAACAATAATGCTGTACATGTGCAATTGTTTCCACCACAGTGCAAAGTTGCCTAGTGCAGCTTAAAACCAATGGGAGTTTTTTTGTTTTGCTGCATCGTTGCTCATAGTGCTTCAGGAAAAGCATGTTGTACACAAAGTGCGAGAGCATAGAAACAGACAGACCAACATGCTTACTGGAAATCATACAGCTAGAGACAAAAACTAGCAGAACAGCTAATTTGCAGCATTTGCTCCAACTCCCGTTCTAAATGACACACCTGGCTCAGCATGGCTCCATTCATCTGAACTCTATTCAACTCTACGGCAGCATTTACAGCTATTACAGCAGGTCTACAAGAGAAGTCGGCAACAAGATCTCAGAGGGCGCCTCAGTTGCAAATTTGGACAGGTCAAAATTGTCCAATCATAACTCACAGTGCAGGTCTATTTAATTTCACAACTAATTTCACAACAGCCAATTGTACGGCCTATACTGTCATTGCCGCAGTGTCCTCGTGAGTCTCTCCTTGGTTCTTCCACACACAATTGTTGTCAAGCCCTCTCCAGACAGCATTAGTATCACCAGGGGAGGTCTGATGATTGGTATTTTTTTTACATTTATCTCAAGGCCATGGGAATTATATCCCATCTGGAATGAACGTGTCAGTGATTTTCTCCGGCTCCCCCGGTAAAAAAAAATTCCGGCTGAAATCTGTATCTACTGTAACTCTGATCTGTCACTCTGGTGCCAGGACAACAGCCTCCTCATAAATGTCACAAAAACCAAGGAGCTGATTGTGGACTTTAGGAGGGCACAACAACAGAGGACGTACACACCACTGTGGATTCATGGGACGACAAGAGGGTGAGCAGGTATAAATACCTGGGAGTCCACATCACCGAGGATCTGTCATGGTCCACAAAGGCAAGGCAGCGCCTTTACCACCTCAGGCAGCTGAAGAAATTCAGAGTCTCCCTGAGGATCCTTCAGTCCTGTAGAGAGCATCCTGACAGGAAGCATCACTGCCTGATTTGGCAACAGCTCCGCTCAGCATAGGAGGGCTCTGCAGAGAGTAGTGCGGTTGGCTGAACGCACTATTGGAACTACACTCCCCTCCCTGCAGGACTTATACACCAGGAGGTGTAGAACCAGAGCCTGTAGGATCATGAAGGATCCTCACCACCCCAACAACGGACTGTTTCAGCTGCTGCGGTCAGGCAAGCGCCTCTGCAGTCACGCTGCAAAAACTGAGAGAGACTGAGACGGAGTTTCTTTCCTCAGGCCATCAGGACTGTGAACTCTGATCTCACCAGGGCCCCCACCAAGTTCCTCACACTGCCCCTCTTATGCACACACAAACACACACACAGAGGTACATATAGTGACTATACATATTTATATATTTTTCATTTTTTGCGCAATCCTATAAGCATTGCCACTTTCATTTCACTACACATCCTGTATGTGCATGTGACAAATAAAGTTGTTGAATCTTGAATCTCCTGGGGTAATTTTTATCCTGTCTGGATTAGGGTTGGGTATTAAATCTAATGTCAACGATACCGATGTCAAGTCCTTAACAATTCTTTCTTAACAATTAGATTCCTAAAATTGGCCTAAATAAGGTAATTCAATCAATGAATTCTTTGATTTTTTTGTATCAATTTGTTGACATGGCAACTGCGTGCAAAAATGACACAGTGGGACACAATGCTCTACAAAGTTAACCGTTCTTTTCCAAGAAAATCAGCACGTCCATTTTCGCGGGTGGGATTCTTGACCGCTCGAGGCTCATAGTGTCTCAGCCAGCTGAAAATACCCTCTCCGATTGGGTTGAAGATGCCTGCACACACACACATGCATGTGGCTGACAGGTCTGAAAGGATGGGGAGAGTGTCCCTCTTCTCCTACCTGGCAGGGTCTATGGTCATGGACAACCGAAGGAAGGTTCCTATAGAGCTGGATTCTGTCACGATAGGACAGGGCCAGGCACTGGGTCTCCACTGCTGTTGTCTCCGACTCTCTCTCCTCCTCCGTGAAGGGATGACATTTTTTGGTCCCTTCACTCTCTCGGGAGGAAGGCTTATGAATAAAAAAAGAATGCAGAGGATACAATCTGGTTTCATTCTTTTAGATCATTGTCAACAGCAATGTGCAAGTGTTAATTTTTTTCAATCTCTCACCCCCACCACCACCTCCTCCTGTTCAGAGACACTCATGCTGGTTGAGTTTCACCGGCTGCATGGTCCTGCTGCCCTGGCTGTGTAAAAATACAATAAAGCATTACAGAATCAGCCAGTTGGTAGTCTAGACCAACAGCATAGCTGTCGAAACATCAATCATTCCAGGGGGGTATGTGGAGCCCCAGGGTGGGGAAATAGCTCCACTGGAGTTCAGCACCAGGGACAGCGCCCATTCCCACGCTGAGGACACCTGGGCAGAGTGTGAGAGGGGCAATACTTTCCTGCACTGGGGCCTCATTTATAAAACTCAGCGTAGATTCCATCCTAAAACATTGCGTACTCACAAACCTCAGAATCTACGTACGCAAGAAAATATTCAGATCTATAAAACCGTGCGGCGCACACCTGCTCATCACTGAGGTTGAGCACCGTAAAGGTGTACTGTTTGGGGGGGCTCAGTGGAGAGACATCTCCAAAAAAAGGAAACAATGTGAATGGAAACGTGACGGAAGCACTGAACAGTGTTGGCTCTGCACTGCCAACTGTTGCCGACGTGAAAAAAAAGGTCAGATATGAAGGTTGAGGCCAAGTAAAAATATGAGTTAAGAGAATGCCTTTGTATAAAATATGTTTTTAAGAGGGATTTAAAAGAATATAAGGAGCTCGCTCACCTTCTCAGGCCGATATAACAGAATGCCACCAGATTTGTCTAGGCATCTCCAACGAGATTTCAGGAGCCTGATGACTGAACGGGCTCGACCATATTGCGCTTCATTGTACCTTCTCTGTGCTGCATTCTGCGTGTTTGCGAAGGGGGTGAGGAGCCAAGTCGATAGAGGGTACCCACAATTGGCGAATAAATAATGTTGCGTTCTCTAGGAGGAAAAAAGAAAAAAAGTGGTGATAATAAATATATATCCACAATTAGAGGTAGGCCTATACATTATGAAATGTAGTGATGTGATGTGCGTTTTATATTTCATCTGTGTTTTTTCATCTGAGGACTGAGCTTTATTGGGCGATGCTGATTTCTGTGTCTGAAAAAAACTTTGCGTGAGCTCTACGCACGTTGAAAGGAAGTGTGCACATTTCACCCCCGTTTACGCCACTTTTTTGTGTGTAGCAACCTTTATTAATGAGGCCCCTGGTCTGGCAAAGGTGGAGATAACTCAGCTCATGCCCATCAGGGAGTTCACCCTATATATGCTTTACCAGAACTCCCAGAAGGCGGAGAGGAAGGTAGTTGTGAGATGGTGAGCAAACCAAATCTCTGGTGAGGAGCAGAAGAGGTGTTTAAGTTAATGATAATACTGTGTTTGACCTGTGCAGGAGCCTGGAAACTAAGTGGATGCTCCCCGGAAACAAACTGACTGAACCGACAACGAACTGGAAAGCGGACTAATGGACTTGTAAGCTGCCCGAATCCCCGTCTTCACCTACATCTCCATCTCACTCCCTGTGTGTTTTTCCCAAAGTCGACTATCCCTGAAACGCCGACGCTTAATCCTGAAACCCCATTGGCCCCTTCCCTTCCCACCATTCACACAATTTCATATCAGTCCTCTTGGCATGGCAGCAAGAAAATACTCATTCCAATAGACTCCTCACAGTAGTCACATACACAGCATCAACAGTTTAATCCCCGGCAAAGACCTTTCCTTACATTACTCAACAATCAATCATGCCATTTCCTTCGTCAAACTTGCTGGCAAAGGTGCATGGCTCTCCAAGGCAGACATTCAAGGCCCTACCAATCCATCCAGATTTCTAGCACTTCTTGGAAGGCCGGTGGAAAGGGGCCTACGACTTGAGGCTCACCTTCTGCTGCAAAAGTAACCCCAAGATTTTTGACACAGCATAATGCCTCGGAGAGGATACTCATAAACAACCACAAAATTCTGCATCTTGTTCTTCTCCTTGATGATTTCCTTGGTGTCAACCAAATCACAACCTATTCCTGACCAAGCACCAACTGCTCTCGCTGCAGGGCCACCTTAACTTTGCATTATCCCACAAGGCCGCTCCTTTATTTCTCATCTGCTAACTTGCATCTCCCACCCTTTGACGCCTCCAACCGGTTGTTCTCGGCAGGGAGCCTCTGATGAGGCTCTTCAAAGTAACTGAAGAGGACGTGAATGCCAGTGGTGAATCAGTTTGTAGGCGTGTCACTGGGAGCTCTGCATGCTGCTGATTCTGTACTACCGTTACAGTACGAACTAGCCAGGCATGGACCCAGAAGATCCCATCCCACTGTAATGGTAGTGCTCTAGCGGACCCAGAAGCAGACAATAGGCTGGAGGCAGGAAGTTGGAGAAATGAGGCTTTACTAGTGAGTAGAGCAAAGCAGGTACAAAAGCAGGCAAACTAACTGAACGTGCCACTAAACAGAGTGGCACAGTAGTCGCAGCAGGACGTAAGAAGACAAACCAGCAATGAGGGCAGAGCATAAATACACGCTGAGATGATGAGATGATGATAAACAGCTGTGGAGAATCAGCGGCATGGAAAGCTCCCAGTGACACGCCCACAAACCTGTAAGAGAGAGAGAGACAGACTAGGAAACAGAGGCAGAGGCTGGCCCAGCCATGACAGTAGGTCAATTTGTAACATCAATATAATCTCTCTCTCTCTCTGCTTTATTATAACCTCACAAAATCATGATGATGTACAGTACGTTCAACTCAAATGTTTGTCTGACGTTAATCTCATTCAGTTAGTAGGGAACTGTCCTGTTTCTGCTAACAAGAATGTGGATATTTTGGTCCAAGTCAGTTTGAATGCATTGACAAAGAGGTGGCGATTGTTGAGCATTATAGAGGTCGGAACATAACACATGTAGTATTGATAAAACTGAATTTATTTTTAAACTTAATTGTATTGTGCTGGAGAGAACAAATTCTACACCCCTACAGTGGAGTTGCTGTGGCAATTTATGCTTCGAAATTGATATTTGACAAGCATAAGTAAATACCCTACTGATATCTTCCTGCAACTTCATCTGCATTTGTGTTGTCTCAAATATAATGGGCGAGGCACACCAAGAAGAGAGCCTGCATTTTCTCCCATTCGGTTCTGCAACTTCCTCTGAATGAAATGACAGGTAATTTCTCAGAAGATGCACAGTAAAGGTTTTTGTTTCTTACGTTTGTGTTAGTGTACATTTTCAAACTGGGTACCAAGGCTTTTTTTTCATAGCTTTCTGTAAACCATTAGTTTGCCAAGGTCATTATCTACAAGATGTTTTTTGCTTGGTGCTTCTTTTTCAGTGATTTCTTTTTGTTTTAACAGTTAATTAATTGAAATTTTATAGGTATTTTCCAGCATCAAATCAATTTGTACAAATATGCAATATTCTTTGATAGTGATTTTACATGTTTGCAGAATAATATTGTATACAGGCATTTTTACAGCTTTTTTTTTTTTTACTAGAATATTTGGCTAGTAAATGAATTAATTTTGTCAACTACGAATTTTTTTTATACCAGGTTTATTTAGTCCACAGAGAGTTGTATACCTACTGAAGCTGGCATTGTCGTTGTTGTTTGCAGATTAAAAAGGTTAATGTGAAAAGAAAATGGAGCAATTTTCCCTTCTTAAATCACAGCATGTTAGCAGGCATGGTATCATGACTGAAATGCAGTGTCATGCATTTGCAGTGCCGAAACAATTTCGGCTTGGTATTTAAACCTTTGCCTTAGATCCTTAAGTGCACAAAAGTCAATACACACTAAGAAAAACATTTTATTTTCATTTTATTTTATTAAATAGATCTAATTTACGCTCAAAATGCCAATTATGCCCTTTTGGCTTGTCAAAGTGTGTCCAGTACTGTGACGTCTTTTGCCTGCCTCGGGCCAGGCTAGTTTGCCACAGCAACTCAGCTTGAACTATGTTGAGCTTGCTTTGTGAAACAGAATAAACCTGAAAATGAGCCAGACTAAGTGAAATAAGGTGGTAAACTCACTTTGTGGAACCCAGTTCTTCTTCTTCTTGTATTTATTCGAAACAAACCGGAAATGTTAAACGCATCACTTCTTGTGCACCAGAGGATTTTCTCCCAGGAAAGACCTACCAGAAACCGGGTGCTTAGAACTGAAACTGGAAAAGCTTTCATGAATTGGTTAGAGGTTGGATCACTATTGCATTATACCAATCGGTGGAGAGTAGCAAAATGGACATTTAATTACATGATGAGCACTTTAAAGGAGGCAACTCATGGCTTATAGAGACACTGCACCGCCTATGAGGAACTAGTGCACTGCAGTGTAGTGATATGGGTGCAGGAGCCTTGGTTAGGAATAGAAGTTGTATTTTTTTCGACACGCTCTGACTCCATTTATATTGGCTTCAATCAACATCCCTTCGTTTTTGTATGAAGGACAAGCAAATTAACACAGCATACTCTCGTCGCTCGTTAAATATCATTCATAACCGGATTCTATCAACGGAATTGTAAATCAATATTTCCAAACTCAAATGATTATAATTTGAACATTGTCAGCGAAAGGTTATGCAGCCTCAAATAAATAACTCCTGGAATATATTCGCAAAAACGCAAGAAACAGTGAATAAAATAAACAAGGAGGCAATCAACTTGTGTCAATCTGTCAGGGAGGTAACACTGAGGGGATTTTGCGGATTTGTTTGGTTGAGGTAATTTAATCTTTTTTGTGGATTCGCTGCTATGCAATATTTCAGCTCAGTTCCAATTTTTTTCCCACACACAAGCTACCCGCTATTTCCTTGTGCTGTTGCCGTGATACCTGTCAGAAAACAACAGGGGCCCTGGTTTTGAAACGTCTCTCACCTGGGCGAGTGACCACCTGCTACCCCGGTTGAGCAGCGCCGGCACAGCTTCATCTCGGCAGCTAATGGCTGACGGCTGAATGGTTGTGGCAGGCAGCCCTCTGCAGCCCGGCCTGTCTCGGTGTGTGTCACCGAAAGCCCCCGGTGGATAGGGGGTGGGGTGGGGGGGGGGGGGGGGGGTGGATGGGTGTGAAAGTGGAGACTGTTACCACTTCCACATCTGTCAGCTAAGGGTTGGTGACTCATGCCTAACATTTACGTAGGTGGAGAAAGGCGAGGGCAGAGAGGAAAGAGGAGAGGGTGACTATGCATCATGTATTTGTGCTGGTTATTTAAAATGAAGGTTCGACAAGTACGTTTTATTTTTTTGTGACATCTTTAAATTTGAACATTTCCAGGATTCATTATTTCCCCCAGAATTTACTTATTTTCAGGATCTTTCAAAGTCTCCATTGAAACCCAGGAAATAATAAAACATAATAAAACATAATGAAACAACAAAAAAATTCAGGTTAAGGGCTTCCCATAGACAATTACTACGTAATCAACTGCATCATATCAGAGGTGGACCACACTGACTGGTCCATATCCCAGCCCTATTTAGAACGTAGCTTTGCGCATCTCCCTACATACCAATAAAGCGTTCTAGAATGGAAATTAAATGGGATGACACATTCCATTCAGTGGGAAATTGATTGTTGGGCGATAGCAGCCTAGGTAAACAGGCGGGTGTGGGGAAAAACCATCTGTTTCCCGCCTCGTGTTTAATGACAAAAACGCCGCGAAGGATAAACAGCTTTTATATCGCTTCTCTCTCAGTGGCAGGATGGATGCTTTTCTAATCAACGGCTCTCACAGATAGGAGAGGGTTGAATCTTATGTTTCGAGCATTGAAGCTTTCGGTTTCTCGTGCGGTGAGACACTTAATGGAGTTGATCCATCTCTGAATAAAAATCAAACCTGATGAGAACAAAATGCTTGAGTTGTTCCATATTTTCTGGAGCCTAGGACTGATTTAAGATGGCCTTGAGTGAAAGTGAGTATTCTTTCCTTCTCTTTCTCTGTTCGCTGGGTTGTTTTTCCATTACGTTTCACAATAAAAGAAGCAACAGGTTAGACTGCGTGCTTCTTCAAGGTTAAAGCAAATAAAGCAACAGATTTCTTAAGTGCTTTTTGACTGCTGTGAAGGATATGCAGTGTTACATAAATAGTATCAGCATGTTTGTGTCATTGTGTGTTTGTATGTGTGAATGTGTGTGCAAATCATGTTAATTCCAACAGACTACAGCACTATGTTTGAGCATTATTTAGTCAGTATTTAATGGTGCTATATGTAGCATTTTAATGCATCAATGAATCATTACCACATTAACTCAGAGACACTAGTATAATTACCGAAAACATAGTTCTGAAAATTTGAAGCTCAGTTTTGAATCTTTGCGGGGTGTTTGAGGCTCCGTGGTCGTAAGAAACTTACTTATACTTACTTATGAAAATACTTTGAATGCTTGTAACTTAATATTTGTATTAGTCTAATTAATGGTTACATGTAATGAAATCACAAAACTTTTTTTATGGTGATTCTGATATTGAAATGATTTATATTGTATTGTCATGATTTTAGTTATTGTAATTATTCTGATATGGTGATTTTTGTATATTACATTGTGTTGAATTCTGCTACATTTATTGTTCTTGATCAGTTAAGTCAGTAATTACCATCAGCCTAATAGCCACTGAAGGACTGAAGCCAACTCAGCATTTTGTCTTTTGCTCATTCTTTCAGAATAAAACTGAATATATGCCACTCTGACTTATTTTTGTTGATGTCATGAGAGTTTAACATATGGCATATAGCTGTGTCTGTTCGCTCGATCCATTCATATGTCTGTCTCTATGTCTCTATATGGTGTCTCTCAACCAAGTGTACGTACTCTCCTTACTTTAATTGCTGGTATAATAGTTTCTAGCTTTTAGATGTCTCTGGTTAAAATGATTTAACCACTGGGAAGTGTGGTTACCGGACTGTTGAGCATGAAAACAGCCGTTAGCCACTTGTGCTAATTAGCGAGCTAGCTAGCCTAGTTTAGTTAAGTCATAAGGCCTTGTGTCTGTACATTGCATGAATACAATGCATCGCAATTGGGTACACCACTGACAATTTTGTGATTTGGTGATTTGGCAGTGGTCTCCATAATCTGTTGGATTGCTTTACAGCACAAAACAGGAAGCGCAAACGTACCTAAAGCTTTTAGAGTTTCTGGCAATGACAGATGGTGGAAGGAGAGAAAGGCTGATGGAAAAATCACTTCCAACATGTTGATCCTCTTCAGTAAAGCCAAAGACACCGGGGAG
The DNA here is from genome assembly GCA_034670405.1 of Hoplostethus atlanticus. Classification (NCBI taxonomy): domain Eukaryota; kingdom Metazoa; phylum Chordata; class Actinopteri; order Trachichthyiformes; family Trachichthyidae; genus Hoplostethus; species Hoplostethus atlanticus. The sequence continues at coordinate 711,473 of JAXDDX010000100.1, forward strand.
GGGGGACAGGAAACAACAGGGTTTAAGGGTAAATAGAGTATTGATGATGAGAAACACTAGCACTAACAATCCAGGTTGGGTGGTAATGGAATTCTTCTAACAGTGTTACATATTTGAAATGCAAACAATGTACACCTGGATTCCGTTACGGTACCAAAAAAAAAAAAAAAGTAAAAAGTATTCTGATTACATTTGTGTCTGAATGCAAAACTGAAAAAAAAATCCTGATTTTTGTAATTTTTTAATTTTTCTTATCTGCACCATAAAACCTCCAATAAAGACCAGGTATCAAACTGGGGAGCGTTGTGTGTCTGTGTCAATAAAAAAATATATACAGTATATATGGCAGAATTACCAGAAAGGAGTCTAAATTCATACAATCTGATTAAAATCACTACAATAACACAAAATGTTTTACCAAAAAGTGACGTTGCATGTAGTGGAACACACTGACTGTATATGTCGTTGCCATGGATACAGTGCCGTGAAAGCCTTGAAATTCATTACCAAACATAACTGTACTGCTTGGATCGCTGTTTGTTACTCAATAAGTGGCAGAGACCTTTTTAGAAAAAGTTTTAAACATGAGCAGCCCAGTTCTTTACAGAATATCAGTAAATTCTAGCATTTTCAGGCACTGAGGACCTGCTAAAAGAAATAACGGGATGTCTCTAATAAAAGCCTGTTCCTGTTTTTTGTTGAGGTAGTAGATTTGAATAGTTTGATTTGAAGAGTTTGAATTGGGGTTAGACTGATATAAGTGGCCGATACTGGCCTTTTAATTAAAAATGGGATTTGTGTCAATCAGTGGCATCCACCCCTGATATGATGGATATGATGCAGTTTGATTGATTACTTTATTGTAGAATTGATCAATACTACACTGGTTGCGTATGGCCTGAATTGATTCTTATGAGAAATTTTGATCAGATTCCCCACAAGTATGCACTAATATATTTGTTTATTACTATTATTAGTAGTATCCTGGGTTTCTATGGAGAGTGTTTGTGTCCCATGATTTAAATGCTTTTACACCCTGAGAAGAACATCAATTCTGGGGGAAACACTGAATACTTGTCATTTTTGGGGTATGGTTATAGTCAAATTTAAAGATACTGAATATTGGTACAAATTTCCAGCTATCAGCAGTTTCAACCCAAACATATTGGTATCGGCCTTCAAAAGCCAAACCCAAGTTTGAAATAATTGAAGTAGTTGTGAGTTACCTTGATCCATATTAACAGGGACTTAAATAGCCTCAGCAGTGAGTGTTGTATACCATGTTTACTACTTCAGCTATTGATATAATGTGAAGAAGAACAAAGTAAGATATTTTTAAATATAATATGAAGCTTGAGGTGGAATCCCCCCCCCCCCCAATCTCATGATTCATTGCACAGAGGGAGCAGCTGAGCTACATTACCTGTAACACTTTTAGACAACCAGTAGTTCTTAGTCACGCATCATGCATTACAGGCTTTTGAACTCCATTTCCCCTTGCCCATGAAATAAACTGACCAGGTGAAGCCAGGTGAAAGCTACGATCCCTTATTGATGCCAGCTACTAAATTCAGTCTTCAAGCAGAGCTTTAGAAGTGGAGAAGACATTTTTAAGAGGAATTTTTAAGCTTTCAGATCACACAGACTGGAACATTTTCTGTCTGCATCAAACATCAACACCCACTACATTTCCAAAAACACTCCTTAATCAGGCAAGTTACCTAAGAACACTTAGTAGTTGCAAGGGTTGCGAGGTTACACAGTAGTAACCGGGAGATAGTAATAGAGAGTAAGGAAAAATAGTATAAATAATATATATAATATAAATATAGCAAATGGTGGAATTAAACATAACACAATCAACAATTCCAATGTGGCGACAACATTTAGATTTAGATTTGGATATGTGCATTACTAGCTGTTCACATTATCAAACCTCCAGATGTAGGAACCGTATGAACAGAAAATGTGCAAGCATCCTTAACTGTACCAATAAAAACCTCATCAACACACTACAGTCCAGCTCAGAGTGGATTGCTGTGGTCACACAAATTAATATAAATGTTGTTAATCCCATGTGAGTGCAATCAAAGCGCCACTAGTGTTTTTTTGTATGTCAGACTAGCCACACTGTTGGTGGCAGTGTAATTAATGGTTCTCCATACAGCAAGAGGCACTGAGCACAAGTGTCAATGGGTATTTTGAGTAGACCTTTAACATATTCATTAGTGCTCAAGCTACCACACTAATTATACACCTGTTTGCTGACACATGCAATTTGAACATGTACATTCAGCTAATTAGCTGTGTGGGATTGGGCTTTTATTTTGGTGACTGGCGTGGGTCACTGCAGCAGCCAAAAAGGATGCATTGCAATCCTCATTAAACCCGGAATCTGATGTTATTAATAATTTTCAGTTCAACAGACCAAGTAAATTGCTATTTTAATGGGAAATTTGGTGCTAAGAAGTAAAGTTATTGCTTGAATTGTGTAAAAAAAAAAGAAAGAAAAAGACCTGATATGGGAGCAATAATAAACAGCAGCATCCATCCCTGCTGGTCTCTCTCCCTGGTCTTCTGTTATTCTTCAGTATTTGCAGCCTGAATGTTGGGAGATGGAAGGAAGCTAGCTCGCCTTTAAAAAAAAAAAGGCTTAGAGTTTAGCTCCTATATGAGAGAAACATCCAAGGAAGCGTATTACATTGGCAGCTGTGTAGGTGAGGTATTCACAATCTCTATTGCATGTCATCGGGAGAGGCGGATCTTGTCAAATGCTTAAAAAAATGGGAGTTTTAAACCTGGAAAGAGCGAGAACGAGTGGTTGTGCAACTGAGAATAGGCGGTATGGGAGCGAGAGACAGTGTGCCTGTAAGAGAGAGAGAATCAGAGAATGCGAGAGAGAGAGAGAGAGAGAGAGAGAGAGAGAGAGAGAGAGAGAGAGAGAGAGAGAGAGAGAGAGAGAGAGAGAGAGAGAGAGAGAGAGAGAGAGAGAGAGAGAGAGAGAGAGAGAGAGAGAGAGAGAGAGAGAGCGAGCTTGCTTGCTTGCTTCAGGTTATATTTGGGGTCTCTGTGACATCTGAATTCCCTTTACTCCTTATTCTTCCAGGCATCATGTATCAGTCTTGGCTGCCAGTGTAAGATATAACAGACGGCTGATGAAGAACAGCCTCAGACAGCCTCAGCCTGAGCCGCACAACCCAGAAACCGCTGGATTTGTTTGTTACGGCAGATCATGAGAAGAAAAGACTCCTTCGCGCTGGCATCAATACCGTTTTTCAAGTTTCCATTGTGTTGCAAAAGATCTAATTTCGCCGGGGCCTGCATCTGTTCAACAGAACTTATCGTAGGGACCTGAAATCCGCGGTCCTTATCTAAAAAGAATCGGAGGCATCGATCTCTTTTTATGATACAAGCTCCGTTTTGCCCGGAATTTAATCAATCCCTATATAAACTGCTTGGTTCTAGGGTAAGGTTTACACGTTTTTCAGCTTATAACGTGGATCGATAGGTGCAGTCACATTAAATGAGGTCTCCAAGGCAAGAGCATTGCTCCACTCGCAGAGAATTACCAATTCAAACATAGGGGGCTGAGACAGTGCTCTACAGCTGTAAACACCTGTCCATAATTGAGGTGCATGTGCTCAGATACAGTCCATGTACAAAATCTAACTAAATATGTTGGAGCAGTGGACGCTGGAGGACTTTCCGTTGCAGTGACGCTTCAGAGGGTACGAGGGATAATTTCTCTCCAGATCGCGCTCGGGGGTTAGGGGTGAGAACGTAATCTGAACTACAGGAACCTACCCCAAAACACAAAGATTTATGGGTATAAGGAGACGGCTGTGACATCTGATAGCCAGTAGTTCCTCATGCTTGGAGGACTGATGGACTGATGCTAATACTCAGCTACACTACATGGCCAAAAGTATGTGGACACCTGCACGTTGGAACATCACATTCAAAAATCATGGGCATTAATATGGAGTTGGTCCCCCCTTTGCTGCTAAAACAGCCTCCACTCTTCTGGGAAGGCTTTCCACTAGATTGATAATTGGAACATTGCTGCGGGGATTCCATTCAGCCACAAGAGCATTAGTGAGGTCGGGCGCTGATGCTGGGCGATGACGCCTGGCTCACAGTCGGCGTTCTAATTCATCTCAAAGGTAATGGATAGGGTTGAGGTCAGAGCTCTGTGCAAGCCAGTCAAGTTCTTCCACACTGACTCTCCACAAACCATTTCTGTACAGACCTCGCTTTGTGCATGGGGGGGCGTCGTCATGCTGAAACAGGAAAGGGTCTTCCCCAAACTGTTGCCACAAAGTTGGAAGCAAAGACGCCTAGCTGAAGATACCGGGCCTGGAATCAGATTTCTTTTGACTACTCCCCACCACCGCCAAAATCTCTAACCTGGTGGGACGGCAGGTTAAAAGGTCTGTCCAATAAACAAGCTACTTGTGAGTCATGTAACTTTTGTTTAAAACTCTGGTTCACTGGTAATTGGCCGGTGTGAAAAATGGAACAAAATCATTCCACTCTGGTTCAGAGCAGAGAAAACAAACTGGAGGTGCGATCACCCCGTAAAGCCCAATTCGCATGGGCCTCGTATTATGTGGGGACTTAATATAATATAATATTTCATGAGTTACCACCCCAACCTCTGCAATTTGGGAAACATATAATGAAATTTGCTGAAATCCCTGGTGCCACGGATACAATTGTACAAATTTGAACTTATTTGAACTCAACCTTTCTCTAAGGATTCCTTTTACTGACGCAGTGATTGCAGAACAAATTCCATTATCGTATGGGAGTCCATTTCACAAAATGCAGAGGTTGGGAGGGCAATTCATTAATTAAACAAGGTCCCGACATAATACTGTGCAAATGGGGCTGAAGTAATTTCTTGTATGCACAATGTTGAATTAAAACCTTTTTTTTTTTTACTATATCAGCTTCTTACTGTCCCTTTTTTGAAGCTTGATGTCCCGAACTGGCCGGTGTCCAGGCTCTTCTTCCCCTTTTGACAGTGAAAACCATCCGCACCACATAGCAGAAACGACCCCGTTTCCCCCACAGAAATCGATACAGTTTCAACTTGACAAAATTACCAGTGACAGTCCACTGCAGTTTGAACATCGGTGCATTTATTTGCTTACTGGAACAAACGGGGCTGTTGTGTAACGCCAGGGACACACTGGACGCGGAAAGAAAAGGAAGCGCCGCGATCGGCGCCGATCGAGCAAGAAGGAGTTTGGTTGTTCACACCGGCGCTGAACGGCGCCGATCTCCGCTGGTTTTCTCAATGTAGGGGTTTGGTCTCTCTCTCTCTCTCTCTCTCTCTGCTTGTGCCTGCTCTTCTCTCTCGCTCTCTGTTTAGACACAGACGGTAAAAGTTTAGACACAACTGAGAAATATAGACTGGATATCCAACGGCATCATCAATCAGGGTGTTTTATTTTGAAATTTGTTATATTTTGGAAATTGACAGGATGCTCTATGCCGTTCCTGTGTCTGACTTCCTGCCCAGCTTGACACATTCGCTCACGAATCGAGAAAATCTTAGACCTGACGCTGAAACGATCGCTGCAGGCCGCGGCCATTCGGCGCCCTTCCGCGTCCGGTGTGCACGGCCACATTGGTTAACATGGGTGCCGAAAGAATTTCCGTCGCCATTCGTCGCCGTTCCGCGTCCGGTGTGAACCCGGCGTAAGGCCTCTCTTTTGCAAAGAAAGCACAGACTGTTCTTCTTCACTATTCATCACATGCTCTCATGTCTACTTCACTCTCCCCCCCTCTCTTCCCATCCCTACTTCCCTCTGTCTACCCAACCCCCATCCAATATGCTGAATTTATCCTCGTTTTACCTAGTTGACTCTGTATTACTCGCAGGCTGCAGTGCCAGTAGAACTTGTTGAGCTATGCAAATGGCCACGGAGCGGCAAAGCTCTTTGGAAGCTGCAAAAGCAAACAGCGCCAGTTCTGTGCATTAGCAGAGCAAACTCCGCTGTGTTTAGAAATTGTGTTTGTCACGGAAAAAGACTTGCAGTGTTTGTTAACAGCAGTTTCAGTTCAGGACATCAGTCAGAAAAGAAAAAGCACGCAGCCTCGGCGATATTGTTCGACGAATGTCACCGCACTCCATTTTGGCACTTTTGCTTCAGCTGTTATGGTTGGACAGCCCCAAAAAAATCTGACGCTGCATTTTGACAGGCCTCCATGAAATTTTGACGCAGTATTTATTGTATGTGTTTGTGTGATTGACTGTATGTATCTATAAGGCAGCCAAAAATACATAAGGATAGCTGTCTTTTTAAAAAATTCTGGTCTGCATTATGAGAATCAAGCCTAGAGACTTGTTCAATTTTGTTTCTACCTGTTGAGAAATGGCTGTTCATCCTTTAATTTGGAGGAAGTTAATGGTCTTAAAAGTGTTTTGAGCGTTATGGTTGAAGCAAGAATGCAGAGAGATCATTTACTTTGTCTGCAACTAATTCAGAACGCTACATCGCGGGACTAATGGGAGAGATCATATAACTCCCATTTCACTCACCTGGCAATATCGGCTGTCACTTTGACTTGAAGCTAATAATCCTAGCAATAACCCCCTCAGTAGACTTTCACGCTTATAGTGTTAGTATTTATTTTTTATTGGGATGAGGAGTGTCTCGAAACTCCAACGGATGGATAGTAAGAAAGTGAGTTTTGAGAAGACAGAAATCTCAGCATCTGGCCAAGTAATTGAGTCATTGGTATTGATCAACAAAAGAGATATTACATTTTGTGCCATGGGGCAGTAAAGATATTGCATTTTGCACCTTTAATATGTCTATTTTGTTTGCAGGGCTTTGGACAGGAAAGTGCTTGACAAATATAGCTCTTTTCATTGCTTACGTGAATACGTGCAATTTATTGTGCGTGCATGTAAATGTGCTAGTTCGTCTGTCCTCTCGTGTTAAGGATTCATTCTGGCTGGAGTGTACGCTTGAGCTCCACTGCTACCGACTACATCGACTTCGGGGGTCATTTCATGCCAGGACCTCAGGGGTTGCTTAGCCTCCACTCCCCCCCCGGATGTTTTTGCAATGACCTGTCATCTGGTGCTACTCAGTAGTTTAAGTATATTGAGGTATATCAACAGAGACATTACATTTTTACATTACAGTCATTTAGCAGACGCTTTTATCCAAAGCGACTTACAATAAGTGCATTCAACATAGGTAGGCAAGAGAACTACTAGAAATCGTAAGTGCATTTCCTTCCTAAACAAGCATCTAAGAGCAGAACCAGTGCATCGGCTTCCGATGACACAGCATGGCCGACTTTCTTTTCAGTCTTTCCCTCCTCCTTCTTTTGTTCATGTGGTGACAAGCAGTGATGTAGTGGTAAATAAAAAGTTAAAAAGTGGGTAAACTTACGACTTGCGAATTGTCAAACAAACAAAAAAAAGAAAGAAAGTATATTTTCAGAAAAGCATTAACTTTGTTGTTTCCCTCTCAAAGCCAAAAGGAAATGACATTTTAATGGTGGCCCGCTTGATAATAAGTCATTCATTAAGTAATAAGACTTTTCAAAAGTGCTGAAAAGTTCAAAAACACATAATCTTGAGCTGTCGCTAATTCTGGAGTCTTCAAAATGAATAAATTCCCTCCAACCACGGTGTCTTCGGAAAAAGAAACAGGTTTTTTTGGGGGGTTGGAGCACCTCAAAAAGTGCTCAAGTACCACGTTGCCACTCCTGTCACTTTGAAAGGTGTGAAGTTGCGGCAGGGGAGAAAATAAGTAATTTTAAAGATACTTATGTAGTGTGTTGAGCTTCGTTATGAACGATGAGACTATTTGGTCAATTCTGAAAATTGACAATTATTGAAATTATTCTTAGTAATTAATATCTTATTAATTAACACTTGCGGGGCACCACCAGTTTACACTGGAATAGTCTCTTTATAGTGATATCAGTCTAATAATCAGAAGAAGTGAGCTCTAGATTTCAGTGATTTTCTACCTTCATGTCCACGATGTATCAATGACCCACAAAAGCCAGTTCTTTATAAATGCAAAGATTTTATTAACTATGTAAATAAAACACCAATAAAATGAATACATGTATACTAAACTAAAACAGATAATGGCAATAAAACTGGCAAACAAGATAGCAAGATAAACAGTGGCAGAGGATATATCAAATAAGGTAGAAAGTTAAACAGTGGCAGAGGATATATCAAATAAGAGTGGCAAATGATATTGGGATCAGAGATGGCAAGGAAGTTTGCACCGACAAAACGACCTGAGCTGTAATACGTCTAATTGCGGCAATGTGGCAACAGCGAAAGATGGCTTGGAGGACAGCTGACAGTTTCTGGGAGACTTGGGACAGGAGGACAGAGAATAGTGGAGAGAGAGAGTATTCTAACCTCACTTTCACAGTTCAACACTGCCTTTGCATCACCCGTGCATCAACAAGAAAGTTGGTTACCATCTGGTTTGCAGGGTGTCAGCGGCGTCCTCGTCTCCGTGGTAACCGTCGCGCAGTCGCAGTGGACAGGTAAACACACGCACGTGTTGGTCTGGACCAGTCGACGTCAGGAGGGCCGTTGTGGAGTGCGGTCCGGGGGCCGTTGTTCGTCGGAGTCGTCATGCCAACAGTTCACCTCAGTGGATATAGAGGGATAGGGCGATGTGTTGACTCACGTCGTTCAGGAAGCAGAGTAGAGTAGCGGCTGGCTTCTGACGTGGTTTCGTAGTCTTCTGGATCAGGTTGAGTGAACTCAATCGGCCGTCTCGGCAAGATTCACTCTGGAGCTGGTCTGGTACTTGAGCTGAGAGAAGAGCTTTGAGCCAGGTTCAAACTTAGTTACAGGATGGGCTGCGGAACGGGCTACAGGACGGTTGAGTTGAGTTTCTTGATGTTCCTTGATGTTTCTTGATGTCTTTCCGCCTGAGTTTTTACCCGTCCGCCCGTTGCAGGAGTTGTCCTCCTTTTTCGTTCGAGTTCGTGAGATTTCGTGTGTGTTCTGGGCTGAGCCCAAGGGTCAAGGGCTTTATGGTATGTCAGGAGTGGTAGGTGTTTCCCTCATTTGCATGCATCAGATTTACAACTTGATGACCGGTGATCACCATCCTCTAAAACTGCATTTCCAGCTCAGGTTTGGAAAACATCATTTTTCTTGATCCTTTGGGGATGCAAGTGACATATTTAATCACCTAACAACAAATGGGTTTGAATGACACCAAACATCACTGTCTTACCACAAAATACTGGCGAGTAAACCAAAAGTCCTGATAACACATTCTGTGTGCCTTGAATAACCAAGATACTACATTGGGGAGTAGGGTACATCATCTGCCACAGGATGTGAAGTTTAAATCTAATAAAACATATAAAGAAAGCACATTTTTGCAACACATTCCAGAGTTTCTTTGTTCTCTTATTCTGTGTCTCCCTTGGAAGGTAGATTAGGTACATTTCCCCGGCCCTTATCATCGGTCCCATCTCCTAATGGCACCAGAGCGGGCTAGTCGAACCTGCAATGTGTTACTTTTGGCGGCTTTATGGGGGAAATCCACCTTTTGCTGCAAAGGGGGTTCCTTGGGTTCCTGGGAGCACAGCAGGGGTCTTGACCTCATAGGAAGACCCTGGGAGAGGAATGTGTTAGTCTTTGGGTGTTGCTGTGGTCCGAAGAGGGGGGGGGGGGGCTGATGTCTCCTGCATACACTACACTTACTATGATGGACACCATTAATTTATGTCATGGTGAATTGTAAATTGAGGTGGGTAATAATAATAATAATAGTTAGTCACTCTCAAGGCAATGTAAACAAAATGTGTCAGTGCTGTTATCCCAAGGACTATCATGATTAATGAAGTCCCAACGCTCAAAACCTTTGTCAAACATGTCAATCCCGGGAAGATGATGGAATATTAATCCACCGGTTTTCCACTCCGGCGCACAGTTGCTATTCATCTTTTCTTCCCATCAGCCATCTTAATCATACATTTCCACAAAGGAATCCATGAACCCAATACTGTTGCTTAATTGTCTCGAATACCTCATTAAAAACGTGCATCCTAATGCATTTGTAATAGGGATCGCTTGTGTGTTTTCATAATCAAACATGGCCTGATTTGCTCATGAGACGTTAAAGAGAATCAAACACGGCCTCGTTTGTTTACGAGAGGAGATAAATAATTAGATATGGAAAATACATTCGGAGTCTTTCGCCAAATGAAGGGGGGTAGACGAGTGCAGAATCAAGACGGGTTTCTAAACCAAGGTCGATTTACGTGGCAATGAAGAGTCGCTGACGACGAGTTGGCATTTCATTTTTCTTTATCCAGCTTTCTACCCTTTCTGTGGCATCTGCTAGAGGAGAAAGCGCTGAAGCTTATAGGGTTTGACCGATATGGGTTTTTGAAGGCCAAAACCGACATAATTTTTATGTTGATTCTGCCCAAAGCCAGTATTTTGTGCCGGTATTCAATATCTTTAAATATTTACAGTTACACACATTTCCTGCTGTAAAATCAATAAAATTAAATTTCATCATAAAATGTTTATTTTTCTTTGTTAGGGTGGAAAAGCTTCTGAAACAGCACTTAGACCCCCCAGGATACTAAAACTCTCCTATTCAATGGCAGGGAAACATACATTACTTCCTTTATTTGTTTACATTGTATTATCGTACAATTAAAAGAACACTCATTTTACTGCAGGGGTACACGCTGCTGTGCTTCCCTATGTTGTTACCTCTGACTGGAAGTGTTGCACAGACTGTATAACTTGTGTGCTGAGGTGCGTACCTCACATCAATCGGTTCCATTGACCTTGTTGCATTTTTTGACAAATCAATTATTCCTTTGTTTGCACTGTATCTGTTAGATAGCAGAGGCAACGACACCTCCGTTGCCTCTGCCTCAGCTCCTGTGCCCAGTGGCCCCTTGCGACGGCGACCACAAAGCACAACTGATATGTAAAGGCTTACCCACGAATGCGATGCAGACTCTGATGACGCGCTCGAAACGGCGCCTCTCTTCGAAAATCAGATTGATCAGCGAGGCGGGCCGTTTCATGTTCCCTCACACACCTCACTCCCGTGTTAAAAGCACTCTCCAAAGTATCAAGCTGGTAACAGGAAGTCCGTTGAATACCAAGCATCTCTTTGGCACCCCAGCCTTGTGTGACCTCCGGGCTCCCATCGATCATCAAATGGTCCCCGCGGAGTAGCCGACCACAGGTTGACATTGGCGAGCTGGAATAATAAATCAGCACCAGGCTCGGTCGCATGGAGAGAGCTGGAGAAATGGGGCGCGATGGCGAGTGTGTTAGGATGCCTCGGTTGAATTGGAAAGAATGGAATCCCTTGTGGCAAAGGAGGGGGGGGTTTGACACAGGCTCAGTAGTCTTTCATAAAAGGCCTTGTCATTTCTGATACAGACAGTGATCTCTCTGAGATATGAGAGCGGCAGAATTGATTTTGTCCTACTTTTTTTCCCCACAAAGAACACAGGAGGATTTTTTCTTAAACAGGCTAGTTAGATATCCTTACAATGTCCTGTGTCTTGGGATTTCTCCTTCATGTCGCCTTCAAATAAATAGATTTCAGCTAATAGGGCAATTCTTGAATGGATTTGAAAAAAAGAAAAGAAAAGTCACAAATCAACACAGACAGGAGCAGTTCCCTGATGTTCCATGATGTGAACCTCGCTGTCCGGAGGCTCTGCGGGGCGTCGATTCAGATTCCCGTGCGTTGTTGTTCGGTAGTCTGGTGGTTAATCGCGTCATGAAGCCCATTTGTGAGAAGTCGACTGTGCTTTTTTATATAGCTGCTCAAACAAATTCGGGCTTTGACGGTCCTCGTGTAACGGTCTTGATCAAATAAGAAAATGACACTGCCTTTAAGCTGTTGATTTAATTCATTTGTTATTGTTGATTTGTAAAGCTGTTGACTTGCAAATGTGAATACAATGCACATTAATATATGCTTTAAATGGACATATCTGCTTTCCCTTAGTTTCAAATCCCTCTCCCCCTCACCAGGCTGTCGTCGCCTACTGCCTTGTGTCCGCAACACTTGACAGCCTAGCAATGTGTTTTTTTTGGGTCTGAATGCACCGGAGACCCTCGAAGAGTAGAGGCTAAGGGCTTCGGGTTATGATCACCCTTGAACTACAAAGGTGGCAGCTCTCGTATTCTCTTTGAAAACTAAATCCTGTCTCCGGCCCTGGACATCAAAAAAGGCAACAGATCAAGAGGAGGAGGAGGTGGTGGTGGTGCTAATTAAAGGCATGGATTATTTATTTGCTTTGCAGTGGCATTTTGCTTGTTTGCCAAACAGCTGCTGTGGGCTGAACACTGCCTTAGCCTAGCGGTCTGGCATACACTGCAAACACATATAGACATAGACATGAACCCACACCTATGCATTCACACACACACACACACACACACACACACACACACACACACACACACACACACACACACACACACACACACACACACACACTCTACTTCCCCCAGAATCTTGTTTTTGTCAAGCTGGAAAAGCCTTTGAAACAACATTTATGCAACGCCCACTCCCCAGGCCTTCATGCTCAATTCTGAATTGCAGCTCAAATCTGTGGCCCAGATCGGAATTTTAAAAATACACCTCCATGCAGCTGTTTGCTGTTGCGTTTACATGGATCAGAAAATTCTGTTAATAATTGGAATAATACCTCAATGAAAGAATGTAAATGCCTCCATGTAACCAAACCGGCCCAATCTGAATGAAAAGGGGTGGTATAAGCCTTTGATGATCCATTCAACAGGAGAATATTAGCACCTACTAACCATGTAAATGCTTGAACTGACTACTTTCTTCCGATTGAATACATTTTCTGTGGCGGTACATACATTTTCACTGATTTCTGGTCTTAGGGGGAGGCAGGGGCATAAAGTTTATAGGTCTCGATAAATTGCCATTGCGGTAAAGCTGCTCTTGCCTTCTCCTGCTTAACGATTGCAGGAGAAGTATATTCTGCTGCTATAGACTATGCTACAGACTGCTGCTAGATATGCAAGAAGAGCAGAAAGGCAAATATGTTGAGAGAGGTATGCTCTAATATTGAAACCTTTTGTGCATGTTTTTTGTTAGCTTTATTCTGATGCTCGGGTCATGTAAATGCGCAACTTCATCAGATCACTTCATCTTGTGTTCATGTAAACAATTAATTTTGAATTCTCTTTAGATTTAATTTATTCTGAACACTTTCATGCCTGAACACGATTGATTAGAAAACATCAGACCAATGGAAAAGTTATTTAACTTGTAGATATGGCCAATGATCATTGGTCATACGGGAGGGAAAATTCAGCATTTGGACACTTTCAGCTGCAGTGTGAACGTAACCTAAAACATGCATTGAAACAAGCTAATGAACTTATTTCAGGTGGGTTAGCAGCTCCTTAAGGGTGACGCACCCCATCTAATCAATGCTTGTAGGCCGGACCACCAACCAAAAATGGCTTTACAGTCGGAGGCCACGTTAGTCCCCACTGCTGAAAGAGAAACACAAGATCCTAAATCCTTCTGGGAAAATGTTCTGTGGACCAATGAAACCAAATTAAAGCTCTTTGTCAATGCAGATCAACGCTTTGTTTACAGATGACAAAATGAAGCTTTTAAAGTAAAGAATACCCTACCTACAGTCCAAAACAGTGGAGGTTCCATAATGCTTTGCTGCCTTGGGTACTGGATGTCTTGAGCATATTAAGGGCATCATGAAATCAGAATACTACCAAGGAATTTTGGAGCGAAATGTGCTACCCAGTGTCAGAAAACTGTCTCAATCAAACACACATCCAAAACCACCAAGGAATGGTTCAAGGGGAAAACGTTCTGATCTCAATCCCATTGAGAAACAATGGCGAGATCTGAAATGTGCAGTTGGAATTCGAAGGAATTCTTCAAACATGTGAACTGAAGCAGGTTGCAAATGAAGAGTGGGAGAAACTGCCAGCAGAAAGGTACAGGAAGCTTATTAATGGTTGCAAGAAATGTTTGGAAGCAGTCATCATTGCCAAAGGCTGTGCAACGAAGTATTGGAAAAGGATGCCCATAATCATGGCCTTAGGCACTTTTTGAAGTTTTTTTAATATTGTATTCTTATTTGATCATGTGCTGTCAAATAAAGATGAACATATAAAGTTCTTCCAATTTCCAATTATTTCAGAAGCTATTGTGCATTATCTGCATAAAATGCGAGGATGTCAAAAATTTATACTCCAATAATCTTGCCCAGAAATGCACACACACACAAATGCTGCAAGGCCTGGTAAGAAGTTCGGCAGGACCAGCATGACTTAGAAATGCAAAGAGCGGGGTGTGGAGAGGAGGGAGAGCAATGGACGGCTCGGATTAGCTTGCTGGTGCTGGTGGTGGTGGCGGTATCTGGGGATGTGGGCGTACAGTTAATGAGCAACCACTGTCCTGACTGTCCCAAAGCCCTGCTCTAATCATTAGACTAATGATTTGATACTTCTCTCCCTGTTTCTCTCTACCCATCTTCGTTCGTTATGTGTGCTTTGCTGTGGCAATTAGTGTGTGATTTGTCCAAAGAAGTTGTAAGGCAGGCGTCAGGCGTCTCCATGTCAGCGAGATCCCGCTGACATGGAGAGAGAGAGCTCCTGGCGGCCTTGATTAGCGCATGCCGATTGAGGCTCCACCTTTGAAAGTGGATGGTTTTAATTGTCAACTCTTTAGACCCCGTTCTCCTGCGATATCAGCATCAGATAAAATGGAAAGAGATGAAACCTATGCCAGCCAGAAGAGGGACACATCTCAGCAGAGGGGAAGTCAAAATCCACATCTGCTGCAACCTGATGCCATCTCCATGACACTTCACACCGCCCTCTCCCACCTGGACAAAAGGAATACATATGTCAGAATGCTGTTTGTTGATTACAGCTCAGCTTTCAACACTATTGTTCCTGGGAAGCTCATCATCAAGCTCAAGGACCTAGGACTGAGCCCCTCACTCTGCAACTGGGTCCTAGACTTCTTGACGGGCAGACCCCAGACGGTGAGAATGGGCAACCTCACTTCCTCCACACTCATTCTGAACACTGGCGCCCCCCCAGGGCTGCGTCCTCAGCCCCCTCCTGTACTCCCTGTTCACGCATGACTGCGTCGCCACATTCAGCTCCAACGCCATCATAAAGTTTGCTGACGACACCACCATCCTGGGCCTCATCACAGATAGCGATGAGACGGCCTACAGAGCAGAGGTCAGAGCCCTGGCAGTGTGGTGCCAGGACAACAACCTCTTTATTAACGTCAGCAAGACTAAGGAGCTGATAGTGGACTACAGGAAGCTGCAGGGGGGGGGTCACACAGACACACCCCCATACACATCAATTTAGCTTAAGTGGAGAGAGTCTGGACTCACCACACAGACACAACAGCTAGGACGGCCCGCCAATGCCTCTTCTTCCTGAGCAGGCTTAAAAAGGTTGGGATGTCCCCCAACATCTTTACAAACTTCTACAGATGCACCATTGAGAGCATTCTGTCTGGCTGCATCACATCATGGTACAGCAGCTGCTCCGCCCAGGACTGCAAGGCCCTACAAAGGGTGCTCAGACCATCACTGGCAGTGTGCTGCCTACCCTGGAAAATATTCACCTCACCCGATGCCTGAGAAAGGCTCATAAAATCACCAAAGACCCCAGCCACCCAGCTAACACACTTTTCACTCTGTTACCGTCTGGTAGATGGTACAGGAGCATACGGTCACGCACTTCCAGACTCCTTTACATTATCCCTGGTGGTGTCTGCACACAGTCAGTGTAGTTGGAGATATCAGGGCTTGTGTTCCCAGCTTCGGAAAAAGCTCCTTTTGCCACCATTCATTTTTGTTGTTTCATTGTGCGCAAGGTGAGTTTGCAGATTCCTAGGCCTCTCATTGGACTCGAGAATATTTCAGGCTCGTAGGACAAAACAATCACTGACATCGTTTGTAATTACATTACGCTCTACTTACTGCAATCACCTGACACTCACAGACATAGACAGTAGTAAATGGGCTGTAATTGTAAATGACACTTCAAGAAAAGGCACCACAAGTGAAAATGGTGATTTTGGCCGCACTCGTCAATTTTGAGATAGTATAATATTTTGCTTCTGTAGTTTCATAAAATAACAACTATAAATAGCTAAATTATACATTTTTATATCAGCTGCATCAAGTACACCAAGCACGAAATTAGCAAAAAAACAAAAAAAAGTTTAACACAAACTATTTAATATATATATGGCTGCCAAATTTGACATTCTGCTTCTTAATAATGACAGCTGGGTAATTTTTTTATACGGTGATTTACCTATATTTTAATGTTCTATTATATAAAGGACATATCTAACTTGTTGAAAAAACATATTGGTCAAGCTCTGGCCTAATCTAGGTATATTAACAACATGCGACATGGGATATGTCCACCCTGTTAAGGACATTTAAAAATTGCTTTTGAAATTACTTTTTCATATGAATCACATGTCCTTCACCCTAACCAGATATTATATTACAATGTAATTACTTTGAAACAGTATATATTGGGGTGCATATGTGCATATTAAAAGAACGGGACATATTCTTCTACTTTTTTTCTCAAGACGAATGAATTATGATAGGAATTACTCCAAGTTTCTAGCATGTATTATAGACCCCTTCCATATCTTTATGTAACTACAAATATATACTTTATATATTTAGATTAGATATTTGGTAATTTCATTAAACTATGATTGAAAAATGTACATTTAGCTTTTATGAAAAATGGTAGAGTTATTGACCACGGCTGTAAAATTATTTCATCGGACAAGATAGAAAATAAATACTCTTCTCAAGCGTTATTTATTTGGTGCATCCTCATTGTGCCCTCAACAGGAGTCAGAGCAGGGACCTGAGGTGAGAAGAGATGATATAGTATGAGGCATACTAGACAAAAATATAAAAAAATATTCTACCACTCACAACTACAATCACTTTATAGAGAGACACAAAACGCTGAGCTGTAGAAACTGACAACAAAGCAGGCTCTGTGTGTGTGTGCATGAGAGAGAGAGAAAGCTAGAGAGAGAAAGAGAGAGAGTCGACAGAGGGGTACTTGATTATGAGTGTTTTGCAGGGCCGGGGGGCATCTTTACCTCTGTCTCTGCCTCAACCTGATCTTCACTGATGAAGAAGAGCTCCACTGTAGATTCCTGTCCCTTTGCCATGGCTGGCCTCAAAAAGGTTCCATGACAGGTCTTTAAACCCATGCTTAAATGCAAGGGCGTCACTTTGTGTTGAAAAGTGGTGGGGACATACGAGTCGACAATACGAATATACTCAGCATCAAACAACGGCGACCGCACCGGTAACAGTCATCCATATGCATCACATCCACAACTGCAACACCATGTCAATCCAACAGTGCCAATATCACAATATCTACTGTAGAAAGCACCAGTGCATGTCAGTCAGCCGAGCGATAACAATATCCAATATCACTGCCCTAAAATATGACAAAACTGAAAGAATAACGTTAACAACGTTGGCTAAAGATAATAAATCAACCTTACCTTTAGATGTTAAGTTAAACTGCCTTGTTGTCTCGATGTTGCATACCTTTTAACGGTAGAGAAACAGAGTTCACAAGAGTTCATGAGTCAAGTTCAACCAATCATGACTCACTCTAAGCATTAGGTTTAAATATCGATATGTGAGAACATGAATTAAACTGGAGCAAGGATTAGATTATTTCTATTTATTTATCCATATTCATTTTAAAATAAACTCAAATTGATTGATTTGATTTTTTATTCATTCTTTTAAAATTCCACTCATTAATCCATACATTTCACACATTTAAACTCAAATACCACTCCTGTCAATCTCCACTCCGTTTGTTAGTTAACATTTCTTGGTGCAAGCTATTTTTCAGAACATTTTTAACAAATTATGCTTTTAAAAAGTGATGGGGACAAAATCGGCCATTTCGAAAAGTGGTGGGGACATGTCCCCAGCGTCCCCAGTGTAAATGACACCTATGCTTAAATGGCTCCGTTGATAGAAGGTAAAAGTTGCCCTTCTGCTTATACTGGGTTGCTGGGCCATCACTGAAGAAATGAAGCCTCTCCACCGTCATGCCGTCTTGAGGCTGAGATAGAACAGAATGAGACTGGTGTCTGTTCCATGGTATACACCGGTGTGGAGTGTCGCCTGTTGGTGGGACCCACCAAAATGCACAGACTGGATCTTGTGTAATTCATGTGTAATTCTCAATAAAATCAATGTGTATATTGCCCTTGTTGGCTTGGAGATCTTCCCATAGCTTTCTGTAGGCGCCATATTGCCACCTTATATTGAATGTGTTTTCAGAACTTGAAGAGCCGGTCTTGAAACTGGCTGACCAATTCCGCTTCTGTGCTCTGCACCTCCATCTTAAGCGTTAAGGTCTTTCTCTCTTCTTTCTCTGTTCTTTCGTACATAATGTATCATTTTTTCTGTGGCTTGATTCCAGTCGCACAGACAGTGCGGTCTCTTCGAGGGGGGTGGAGTAGGTGACCGGGACCGCTTAGGCAGAGGGAATTGGCCATATAAATTGGGAGAAAGCAAGCAGACAGTTATCGTCTGCTTGCGTCCAGTTGTCATTCTACTGACATCATCCCGAACTTCCCGAACTTCTCCTTCTTGGAGAAGCCCAAAGCACTCAAAGCGAATGTCTGGAGTTTGTATTTTTTCAACAGCTTATCATTGCTTGTGGGGGTCGAAGAGCTGGTCCTACACCTCGAGTATCTTTTTTTGTACTTTTTGTACTTCATTGTTTATTCTTTATCTAGTTTGGCCTTTAAAAGGGCGATCTCTTGTAGGAGCTTTCTCCTTCCATTCCTTGTCCTTTTTTCACCTTCACAGAGTTGCCTATAACAGATAAGGCAAGTAAGTATGGTCAGTAAGGACTGGCATGAGGCTAGGGTTGAGGTAAGTCTCACACACACACACACACACACACACACACACACACACACACACACACACACACACACACAAAAACACAGAAAACAAAAGATAATAAATCCTGACCTAATGTACAGTACATTTCCTAGTACAAGCTTGTTCTAACCTTGAAGGCCCTGCCTCTGGCTCTGGTTGACTCTCTGGAGTTGCAGGGGGAGTGTTCAGGGATCCCCTGGCCCTGGCCACTTTCTTGGCCTCCCTCCATTTCTTCCTCCTTGCCCTTTTCTCTCTCTCATTGACTTAGTTGACACCTTTCTTAATGCCTTTCTCTCTGTCTCTGTCCAAGGTATAACTGTCTTCTCTCTGGGTCAGCACCACGGCGTGCTCTGTAACACCGCTGTGATTCCACTGCACTCAGTGGGGGTGCCATTCCTAAACAAATGCATGCATTTCCTTTAGGTAATATAGCATTACCTATATCCTATACATACAAATATACTATATATAACACATATATGGCAACAACTTTTCTGTTCCTTTTCTCCCAATTTATATGGCCAATTCCCCCTGCCTTCCCACTCCACCCCCTCTGCCGGCCTGGGGAGGGTGTAAACTACCACAAGCCTCCTCCGATGCATGTGGAGTCGCCAGCCGCTTCTTTTCACCCAACAGTGAGGAGTTTCACCGGGAGGGCGTATCGTGTGAGGAACACGTTATCCCCCCCAGTTCCCCTCCCCGCTGAACAGGCGCCCCGACCGACCAGAGGAGGCGCTAGTGCAGCGACCAGGACACATACCCTTCCGGCTTCCCACCCACAGACACGGCCAATTGTGTCCGTAGGGACGCCCGACCAAGCCGGAGGTAGTGCTGAGGTTTGAACCGAAAAAAAAAAAAAAAAAATCTTTTAAGTCAACATTACTATCTTGATGTCCATCCTTTTAGGTACATGAACGTGGACATTTAGCGTGCCTGTGATAGAGACTGAGCTTGCAAAATCTTGAACATTATCATTTTTCACACACACATTTTAAATGTATTCAATTTGATTATTCTCCTCTAACTGTAGTAAATTGAGTAAATTGAAAACAGACATATATTTGAGCTAATTCTACTCAAGACTACTCAGAAATGTAAATGCAAACTGTTGCCTTATTTTTATTGAGTAGAAATAATCACTTTTTACAGTGTACCTGCATACTTTTCTTATGTAAATGTATATATTTTGTGTCTTGCTGATGAAGTGAGGGAAAAGAGAGTTGCATTTTGGCTACGACTACGCCAGTATGATTGTCAGTGTGATTTGCTGCCTGAGGGTTCGATCCAGAATGTCTCCCCCAAAATTGTCTGGACATGACTGTAAATAAAAGTCACAATAAAAAAAAACTGTTTGTATTTGTGTCCATATTCAACATACAACTTAATTCTGATATGATTCTGAGCAGTCAACCCACTAATATTTGCTGGTGATCCATAGATACGTCCGCTGTCATTGGTTTTCAAGAGGAAACCAATGACAGCTGTAAATGAAAATTGATGCTAATAAACAAAAAAAAGGAAAGGTATTGGAGTTGGAGGTTGACTGTTCCTGAATGAGGTATGCCTGTTGAAAAAAATATATTTTTCCGACAGTGAAATAGGTTCAAGTTTATCATGGATTTCTTTCCCATCCGCTTCCTTCAACACAGGGAAAGGTCTCCATCTCTTGATATTTTAGGCTGATATTTTATCAGTTCAGTTCAAAGGTGTTTTGTTGGTTTATCTACATTCGTACAATCCCTAAATGTCAGAGCCATGTAGTTTTATATGTCAAGGGTAAATAGACAGGGAGTGATGTGGATAAGATCTGGGTTAATAGAGAGTGGAGTGTATTGTTTATCTTTCTACTTTAACATCACAGAAAAGCAGGACCTTTAAGCAGTAGTAGAGTTAGATTGATTTATCAGTTTGCTGATATTGTCCTTTTATTAAATATCGGCCAGTCGTGTCGTCCACCTCTGATATGATGGAGTGTTTTAGTGTCCCACGGTCTAAATGCTGTTTCAGATTTCACCCAGAAAATAATATATTTCTGGGGGAAACACCAAATACTTGGAAGTTTTGTAATGAAAATGGTCGAATTTACTTAAATTTCGCCACAAAATATCGGCTATGGGAGACCTCCGTCTAAAAATATCAGTATCAGTATTGGCCTTCAAAAAACCCATATCTGTCGAATCGTGATAAGCAGGATGTATATTTCCATGACATACATATATGAGAAAAATGGCTGAAGAAAAACAAATGCTGTGTTGTAAGGGCCATGGCAAACTATGCAAGTCTGGTTCATCACCTATGACACATCGGTCATCCCCTCTCTTTCTATCATCTTTTGCAAACGGCTTCCTTGAAATACAGGGAAAGGAAAGGTGAGCCACAAATGTCCCTGGATTTGCTCCAAAAAATCTGTTCATCTTAGTCTAATATCAGTGGGCTTTAAAAAGAAAAACTGAACAAAAGTCTTAAAAAGTTATAGAGTGGTCCAGGAATGAGTCCTAAACCCTGGAAGGGAGTTAACATTTTTGCACTTCCGGTTCCCTTGTCTCGAAGTTTATGGGTTTTTGGTTAGATGCCTGAAATAAGGTCTGTGGTTAACACAAGCTTAAGAGGTTTTGACGTTTTGTTCTACGACATAAAATACGTCAGTAAATACCCCACTCGTGAATTTTGAAGCTTTTACGTGTCCTAAAAAAGACGGTTGCTAACAAGTGGCTAAATGAGACTACAGAGGTTGTTGGGGACATTAAACGCCATCACGCCGAACATGTTAACTCATCTCCTCACTAGTGCGCCTTTACAGCCTCTAGTTGTGTTTATACTCGCGCTCTTCCAAACTATTCTAACTCAAACTTTCCAACTTGAATACATGCGACTGTGGTGTAGTTCGTTTATAGCCTAATGTTAGTTTTTTACTTCTGGCGATTGAATTTACGCTTCAAAAATCATAAAAGTGGTGTTCATTTGTCAAGATTATCTTGCTGAACAAAATGTGTAAGTATCATAAACTTTTGTTTCCCACAAAGCTTATTTTCTGCAATAATCTAAAATCCAATGCAAAAATCCCATTGGCTTTTTGTCGAGGGAACCAGGGCGATGCTAACTTCTGGGTTGGCCTACAAAAATACGTCATCCCTGCACCACTCTATTAGAGGTCCAAGTTTTTCACCATGCAATGGTTTCTTTGAGTTGCATGTCAACTCTTAGCTGACTCCAGAACAGGGTTAATACAATAAACATTCTATCTGCTTTATTAAACACAGTTGGACTTCATGTCCCTCAACTATTAAATTCCTTGTGATTATAGCTTCACAACTTTCATTAGCGATGTTCAATCAGAAATAGGTTGCTTTTGCCAGCTTTTGTTATTATTATTATTTTTTTTAAACTGGTCTTAAATTCAACAGATGCAGTTACAAATGCTGAGAAACGTAAACCGATCTTGATTCATCATGCTGTACCTTTCTTGCTAACAAAGCTGAGACCAAGTCCCTCCACTAGGACTTAATGGGATCTTAGGGTGAAGGGTGGACTCTCCATCACGGTACTTAAACACAGTATAGGATATATGGTTAATTTATAGATGGACATTACAGTCCAGGTCTTGAAGGTTCAGAGAAAAGATAAATCACCCTCCCATCGCTGTTTGTGAAAACACAGACGGTGAAATAGTTCCTCAATTTCTCCATTGATTTCTGTAGTCAACATGAACTTGAAAAACCCCACTGAAACGACACGATTTCCAACCATAATGTTTGGAAATGGATGATTTATATTTCCTTTGGGTTGAATACTTATGCAAACTTGACTTCTCTTGTTATTGTAATTTCATCCTCCCACATACATTTCAACAATTTTGTTTTCACTGCGATGGATCAGAGTGCTTCGCATAGACAAACAAAATACATATGTGTGTGTTCAGAAAAAAAAGTAGATATTCCCGCTAGAAGAGCTGACAAAAATATTTTGTAGCCGCTGTCATGTCGCCTCCGCGCAGAATCATTAACGTGACATTTGTAACTCAATCAATTATTTGAACTTTCCAGACTTCCTCTCTCCCCTTCCCTCGCTCTTTCTCTCTCCATCACCCACTCCTGTCTCTTTTAGCTTCACCTCGTTTATAGATCAACCTTGCCGGAGCCCTCGAGTCTCCTACACATATCACTTTTGACTGGCGAATCAATAACTGAATTACTTTTATGAAACCACACCACTAGAAGTGATGAGGGCTTTGCGGCAGCCCCAAGCCAACCACTTAACATTTTTAATCTTGCAGAAGTTCAGTATGGATCGGCCGGTTGGGGAAGAAGTGAAGGGAAATCAGACACCCGGATGTTTTTTAATTAGAGGTAGGAGCCAAACAAGCAATGTCAGCTGAGCCACTTATCAACATTAGTCAGCAATAGTGTTTGTGTGTGTGTGTGGGGGTGGGTAGGTGGGTGGGCCGGGGTGTGGAGGGTCTAAACAATCGCAGATAGCGTAAATAGACAAAAAGATTCATTTACATTTGCATTTTAGGCATTTAGCCAATGCTCTTATCTAGAGAGATTTACACTGAGTGCAGATGTATAGGGGGCAGGCAGACAGACACATAGGCTGACAGAGCAGACAGACAGGCAGGCAGGTCTGACTAGGTGAGCAATAACCCTTACATGAGTCTTATTCATATTTCAAATAAATATCGGAACTACTTTCCCTGCATAACCTTTCATCTGCATTCATGTTAGCCAACCTTACCCTATATATATATATATACACAGGAAAAATGGATGGAAATGCACGTTTACCCTCCCATTTTTTATGCAGATACAAAAAGCAGCCCATAATATCAAGGCTTTTTCCAGAGTCAAGGTCCACAGCCCCCCAGCTCACGCTCCATCCACAACCCCCGACCACATCCCCGGCTCAAGCTCCGACTGGCCTGCGACCGCCCCGAGGCAACAGGTCAAAGTTCTGCTATTCAAAGTGTTGACTATGTTGCTTAATTTAGACCTATGTATGTATCCAAGCTATGTATATATATATGTATATCACACTACTTGGCCCCTGGTTATGGAGAGAAATATGTCTCAAAATTATTTGTAAATGCACATACCATGATCCACAAATATTCCGCGATTTGCTATCCACAAACACAAAATTCCTTACTCGTGACTTGTAAGTTGACATTTAAATAAATGTGCTATGATTTGTACAAATAGATGTCTATTCGTAAATATATTGTTTGTAATTTGTAAAAAATACGTTATACTTTGTGTGCGCATTTCTCATGAAATGTCATTTGTAAATCTGCAATTCTGCATTTGTAGATCGACAAATACACACATTCATTCCTTCTTCCAATGACGTAATTTTGAGACATTCTTTTCGCTGTTTTGCGATCCACACACAAATAGCTCTTGATCCACACACAAATGTGCACCCCCCTGCCTTCAACAATGACATCCGGTAGGCAGCAGTGTTGTTCAATCAGCCAGTGGTCGACTGACTACATGTAGTGGCCTGCACTACATCCACTTTACTATAACTATAGGGGCCCTGGATGTACAAGGATATTGAACTATCCGACTGAACTATATAAACAGAACTACATAGCCTGCATTGTAATCTGACCTGGCATCTGTTGCACACCCAGTCGTCCTGGTGGGAGGAGCCTCTTTGAATTGCCCCGCCCAAAGTTTCTTCCATTTTTTTCCCCCTATAAGGTTTTTCTGGGAGGCCATAGACAGAGCATTTCCGAAAGTGGGCTGAAAGTGGCTGTTCAACAAGATGATGATCCGAAGCATTCAAGAAAATCTACCACAGAATGGCTCAGGAAGAAGGAAGTTTAGTGTTTTGGATTGGCCAAGTCGACCTCCTGACCTAAATCCAACTGAGATGCTGTGGCAGGACCAGGGGTCCGTTCCAGAAAGCGGGTTTAGTGAAAACTCTGAGTTTGTTAACCCTGAGATGAGGGAAACTCTGGGTTTTCCGTTCCAGAAAGAGAGGTAACTCAAACTCTGACTCAGACTGACTTACGTCATTGGAAGAAGGAATGAATGCGTGTATTTGTCGATCTAACCTGCTCGCTGGCAGGTTTTCTTTAGCAAACCCTGAGTTTCTCCCTGTCTCCTCCCTCTGCTGAACCTGAAGCAGCTGTCGGACATGGCGTGTCCTTTCCTCGGTAACCCGATCGATATTCAAGCCGAAATAATTTGCATAGCCTGACGTCGGGAGAGGATTTTGAGACCCCGATCAGATGTTCTATGTCCAGGATGGAAGAGCTGTCCGAGATATAATATGCCGTTTAGAGTTCACGGATTAAGCTACCACCACCCCGAGCAGTCAAATAAAGACACATTTCATTTGGTCTTTATTTCCTACAAATACAAAAGCAACAGTTAGTATTTTTATATTGTTCCAACAACACATTTCACCTGTGACCATGCACCCACCTCTAACTTATGTTCCAGTAATTAAATTCCTAGATCTGCCTTTCTAATTTGCTGCCCCAAGTACACCATTTGAAGTATGTTTTTATATTTCATTTTCAGCTGCTGCCAAGTGCGCTTTGCGCCCGTGGGATTGCACCTAAATGAAAATATTTTTTTCCAATACCATTCCACCACTTTCTCACATGTAGGTAATATTATAAGAAAGTGTGGTTAAATGTTAAATGAATACACTACTGCATTCAAACGTACGCATTGACTCGGGCAGCGATTCTCTCCCACCCCAATTCCCTCTACTTCGCCGCTGCAGCTGTGTTGCTCTTCTTTTTGAAAATTTTTCATACTACCCAAAAGCACGTAGTAACACTTCCAACTCCAGTGGGGTGACGTACGACGACCTTTTCTGCTTGCCGGTTGCCATGGTGAATTGTAGTATCGGACCTCCATTGATGATGGCTTTTTATTGTCGTCAGGCACGCACTTAACTCAGCGTTAACATACCGAAAGTTGATTGAACTAACTCAGATCAGCCGTTCTGGAACCGAAAACCCAGAGTTTCCTATCTAGGAGTTAATCAACTCAGAGTTCAGGGTTAGACTCAGAGTTTGTTGAACCTGCTTCCTGGAACGGACCCCTGAAGCGTCTGCTCATGTGAGACAGCCCTCACACCTCACTGAGCTGGCCTGTAAGGAAAATCCCTCAAGGAAGATGCCAGAGACTGATCAGTGGCTCTAGGAGATGTTTACTCCAAGTTATTGATTGATGATTATAATGAGATAATGACCCCTGTAGGGTTCACAACCTTTCAAGCTTATTCACATTTGAAATACATCTAAAAAAGAAAGTTAAACATTTACCTGGCCGGGCCGCCCAGATATAATCAATACATGGGAAACCATGAAAGCTAATATTTCCTTGTGTGATTTTGATATTACAACAGTGGTTCGTCTAGGAAACGTCATGGAGGCACAGCGTTGACATCAAGCACACTCTCTCTTCCCCTACTGTAATGAATTAACAAAATAGCATGACTGAAGCATTTGTTTTGTGCCAAGTAACCTGAATTAAAATTGAAAAAAGATACCACAAGCAACTGCTACACCTCCCCCATTGAGCCAGCATGTGTATCCCTAGAAATTTCATTTTGACAAAACCAACGTATATGGCACAGGAACAGTCTATTAAAATATCATCAGTTGCTTAACTACAGTACATTGATTTGTGGAGTATCCATTGGCCCTATAGGACTGCATTGGAGAGCCCCGAACCCAGGCAAGCAAAACATAAGTAACTCATGGACAAGAATGGATGGGTATGATAGAAAAAGATGGAAAAAAGGTAGAAAAAGTTAAAGTTGCACAACATGTCAACATTATATTATACCTGCATACACGCTAAGACACTAGCTCGCTGAGATTGCGCCTGACTCATGCAGTTGCAGAAGATGAATTGCAACGGTCACGACAAAACATACAACCTACATTTCATTTGTACAGCGCCTCCAGATGCTGCGGCATTCTTTATGGGTAATTCCACTCAGGCAGAGGAGAGCATGGCTGGGAAGTACAACAAATAAATCACGGTGGGTCGGTGGCTGTTTATATGAATTATTGAATGTAATTTCTTAAGGCTCATGTAGTGACACAGTGGTATTAGCGATGCCGTCTGTTTTTTCAATGAATTCACAGCGGAAGGCCTCGTCTATTCCTCTCAGTCGGCCTCCCAGCCTCCGCTCTCGTTATTCTCTGAAGCTGCTGACTCGCCTCTCTCTCTCTCTCTCTCTCTCAATAACCTCACCTCAGTCCTCTCTTACCTCTGTTGGTCACTCGCTATCCTCTCTCTGTGACTGTGTTCACACTGCGGGCCTTCGCGTTCCGAACTTCTGCTCATGTCTGATCATGTGCTGAGCCGGCGGCGTGAGATAGCCTGAGAGAGCAAATTTCTGTAATGTAATCTGTAATCTATTAGTAAAGGCAGAAGTGAACGAGAGGCGGGTGGAAGTGACGTCAACCTCAGGTCCCCTGTTGTTCCCGGTAAGTAGGCAGTAACCGGTGAGCCGTTGATGCCAGTTAATGTTATCTTAGCACACATAGAAGTACAGTTGGTTGCTCTGTTCGAATGCTAACTCAACATGCCCAACAATCCCTTAATTTATAATATATTGTCAATGAGATTTATACGGGATTTGTCATAATATGTTATTATCCATTATCCATTTGCGTCTGTGTGTCGTGTGTGGCAGTGGATGTGAGCATGACAGACTGACAGAAACACTACAGTTCCCCCAACAGGTACAAGATCTCTTCAATCTCTACCATCACAGGCCTCATCAATATTGGACAAAGATTGCCAGATTTGTCAGTCTTAATGTTAAAAATGTTTCCGTTAAGGTCAAGATGATAAAGATGACACAGTCAATGATTAAATGTGTCTTATGATACAATGTTACTGTGTTATTATCTTCCTTTTGTTAGGAAAAAACAAACTGATGCTTAACTGATGCAAAAGGGGCACTCCTAAATTGTATGAATAACTCTGAGTGAGTGAAAACAAAAATCTGAATTGGAACACTTTCACGCCTTTCATCTCTACCTGTTAATGTTTTACCCTCTCTCTCTCTCTCTCTCTCAACTCCCCTATCTTGCCATCACGTCGCCTCTCTTTGTAATGGTAACCGGCGACAGAGCCCTGTACTCCGCTGAGTTGTGCCGAGAGCCCGTTTTACTCTCAGAAAAGAAAAGGATTATTGCTCATAATT
Organism: Hoplostethus atlanticus; assembly: GCA_034670405.1. Classification (NCBI taxonomy): domain Eukaryota; kingdom Metazoa; phylum Chordata; class Actinopteri; order Trachichthyiformes; family Trachichthyidae; genus Hoplostethus; species Hoplostethus atlanticus. The sequence continues at coordinate 739,670 of JAXDDX010000100.1, forward strand.
GACATAGTACAACAGGATTTGGTAGGACTCATCGCCATCTGACCGGTTCTCCAATCCATCGGCTCTAAAAACGACATCATCTCGACAAAATGCTTTTGATTCTTTCCCGTCTTTTCATTGGATTCCCTAACAAATGGACGAAATTAAGCGATTAAAAGCGCAGACATCGTTCTGTCTGTAATTATAAGGAGGAAGTCAAGGAAGGCAGGGAGGTGTTGATTTGAGAGTTGTAGGTCAAACTAAAAACAGAAGGGCCTTTTAAGAAGCTGCTGGACAGAGCGGAGCAGAGTGTAGAAATGAGTGGCCTTTTGTACCCAGCAATTACACACTTCAGCATGTACTCACACATACACACACACACACACACACACAATGTGCAGCCACAGGTGCAGATAGAGAAGAGAGCCATGATGTAGTGGAGGGGTTCATGGCGTCATCCAGCCACTCAGGGATCCTGGAGAGGCCTGAAGAGCAATCCAGGGCCGGGGAGGCCTGACAAGCGAGATTGACCTTGTCTGGGCCGATGGGTCGAGTGGAATAAACGACAGAAAGGTGAACATCAGTCTTTAGGGCCATGGCAGATTTAGGAGTGATGATTTCCACACCCCATCCCCCCACCCTACACTATATGGCATACGGCCTGTTCGGAGGCTCACAATCCATTAGATTCTCATTCGACAAACTCAAGAGTTTTTCCTGGCCGTGTTCTCCCCTGCACCATAGTATATCAACTACAGCTAATTCATCTTCCTAAGAGATGGGCCGGTGGGGCAAGAGGTTGACGGAATATTGGAATACTGTAAATGGGAGAACTGGACAAGGAGTGAAAAAATGGAAGGTATGAGGGAAGTGGAGATGCACATTACATTACATTACAGGCATTTAGCAGACGCTAAAGCGACTTACAATAAGTGCATTCAACATAGGTAGGCAAGAGAACTACTAGTCACCAGAAATCCTAAGTGCATTTCCTTCCTAAACAAGCATCTAAGAGCATAACCAGTGCTAAGGTAAAAGTGCAATAAGTTAGCTACCTACTTGTAATTTAAACAAATGAGACAAATAAGTGAAGCAAATAAAGTGAAGCGGGGCCAGGACAGAGATGAGCCGTGACCGTGTAGATCGCCGCAGGGCCCTCTGAGCGACGGGGCAGCAGAGCGAAGTGCACAAACCTACAGATTCAAAAACTCAATGTTTAAAGGTGCAGTAAGTATGTTTCTTTTTACTGCCCTATAGCACAAAACGATCATAAAATATCTGAGGGGGTTGATCAATACCGATGACTCAACGATAACTTGGCCAGGTGCTGAGATTTATGGCTTTCAAAAGTCACTTTCCGACAAGTGCTGTGTTTTCAAACACAAATCTGCCCATTGGTGTTTTAAGACAGGTTTCAGCTAATAAACCAATAAAGCAAGTGTTATGTGATGTCCTCACTAATTTGTTGGATCTTTGCTCTGCTCGTCTCGGTTGTGAAAATATGACTATATGACTATGATTATTTAGGCCACCATAAATTACCATATCATGCAGAGATTATGTACTCCAACCCATATTCCAAACACTAATAAAACTGACAGAAAGAAAGAGTTACAGAGAGTTAGCAGCCCTTTATCACTTCCTGCAAACTCGGTCTTTAATAAACTCAGTGAATTTGCATTACAGACATGCAATTAAGCCCAGTGCCAGAGTGGATAGATGTATTATCCAGCAGCCTGTGGGGGAGCCAGTTGTCGTAACGGCATAAAAATATAACAATAATTAGAAATGAAGGCAGCGGCATGGAAATGACTCAATCAAGCTGTCTTTTTTTTTATTTTAAGATGCAGTGGCGTTTGTTGATGTGATGGCTGTTAGGGAAGAAGGGAGGACTCCTGCAGGAGACATCCATCAGCTCAGAAAACACTAAACCTCTGATGATGGCAAACAAAGCATCGTGGAGCAACGGCGTAGCGCTAAGTGTCAGGTGCACTGAGAGAGACGCTCTATGAAATACACACTAATGAGACATGGGGTGTAATCATCTGTTGGATAATTCTAAAATATTACAGCGACGCTAGGCCAGACTTCTGATGTAAAAATCCAGCTGTCTTATCAGCCAAACTCACAAAGCGAGGCTGCAGAGGTAGAGCATCCTATGCCTTTTGCCCCAAATTAAATTCTGGTTTCAGGTACGGCCACTGATGGCGAAATTGGGGAAATTGACCGAAGCCGATTGGTTGCGCAAAAATCGTCAGAACTAAATTGCAAAATTCATTTTGCAAAATTACTCTTTGGAATTGAATTTGCAGAATTGAATGCACCGCTTGGCGTGATGTAGCCATTTTCCCTGAGGCAGCAGAAAAACTGAGCTTTGAAAAGGCTACTGTACGTGTACTGTACGAGAGTGTGCTTCCTCATTTGCTTCAACACTCTGCGTTGACATATTTCTCACTTCCCATTCTCTGCTCCATGCGCCGTGCCATTACGCCTGTGCTAGACGGTGCTGTAAAAGGCAATCTGTGCTTTAATGCCAAGGGAGAAAGGGCTTCACCATAAAATAGTTTTATTTTCTAAAGATATTTGCAGTAGCACTGTGTGACTCACGATGCTGCCATTAGTAATTTCCCAATATTCCGTAACTGTGGGAATATCTGTCCAGAGAAGTGTATGTAGTGTTAAAATAAAAGCTCATCATAGACTTTGCAAGCTAGTCTGTGGCCGACCTGAGGTATTAGCTACATAATGGCGCTCCCTTCCTCTGTTTTGCCTCTCTCTCAGTGGGTTTCGGTGTCTTTGCAAATGCGTTTCAACCGGGTTCTCCAACACCATGTCTGACCCAATTTAAATGACGTGTGGAGAAGAGGGAGAGGGAGCATTTTAAATGCAGGCGATGACAAGAAGCTCTCCCCCGCGCATGTAGACTGTGTGACTTCCCTTGCTCTCTTCCTCCCACCACTGTTCCCTCCTCTCTTCCTACCCATCATTCCCTCTCACTCACACACGCCTCTCCTCTTCTTCACACTCTCCTCGCATGTTGCTCACTTTTCCACCCTTCTCTAACATCTCTTCTCTCTCTCTCTCTCCCTCCTTGCTCTCCTCTTTCTCTGGTTGCTGCATTAGCATAATGCTGCCTTTGCCTGCCAGTGAAGGGAAGTGTATCCGGCCCACACTTCCTCAGACTTACTGTGCCAACCGCTGGCTGTATATACTGTCTAAGCATGCAGCAATGGCAGCAACCACAGCTCCTTACATATAGAACGGTGTTGACAGGATTATAATTAAGGAAAAAAGCGCAAGTTTTAACTTTCGTCGGATGCATTTGAAAACAGATGCCACACAGTCCAGTTATGTTTGCTTACTAGTGCCCCTATCACAAAATGCTTCAGTTGCATCAGCTCAGAGAGGGCCAGATTCACTAACATGGCGCTGCAAGGGCAATTTAATCATTTTTTTGTGCCTCAGATGCTTGAGCTAAGAGTGCCAAGTCTTTTTCCATTAAGAAATGTTTAAAAATCAACCCTCAAAAAGAGCACTGCATGCACATACCCCCCCTCATCACCAATTGCAGGCACAAATTATGTGCTTCAGCTATAAGACTGGCATCCTTGCGCCCTTTTATAATTGGAGCGTTCTCTGATCTGATGTGTTTCTAGGATTGAAAACAGTCTGCCCTTCTTGCCTAGCTTGCTGGTGACAGTGCCTGCAGATTGCAGCAATGCTAGCAGCCATTCTGAATGGACAAACTCTTTGCGCAAAGTCTTTATGCCGCCTTTCAAAAGATATTAAATGCAGTACGATTATTGTTAGAAGAAGTAGATTTGCGTTTGCGAATTGTTGGTAAGAACAAGCAGTGCAGTGCAATTCTGGTGCCAAAGATTACGGGGAATCTAGAGATCTAACAGATATGAAAACACTACATTTGCCAGAAGCAAACATGCAATAGAATGGGATAAAACATCCATGGCTTCACAGCATAATTTCATGGCAATTAATTGCAATTTTAATTTATTGTGAGCAACTTGACTTACGACATACCATGTCAAAAGGTTGGTCATGTGAAATTAGAGAGAGTGGTACATCTGCCTGGGCGCCACTGTAGAGTCAACCATAATGCTTTATACAAATTAATCCCAGTTTAATTAAATAATTCATTTATTTCCTATATTTATTTCCTTTACTTCCTTATTCATATTCAGGGTCACAGGGGCCTCTGCTAAATATGCAATGCAAATTATGTCTTTGTACCTAGCGAGCGTACTCCCGACCAAACAAGACTTTGATGCCGATTTATACATGTGCATGCTTTTTTTTTGCATGCATCGCACGTGGAGACATACGAAATGAACAACACACCGAGTGCATTCACAGAGAAAAACGCTAACACAACCAACCAGCAGTTTTTCCCCACATAGAAGAGGCTGTTTAATTGCTAGACTACATATCCCAGAGAGGAGGGTATTATTTTTTCTGCCTGGCTAAGGTGGTAATGGCCTGAGAATTAACATGCTTTGAGAGAGAGACCTCGGCCAATGAGTTCCGTGTGGCTAACGAGATTAGCATGCTTGACTTGAGTAGCAGCTGAGCGGTAATATTGTTGTGACACATAAGATCAGACCGCTCTTTCACACAAGTCAAGGTGACTGTCCTCATCAGGCTCAAACAGACGCTTTAAAACGGACCTTCCAGCACTACATGGTATACATGGAATGCATGATAAGAACATATTTGAATGCCCTGCACAGAAAAGAAAATAATGTCTGATTTGAATTAGCAACTGGGAGGAATCCAGTGGGTCAGGAATACTGAAAGAGATATATAATTTGGGACCATGCTTCTTGTGCATTGTCTTTTGCATTGCAATGGCCTATTTGTGGCTATGTTAGAGAATGGGTAGGCATTCAAGTCAGGATGCATTTAGTTTAGTATGGCCCTGGTAACAGGATTCATATTTTGATGTGATTAGTGCATAACAAAGGCACATAATTGCAAATGTCATCTTAATACTTTGAAAGTTTGACTTGGCTCCAGTTGTAGATACAAATATGAGGGCAAACTTCTGTAGGTTTCCATTCGCATGGACAACTTTAGGCCGATATTGCTAACTTCATCTCTCCCAAGACGTTGTGCCCTTTTATTATCAGATAAAAGCAAAAAATCATTAGGTAGTGCAACATGTTCTGTGATCACAGGGGCTTGTAATGAATTCTGGAGAGGGAAGACAGACTCAACGTTTTGTCAAGCCTTTGCCTTAAAGGCACACCAACTGGGAACCAGTGAGCTTGTCTAATTGAAGTCGAGCTTTGTTCTGCATGGTGCCCGCTGAAAAACACTTGAAAAATAGGTTAGACTAACAAAAAGACAGCAGCGAGTTGGACCGAAGTTGTTAAGAGAGTTACTGAGAGAGGCAGTAGCTGGAGCTGTATCTCCAATGACATCAGTGGTAAGTCTGCTAGCATATCAGCCAAAAGCAAAATATTTTTTTTTTAAATCGTTGTACTCGCACTTGCAAAAAAATCACTCCCCGAACACAACAGCGATTGATAACGGCCGCGATAATTTGCCGTTTGATGCGACTCAAAGCCTTGGAACACATTCCCCTGTTTGCCGTGTGTTTACTGTGATGAATTCCCGCTTCCTCAGTAATCCCCCGGTCTAGAATCGTCAATTAGCTAAACTTGAGTTTGGCAGCGCGCTGTGCTTGTGTGCAGGGGCACGCGGTGCCAGGGAGGCGAACTTTTGACAGAAAACGACAACATGTTATTTACTTTCTCCGCAGACCCAGAATCTCCTTTTGCTCGCAGAACACACACAGAGCAGGAGGCTTCGGCTAGTTGACAGCTGGGCTCCTAAATGCCTTCCACTCTCTCTCTCCCTTTGTCTCCCCTCTGCAAAACTTTCCAGGAGCCCGGTGGATACTTTGGCACAAAATACAGAATATAGTGAAATCCTCTCGTGTCAGTTTTGCAAGAACTACATGCAGCTGTTGATTAGGGGGGGAAAAGAAACATAATTTGTTCTCGCTCCATCTCATTATGAAGGATGGATTAGCGCCAGAGTTTGGAAACTGATTTGGATTCAAACAATGCCTCAAGCAGTTCTTGACCTACAACGTCTAACCCGAAACGTAATCCTTTCATTCAATCCAGTTTACCTGCTCAATGGGAAGCAGATTGGAGTCCAACCTTGATGGAAACCAATTTAACCATGCAAGTTCTGACCATTATCCAAAATAAGAGCCCCCGTGAATTACCAGTCTGCAGAAAAAAAAGAGCAATTTGAGGAAAAAGCGTCCTGAGGCCAAGACAATTCCGATTACAGATTGAATTAGATTGTCTGGTATTATGACCTATTGTTTCCCTTTGTTGTTCCTTCTTAGCTCCCACATTGTGGCTTCGGGGGGAGGGGGAGGGAGTGCAGAATCCAAGGCTGTTTTCTATTTGCAGTTAATTAGTTGTCCCTTGCCGCTGTACAATGGCTGCCCTGCCTCCTTTCTTTACATGGTCAATTTCGCTCCTTTTCAGCACCACGGACAAAGACAGATGACTCACATCGCTGCTATGAGGTGGCGGAATGCAAGCCGCGGCTTTCCATAATATGACGAGCCCTGTTATTTTCTTGACTTTAAGAAAACGTGGGTATATATATTTAAAAAAATAAAAATAAAATGTGGATTTTCTAAGGTCAGAATCTTCAACATTTTCTTCGGGAACAGATTGTGCTGTCACATGCTGATGAAACCTCACTCGGAGAAGCGCTTGCACCTTTGAACCCGACACTTTGTAAAATGCTTCTTTGAAAAAAAAGTAAAAGACCTCGGGGGTCAGCCTTCCTCATTGTCTCCATTTGACGCTCGGACTGAAGCCCATCTCCGACAAAGTATGACGAATTGCTTGCACTCCGCCGAGGTGGGCGAACAGAGCGCGAGGCTTTCGGGCCATTAAACATGCCTGCCTCGTATCCTCTGGCTGGGCAGATGCAGACACGTCCCTATCCATGTCCTTTATTAATAACAAATATGACACTGGGCTCAGATCTGTAAAAAAAACAAAACCTTGGCAGACTACTCGGTGTGCACATCTAGTTATTCAGACGTTAATTTATTGAAAGCTTTGGTTGTTCTCCTCGTAAAATGTCATCTTGCGTTGGCACCGGTGGAAGGGAAATGTAGTAAAAGGCACAGTGTTGCACACAGTGTTACTTTTACCTGTCTTGGTTATGTATATTTGATGGACACACTGCACATTCATCAATGTTTATCTGCAGGAACAGAGCAAACATCAATGGGTTGGATTCGCTTGTGCCCAGGAGAAGAATGTAGAATTGTGGGAAATCGTGACATTAAACCTGTAGCAATACATCTGGGAGTGGTTTTTCCCAGACTTCTTTTCAAGCTTCTTGAAAGTGTTTTCCTCCAACTGGGAAATATCACCAAGATCAGACCCTATCTTTCCTGTTCTTGAGAGAGTGATCCATGCCTTTATTAATCTGCTTGTGCAAAATGCAGTTGCTAATCCTGGCAAGTGAGATTATAAATCCCCATTTTAGCATCTTTACACTGAATTTAAGATTTTACTAATCATTTTTAAGGCCAAACTGGATTTCGCTCCTACCTGTATTTCTGATCTTCTGTCCCCCTACAAGCCTGATCTTTGCCCAAAGGTCCAGGCTTGTTGCTGAAGGTGATCGTGCCTTTGCAGTAGTTTACTTTACTCTGGAACAGGAGTGACGCATTAGTTTAGGCTGGCTTAATCAGTTTACTGTAAATATTATTATATATTAAAATAGAATATATGAGTGCATATTGATGTTTTCTGTGTAGATTAATTGTATTTTCTTCTTGAAAAATATTGTTTTCCACTCCATGCAATTCTAGTCAAGAAACTCTAAACTCTAATGAGAACCAGCTAAGAAACAAGCAAAATGTCAGTTGTGGCATTGAATCTATTGTGGCTTGTCAATAATAGGGTCCGACTAATGTGAGTTTTTGAAGGCCGACGCTGATTATGGATTGGAACTGCAGATAGAAAAACATCGCTGAACTATTAAACGGATAAATAATATGTACAAAAAAACAGGTTTTACAGACTTTTTATGCAGCTGTGGTCAGGGAGGATGAGACTGCCTGACTGAAAATGTGTTACGGTCTTTTCTCATGCCATTACACCATTATGCTACAGAGCAAACCAAATGCACATCATGCACAAGGACAATAAGCAAGTAGCCTGTTGATGGCTGAAGCAACGCTAGCGCTGCGGCAGAACTCGCCTTGAGAGGAAAATCTGAAAATTCCTCTTTGTACAGAGAGCAATGGCACTTTATGCATTTCATTTATCTCACCTGCCTTGATGTGTGTGTGTGTGTGTGTGTGTGTGTGTGTGTGTGTGTGTGTGTGTGTGTGTGTGTGCGCGCGCGTGCGTGGTGTCGACACATAAAATATATGTTGCGGTTTACCCCTAATGGACACCCTACTCTGAATTCCTTAGATGACTCATATGAGTCATAGTCAACATTTAGACATCAGACGCTATTTTTCACCGTCGTCTCAGACGGGAAAAAGCTTCCTGTACACCTCTGTCGAGGCACTGCGTCAGCCGGAGTTCAGAATTAAACTCTAATTCTTATCAACTCTTTATTGTAATCTGATTCAATCAGTGTAATAAATTCAGGGGGATTTGCAAGAAAGTTGATTCTGTCTTCTCACCTGTAGACAAAAGTGAATAAAGTGTAGATTGTAGAAATACTGTAATTGTGAGTGAGTGAGTGAGAGAGAGAGAAACCTGTGAGCCAGTTATACTGTTTTTGATGTCTGTTGATGCAGTTGCCTGTCAATATGCCAACTACTATAATCCTTTAAAGAGATTAGGACAAAATGGCCCTTGGGCCTCAGTGAAATGCTCAATTTGGGGAGATGCCAAAATACGGTTGAATTAATATAAATGAAAAAAATAATCTTGCAGAATTTTTTGGGGGGAGAATTAGAGTTTTTTTTTTAGCTAGTTAACTTTGGCTATCTAAAATTGAATTAGGTAAAAATACTTAAAACTGAAAGAGACTGATTTATGGAGGTTCTTCTGCTTCTTCATTCTGAGTCATTTATTCTAACACCAAACATAAATCAAATACAACACACACACACACTTGAAATAATGATTTCCCTTTCAGCTTAAAGCTTTGAGTTTGGTAACTTCACACGCTGGCAGCAGCTCCGAGAGGTCGCCGTTTTAAATTTCGACACCCAGCAATTCACGTAACGCGACTTCGGTAAACTTCACGCGGCGCACTCATGTTTACCGTCCGGGTCTGCTTTACTGTAAAGGATATCAAAGGGAAGGGGAGAGGCAAAAGATCTGATGGCGAGTTCAGCTCTCTCTGGACAGAGCTGCTTGCTTCGCCGCCGTTCAGGAGGCAGTTTGTATTTTGCTTAGAAGTTTTCAACGCAGCAAATCGGGTGAATCGGTGGCGTCTCAATTAGCGGGCGTGGGATGCTCTTCTCTGTTGTAGCCCCCGCTAGGACGATTCTTGCTTGGTGCAGCTTTAAGGCCATCCGTCTTGATACGCAAATGATCCCCCCTTTTTCATGCTTTCTGCTGCAGCGTGGAAAAACTACCGAATGTGGAAGAGTGATGATTAGCCTTAGTGAAAAGTACTGTCACTTTACTCTTAATGAATAGGGAGAGCAAAATGATTGCACTCCCACAGAAGACAGGTGTCACATCCTTCCAACAGAGTTCAGACACTTAGACAGAATCTAAACCAAGGCGGATAGTAGGCACTTTTTGGTTGCTTTATTTTGGCGGTCACCTGCATGTTATGTCGTGACAGTGCTTACTTGGCCAGGCAGAGGCTTTTAATCTCTCGATGGTTCAATAAAGATTTAATCATAAAAGCAATTACAATAGCATTGCATAGGAAATCATTGATCAAGGATGGAGAACCTTTCTCTCTTTTGAGCTCACCTTTCACTATTTCTGTCTCTTCCTTCATTAACTCTTTCTTTCTTTTCTCTCTGTTTTCTTTCCCTTCCATTTGCTTTTTGGTTCTCATTACCTGACCGCGGCCATGCCCTATGTTGTGAGACCATTCATTTGACAGGGGTCGCAGCGTTCGCTCCCTAGCAGAGGTGATTACCTCTGGGAGGACTGAAAACATCTGAGAAAGTCGCGAGGCTGTACAGAAACACATGCACAAGCTCACTGTCTTTCTTCGAAGCTTTGCCTGGTCATTTGCTACAGGCCTGATTCAGACTGGATAAAGTTTCTATTGAGATCCACACATTTGGACTGTTCTGTGTTCACGCTGAGGATTTTGGGTGTGCTCTTGCACAGGTTTATTCAAAACCTCTTTATCCTTCCCTTTGGCATGGTGGAAATTGGGCCATGGACTTGCCTTTCCATCTCCATCCGTCTTTCACTCAGTTTTGTTTAGCACAATGGTGGACAAAGACTGAATTGAAGACTGATTCAGACACTTTCCCTCCCCCCTGATTTTTTTTATTTGAAGAAATATGTTTTATATAAAAAGATGGATTTCAGCTCACCAACTTTGCTTTTGTCATTGCATTGAAACCTTGAAACACTTGTTATGGCCATGTTGCATCACATACCAACTGTCCTTGATCGTGCATCTTTCAGTGTCACTGTTTGGCCAGTATACATGTATGTTCCTTGGTGCTTCTGCTGATTGCCAGGAAGTACTGCTCTATGCAGTGGGAGAGAGCGGCATGGCCTGATTAACCCAACTGGGGGCCCTGGGGCAAACATGTGCACTGGGCCCACCCCCCCCCCGCCCCCCCCATCCCCGTCTAGTCATATGTGACTGGAATGTTATCAACACGATGTGAGTGGCTCACATCGATCGTGTTCGAGATGCACATATTCTGCACAGGATTATACAGCAAATTGATTGGTTAAATGCTCAAGTGATTATTTCATTGGGAGTTGTGGTTGAGCACATTTTCCAATTGAAATTAGTATCACAAAAAAAAAAAGAAGAAAAAACGGTATCCGTAACCTTTCAGGGCCCCTGGTTGCCCACCGTGGTCTAGGGCCCCGGGGCACTTGCCCGATCCGTCATCCAGCCTTGGAGAGAGGCCTCAGATTTTCCCACAACAGGATGGAAAGGATGCATGTCAGCGGAAGTAACATGTTACCTCGGACAAATTCTGGTTAGTCATCAATCTCTCGACCTCTTGGCCAATCTGCTACTGTAGAAAATACCCAGTCTGATCTGACGTTTTATAACACATAATATATACATGATTTTTCTACACAAGGAAGTGCACCAAGCAATATCCATCGTGTGTGGCATCAATCAACTTTCTCTAAAAAAATGCATAACCTCATTGTGGATTAACATGCCTGCTGTTCATCTCATTTCACTTTCACCACAATGACTCAACGAAATTCAATTATAATGGAACATGAGAAGCCCTGCTTGGTCTCAAAATCAGATAATTGCTCTTTTGTCTCAAGTTCTGCTGTAACCTTGGCCAACCTCATTTAGCAACTGATTGTCCCTCTGCAAAGATGTTTGCATTAATGGTTTTTTTTTTCTCCTTTGAATTCTTACCATAGCACTCTTTAGCCTGTGTTGCCATGGCAATTCAGCTCCGTGGAGCTGGTTAAGGGTATATATGTGTGTGTATGTGTGTGTGTGCAGTCATACCAAAGCGAAAGAGACAAAAGCACGATTGCTGAGATCTTTAAAATGTTGCCAGTTTTTATACAAGTTCCTGGCATCCAACTTTTCCTCACTTTATGGACAGTAATTTGTCGGCATTTTACAGGTGGCTCATGATGGTGGATTAATGGACACCCTGGGATTTACAACAGACATACAATAGCGGGGAGAGTACATTTATGTATATCCCAGAAAGTCTAAAGCGTTTCTTCACTGCAACCAGATTCTGTGTTCTTGCAGCCTTTCTACTGAAGCTAGTTTGTGCCACATCAGAGCCATTCAGGTGGTTTGGCAAACATTAAAGTAATAACCCCCCACATTTTCCTATAATTAAATGTAATTTTGCTAATCTGTATCTTACACAATAGTGATCAACCTCTAGACAGATCATGAAAGCTTTTCCATTTCCTGTTCTAAACACCCGGTGTCTGGTAGGTCATTCCAGGGAAAAATCTGGTGCACCGGAAGTGACGCGTTTTACATTTCTGGTTTGTTTGGAATAAATAGAAGAAGAAGAACTGGGTAGTTAGCATGAGCAGCAATAGCCACCATGGCTGAACAGACAAAGAAAAGAGCGCCACCTACAGAAACCCAAACTACATCAACAGAAAATCCAAGGCCCGTTTGATTTACAGGCGATCTCTGGGAAGTGCAGTGAGAAACACCACAGCGATGAGGCTGAGCACTAAATATCAAATCAAGTCATGCCAAGTATATTTATATAGCCCTTAAGCACATGTCTCAAAGGACTTTTCAAATGTCTCAAAGGACAAATTTAGAACATAACAGGCAGAATATAAAGCAGAAAACACATGTTGAGATGGAGACAAAAAATAAAAATAAAATAAAGTAAATATTTTGAGTTTAGTGTTACAATTTAATACTTTTTCTAGGCAGTTGTATAAATTGTGTTTGCAGCATAAGGCTATACTTAAAAGATAACACTGACATTACCCATGAATACTACATTCATGTATCTAGACATAGCTGGCAAATCATACTGTTGCTTTAACTCAGAGTTACAATGCCCAGTCTCAATAGCAGCTTCCTGTTCTGAGCAGAATTCCTAAAAAGAAGTGAAGTGAGCTGTTAACAAGCAAAGGCTTCACACTTCATAATACATAAATTAGCCACATGCTACTGTGTCCAGCATAGTGAGATTTCAAAGCTCAAGCTCGAAATCTGATGGCTTATCTATAAATCAAGTAGTTATTGTTATCTAGTCATCATTTCTGCATCAGTGGTCTGTACCCATTTTGAAATTTTTACCTTACAGCCAAAGGAAACATTGTACTTGTCCAAATTCTATTTATTTATTTATAATTATGGTTATTATAGTAATTCACCCCATGTAACCATAATTCAAATAATATAAAAGAGGAAAAAGTACAGAGGAAACAAGTGATTGACTGTAAATGAAGAAAATATGTGACTAATTGTGCAGCAGTCTTATGTCATTCTCTGAAAGTCGTGATTTTCTGAAAGTCTACAGGAAACTGAGGACCTACGATGGAGTGGATGTTTAAGTCCAATGCAGCTAATTCTCTCAGTCTTTAATGGGAAAAATCATCATTGTTTTGGATCTATCTGATTTATGATTCAAAGCAATGGAAAAAGAATACATAGGGGGTTAGTACAGCTTGTAACCAACTTTGTTCATGGCATTTAAATGAATGATTTAACTAGGCGATCTATTGGTTGTCCTTTTTGATTATTATTAAATATCACCGCTAATTAAATTTAGCTAATAATTTGTGGGTATCTGGTGACAACACATCAAGCCATAATCTCAGTTGTTTCCAGTTGTTTCCTTGTTTTCAAGTAACTTTTTCAAAGCATATACGAGCAGTAGCCGAGCACAGATGCCATGTCCTTGTCTGTCTTCTTCTGTCTACAGCAGATTTTTATATATCTGAGACACGTAATAGGATAAAAGCTATATTTTCAACAAGTGTTAAAAACTGCAGCCAAGGCGAAAGCATATGAAAGGCAAGTGCATTCCTGAAATGCTCTACCTCCAACTCTTACACTTTTAGATCAAACAATTTGTGATGTTCAGTGTATTCCAGGAATTATTTTGTTATCAAGTGTTGTAGTTTACTTTTTTGGTCTACCCACTTCCCCTCAACCTGCCTCTTCTACTTCTACTTCAGTTTGTGAATTTCTACATTTCCCAGAATTCCTTTCAGCAACTCCCAGAGAATGGGTGAGAACATGTTGCTGACATGATGTTCATGAACATTGGGGCATGTCTGTGATCGCCACCCTTACTCAAAACAGGTTAGTTTGAGATGATTTACGACTTGCCTCGAAAATAGGAAAAAGTTGCCAAATACAGTTGGAGGAGGTGTCAAAAAGTTGAACACTTTAATTACTCAGCAGACACTTTATTGTATGAGATATTGAGTTGAATATAGTAGCATGTTTAAAAATGCATCATGTAATTTTAGGCCAAACAGCAAGAGAATAGAATTGCTAGCATTTTATATGAGGGGTCGTCTATAAATACAGAAATACTAGCCTATAGCACCTTGCAACAAATTTATATGAATTATTTTTTTTTTTTAGGATGTTTTGTCAGTAAATGGAAGCGGGTTTCTGACTTTCACGTTTACTTCCCAATCTAGTTTATTCTGTTGTTTTAAGCCATTTCAGCAGCTACAGCATAAGTCAGACAACATTTCTAACCATTGTGCAATGATGGTGCTAGTCAAAACTGTACAAAACTTGCTTGACTCTAAAGGGCATAACATGTCTTGTGGCTGTATTGCATTCTGGTCTATTGAGGCTACTGTTGGTGGAGAAATTGATTTCTGTCCCTATGTGATTGTTGATTAGTGTAAAAAAAGTAGGTCTAGAAAGAAGCCCTTGCTCTTTGATTCTGAGGGACTAACACCAAAACCTGACATTTACCATTGATGTTTTAGATGACTGAAAAATGTTCTGCTATTTCATTTATTCCTCGAGAATATGCTGGAACATTTAGATTGAAGGGAGAGCGTGTGCAAGTTAAAGGGGCTGCACAATTGGAAATGATTAAGCCAGAGCTTTCATTCTTTCAGCAACCTGCTGTTACGCTGCAGAGACCTATTATTATAGATGAGCTGTTATTATGGTGAAGATGGGGTATCTATAAGACAAATGTACTGTACATTTGTCCGATAGATACCTCATCAAATGACACATCCTTTTTTAGAGTGTATGCATGACCCGGGTAAACATTGGTGCAGGCCAACGTATCAACATCTATTACTGTAAATGACACAAAATGTCATTTAGTAGTTTGGGGTAAAAGACATTGAGTTTTTCCAGCGGGAAATTAGTTTTGATGATGTCACACAACAGGAGAACATAATTCTGGGTTCTTCATCTATTAGTTTACATGTACTGCAGGCATACAGTGATCTACATTATTTCCATGATTGTAAGCATTTTATAATAAACTGTTGCATAAGCAGTGCTTGTATTTATGTATGTAATATGCTATCTGCTATGTTTGCCAAGGTTACTGTATTCCCTGTAGAAGAGATGAATGCAGCTGACGAACAAGAGAGACAACTCAGATCACATCGTCGCCGCGTACGTACACATGGGACTGTAAAGAATGCATAGTTGTTTTGTAAGGGGCAGATATGGCTGCTGCTGCCTCACAACCACCACAGGCACTTAGCCTCAAGATGAAGAAAGCCCCATTTAGAGGGAAGACTGACCTTCAGACAGACAGAGACAGGCCCGGTTCTAGACTGCTTTGATTAGGGGGACAATCACAGATTTTGGGTGGGCAACCTTTTATTGATATCGCAGTATGTTGTACTACAGTCTACAGGGTGTTTTCCTTATTTAAATGTTATTACTACAGGCAACATGCATAAACTAATTATGAACTATTATGAACTACATACATGAACAAATTATGAACTTGTGGGGGTTAGGTGAGCTGCTTGAACCGGGGACTAGCGAGGGAGATGGCGGTCCCGGAGCCTCTGAATCCGAGCTAGCAGCAGTTGCAACAGCATTACTTGGTTTTGGTTTAGGAACCAAAAATCGCTGCATGATATCTATTCAGTTTAATAACTCTGTAACGTTACCTAACCCGGTAATGATAGCTACAAGGACGAGGTTGAAATTAACCTAACTGTCTGACAAGTTGTGCTTCGGTGTGCTTGGTGGCTAACGTTCGCCAAGTAATGTTAGCGTTAACCTAAAACCACCAACAGCAAAGCTCCTAATAGCAAACAATAACAAACCGCTAATAACAAATACACATGCAATTAATGATGAATCTTAAATCAAATTATTTACATTTACTTCCAAAAGTGTACTCAAGTTTTTCTCTACAAGCTAATCTCTCAAGTGTGACAGGCTGTGACAAACGCACCTTAAAAGTGACAGCAAAGTTTCGTGTTTTGTACTGTCACACTAACCAATCGGAAATCAGGACAATTTTAAATTGCCAATGCTCCTACAGCACAGTTACGGCCAATACAGTACAGGGGGGATTTGTTTTGATTTAAAAATGTGCAGAACACAACCAACCATTGAGTGGGCAGACCTAAAATTGCCCACTTCTAGATCTGGGCCCAGACAGAGATCAAATGCATGGGAGAGATGACCAGAGTTGACCTCTTGTGTAGGTGGTTGAAACCACAGTTCAAAAGAGAAATTACCTCCTTTGGTGTATATATACAGATATACTTATTTGGAAGTAAGCAGTTCAGTTAACCCTCGTACCATACAGGGTTTTAAAAGGCAGAACATTTAGTAGACTGGCAGCATCTAGCACGCCCTGATCTGAGGAATCGCAGGCCTTCTCTTCTGCTGTCTGAAATTCTCATATGAAATGGCTGGGAGCTATTCAGATTCTGCTAAATGCCTGTTGCCTTGGCAGTCCACTATTTCATCATGCTGATCTGACGGAATGACATAGAGAGAGACGGAGACAGAGAAAGAACTCTAATAGCAGACAGTTTGACTTTTAACAAAGAAGTTTAGCTTCACGGTCCCGACTGAAGCCCCAATAAAGGCACAATCTCGTTCTGTCGTGGCTTGGCTGCTGACGTGCTTCATCTCCATGTGTTTTTTCAACAGCGAATCCACACATATATGCACATATGTAACATATCTTAATCTTATTCCTACATTATCAAAATGATGAAATAAACATGGCATGCTCATTGGCTCGGGCACAGTTTGACGACTTTAGCGTTTTGGCTTGAACCGCCTGCAGTCTCGCACTAAGTTAACATTAAATAGCTCAGACTTGCATACCGCCAGGCGACGCAAGAAGCATAAATAAGTAAACAGGACTCTGTCCACCCGATGCTGCAACGTGTCCTGAACATACAGAAGCAATGCAGTTTAATCAGGCGTTCATAAAAGATTTAGCAAGATTTATTAAAGGCATCAATTATTCATGAAGCCCATACAGATGTTTCATAAATCACTGAAAAATTAATGTAATGTCTTTTCAGTGGTGACAAGGGTTACGGACCTAATGTTTATACGCTAAAGTGTATATGCTAAAATTGTCATTTCACTTAAGCCAATCTAAATTTGTTGGGCATAATTGCTAAAGCAGTGTAGGAACCAGAAAGACATATAGTTGCAATCAATTCTCACTGCAGGTATTCAATCCATGCATCACAAAAGGGGTCTGAATATCACAATGTTGTAGTGGGTTTTCTCTCCAGGAAACCACTTTCCTTATATTTTCCCCATATTTTTTTTTTTGCTTTGCTTTTTCACGAGTCAAACAAAACAGGCTCGGTGACTGTCAGATGCTGTCACTGGGGTTGACACTCGGGGTTGGGACGTCGAGGAACGGTCAATACGAGTAAGACAATGCGCTGTATGCGCCTGCAGGAGGTCTGCGTTCATTTGAATTCATTGATGCCACACGTGCGCAGCTGAATTGAGTGATGCGCTGCTTTCGTTTCCCGCGAAGAGGAAGAGTTTTTGACAGACGTTGACAGGTCCCGTTGGGCGCTGGCTGCTGAGAGAGACATGGTGGATGTGAAACAAAAAAAAAAAAAAGGTTCCCTATAGCTCCTGATGTGATTTTCTATTCCGTCTGCACCCGTACCTGTGCACGTGGTGCGATGTGAACCGCTATCAAACAGTCTCCTTGTGATTGACCGGGCTAAGCCACTGCAGCAGGACTAAACTGGTCTATGGTTATTAGGAACTCAAAGAAACTGCTCAAATGATCAGAATTTTGACCCTGAATATCCGCAACATCCCTGATAGAAAAACAGTTGCGAGAAAATAAAAGCGCGTTTGTTCGACTCCTACCTTTTTATGCTCTGCTCGGCTTTTCCCACCCCCACTGTAATGAATTTCTACAATGAGATGGCTCTGCAAGTCCTTGAAGCTAGAGACGCGGAGGGCAATAAATAACATTATGTAGATGAATTTGCCAAGAATGCTTTATTCAGGACGAATTTAGATAATGTTGGAACAAATAATGCAAATATGGACAAGCCTTGACAGCAGGGAAGCTCTCATAGGCCATTTGATTGCAACAAATTGCTCGATAGCCCGAGCAGAGCTTAAATGGCTGTTTAACAGTCTTGAGCGGCGGGCACCATCGCTCCAGGCTTTGATAGAGGGAGAAGATGACACATTTACTCGCTGTTTAATTTGGACAGAATGTAATTTCCAAATGGCCATGCTGTGGCATGAAACAGAGCACAGTAATAACCACAGCAAACACATTTTCCTTCCTGTTTCTCCACTCGTTTAATCCCCCCCGTAGATGAATGGAGTCCCCACACACCGTAAGGACTTTCACACGCTCTTGAAAATCCAAACTTTATTTTTGGATAGCCAAGTACAACGAGAAAATTTCCACTTATACCTCCGGACGTCTGGGAAAGCAGTCGGCTTATAACTGAGAGGTTCAAGAGGACAGCATTTCACTGATGGACGGGGTGGTTAAATGAAATCTCAGTCCCCACGAATGAAGGAAAAGACGGAGGGTTCAGATAACTGACGGATGGCTCGGGAGTGTCTGTAACCCAAAAACGCATTACAGAGCCATCAGACTGAGTGACATCCCCCCCCCCCCCCCCCCCCCCCCCTCCCTCCCCCTTTACGGGAACCACGGGTGAACGGCAACCCTCTTGTTCTCCCTGTCGAAATGACAACCGCAGAATATCAAACGCCAATTAAAGAGGAGACAGGCACGGCCGGAGGAGTGGCATCTAATTCTCATCAATGTGATAGGTAGGAGAAAAGAAAAAAAAATAAAGAGGCTGCAGAGAGAAAATGTTCCGGAGGGTCACTTTGAGAGGGTTCTGGCCACTCTGCCGCGCCGAGGTATTAAAAGGGAAGGGCGGTGTTGCGCAAGTGCTAATAGAAGCCGTATTAGAAGTGCCGGGGACCAAATCAGAAGTGAAAAGTGTACCGAAAGCTGGTGGCGGTAACAGGTGGACAGAAATGTGTGTGTGTGTGTATACTTCTTTCGCCATCCTTGTGAGAAGTTTTAGACCTTCAAAGTGAGGACATTTTGCCCCAACGTCTACAAGGGGATCATTTAGGATCAGGACTCGGGTTTTGGGTTAATATTAGAATTAGGTTTTAGGTGAGGGAATGAATGTCGTAAATGGAAAGCCCTCACAAGTATAGTAATACAAACATTTGTGTGTGTGTGTGTGGAACCTAAACCTGTGCATATATTCAAATTATGAATAAATGTTGAGTCACTAGCCTGCAAAAAGCGTTGAAACCTACATAATAATGTTCAGATCGTCTAATAATATAAAGTACACTCTGTTCCAAAACAATGGTCTTTTTCTTGGCATTGTAACGTAAATGACAAGATATCGCAGGACTGTTTGCGGTTCATCATCGATTCGGCTAGCCCGCTGGTAATGAGCTCTGTAGCTCACCTTGTTATAATTACAACACAATACAATGTGAATGTGGGCGTGCATCAATGCAATTTGCTCCTTCATCTCGTGCTGAGAAAATGGCATAAATCATCAGTGATTTGAACACCGGTGGCCTTCCGGTATGAAACAGCCCAAAGCCATTGGAATTACTTTGCCTCATGTGTAGACCGCACTGAAACTCCTTTGCTGTGGGATATCCTAGAGCAATGTAATACCTTGAGGAAAGAAAAGGGTGAATGCCGGGTTGACCCTTGAAATACCAGAAACTGAACGCATAAGGGAGGAAAAATGTAGTGCTTTTACTTTGTTATATATTATTAATCTGTGATGTTCAATACATTCCAGTAGTTATTTTGTGATGAAGTGTTGTAATGTTCTTTTTTGGTGTACCTACTTTTCCTCAACCCGCCTCGTCTACTTCTATGTCAGTTATTTCTTACATTTCCCAGAATGCCTTTCAACAATGCCCAGAGAACGTGCCAAGAAAAAGTGAGTCGCGCCCCTTTAAATGTCTTGCAGCTGCATTGCATTCTGGTCTATCTTGGCTGAACCGTCTTGAACACTTTCTAAAACTTCTTCTAATGTGACTTGGTTAGATTTATTTTCTAGAGCACTTTTTTGACTTTGGCCCCTGGTCTGTAAAGGTGTTTTTGTCTAGTATCCTTTTAACTCATAGCAGAACTTGCTATTTGATGTCTCGCTACCTGTGCACTTGTTGCATGTGAAAACTATTCAGCAGCTCAACCTGGTGTCACAAATTGTATGTTGTGTATAGCTTTCATGACCTACATATAGCCCAATGCCTTCAAGTATCAGGAGGATATTTCTGTCTCATTCATCCATCAGTTACTGATTTATAATGTAGACTTTCAAACTGCATTGGCTGTAGCTCCATGGCAGAAGCAAACCGTGGCCCTGTTCAAACTGCTCGTATCTGATTGTAGGATGTAACCCATATCTGATACCAATATGCGCTATGCAATATGCTTAATGATACCCGTGTACAAAATAACAATACCAAAAGATGACATCTGTTTTTGTAGCTACACTTCTCCCACTACAGTACGTGCCTATATGGCTATTTGGCTTTCTTTCCATTACATTCAATGATGTAAGATTTATTGTCATAGCAACGCTGACAAATTCCAATTTGAGCATTCGAATACAACTCGTATGTAGTTTGCATGCTTTGGGATCCGAGTCGTATAGATCAGAATTGAAATAATTGCAACTGCATCTTTTTGCTGTTCATGCAGTTTAGAAAATGTGAGGGGAAAAAAAAAACAGAATGTGAGCATTTTTTGACTTGCCAGATTGAGGCTTGCTCTTTCAGTCCATTGCCTCTGCAGACTAATTTACGGATTCTTGTTAAATTATACTCATTGCCTCTCATCTCAGTGTTTGGGAAGGATAGAGAGCTTACATAAGTGAAGATCAACGATCGAAAACTTTCTCCACTTCATAATTACAGTCCGAGGAGACCAACCCTTACTTAAAGGGTATTTGCTTGAGGGCCACTGTTATTTTTGCAGAGGTTTACCAGATGTTGCCATACAAATGCATGTACCTCTCCAATGCCTAATGATGATTGTATGTTGTTGTGTCTGCACACCTAGATGAAGCCATGTGACCGAATCGACTTCAATGAGTTAAAGATCTCCAGACAGTTTTTGGGCAAGGAGAATGATGGCAGATAATTGGACAAGGCTTTCAACGTGTGAACAAAGAGTGTTACATGAACACCACGTGAAGCTTCATTATGACCAAAGACAGGAAGAGAAGGCCACTCTGTGGAAATAATTGAACCAAGCAGACGTCAAAAGTATGGGGCTGTGGAGGACAAAAATGGGAGGGAAAAAAAATGAAATGCAAAATATGATTGCATTAGCTGCAGGGCAGAATATCAATTGCCTTGGACTATAATTTAATAAGTCGCTAATTAAGTTACCGTCCAACTTTTTGGAGCCCTCTTTGTCTGACTGACTCACCAGGGAGTTGGTGCCAGCTCCCATAGACTTCGAAGCTGAACTACCTCCCTCCCTCGCCCTCTTCATGGTGACAGCAGCAGCAGAGATAAGAGAACTATGGGAGTTAGACTGGACTAGTTGTCATTTCCCACAGCTTCATGCTGGAGGACGGGGCACATCAGAGGACAGTCAACTCTGTAGCGGGATGCATCAATCAAGACCCTGGTGCTAGCCTATAGGGCAGTGAAAGGAACAGCTCCTTCTTACCTCCAGGCTATGGTCAAGCCTTACACCCCCGCCCGACCACTTCGCTCTGCTGCCTCGAGGCGACTGGTTGTCCCGTCGCTCAGAGGGCCCTGCGGCCGATCTACACGGTCACGGCTCTTCTCTGTCCTGGCCCCGCAGTGGTGGAATGATCTCCCCACTGATGTCAGGACAGCAGAGTCGCTGCCCATCTTTCGCCGCAGGCTGAAAACCCACCTCTTCAGGAAACACTACCCTGACTCTTCCTCTTAGCCTTGCCTATTTGTCGTCAATTATGTGTCTGAGCTCTTGTTTATTGGCTCTTGTTCATTTGATACACTTATTTGTCTTAGCTCTTGCTTATTTGGTTCACTTATTTGTCTTAGCTCTTGTTATTTGATTCTCTTATTTGATTCTCTTATTTGTCTCATTTGTTTAAGATATAGTAGGTTGCTAACTTATTGCACTCTTACCTTAACACTAGTTATGCTCTTAGTTGCTTGTTTAGGAAGGAAATGCACTTACGATTTCTGGTGACTAGTAGTTTTCTTGCCTACCTATGTTGAATGCACTTATTGTAAGTCGCTTTGGATAAAAGCGTCTGCTAAATGACTGTAATGTAATGTAATGTAATCAATCCTAATGAGCCACAACCAGATGGAAATACACTGCCCACTTTGTCTTTGCAGAGACTAACCCCCGATGAATGTAAAAAGCTGATGAATCCATCACATATTCCACCAAAAAAATCCATCAATGCTGAAAATATTTGTGTTTATGTTTATTATGATAAATGTGTCAAAAGTAACATTGACGTGACATCAGATGACTGCATCTCGGAAACCTTGGGGTTGACAAATATAGCCAGAGACATCCCTACATGGAATTCGCACTTGCACTTTAAGATGTCTCCGCAACACAGCATTACTGTCTGGCGTGGGTTGAGGTGAGTCCCAATTTTCTCTGGACGGAGCACTAGTTCACTGCTATTTACGGCACTTAGGATTTTGCTGAATTGTTCAATCTAGATTCCTGTGCGTCCCGTCAGTGACCGTCCCTGACACCGGAATTTAATTTGGACAAATGGGGTGAATCTACGGTGTCTCAATTAGCCCCATGTCCTGGTTCAGGCTGATAAGATGGACGCAATTTTAAAAGGGCCTCCTTCTATCCTGGTCAAGCGTATTTGAATCACGGTTGGATGATATAAACGTATAAAGGAGAAATAATCCCTTCCCTTGTGCTTTTGTTTTGAAATTGCATTATAGTTTCATAACGTTATTAGAACAATTTGGAGAATAGATCACACTATTTTACCCGGTGTCTTGCCTCCTCTCTGCTTTCTGACTCTTCAACTTAAGGTCTTTCTCTATTAAGTTAAAATCATAAGTTGTCCGTGGGTGTTACGCTGTGACCATGAGGATAAATTAAGAAACAACCCACACATGCTGCTATAGAGTTAACATGAGCAATAGAAGCTGCGCGAGAGCGCAGCTCCATTAGATAAGGAGCAGTGTGAACGGTCCCTAGGTTACTGACATTTTTTTCCTGCTTAGCACGCTAGACCAATGTGAAGGGTAGTAGGCAGTGCTCTTCACCTTTCACAATAAAAGCCTCGCTCGGGATCAGTGGCCTATCAGTCCACTCATGCAAGGAAAAGTTGGGATTTCTTTTGGTGGGGGACAATATAATCCTTCCAATTTTGGAAGGGGCACCTTGTGTACCTTGTGCTTCCTATGCCCTTGGATAGGAGTATGTAAATTCACTTTTACGGTAGATTTACACATTCAATTTCACATGTAAGCCATTTTGCAGTATGTGATATGCTCATCTCACTTGATGCAACAAAAAATCCAACTCATCTGAACCAAGAAAATATAAAACACCATGATTCGGCGCTCTGGCTCAGATGCAAGTAATGCGAGCTCTGGCATTGCTGCCAATCTTACATCAATCAATCAGTCTTACTGGTGCCCAGTCCTGCTCGTAAACACCAGTCTGTGGACGCAAACAGTGTGCAGCACAGTTCCCTGATCTGGCAGGCAGGCTTGGACAATGTCAGTGACCTCCGATCATAAAGCAGGCTGTCTCTATAAGACAGCGCCTTGAGGCGACACACTGTCGCCTGGACTCTTGCCATCTAACAAGACCTTTTAATAGAGATTGGTTTATCTATTTGTGAGGATTTATGGGAAGGAAAGATTTTTCCGTCAGGCTTGATAACAAGCCTTAAGAGAGGTGCAGGGGTTGGTTGGTGTGTGTGTTCTTGTGACCCAAAGCAAAGACTTAAATATATGAGACAGACTATTTGCTTGCTTGCTTTTAAATGCATTTTTCAAGGATATCCACTCAGGACCCACACAAATGAGAGCAACACATGCACACACATGCAGGGTTTTATTATTAGTTTTGTGAAAAGCTTCCTTAATTATGTTCATTCCCCAAGACTAAACCCTAAACCTCATCTTAAGTCAAATTTTTACCTTAAAACCCAAATCTTAAACTAACTTTAGCCTTAACCCTTATCATAACCTAATCCTTAGTCTAATCTTAACCTGAAACCCAAATCATAAACTAGCCAAAATTACCTTATTCTGAAGGTCTAAAAGTCAGACTGGTTCTCACAAGAATAGCAAAACAAGTGTGCGCGCACACACACACACGATGGTGATACTGTTTCAATCGCAACTTCGGAATACTGTTGCTTTCAGCTCAGTAAGCACCCAGTCGATTATTTTCTTTTGTATTGTGGGACGCTCTCCTTCAGCCCTTGGTTCGGGGCCAAGCACCATGATTGGCTGAATCATTGAAGGAACTCCTGTCCTGCACCCCAACCACGGCAAGGTGAAGAAAACTTCTTTTTTTTCCCTCCAATTTCTTTTTTTTTGGGCTTTGAGGCAGACGTCTTCATCAAACAATCATATTTGGTTCTCTGTGTTTTCAAACCTCTTTTTTTCAGCATCTCATGAATCACGAATACAGTTGTGTGGAGAACTGCTCATTTTACATTAAGTGGAAAGGAACTTCTAATGTGTATGTGCTGACACTGAAAACTGAGGAACAACATTGTTCAGTAGGATGAGAAAACATAACAGCAACACGTGTACATGTACATATCTACTAGGCAGCACAGTGCGTAAAAAAAAAAGTATTCTATCTGAAAGCTATGAAGAGCTACCGTGTTGCAGCGGTACAATGGAAATCTCTTGTAATCCTACCTACATTGTATTCTGTTTCCTCTCCCTCTCCATCAGCACATTCTGCAATGGGTTACCACATACAGACACATAAGGACAGTGGATAACAAAAGTCTACACCATTTTTCAAATGTTCTAGTTGTTTAATTTCCTTGAGGCCTGAAATGAAAACCAATTATATCAGTCAATTTTTCACTTTCATTTATAATAACAAGAAAAACCATGGTAAAAACATGGAAAACTGGAAAACTAAAAACGCCTTGGTGCCCATCCCGTTATAATTGGGGGTTGTAATTGTGTTAAGATTTAACTAATAACGTTCCAAAGCATGTACAGAGCTGATTTGGCCTCACCTGAAATAAAGTGAGTTGATTCCAATTCGTTGAAACCAGGATTTCACTAACAGTTTCTGTGTTTCCCACTGTATGTGTGACAAGAGTCTTGTCGCGATCGGGACCGGATGGATGGAACAGACACGGAGGGCTTGGGAGAGACAGGCAGTTTTATTGGTATAACCAAAAATGGCCCACTGGCCAGCGTACAAACAGAAATCTGGCTAAAACTTTCCAGTCTGACAGGACACGTGTCGTTCCACCTGGAGCGTGGCCACTGTCTCTCGTGTGTCAGGGGGCCGGACCCAGCTTCACTGTGAGGGATTTAAGCACAGGTTAATTGCAAGACAATCAGCCTAACCTCTCACAGGTGCGTATACCTCCCCACTGAGCCCCTGCCCCTTCTCTCTGCCCACAGCTGCTGGCACAACCACACCCCCCTACCACAGTATGTTATTGTGAGGAGACAAGGATGAGCAACAAGGAGCTAGCACAAGCTATTCCAGATCGCATTGTTGAAAGGTTCAGATGAGAGACGAGGGATGTAAAAAGATTTCACAGACCTTAAATATCAAGAAGTGGAAGACCTTATGTCAGTAACAGGGCCTTACTGAGATCAGGCCATCCCTCCAAGATGGATGAACGGGCAGGAAGCTAATCATAAAGGTACCAAAGACCAACAGCAACCGTAACCCTCTACTTTAAAATGCCTTCATTTGTAAGTTGTAAATTGTAAAATTTGTAAATAATTTTAAAAGTACCGCTCTATCTGCTCCATCTGCCCCTCCTCAGAAGTCCGCAACCTGGGTGTCATATTGGACTCCACTCTCTCATTTGAGGCCCATATCAAGTGACACCAAATCTGCCTTCAACACCTCAAAAACATCTTCACTCACTGACTCCGTGGCAGAGACCCTCATCCATGTCGTTTGGACTATTGTAATGGAATCCTATCGGGTTCCCTATCAAAGCCCTGGATAGGCTTCAGTACGTTCAGAACTCCACCCGCACCAAAGCCTGGCAGCACATCATCCCCACCCTCCACTGGCTCCCACTCAAGTCCCGGATCACCTTAAAAATCTTGCTCCTCACTTACAAGTCCCTTCACGGCCCTTGCTCCCCAGTACCTATCAGACCTCCTCTACACCTAGATCCCTTCCTAAAATCTCCATTCCTCCGACACGGGACTGCTCACCACCCCCAACACCAGGTTGCAGACTCTTGGGGATAGAGCCTTCAGTGTGACTGAACCCACCCTCTGGAACTCGCTCTAGTTTTCATCATAAATCCATTGTCAGAAATTAGGAGCCTCTTTTTACCTTGATTTTGCTCTTTATCATATCAAAATGAAAAATGACAAAAGTCTAATTTCACGTTTTTCTCATTTCAGGCCTCGAGGCAATAAAAACTACAAAATTTGAAAGGTTGAAAGGTGTGTGTGTAGACTTTGGATATCCATTCCATATCGCCCCAAGCTCTTCTGTTCCTATAATCCAGTGTGTGAGTGTTTTGGGTCATTGATTTGCTCTCACTTTAGCTGCAAATGCGTTGCTAAATAATGACTGATAATATAGCAGTCCAAATATGATAACATTCTTGAAGGTGCCCGGTAGAGGTTTGGTGAAACGGGAGAAACATTAGCCACGCTTCGTAGCCTTGACCACCACCTACATTTCACATGTTTCCCATTTCTCATCTTCCAAGTTAGCTTACCTCCAGGCGACATATCTGCATTTCTCAGTCTGCACTGCAATGTAAATTCCTCTCAGTTCTTGACACTCCATTATGGAGCATCTCTCCACCAGCCGCTGCATGGCAGATAATAAACAGCCCCGCCTCCCCTGTAACACTTTCCAGTTAAATCTGTTCCATTTGTCGACTTGGAGATGCCACCTTTAAGTGAATTATAGTAGAAGATGGAGAGGGGTGGATGGGGGGGTGGGGGTGCAAAGAGGCGGCTTCTGGGTGCCATATGTGGATTTAAGACAATGTATCCTCTCAGCATTGAAAGGCCAAAGATATATATATAGAGAGAGAGAGACAGAGAGAGAGTGAGACAAAGAGAGAGAGTGATGCATGGCCCCATATTTCTCAAGGCTACAGGTTTTGTAATAAAAGGCTGCCGTGTGGTGTTCTTTGTCTCTGTCACATTAAAAGTAAATAAGACTAATAGCATGATGCCGAAAACTCCACAGGGCTAGACTGCCTTGCAAGTCAAGGTGTGTTTGTGTGTGTGAGAGAGATGTGTATATGTCTATTATGCCTTTGAAAAACACAACCTGGTAACACAGCACAATGCTTCCTACCCAAACAGCCTGAGTCTCATTGTGCATTCATGTGCTGTCTGGATTATCGGATATCCGACTTTCCCACCAGAAAGTGCCACTTGAACATCCCATTGAGCATTGATGTCAAGGGAGTCAGGATTTTAGATTGTTGGCTGACGTAGCTGCCTTAGCCAACATTGCTGTGTCTGTTGACGGTGTTATGAAAATTTGATGTGAAATGTGACTAGCATGTACCTGCCACCTCCACTGAACGGGCCAGAAATTTGCCTTATTTCCGATGCCAGTACAGACATCACTTTTTTAACAAAGTTGCAGTATCACAGCCGGCCAGTAGGACAGTAAGGCCTCTTTCCCTATAGACGGCCATTGTAAAATCGATATCTGAAACATGAATTTACATGACTATACCAAAGTTCTAGCTTCTAGCATTTTACGTAGACAACTGGGACTTGACGTAGGCGAACGTTTGTGTTAGTTATAGCTAGCGAGCTGATGTTAGTGGAAATGGTACAAAGATTGATTCATTTCATATGTCAAACTGCAGTCTGCAGAGTTAAACAAGAGAGTGAATGCTAATGAGAACTGTCACTGATGACGGGTTGTATCAAGGCATTGATATCAGTTGTC
Organism: Hoplostethus atlanticus; assembly: GCA_034670405.1. Lineage (NCBI taxonomy): Eukaryota > Metazoa > Chordata > Actinopteri > Trachichthyiformes > Trachichthyidae > Hoplostethus > Hoplostethus atlanticus. The sequence goes on from JAXDDX010000100.1 coordinate 767,877, forward strand.
CTTTTGGCCTCAAGTTGATGGTGTTCTTACTATAGAGTGGTGCAAGAATGAGTCCTAAAACCAGGAAATGAGTTAGCATTTTTGCACTTTTGGTTCCCTCGTCTCGAAGTCTATGGGTTTTTTGAATGGGTTTTTGGTTAGATGCCTGAAATAAGGTCTGTGGTTAACACATGCTTAAGAGGTTTTCACGTTTTGTTCTACGACATAAAATACGTCAGTAAATACCCCACTCGTGAATTTTGAAGCTTTTACGTGTCTTAAAAAAAGGTGGTTGCTAACAAGTAGCTAAATGACTACAGAGGTTGTCGGGGACATTAAACGCCATCACGCCAAGCACGGTAACTCATCTATTCACTAGTCCGCCTTTACAGCCTCTAGTTGTGTTTATACTCGTGCTCTTCCAAACTATTGTAACTCAAACTTTCCAACTTGTAGATTTATCAATTTATAGTATTTTTAGTGGTGGTGACGTTGAAGTGGTGTAGTTCGTTTATAGCCTAACGTTAGCTTTCTACTTCTGGCGATTGAATTTACGCTTCAAAAATCATAAAAGTGGTGTTCATTTGTGAAGATTATCTTGCGGAACAAAATGTTAAGCATCATAAACTTTTATTTGCCACAGAACTTATTTTCTGCAATAATCCAAAATCCAATGCAAAAATCTCATTGGCTTTTTATCGAGGGAACCAGGGCGATGCTAACTTCCGGGTTGGCCTACAAAATCATCATCCCTGCACCACTCTAATGAGTGGTCTTTCAAGTCCACAATCTTGTTATTTGTATGTACATTTTTATTAGCATGATAGTATGGCTATTAGATACTTTAATCTTATTGCTGTTCTGCTGAGACAGCAGTACAGGCCTTTCCCTTTTGTAGCTGTTGGTTAATATCATGGCTTGTCACAGCACTTAGTAACTTTGTTAAGAAGTTAAGAAGATATTTTAGTTGACATTATTACTGAGCAAGACTCAATCACAAGTCAGTGTTGCATAGTTGTATCATTTCAGTCATCCTTGTAATTAAATGACTGCCATGAACAAAGGAGGCTACAAAAACACTGATTTGTTATTCTCTTGCTCTTGTTCATAAATCAGCTGGATCCTGAAAGACAAAGTGATTTAAGATACTCATCGGGGTGGAAACTAACAGCAATGGAATTAAGATTATTTTTCAAGGTAGGTCCGATGTCAACAACAAAGCGTATTACTGGTGCCACACACAGACATGCAAAAAACATGAATTTCACACTGTAGATTGCTCCAAGATTAGCTAATCACAGCTCATCTTCATTTATATTCACTAATAAGTATTGCTAAAGCGTAATCTAATTATTTTGTCACAGACCTGTTGTCCTGCTCTTACTGATTTTTATGTCTTTTAGATTTTAATTTGGATCATTAGTTAAATGTTGCAGCAAAAATAGCTGTACTACAGATGCCATCCTATCTCTTTTTTTTTAACCACAGACAGGGGAAGTGAAATTGGATGGCAGTATCATTAGGAGAGAATGGAGATGGATGATGATTTTTCCACCCTTTTTCATTTTCAGGAAGAAGGATCATGTTATCATCCCATCATGGATTCACCAACCTGGCAGAGATGTCTTCTAGAAGCAGCCCGACCTACGAAGCCCAGATCATCACCCAATGCTAGTAACCATTTTTCTGTAATTCAATTTATTGATGTAATTATTGTATGTCAATAAACAGCTATTTGATAAGAAAACCATGTTGTGTTTGAATTAATATAATGAGCAAAAACACATGTATATTCTTGTAGAGCATGTGGTATGAAATTCAATGGTAATGGTATTTGGTCTAACAGGATCTATTAAAATACATACAGGGGTAGAAAGGATGCCCAATTACTTTCCTGTCAAGATTAAGATTACTTACCTGAAAGTTAGGGAATTTGGAGCTTTCAGCCACCTATCACTGACAAATGTACAGTATAAAATGATGAACGGTGATGACTTGTGTACGGTGGCTCTTTGAATCCAGCTGAACTGCAAAGCTAAGATTAATATTTTATTTTCTTAACAATACATTTGGCTGTATTGTTGCTTTTCTTATAAGCTGAAAATGTCAACATCAGACTGCCAGTAGACAGGTAAATGATAGTTTAATTATCTCATATTAGACCTGAGAACACTGTCAACTTCAACTGTCAAATCTGAAGTTGCTATTATTGAACTGAACCCATTGCATGTACTGTAGCTAACCTAAGCTGTATGGGGAAAGTAGTCTAATTAACAAAAGGCAGAAATGAAAGCTAAGTGGCTAACCTGCTAAGTTAGAGTTTTTTCCAAGTTTGGCTAACGTTACGTAAGTGTCATGTTTCCAGCACACATTGAGGTTACATATAAACATGTTACAACGTTCATATAAATAAACACAACGTCGTTTTGGCTTGACGCAAACTGGATCCTGATTGGCTTTTATGTAACAGCATCTGATTGGCTAAACGGGTCTCTTACCCAGAATCCTACCAATGGCGCAGTGACATCACACTCTGGGAATGAACCTGTTATTATTTGGCAACTGCCAACAACTCAATTTATCCTGATCATTAATCTTTCATCTTATAACAGCCTATGCTGATTCGAATTTAGTAACTCAGACCAAGCCTTGTGTATAGGACATCTTATTACATCATGAAGAGCAGATGTGATTACATTCTGTGTTCAACATGGTGGATGACATGATGCTCCAGACATGGAGCAACATGGGTCAACCCTGGTTTTCATACTGACGGTTAGCTTGTGCATTTCCCAGGCTAGACTAGTCTGGTGTGAAAGGGGTACATGTGTCTGAGTGTCTTTGTTCATGCATATGTCTAAGAGTGTGCAAATGTGTATGTGTGTGTGTGTGTGTATGTGTGTGTGTGTGTGTGTGTTTGTGAAAGGCTGGTGCTAACGAGTTCCCACCTGAGCAGAAAGTATGTTTTATTTAACAAATGGTCAGGCCACAGTGCAGTCGATACCAAAAGGCATAAACAGCCACGGAGCAAAACTGCTAAGCTCAGCCAGAGCTACATTAGTGACTGGCACCACACAGAAAACTCAACATTGGCTTTGTCTGCAATATAGATACAGCATCCCATTCTGCCAACAGATCAGTTCGACCTGCATGGATAACAAACACTGTTACAGCGTAGAATATCCTAGTATAAAATGTTTCATGTTTTGATGGATGGACTCTGGAACAGCTTCCGTGAACAATTATATACATTTTTAGTTTTTACCATGCAATCCTTAGACTCCCAAATTAGACTTTTCTTAACTGAAATAAAGGATCTATATTTACCAATTTCATTTGTTTTAGAAGAAATCGTGCATACAGTAAAATAATAGAAATTAGTTTAAAGGGAATTAGTGCAGGTGCAAAAATAAGTGAACATCCTCTTGCATTAGTTAAATAAAGTACATAAGTAGAATCATGTGCGTAAATAAATGAGTATGAAGTTAACCAATCAAAGGCCAGGTATTTGGGGAGGAATTTGTATGAATTCTGAGGGATACTAGAGAAATCATGAAGCGAACAAGTTATTGATTGAAGGAGTTCACATATTTGTGCACACAGGGATTTTTTGTTAAATAACCAGTTTTGTTAAATAAACATTTAAAGTATATCATATTATTTATATGTATTTGTGAATATTCTTTATTTGGGATATCTTATCAATATTTGAGGTTTAGATGAGGATTTTCTTAGATTATTGCTTTAAATTATATGAAATAATAGCCACCTCCTGTAAGATTCACAAACATGACTGTATTCGGCATTAATTCGTTGCTTATTGACATGCCTATTATTATGAATCCATGAATTCATATGAATGAATTGAGCGAATTTAGACTCCTTTCTGGTAATTCTGCCATATTCTTTTGCCTGGCTTTTACCCAGACATGCAGCCATTACTTGAGACCTGATCTTTATTGGAAGTTTTACGTGAGATATCACCATTTCATTTTATTTAATATTATACATTTCATCCAATACAATGGGCATCCATACAATAAAAGGTGCATCCACTGTGCGATAGGTAATGCTCAACAAAACCCTATGAGATTTATTTTCTTCTGCTAACGACACTACCTTGAAAGGAGCATGTTTCATATATTACTGAAATGGCTTGAGGGGGAGAGAAGTGGAAACCCTTGGTAAAGGATAACATTATGTACCCATAGACTAGGCTACACACAATGCTGGAGGTCTCTCTCTAGTACATATTGTACATTTTAAGTGGAATGACTTGGATGTTGGCTTGACTAAATCAGCATCAGGAAGATATGCACATGATGATGGAGATGAGGTTTGTGTGTGTGAGTGTGTTTGCGGATAAGTGCGTGCCAGTGTGTTTTTTTAGTAAATGTTTCTTCTCTCAGTTTGTGTTGAAGGTAATATTTACAGAGTGAACTCTGAGTCCATGCCACATGCTGTTCATCACCACTGGTCTTGGACCTGTGCTAATGACCTGTTTGTTCATAAGGAATGCCACTTGACTGTCTGACTGATGGCTTTCTAATTAATTTTCTAATTCACATTAAGTGTGTGTCTTTTGTGTGTTTTTTTTTTTAAGGCTGATAGCGATACTGACATTTTTTTATTTAAACTGATGAATGCTGAGATCTCAGCATTCATATTCAATTCCGTTGAATTGGAACATTTTAATGTCGAAATAAAATACAAGGATTCAGTGGTTCCCAAAGAAATGTTGTTCACGGCAGGCTGAGATACAAACGAAAACACAGCTAATAATAATAAATACATATTCATGCATATTTGTGTGGAATCTCATCAAAATGTTGATGTGCATTCCAATCAGTTCAAGGTAAGGGCTTCCCATAGACCACCAGTGTAGTAATATTAAATTCGACACTGAAAATCATTCAAACTGCATGATATCAGTGGACAACACTGACTGGACTGCACTTTCTGCCCCATGTATTGGCAAACCAATACCCTTCTAATAACCCTTAATGTTATTTATCTCTAATCCCCTCCTCCCCTGGAAGCAACATACATTGCATATGCTTTCCAGTGTGGAGACATTTTTCAGGCTGCAGGGAGGAGAGATTTTGCTTGACTAAATGATTGATCTAGAATGACTGGATGGAATGATTGATTGACCAATTGAATGACTTTAAAGTTTACTGTATGTTGAAGTGTCTTGAAATACAACTTGTCCACATCTCTTATTAAAATGTTGGGGAAAACGTTATCCTTAAACCACTACCAAAAGTCCCCAAAAGTAAATTTCCTCACTGCAGTCAAATTAGACCGACTGCAACCCCTGTCAAATCCGTTTTAGAAATGTGCCCGAGGAAAAGCCATTACCTTTTACTAGCATTGGACACATCAAATTCAAATGATGGCCCATTAGTTAAGACTGATCACATTTATTAAGTTTCCACAGTGAGAGGAAACGCCAGAGAGGTGAGGCAATCGGGCTTCTTATTGGGAAAAATGTCCTCTGCATTCATGAGCAAGCAGCCCGGTTCTCCCCAAAGGACTGACTGATTGGTTTCTCTTGTCTGCAAAAAAGGCTTACCTTTCTGGATACAATATTTGAATTGAGGCGGCGTCAATATTTTGCTTGGACCGAACACGGGTGTCCAGTGGGCGGGTTTGTGCTCACTGAGTAATCCGATTGGTTCCATTTTGGTGGGCAAGATCAGTAGCAGAACATTGCATAATGGTATTTGCACTTGAAAGGGTGGAACCACTCTACCACCCTAAAACAAAAAAAACCTGGGTCTATTTTGTTGTTTGGTGGTGCATTTTTCGAATTCCTGCGGATAATTTAACATACAACAGATTACACACAACAGAGTTTAATAGGAGAAAGATTTTCACCTGTCTAATGTGTAATTTGTATAATTTGGAATAAAAATATCACAAAATCCTATTACACTTCAATAGGATTCAAGAATAGGATTTAAAATGCCTCATAGTGTATACATTGCTATTGAAAGTCAAATCTGTTAAAGAGTGTGCAAACTTTTATTAAGGCTATTCTTTCAATAATATAAAATCATTATTTTCAAAGATGTTTGTCATACGGACTTGTTTATGAGAACATTTGCTGACAAATTTGAACATATGACCCATTTCCTCGATGTTCTCTGCCTCTGACAGGAGTCCACCAATGAACTTTGTTTTGGTTCCACATCCACTAGGGCATCTCCCTCCTCCTTTCTGATATATAATATAACTAATAATATTGCTTCCTTTTCATTCAGCCATGGTGTCGGGGATGCGGTCTAAACATTCGCAGCCAGGGAAGGCCAGTGCAGGCAGAGTGAAGATGACGTAAACGCATTGTCACTCAGACACTCTGGTGAGAAAGGCAAAGCAGCGCCTTTACCACCTCAGGCAACTGAGGAAATTCAGAGTCTCTCGGAGGATCCTTCAGTCCTTCTACTCTGGAGCTGTAGAGAGAATCCTGACAGGAAGCATCACTGCCTGGTTTGGCAACAGCTCCGCTCAGGACAGGAAGGCTCTGCAGAGAGTAGTGCGTTCGGCTAAACGCACTATTGGAACTACACTCCCCACCCTGCAGGACTTATACACCAGGAGGTGCAGAACCAGAGCCTGCAGGATCATGAAGGATCCTCACCACCCTAACAACGGACTGTTTCAGCTGTTGCGGTCAGGCATGCGCCTCTGCAGTCACGCTGCAAAAACAGAGAGACTGAGATGGAGTTTCTTTCCTCAGGCCATTAGGACTGTGAACTCTGATCTCACCAGGGCCCCCACCAAGACCCACACACTGCCCCTCTTATGCACACACACACACACACACACTTAGGTAGCGACTACACATCATTTATATACATATAAAAAAAATTAATATTTTACTATATTTTTTAAATTATATTTCTTACCATTGTTAATAGTGCTCTTATTGTAAATATTGTGCTGGTTTTTCATTGTAAATACTGTGTACTGTTGCCCTTTGCACATTCCTGTCGAGCATTGCCACTTTTCATTTCACTGCACACCCTGTGTGTGTATGTGACAAATAAAGTTCTTGAATCCTGAATCTTGAATCTTGTCCTATCATGGAGCTTGTAAAATAATTTTTGTGCAAAAGGGAGAGGAGACAGACAGCTTCATTTTATGTTTATTATCGATGTTATTTCTATTTAAATCAATACTTTACAAAGGACGTGAGAATCGCTACATCAATACTTTTGGAAGTGATCCGCCCATCACTAGAGCATGCAGGTTCTCCTTCAGGTGCTCTGGTTATCAATTGGAAACTCTATATTGCCCGTAGGTGTGAATGTGTGGACGAGTTGTTCTGTTATTTCATTGCTATTTGCTATATTACTGAGCTCTATGAAATCATTTGTGGCACTATAACTGTCTCTCCCATGCACAACACATCCCACAACATTAGTTCCACGTGACTTAATACTACATCCTCCTTTCTGATTAGCAATACTGGTCTGTGGGGATAACATTTGTAAACACGTCTTTCCTCTGGCTTTTTATTATGCTGAGATCATGTTTTCTCTATCTATAAGAAGGATCGAGTAGACCGCCCAACCCCTTCGACTGAGTGTGGGGATTATTCTGCCCCATTTGGCCTCTCAGGTTTTCCCAGAGGTACCGTCTATCTACTAATGTTAGGTACCCCAAGGAGTGTCTCTCCCTTGTAGGATAATGTCTCTCTGCTGTTGATCTCAGTTGATCCAGCATCAGAGCCTTGAAGTTGGTATATTTGAAGTTCCGGTAAGATCTTCTGAAGGTGCTACTGGAGTTGATGTCAGGTGAACCCTGTTTCTCCTCAATGTACCTCTAGGTGTGTCGATGAGGTAAGATCTGGGTGTATCAGCCAGAGACATTACTCTCTTTTTGATGTCCTTCACTCGAACATGCCCTCCTGGGTCCAGATTTGTTAGCTCTGTTTTTTTGGTTAGAGCTAGAGCTGTTCTGTACTTTTCAGCTTGTTGATATTTGTCCACCCTGGGCTCAACTGAGATGGGATGACCAGAACTCGGGTGGGAATTTTCCTTCCCATAAGAAGCTCGGCAGGGCTATGACCATTTGCAATTAGTGCCAGAACTGGATTTCTTCAGGAAACTTTTGATTGTTCTTACCGCTCTCTCCGCCTCTCCATTGCTCTGAGGAAACCGCGGACCATTGATATCCGGACCCCCTCTGCAATGATGAGCAAAGATCAACTTAAAGTGTTCGACCACTGCCTCAGATATTGTGCATCAAGGTTTTGCCACTTCCAAGAATCTCGAGAAGTAGTCAAGGACCACTAGATACTCCTTGTCTTCCCAGTGGAAAAGATCTGCTGCAACCTTTGACCAAGGCCGGTCTGGGAATTCTGTTGGTATCATTGTCTCTTTGAAGTTTGTTCTTTCCCTTGCACATGTATCACATGTATTCTGTATTTCTTTTTGCAGCTGCTTACTCAGGCCGGGTCCTGTCTCTGCATTTTGCAAAAAACGGCTCACAGGCCCAAGTGGTAGCAACAGCTTCCTTTTCGATTTGAGTATATCTCTGCTCTGTGATGCTGAGTGCCCTAGAGGCATACACGACTGGTTTCACTTGCTGGTCATCTTGCTATTGGAGGAGTACTGCCCCCAAACCATATGGCGGTGCGTCAGCTGACACAGTTGTCTCAGCATTGGAGAGGGGAATTTGCCAGAAACCAGAATTTGGGTCCAGTTTCAAAAACACTTTGGCACCTCTTAGTGTTTGTTCCACAGCTGGGTGTTTGGTCCAACAGTCTTTCCAGTCTTCACCAACATTTGATTAATTTTCCCTAACCAGTTAAATTGTTGTTTCATAGAATCCACTGAGTCCAGGTTCAACTTTGCTGAAAGTTGCTGTGAATTTCCCCTTCACTGTCAATGATGTTGTCCCTGGCCCATACAGGATTTTTGATTTCTTCCAGCTTGTTGAACTGACCTTTATGGTACAGGCTGTAGGGTACTGCTGTCACATCTGCACCGGTGCCTTTTTGGAATTCTGTGTCAAAATTCTCCATCTTGATTTTCACCATCCATGGACTATCGGTGTAAAGAAGTGATATATCCTCCATGTCAGCCATTGCTGCTGTGTTCAGTTCTCCTATCATCTTAGATTTGCACACTCTTGCATGCAATGCATTGCATTGCAATGTCCTTTTTTCTTACAATAATTGCAGGTTGCTTCCCTCACCAGGCTTTGCTGCTGGCTATGACCTTGCATATCGACAAGTCTTTTATGTTGTGACTGGATGCCTGGCTTGTGATGCAGTGTTTTCTTGTTTGGTGGTTTTCCACGGACCAGTGCCTGTGTGCTGCAAAGTGAGCATCCAATCTGTTTTTCACAGTGTTGTACTCACTTGCTTCCTCTGTATTCAGACATAGAGAAGTCAATATATCCTCTGCTTTGTCACCCATGGAATAAACAAGTGTCTTGACTTGATTCTCCTCTGGTTGTAGCTCTAACCCAGAGGCTATCCGGAATCTCTCGAATCGTTTAATCCACTTCGGCCATTCCTCTGGCTTGACGCTGAATTTCTCAGGTGGGGCAACTAGCTACTCACTGCTACTCTGTCTAGAGCTCTGAGACTTCTGCCTTCAGAATTCAGTGAAACAAGTTCAACTGCTAAATATATTTAAGCTATTTCTAAAGGTGATGTACATGAACATGGTTATTGTTATTATTATTAGCCTACATAACAATATACTTGTTGTTTCACTGAATTCTTAGCATAATACTTTGTTGTCGGAATTCATGGTATGGCTGATGAATCTCTCTTAGGATTTTTCCAACTCGACATTCTCCTGCACGCACTCCCATTGAAGACAGAAAGCCAGTCATGAACTTGCGACCATAAGAAGAGGCAGGATATAAAATGTGAAAACCTAAATGAAAACTTACCTCATATATTGATCCAATCACAGCCCTCTCCAGTTCTGTGTCCGATACATGTCTTTTTCGCTTAAGGTCATGCTGAACACAGAATCTTCTAACACTCATTTCAGAGCATCGCTGGATACCCATCTGCTGCAGCGTGGTGGAAATCTCTGCATGCGTCTTGCCAGTTTCAAATAAGTCTTTAATTAAATTAACATATGGTTCCAGTGTGTCGATACCAAATTACTCTACTGAATACTGATTCATTGACTTACAATCATTGCGTGATTCTGGTTTTTCAGGCTTTCTATCACACTGAACTGTTGGCGAATTTGGCTGCAGGCTTATCAAGTGCAACACACAAAGAAGTCAATAACTTCTGGGTCACACAAATCGGACAAATTAAATATCAAAATCAAGTTTGGCCGTTTTTTCATTTCCTATCTTTGATCTGAGCATAAAATCAAAAGTACGAAAAACAAACCGTTATTTGTTTTTTGGTATCAGATTTATAAATGAATAACGAAATAACAAATCGCCTTTTTAATTTTCCGATTTTGGATTCTCAATTGAATATGAAAAGAACGAATGATACACGGATTCACTATGGTTATTTGTTTATTCAAAATCAGTATGTATGCCTATGAGTTGGGTAGCCTTAGCCTAGGTAAAAAATTAAAATCACTATCACCCCTGCCAAGTTCTATGAAATCATATAATTGTCTCCTTATTTTACTACCCCGCACAACACATCGCACAACATTACTTCCGCCGGGCAGATCCTATCACTCCCATTAACACATGACTTAATACTACAAGTGTGTTTGGAAAATCTTCTCCACACAGGAAGTGACCAATCAAAACTTAAAAATATAAATCCAGAGCAAGATGAACTCACCAATGTTTGATCTTTCGCCTTTCTTGTAACTTTGAAAACAACTGGCTACATTAACTAAGAACAAGTTACACTAACAAGTTACATTACATTACAGTCATTTGGCAGACGCTTTTATCCAAAGCAACTTACAAAGGTGATACACTATGGTTGACAGTATGTGGGGATCGACCCAACAACCCTGAGACTGAGAGTCACACCCTCTACTGACTGAGCTGTCCGGGCCTGAGTTATGTGGATTTTACTGATAATATGTTACATGATTTTTGGGTTCAAGTTAGAAAAAAATTCACACTGTTAACTCTGATTGCCATTTGGCTGACATGCAACGTTTCTAGTGCAGCTCTAATATGACTAAAAGAATAAATCGGTAAATTACGGCAAATCTGTATATTATTTTTTTCCTTTTATATTCATTTTTATTTGACTGGTGATTGTAGTAACTCATTATGCCAATTAGTAACTCAATAAAACCCAGTGAGGATGTAGGGATGTATCAGAACGCTGAATCAAGGTGGCCTTCTGATAACAGATCTCTGTGTTCCCTGATTGGCTATCTAGAAGTCAAGGAGATTAGACGGAAAAAGGTCCTCCTGAATCAAGCAGCCATTACTCTCAGCCATTACTCTCAAAATAGAAAGAAACAAACACCCACACACACACACACACACACACACACACATTGATGCATGATTCTAAAAGTGGAGAACCTGTCCGAACAATCTGTCAAGAAGATAATATTCTATTTTGTCTTTTCAACGTACATCAAACTCACCTTTTGACCTCTGCAGCTTCTCCCTTATCATGTTTCCCCAGTATACGTATGTATCATAGGTTATGTAGTACTTTATAAGATTGCAGACGAATTTGATAACTGTATTTCTCAACACATATGTGCTATACCCTGTGTTATGCAACTCAAAGCTACACTTCAATCCCCTGAAATCCTGTGCGGTGATGTCAGTGAACTGCACGCCGCCCTGGCCGGTATACCAAAGGATCCCAAAGGGGCAGGAGAGGCATGTTCTAATGTGGATCTAATGTGGGTGAGTCTAGCTTGCTCTGTATAAAGCACTTTGCATTTCACTCTTGAATTTTGATTTGTCATTTCCTACGTGGAGAAGATTTCCTACCGACACAATTTAATTTTGGCAAATAAGGTGAATCTACGGCATCTCAATTAGGTTGGGGGAATGGGATGCTCTTCTCTATTGCAGCCCCGCTTTGTGATTTAAGCTGGCAAGACAGGGGAATTTTACATTTTCAAGTCTTAGCGCTAAGTGCAAATCCCATTATGTCATGTTCTGTTACTAATCTTGCCTAGTGTAGCTTTAAACAAATAACACTAACAGCTCCGAGAGACCTTTCCAAGCAATGCTATTTCTGAGGTACCTGACTATACATGCCGCTTCATCAGAGTAAATTTACAGCAGCAGCTGCCGTGGGTCTAATCAACCAGCGCACATCTTCTATATCATTATTCTGAACTCCCACGTACCGTAATTGCACCCTCCTATGTACTTTTGGAATACCTACGAGGGCGGGTTGGATGGGGGTGGGGGGGGGGGGGCAAGCAGCAGTCAGGCAAGCAGGCCAGGAGGATGGAGGCTGTGCTCCCAGGTGTGACAGCACCTTAAGCTAACCTGTCTGTGGGTGATAAGCATCCGCTCCAACACGCCACAGCACTGGGTGACTTAAGTGCAAGTAGCATTCAACTTTAGCTCAGCATATGTATCTGATTCCCTCCCTACCACTGTTCATTTCCACCCATCTGTCATTCAGATGTATAATATATAAATGTACACTACCAGTCAAAAGTTTGGTCACTATGTGTGCCTTTAAAATGATGATTTAATCATCGTGGTTCAACATTCTCCACCTCTAAATTTAAAATTTCAAAGTTCTAAATGAAAACTACTTGTTGGTGCATTTTTTTAAATTGAAATTCACTATTTATATTTGTCGAAGAAACTAATTTCAAGCATTTAAGCATAAGGCTTTAGATCCAAATGTCTTTAAGATCATGAGAAACAGTCAGATGTGTCCAAACTTTTGACTGGTACTGTATATATATGAAAACATTGTATGGCCAGGGGAAATGGTGTCCCCAAACCAAGTGTAACACCAATTACTGATTACGCCACTGTGGGAATTTAACCCAGAGAGTTAGTTTTACAACCAAAAGGGTAATACTACAGCACAGGTTCTTGATATAAAGAAGGAGAGGCACTAGAAAAGCACAAGAAAAAGGTTTATCTTGATAAATATGTGGGCAACACTTCCTATTTCTACAGCCCTTTTCTATTACCCAATCAATTCAAGGCGTTATCTTGTAGGTCCTGAAGGTTTATATTAGCAATGGCCCAGGTTTAATGGTGTACTTTCTAAGAATTAAGGCTATACCTTCCTGTAAAGTAGCTTTTCTTACATTCTCTGGCTCTACACACTTGGACAGGGTTTATTAACCCTTACCTGGGTTATACAGAAGTGTTGTTCCCATGTATTGTATGCCCATGGAATTAGGTTCCAACCACATCCTTTATGTTTACTTTCCTTTCTCCATCCCATTAATATAAACTTTATTTGTATAGCACCTTTCATACAGAATCATGCAGTGCAAAGTGCTTTACATTAAAAGGAAAAATTACAAATAATTAAAAGGAGAGATAAGAAGATAAAAGTCAAGTGCACATTTTTAAAATAGAGAATAAAAAATAGAAAACATCTACCATACATGTTAGTAAAACATTCCTATTTACTCAGTATGAAAGCTGAAATTAGACTCTAAAAGGAAGTGACACTTAATTCTGTGTATGTTCTATTCAAGTATGGTGAACCTGGACTGGAATTGACATTTAATACTAGGTATTACCATGCCCTCCTCCCACAGTGTTACAAAGTGAAGCATTACATATAGTCTAAGTAGTACAAAGTGAAGCATTACATATAGTCTAAGTAGAGCTGTAAACAGAAGCAACATTTAACTCTGTGACATTACAAACAACCAAGGGCCCAACAGAACAAATACGTAAATGTAAAGGAGTTTAAAATTTCACAAAATACAATATACTGTTCAGCCAAGCTATTCATTTTAATATATGCTGGCTGCATTTATCATAGACAAAAATGAAATGTAGAAAAAGAAAATGTAACAGTCTTTGCCTTCATAATAATAGCATTATAGCACCATCATTAGCAAATGCCGGTGCTTTCAAGCTAATTGAAACCACTGAACTTGATAGATTAATGCATAACAGTGGGCCAAAAAAAGAAAAAGAGAACATTTGTCGACATTTTATTGCTTTAACATTCCTCTGAAAATGACTAGACTAGCACTGCCACTGGGAACAAACGTTGCAGTGTTGCTGTGAGCATCATCTGGATTTAGCTGGTAGAAACAACGCCAGCCACACAATGCCTCGGGTCCGGCTGTAGCCCGGTAACAAACCTGGCAATGACAAATCACAAAAGAGCTGGCAGAGAACTGCTCCAGGAAACCCTGAATCTAAATCAAACTCACATTTTCCACATTAGCCGCTAGCAAGGCCTCAAAGCCATTTCTCTTTGTTAGCTAGCTAGTGAACGCCCCACACCTTCCATAAATAAAGTCAGTAAATGAGAATGAAACACTGTGCACATGTTCACAAAACTGTTAATCCTGTTGGATTGTAATTTGAAGTAGTTTAGTACTTTTTTGTCAGTAACTAAATGCAGAAAATACAAAAACAAAAACAAACTTTCAGATAGAATTTCCAAAATAAAAGCCCAATTGACAAATATAGCAATGTTTATTGAGTAACAGAAAGAAATTTGTGAAAAAAAAGTGAAAATAAATATGTATTTAGTTCACTACGGACTCCTTAAATATATTCTATATTTTCACTTCAGTTCTTTTTATCACTCAAAAAACATATATGTTTGACGATGGGGCTTTCATTTTGAAAATTGTATATGAAAGTCCCGTTTTTTGTATTCTGGCTGGCTTTGACACTGCACTGGTGAGCTCACATTAAACGGGTCTCTCAATATCAATATATCGGATAATATTGCCCAATATAAACTTATTAAAATACTAAACAATTATTGAACCATTAATAGTACAGAGCAGAAAAAAAGCATCAAATGGCTCAGAGTGAAAACGGGGGACAGACTGCTGGCTGCCATTGTGACAGAAAAAAATGAACTAAGGGCTAATCATTTTTTTTTCACACTCTTGCTAAGGGCTAAGCAGGGACCCACTGGTCTGATTTGATTTGATGTTGTAGTGTGCAAACCTGCTGAGTTGGGTTCGTGAAGTGATTTGGAAGAAAAGGAGAAAGCAAAGGAGCAAAACCGATCTTTTTGACGTCAGGTAAACTGAGGGACGACTTCTTGAGAAGAGGAGTTGATCATTTAAGATTAAGCTGTCTTCATGCTGGACTGGTTGGGAGAGTTAAGTGCAACATGTGTAGGCGTGTTCACCTGCCACCTACGTGTCAACAAGTGCCGTTTTCAGCGACGCTCGTGCATCCCCAGCTTCTCTGCCTGCCGTTCGCATTATTTTTTGCTTTAAATACTATAGAGAGAGACACAATCAAAGTTGATCGATAGGAGGTGCAGGAAGACATGTGGAGGTGCAGAAAGCTGCCAATTTATCGCCTCCTCTTGAATTGCTTCACAATGGGCAAATCTTCAATCTGTTACGTTATTCACCACTGCTCCAGGAATGTGTGTGTTAAATGCCTGATCACCTAGCTTACAGGCCTTACAAGAGTCATGCTTGGCTCAGCCATCCTCAGTGGCACGTATATACAATGATAGCAACAATTTAACCCTCTGAACCCCAAACACTTTCTGGGGGATTTTTGCTCGTTTCACCTTCGTACTTACTGTGGGCTCATTTTTTTGCTGCAGTATAAAAGTCCTGCATCCCTGGAATAAGCACAAGCATGGCTACAAGACACATGACACTAAAAAACTGTCGTTTGTGCAGTATAAAACAGATATAATGCCATACATCAGAATGAAAGAAAAAACAGAAACTGAATTTCTTTGAAAAACGAATTTACAAAAAAGAAAAACAACAGAATCTTAATAAAAATATTTCCCCCAGTGCCCACGTCTTAGAAATATTGGGAAAAAATTGGGGCCTCCACATTCTTTATATACTAAGGTATTTACAACTGCTACAGGCATTTTCAAGTATCTTTTCAGGCATACCAAGTTACCAAGGCATTTAGCTCCTGTCGATATTGAAGTAATTGTTGCGACGTCACTGAAAATGGCAGCAGAAGCATTCAGGGTTCCCCTGTTGCAGTGAAAACTCAAAAATGTCCTGTTTTTTACAGAATCTCGCTAGCATGAATTAGCTATTTGTTTGTATTTTTGGCGAGTTTTGATGCATGGGGAATCAGGTGATTTTTGATGAAATCTGAACATTTTCATCTTAGATGCGTTTATTTTTCCTGATGTGAGCGATACCGGAACAAAAGTGCGCAGAATTCTTTGCTTTTTACAGGATCTAGCTATGACAAATGTTTGAACCCCCCCCCCGGGTGTGTGGGATTCACGGGGGTTCAGAGGGTTATAGGGAATGTGCCACTCGGCAGCTCTTCCAAACGCTTCTCCAGGCTAAGGTTTCACCATTGCATCTATTAGCCCCCAGCTGGCAATACATAAAAAGGCAATCAATACCCCCCTAACCATTACCCTGATAGATAAGGGGTTGATATTAGAAGGCACCTAAACGCTAATGAGGGAGATAGGCAGAGAGGGACAACAAGTTGTTTCCCGATTGATTAGCCATAATGAATGTATTGGTCTTTACACATTTAGACAAGCTGAATAGGAGGAAACTGTGTGTGTGTGGGGGCCCTTTAAGATTTATTTCATAAATACTTTGGACCTTTTCCCTGGAAGACTGGGTTTTAATAAAAACTGTCAGGGGCATGTGAGAGGCTCCCTAAGGCTACAGTAACGGTGGCCCCTGAGCTACCTTCTCATGCCAAATATAATTACAACATCATTACCGCCGCCGTCCACAGTCCCCGCTGGACAACACCACCATAATCGCACACCGTTCCTCTGCATTGCGGCAGGAAGAAAAGAAAAAAAAAGCAATTGATAGTCTAATTAGTTTTCCGCGTCCTTCCCGAAGTATCATTTTCACGTGGAATGAAAAGAATTTGGACAACAAGCTGCCGTCTAAGACGGGATGGTAGAGGAGAGAGAAATATGAAACCATGAAAGAAGGTCTCTATATTACATTGAGTGTGTGAGGGTCGGAAGTTGTGTCGGGACTTGTGATACTGGTGATTAAAATGTCCTACAGTTTATGGTTTATGCCTGGCCAGAAAGGACGAACCCACCCACCCACACACCCACACACACACACACACACTCCATTATGCTTCACAGCCTTTGTTTATCAAAGGCTCTGTGCAGACCACACAAAGCAAGGTGTCAATTTGCATAAAGTTTCCCAGAGTTTTCACTCCATTGGTTTCCTTTCACAGGATTTTTTTTTTTTTTTTTACAGATGGAGCTTAGTCAGCAAATCAGGCACAATGCTCACCTCTCCCAGAGACAAAGAAACAGGCCACTTTCTCTTGTAAGGCCTCAGACATGAGTTAGAGCAAACATGGCCTCGTATTGATTACCTGCGACGGGAGCCTTTTTCCCCCTGCCTGGGAGATCTATATGCATCCACAAAAACACGCACAAGACGAGCATCGACTTCCAATTCGTTATGCATCCGTAATAACTCGAGCATAGAAATTAGCAAGACAAAATGCCTTGAAGACATTCGGTTTTCGAGGCGTGACGCATTGTCCACCTGGAGAACAGCCTGCAGAAAAAGAAGCACACTGTTCACTGTACGCTCTGTGCAAAACAATGGAGTCCGTTCGATGCTGAATTCCCTCCGCTCAACACATTTTAAATGTGAGACATCGGAGAAGTTGGACTTTTGATTAAAAAAAAAGCCTTTTCAAAATGATTTACCCTGCATTTCTTCTACACGAGAACAAACATCTTGACACATTCTTATTTTCAGCCTTATTTTACCCAACGCCTCACATCTGAGTCGATGCAAGAACCAAGCTTTGTACTTTGCTTTCTATTTGTCTTTGAGAGAAAAAGCATCTGTCGGCCTCTGTTTTTGTTGGGCTTTCAGGTGCTCATCTGCCAACGGGAATTAATATGTGCCTCACTTTGTTGTCAGCTCAAATTACCTCGTGAAATTCTGATTAATTAATAGTGACAAAACAAAAGACAAGCCGGGGGGGGAAGGGGCTAAAAAATGTGGAGGACATAATAAAAATGTGAATGTTTACAAAAAGGGGACGTTTAATCTCACAAAAGTTTGTGTGCCTGTCAGCATCTTATACATCACTACCAATTTGAGGTCTTAGCTATATTATCCAGTCTACATGTCATGCTTATTTTACCTCAATACCTTACATTCACATCCAAATCTTATAGAACGTTTTGGTTGGAGGAGAGCATTCTTTGTTAAAGCCAAATTGTCTGTATATTTGTGTTTGCTGTTGCATGCATAACATCATTTCCGATGTGTTTTGTTGTCTTGACGCCTGAAATGAAAACCCAAATGAAGATGTTTTTCACTTTCATTTGGATGTAGTAACAAGCAAAATCAAGGTAATAACAAAAGGCTACTTACTTCTGGAAATATATTAAAAAAGTCACAAAAAGTCACTTCATCACAAAATAACTCCTAAAATGCATCACAGATTGATGATATATATCAGTATCTGCGGGTGGAATTTTCCTTTAAGGGATTAACACACAAAATCCTTTTACAGTGGTGGTAATGAGTGGCGTTCTTTGAGGACACCGTTGAATATGAAAGGTTGTCACAGCTCTGGTGGGTAAACAACCTATTGATACGTTCCAAAGAAGACACATTCCAAAAAAGCACTTTATCTTGCGGTGGAAATTGTCTTAGCTGGGTATTTGTCATACAGGTGCTGTTGACGTTCCTGCACCTTGCGCAAATTCTTCCGTACACTCAACAAATTGAGTTGTCTAGAACGTATTTAATTTCATTCCTACTGGTGCTTGGACCATACTCCCAGGTTTCTGTTATTAGGTCCAGTACACCTCTAGGTTTTTGGCCATACAATAGCTCAAAGCGTAAGAATCCTGTGGTTGGCCTGTACACATGTGTCAGCCAGTTCTCCCAGTTCTGACATTTGTCCCAGTTCTGGCTACCCTTTCGCACACAAACTTATAGATCATGGCTTTGAGTGTTTCACTAAAGCTCTCCACCAGTCTGGGGATGGTACACGCTGGTCCGATCTTTTTGGGGATTCCAGCCTTGGACGATAATATGAAACACAGCCTGGGCAACGTTCCTGGCGGGACTTTGATTAAAGGGAGTGGGCACAAAGGCACCTTTGGCGGGGCGTTTACTAATTGACATTCGCGACAAGCAGCACACCACCTACGCACATGCCCAGCCAGCCAGACCCAGGCCATGAGCCTGTTCAGTGTTTTAAATCGTCCCGGATGACCTGCTATCAGGTTATGATGAGCTGCCTGGAAAAAGCATTTCCCGGCAGCTTTGGGGGACCAACACCTGGGTGGGTTTCCTCATTGGTCTGAGTGTCCTGACTCACTCTGTATAATCTGATCCTAATCAAGCAAATGTGTGGGGGCGTCTCCGCTGCATTACGGCAAGCCAATTCACCGTCCACCTTTATTACTTGGTCAAATGCAAACGGGAGGATGTTGTCACGAGATTGCGAGATTGCTTGAGGATGCTTGCCATCCCGAATGAGATTCTTCGCAGCGCAAACCATATGACTCCCTATCAGTCATGAACACGCCCCCCCAATGCAACCTCTGGGTTTCTTAAAGTCAGGCCAATATATGCTTAATATTAGGGGATGCAAAAAGAGGGAGCAAACTGCCTTTCATTGTGAAAGACAGAAAAAACTATCCATGTTAGAAGCTCTAACATGATGCTGGGTGTTACAATGTAATGCAAAGCAGATGTGTACTTTTGTATAGGCGAGTAAACAACACCCCTTTTGTGTCACTCCAATGTGAATTATCAGTGAGTTTTCAGATTGACAGATCTATCTCATCTCATGACATCCACATCCACTCCCGTGTAAAGCAAGTGGTTGAGCCGCCTCTGGAACCCCAGGGTCTCCATAGCAACAGAGCTGGATGCTTCTCTTGCCTAAAAAAATGAGTGGCATAGCAGATAGAGCACACGCCCATAATGCAAATCAATTATGCATGAACTCTGCTGTTCAAACATACGCTGTGTGATATTGTCATAGGCTGATAGAACATACTGAAAATTACTCAACCAATTCAAAAATCAACCATCTCCTTCCTTGGAATGATTAGAAGCTATATAATGGCTATTATTATTATGAGTATTATGGTGATAACATTGATATATTGAGTCTAAGAATAGATGTACTCTGACAAAGCAAAACATACCACTTATCACCGCTGTATGCAGCATTTAGCAGCTATCCCTCAAAGGCATTACCAAGCCCAATAACACGAGGTGACCAAACGCGAAGGGATTCATTGCCTCTTCTCGCAAACACTTCCTAAGGTCTGGTGCAAAAAAGGGAGGGCCCAATTTTTTCACCTCAGCCTTTACACCCTGCTCCCAGGTTCCTTACATACCTTCAACATTTTGTAGCTCATTTGAGAACTCTCACAGTGGTAAAAGAGACTATTGCACTGCATGGCCTGTTAATATAATTTTGGGCCCTTTTGACTATGATCAAAGGTAAACACTTTAATCTGGTGTGGCCAGTCACATACATATATGGTAAAATATATGGACTTTTCTTGCAATGTTTTTTTTTTTTTTTTGCACTGTCTTAGTCTGGCCTACACAGGGAATGGTCCCTGCACTCCGGCTCGCCAGTGCTCCATTGGTGCACGATGTTTGACGAAACGAGCAGAAGCCAAAAGGTGGGTGAATATGAATAAAAGGCGAGCCGTCGGCCTCTAAATGAGGTTAGTGAGTAATGGGCTGCAACGCAGTTGTTTGTCACTCGCTGACATCCAGCTGAGAGACAGCAGCATGTGGACAACTTCATCTAATCCAGCTGTATCTATTAAATCCTGTTGATCCATGGGAAGTGTAATGGTTTCCGAGTGGTCTATTGATCTCTCGGGGAATGGAATTCCATAGTACTGTGGAACATATGATGCTGTGGTGTTCATTCCAACCTTTGTAAAATGAAAGGAAATCTAAGTACACTTGGGATAAATGTTTTTTTTGGGGTAAAATGCATGTTTTTGCACCTTTTGCCGACCAACGTATAAAAGGTCATCCAAGTGCAGCATTATAAACACTAAGTAACTGACTCTCACCTGTTGATCATAAGAGCCCGGGGCCTCTTTAACCCGACGTTAATGGTCTTAACTAGGCGAAAGAGCTAAAAAGGAATATGTTTTCTGTTTCATCTATTAATCAGTCTTCAATTAAACGGCGATTTGTGACCGATTGATTGATGCGAAATAACGAGGGAGGCTCGCCACAGTGCGCGAATGACAAATGTCAGGCTGGGGAGGGGCACTGCGGCTATCATAGACTAATCATAATGGACTAATCCATTAACAAGGTGTCAGCAGCAGGGGTTCATTAACTGAGGTAGACGTGTGTAGCCCCAACTTTTATGTCTTTGCTGAAATCTCTTTAGAGACATTACTCTTCCGCTGAGCTCCTAGAATGCCAGCAGCATGCGTGTGTGTATTTCTTCATGCGCTCAGCGGTGTGCGCGTTTGTGTATGCGTGGCGCCTGTGTGTGTGTTGTATAGTCAAACGGGAAGTTTTGAAGGAATTACCAGATGGCTGTGTTCTTAGGGGGAGATTGCCAAGGTTAATGATAATGAAGAATTAACAGGATTGATGTGTAATTAGACTGATGGAATCGCTGGGCGCGCATGTTCGTGAACACACACTGATGTCATTGTATAGCAGGACTCCCTAGGGTTCATTCACCTCATCTTCAGACACGTGATGCGATTTTATTGGAGGACACGGTTTAAATGCCGTACCGTCGACATATGAAACATGCGCGCACATGAACACGTGCACGCACATTTCAATTACCCCACTCGTATCAGCCTCT
The DNA here is from genome assembly GCA_034670405.1 of Hoplostethus atlanticus. Classification (NCBI taxonomy): domain Eukaryota; kingdom Metazoa; phylum Chordata; class Actinopteri; order Trachichthyiformes; family Trachichthyidae; genus Hoplostethus; species Hoplostethus atlanticus. The sequence continues at coordinate 789,753 of JAXDDX010000100.1, forward strand.
CTGAGCTTGGATTATGTCACAAATTAATAAAGTGTCTCATCCCTCTATGGAAGGATTTAGCGTGTGCGGATAGCAGGATAGTGACGGCCCATTCATGAATCAATCGCTCATTTGAGCAATTCTTTAAAGAGGACAAGATGAAGTGGTCGCCAAAGAAACTGAATTCAAATTTGAAGCCGGTTCAGTGTCCGTGGTCGGGTGTGCTCGCAAACACAAAAGGAGTTTGGCACAGAGACGGTTTGTTATCTGCCTACCTTCGCAATGACTTGCAGTGCTAGCTGGCTACTATCCAAATACAGGCTTAATCAACCACAGTTGCACATGCAATTAAAGTGAAACTCAAAAATTTTCAAACTTTCACATTCATTAATTTGCTGTAGATTATGGGTTAGTAGCACAGTTGCCGAATCAACAGCTTTTGTTTGGACTTAAAGCATTCAGCTGCGTAGGCAGCGCCAACCTTTGGTCAAAAGGCACAGTGCAAATGTGAGGGTTTGGTTCATTCAGTGGGTTAGCGGTTCACTTAATGAACCAATTCAGTATATCGGACAGTGAGCGTTTAGCCCATTTTGGGTTTTTACTTGACAGTTAAATGGACATGATAGCCAACTAGCAAGCCAGCTGTAAATGAATCCAAATTCATGGACAAAATACTATTTGGCCTGTTACAAATGTCAATCAAATGAAGGTGGGGGGGGCAATGTTGGCGATGGCCAGTCCTTCCCTAAAAAAGAAAGGTATATATTACACAGCAGTTCAGATGCAATATTATGCTAAATCAAGCTGCCTTTTCATGTTTGATGATGGTGGTGAATGATCTCTCCAGGTTGGGGGGGAAATAGTTCCCCCTCCGTTGATTCGTTCAGTTCCACATTCTCTGCATAAAGTTCTTCATTAGCCTGTAGAGGGCGCCGATTCCCCCATTTAGCTAAAATCAAATGGACATGATGGAATATTAACAGGATGGGGGGGCAAAATCGGTACTTTCAAAAAGTTTGTGTGTGTGTGGGGGGGGGGGGGGGGGGGGGGTCAAGCCCCTCTCCCCGGTCCTCCCCTAAATTTGCACCTTTGCTACTGTCGGACAGCCAGAAAGTTATTTCAAAGTTATTTCAAAGTTATTTCAAAGAATCACTCCTCACCACTACAGCAGGTTGATTATGGTTGGAGTGTAAAGACTAGATTTATAGCCTGACAGTTCTCTCATCTTAAAAATATTTCTCCTCTAATGTAACCATTTATCTAACAAATCTAAAAACAAAAATCCCACAATGCTTACTTTTGTACCTAGACAGCGTCACCGGTGTAAAAATAGTGCCAGGCCCTGGCGCAAACATTTTGTCCTCTCATCTCACTCTAATCTTCTATGTGCTTTCATCCCTAAATATAGCCATGCATCTGTACTTTGATATGAGCCTCCCTGGATACAGTAATTGGCTCCTCTGATAGAACCTGAAACCTCTTAGTGGGAGAAATGAGCCATAGATACAGTACACCATTCACGCTTTAATTTCCATTGCCAGAAATAATAGAAAGCATCGTGCCTTTTTGCTGTATTTGGCTATCGGTGCCCAGTTGCATTAAAAACCTTGAGTAATTTTGTAAGCCTTTGGTTAATGGTCACCAAATTGTTGGCCTCTGATTCTTTTTTGTCTTTCATATTTCTCTTTTATCTTTCAACAAGTATCTAGGTCTAAGTGCTGTTTCAGAGGCTTTTCCACTCTGACAATCCACATCCCACAATCAAGTCAAGGACAGGAAAAATCTCTTTAGGAAAAAAAAAAAAAAAAGAAGAAATCTTGGGGGATCCCTTTACCAGGACGGCCAGCTGTGCAACAAGTGCAGAGGATGGGCAAGCAAAGTATTCAGAATAAACACAATAGGGACCCTTGGGTGAACCATGCAAAGAAATAGGTTTTTAACCTTGATTTAAAGATATCAATAGAGCCTGCCTCTCTGATTGCAGAGATAGGGTGCCTGCTAAGAAAGGGCTCTGTTACCTGCAGGTTTCTTTTTGACTGCTGGGATAAATAGCCAGCATCTTGTGAACGCAGGGCACATGGCGATATATATGGTACGACAACATCTGATAAATAGTGTAATAATTTATATGTTAGTAGAAGCACCTTGAAGTGACATCTGGCCTGAATTGGGAGCCAGTGTAGCAAAGACAGGATATGTGGTTGAATTTTCTCGTTTTGGTGAGGATTCTGCACAAGCAAAAGTTAGAGTAGTATTCTCAGACAGATGCCTACATGGCATTCCAAGGACACTCCTTGTCAATTAATCTTACACAATCATTACTATGTTACAGCTATGTAATAAATGTCTGACAACACCACCCTCACTTGTAGGAGTGAGGGAACCTCAAGGTTATTTATCGCCCAACAAAACAATCCCGCTCAGGTAAGGGTCCAGAATGAACTGAACAGAGGCTGCTGTATCAAAAATAACCATGTTTTATTACATTTCACAGGGTTAAAAGTTACATTAAGAATATAGGACAACCAATAGGTGGAGAGACTGTGGTGACATTAAAAAGAAAGGGGCGATGGTACTGGGAGTTGAACTACTTGGCCTGGACTAAATCCAACCAAGGGCAGGAGGAAAGGCATGAGGGCCCAGACCAGTGGGCCTATTGAGGGGCACGCTACCCACACCACAAACCAATAAGACACACACATTAAATAAAAAAAGAAACCAAATTACCAAGACACACCAAAACGTAGGGCACCAATGAATTGGTGTCAAAATAAGCACACTAAACACAGCAAACAGGGGCCCAGTAGCTATACGCCACTCAACCTGCGACCTCAACTCCCCCTCTTCCTTTGTTACACGTTAACTCCGACAGAACAGATCTTTCCAACATACAAACAAAAAAACAACTTATTTAAGAGAAGAGAAAACAGTGATAGGCCACTCTACTTAGGTCACAACCTTCCCTATGATAAAGAATAAAAATAAAACATGTTAATTTAAAAACACATTCAACATTAAAAGAATGTCAGGACATCTCAAATGAATAACATAATACCTTTTTTCTTTGTGACCAATATTCCCACAGCTCTACTTGCTCCCCCTCATGTGAGGCCTAGGCTGGGAGCTATAGGGTAAATAGCAATCAAATTAGTGGACCTAACAGTAAACAATTGATCAAATGAGAACACTAAACGTTAGGGATTAAAACCTACCAGGGGATGCACAGACACATGGGCTTCCCAAACACTCCAACTCAGGCTTGGGCAGGAAAGGAAGACCCATACCCTCTACTTCCCTTTTTATCCACCTTCTAACCCCCCCAGGGTCCTAAAGGCATACCTGTTACACTATGTCTAGCTGGTCCAATCCGATCGTTCGGTTTAACAGCTCTACTCCCTTTACATGTTGCCACGATCAAGCCTATTTCTGTTTTCACAGATCTTTCACCAGAACGCCACTGTTCCATGGTATTCTGCATCTATGTTGAGGGGATGGGTGTCTCAGGCTCTGCACTCTCCATGTTTGCATCCTACCTAACGGATCGCTCCTACCAGGTGACGCTGAGAGGGTCTGTGTCAGAACCACGCAGGCTCACTACTGGGGTTCTGCAAGGCTCGGTTCTAGGCCCTCTCCTCTTTTCCCTCTACACAACATCTCTTGGTTCTGTTATCCATTCACACGACTTTTCCTACCACTGCTATGCAGATGACACCCAGCTGATCCTGTCATTTCCCCCCTCTGACACACAAGTGGAGGCACGCATTTCTGCGTGTCTGGCAGACATCTCGGAGTGGATGTCGATGCACCACCTGAAGCTCAACCTGGACAAAACTGAGCTGATGTTCCTCCCGGGGAAGGGCTGTCCGCACCGAGACCTGGCCATCACCATTGATAATGCTGTGGTGACGTCAACTCGGACTGCGAGGAATCTGGGTGTGACCCTGGACGACCAACTGTCGTTCTCGGCAAACATCGCATCAGTGACACGCTCCTGCAGATTCCTCCTCTACAACATCAGGAGGATTCGCCCCTTCCTCACTGACAAGGCAGCGCAGGTGCTCATCCAGGCTCTTGTCATCTCCCGCCTGGACTACTGCAACTCCCTCCTTGCTGGTGCCCCGGCGTTTGCCATCAGACCTCTGGAGCTTGTTCAGAAAGCTGCAGCTCGTCTGGTGTTCAACCGCCCCAAGTTCTCCCATACAACTACCCTTCTCCATTCTCTACACTGGCTCCCTGTAGCAGCTCGCATCCAGTTCAAGACCCTGGTGCTAGCCTATAGGGCAGTGAAAGGAACAGCTCCTTCTTACCTCCAGGCTATGGTCAAGCCTTACACCCCCGCCCGACCACTTCGCTCTGCTGCCTCGAGGCGACTGGTTGCCCCGTCGCTCAGAGGGCCCTGCGGCCGATCTACACGGTCACGGCTCTTCTCTGTTCTGGCCCCGCAGTGGTGGAATGAACTCCCCACTGATGTCAGGACAGCAGAGTCGCTGCCCATCTTTCGCCGCAGGCTGAAAACCCACCTCTTCAGGAAACACTACCCTGACTCTTCCTCTTAGCCTTGCCTATTTCTCGTCAATTATGTGTCTGAGCTCTTGTTTATTGGCTCTTGTTCATTTGATACACTTATTTGTCTTAGCTCTTGCTTATTTGGTTCACTTATTTGTCTTAGCTCTTGTTTATTTGATTCTCTTATTTGTCTCATTTGTTTAAGATATAGTAGGTTGCTAACTTATTGCACTCTTACCTTAACACTAGTTATGCTCTTAGTTGCTTGTTTAGGAAGGAAATGCACTTACAATTTCTGGTGACTAGTAGTTTTCTTGCCTACCTATGTTGAATGCACTTATTGTAAGTCGCTTTGGATAAAAGCGTCTGCTAAATGACTGTAATGTAATGTAATGTAATGTAAACTCTGTATCTTATTTTGTAATCTCTTAATTATTTTTCTTAATTATGTTTCACTGTTTACTTTTGTAAAGGGATTACTCCCATTATTATTTAGATATTAATGCAATAATGGAAAATCACCACTTATGCATAACATTGAATTAGTATGATTTCATAAAAGCTTTATTGAACATTTGCATTCTTTTTTAAGTAAAGTAATAGTCCACTTGACACAGTGACAGTGAATTTTGAACAGTTAAGAGTTTTTGTAATTATAATTGAATATTTATTAAAAATAATAGATTTGCATTTGCATTCTTTCTTTTCTACTATTTAAGTATAGGCACTGCACTTTGTTTTGCACCTAATAATGCCTCTTAGCTGTTTTAAAATCACCATCAAGCACTGCATGGAGTGGCTTATTGCTTAATTAAACCCATCCATCTATGATTTCTGCAAAATATGAAACATTAGGCCTAGGGTTGCCAAGTAACATAAGAGATATGGAAGAAATCCTATTATTCCTATTGTCTAGTACAGTCCATGTGAGCATGAGCAACCCTCTCGAAACCAGAGAACTATGGCTTGAAGCTATACGATGTCATTAACGTGTAACAATCTCGTAGCTGCGCCACAGGAAATGAACAAGGGGCTATTCATTTTGTAGACGCAAATGTTTAACTTTTTTATACCCAAACGATCTTTATTGTACAGTAGTGTTAACAGTTCGGAACCAGAAAATGTCCCCGTTACACCCAGACAGCTCCCCTGGGTGCTCTGACAGACTAAGAACTTGAACTTGCACGGTTATTAAAATGGAACCTCTACTCTCTTGGGGAAAATACCATTTCTTTCTCTTTGGCGCAACCCAATTCATGCACAGGAGAGAGTTGTTCATGATGACAAATAATAAGACTGTCCTCTACAATAGGAATAATATGAATTCGCTACTTTGTTTGTTTGTATTTCCTTCATCCTGGGTCTTCCGGGTTTACAAATTACGAATACAGACTACCGCCGCCTCCTGGTATAGAGAGTTATTTCCTCTCACGCAGGCGCAGAATGTACGTGCATGTCGGCTGTCAGCTGGCCTTCAACTGTAGTCTTTGTGGTGTGTTCAAGTGCAACAGGAGACGTGAGGAGCCGCAAAACGATCTGACAGTCGGCCTTGGTCACCGCTAGTTCTTTGACGTCGGCTCGGTGTGTCTGGGCCCTGAGTCAGATGGATGGATTTACCATCAGTTGATGAAAGACCCCTGCCTCAGCCTTTTGACCAACAACCGGAGATCTCTCTTCCACCCCCCCCGACCATGTTTGTGCTGCATTCCAGTTTGTGGGCTAATTAGCCCTGCATCCCGCAAGGAGGACCAGAGGAATGTGAGAGTTAAGAAATATTCTCTCTTTATCCCCTAAAATGAGTATTCTGAGCATTTGACTTTGATTGCATATGAATGTCCGGGGCTTGTGTTCAGTATCAGAATGATCACACAATTACGACGGAACTGATGCAACAATTATTGTGAATGTGCAAACCTCAATATCAAACTCATAGCCAAATGCAAGTTTCTATGCAAAGTTAATTAGGGCTATTAATCAAAGTCGGCATTCAAACTGTTGTAAACACAGAAGTTTTTCTCTTGGGATTCCATTTCACATGCGTGGCCAGCGTGTGATAACACATTCTACAAACCACCAATTAAGTCCTGAGACAAAGACTTTGAAGTTTTTCCTCCTCTGACCATTGCCAAAGGGTAGTTCTCTCAGTAACTCTCTCAGAACAACGATCAGACTCAAAAGCTGTCTGACTAACAACTGTAATATTGTCAGCATCTGCCTTGAGTAAAAATTCTGCCCACAGCTGACCACGCCACGGAGTGCCACGTTCATCACCCACTGAACTGCCGCCTAAAGGAGAGCCAAAGACTGCTCTCCGTCGTCCATCGAACTGTGTCTAAATGAGAACCCAACAGGCTGTCCTCTATTCACCATTAAAATGTTATCCTAACAAGAGAATGACCGCTTTCAATCAACCCCACCTACGCCGAAGGCCCGCAGACGAGAAGCCCCAGGCTCCTGCACCCCATCTGGCTCAACATTGCCCAACTCCCCTCCCAGCATTGCCCTCCGTGACTCCATGACAGTCAGGAGTGAGGTATATGGTTATGTTGGTATATTATGGGTGTTGATGCAGTAGTTAGGGGAGTTGTGGGAGTTGCTTCTTCCTAGCTCGCCTTCAACTTGGCTGAAGCCTGGCCTGTCTCGACATTTCTTCCTTTCCTGACGTTTTTTCTTTGAGAGATCACCAACACGAGTTTTCTCTTCTTTTGCTGAATTTCGTTTCTGTATATCTTGTGCATTTTGGCCAGATAAGCCACCCTACATTAAGTAGCAGCATCTCTACACTGGTGTTACACAGGCAAGAATGACACGAAGCTCACTCTGGTGCAACACATTTAATTTCTGTTGGAAATATGAAGATACAGTTTAAGTCAGAAGCGCTCTTTGTTACATGCACACTTGAACTCACTCATCACGTACTGACGCCTCCTTATGCTCTACTGGCTTATTCTTTGACAACATAACCAAATATAACTAATAATAATACACATTTAAATGTCATTGACAACTCATACAAAATACCATAAACCCACATTACTGTCTATACTAATCTGAATTCTCTTTTCACAGTGTACTCACAGTAATGACAATAAAAAAAACATCAACAGTGAATATTGTGTGAACTCTTATTTTGAAAAATGTCTTTTGAAACACCATTTTGACCCAATGACTCTGAAGGGATAGTGTAGGAATAACAGGCTGTAATATCAGCATGCTAGCAGCGATTAGGATTAGCAACGATTAGCATACCAACCCATGTAACCATTAGCTCTAGCCTGCTTGACACTGGCACACTACTCAACCACGTTGCTTTAACCATTCCTTCAATTCAGCCATACTTAACACGGTTTATTCCCAAACATAAATCTCTAAAACATATAACTCTGTTCATTCATTCAACTGACTTTAGCTCACACAGAAATGTACTGTCTTTCAGTTTAGCTAGCTAGCAGAATTCTTTTGATCGGCACCTGCCATTTTTAATCACAGAAGCTAGGCAACACTCATTTTCAGCTACGATCAAATTCAATGTCTCTGCATGTTACAGTTATGAACTAAGGCTTTACTCAAGTGTACTACTATTGTCTATTACCAGGGTTCTGTTTATAGTCAGTTTACCTGTTGGAAATATGAAGATACAGTTTAAGTCAGAAGCGCTCTTTGTTACGTGCACACTTGAACTCACTCATCATGTACTGACGCCTCCTTATGCTCTACTGGCGTTAGCTACTGATGCCCTAGTAATATGCAGAGCGCCATCTTCTGACCATGCTGTGCTTAGCAGGGATAAAATACCCACACATTAATGTTAATTAATGTTAATTAATGTGTAATTAATGTTTTTGAGACCTTAGCTTTCACTGAATTCCAAAAATAAGGTGGGGGGGGGGGGTCTATTTTCAAACACTCTGTGCCACACTGGCACACATACATCCTCTGGAGCTGGAGGAAGTTGCTTGGGAAACGGACATCTGGGCTCTTCTGCCTGCCCTGTTGCCACTACGACCCTGACCTCTTTTATTTATCACACACACCAACTGTTTAATTGTACACACTGACTTTTGGAAGTATTGCTTAAAGCACAATTTGCCACTGCAGTGAAAAGCCAAATAAGGTTTTTTTGGGCTTGTATGGAGAATGATGCAAGCTAGTCAGAAGTTTGTTAGTTTTTTTAGCTCATCAAAAACAGTACTAGGTAAAATAACACTAGCTGTGCATATCTCATCTGTCTCTACTAGATATCTCTGTCCTGTGCACATGCTAACGCGTAAGCATACAGATTACTTTTAGGAATCCAGAATTGGTGAGGTTGTTTTTCTGCTAATCCTCTTGTCACATGAAGGGAAAAAGTCACTGTAGTCCTTTAAGGCAGCAGATCAACTGGGAAGCCAGCGAGCTGAGATCACCGTGAAGAAACTACTAATTAATGAATATGACAAGTAATGGTCATGCTTGTACCTTAAATAATATATTTTCATCTTTGTACAGAAATGCTTCCTGTCAGTGTAGAGAGACGGGAAGAGGGTGTTGCGGCTAATCAATTAAGTGAAGTAAGGTTGATGTAATGTTCCCTCCATCATTTAATCATGTGAATCCAGCAAACACCGTGGTGATTTGTTGTCTCTCCTACTTCCAACATGAACCAGACTGTCTGGGTAAATGAATCAAGCCACTTGGTCATTTTAACCACTTAATCCAGATCTGACATTTGCCTTGTTGGATATACCAGACGGAACGCACCCCAATCTATTTGGGGTTCTTCTTTGCAGAACTTCCGCTTGCAGCCCCAAAAGCAACATTGCTGTATACTTGATTTCACAATACAACATCAGCATTTTGTGATCTGTTTCATGTGGAATCTGGAAATGCCTGGTTTGCTGTACACAAACTTTACAAAAAAATACAAAAATCACCATGGTTAGGAAAATAAAATCCTAAAGTGAGACAAGGTAGAAACTAAATATGTTTTAGAAAATCAAAGGCACATACAAGTAGATGGCATAGCAGAATAATTCCAGGATTCCACTGTTATTATCATTGAGCCATTGGGCAATTTTGGGGAAATAAATACTATTTTAAGCAATGACCTTAAGTGGTACATCAGAAACCTAAACGACAAGAGTGTATACACATTGCAAGATTCAAGATAAGGTCCTTGATTAAAGAGATTAGGTCCTTGTATAGGACATGATGGATAGATACATCAAAGTTTAGGTAGTACATTTGAATAGAATGACTTTATTAAGAAACTGCAGCATATATTTCAGTTAAATGATGAGGCAAAATAAAGATTTCAGCAATGCCTGAAAGAGTTAGGGTGCAGATTGACTTGTCCACGGCCCAGAAACCAGAGAGTGAAACGGGGGCCGTCTTAAGCCTATCGAAGCTTCTCCTGTTTCACTGACTAACCCCATCTCTGCGCTACTACAGCATGTCCTTCTCAAAAGGAAAGACCCGCTTTGTGGTACGCAGCAGTTATTAAACAGTGCTTACCATCTGTATCCTCTTCCGTGGTATTGATAACGCAATAAGGACAGATGAAAGCAGCAGACCCCCACCGCTGCTTTACTGTGAAAAACTGGAGGAACACTTTGCCTCCAAGCTTAACATCAATTATGTATTGGGTTCCGTTGAGCAGGATGTGTGCCAAAGAAATTACTTTTTGGCAAAGAACCAATGCCTTGTCAAGTGGTTAGTATGGTGAATGTGTGTGTGTGTGTGGGCGCGGGGGTGGGGGGGTGGGGTGGTGGAGTATCAGATTAGAGAAGACAACCAGTAGGGAATGACCTCTGCAGTTTTGTAAGGCCTATCATCAAATTAAGCCAAAAACAAATTAAAAAAAGAAAAGTTTTAACTCAAATACTTTTTGCCTTCGAGCCATATTTTTCAGGTTTTTGTATATCCACAAGCATCAGAACAGGCACAACCAAATCGCTTGACGGTTTCACAGAGAAGGAATTTATTGTCTCATCTTCTGTTTACAAGCCCGGTCCCACACGGACCTATAAAAACCACACTGCAGCTAGTACAGGTCAAAGTCAGCAATTTTGTAAGTAAAATAGAGGTCGGGAAACTGTCAGGTTTTCTGCCAACCTGCAGCTTTCCTGTTAGTCTCTGCTCCGAAGTCATAAAACAAAGTTTACTCGGCTACCGGTGAACCCGACCACGGATGCTATATTGTGCACGGTATATTGCAACTGTGCAAAAGGATAAAGTGCATCACAATGCTTCTTGCAGATATTAACGCATGTCCACCACAAATAATTTACAATGCACATGCCCTCGATCCACGGACTCTTGAAGGTTAGACCGGTCGTTCGTTTAGGAAAATCGATATCCTTTTATTTAGTTTAGTGCTCTTAAATGCCGGCCGATGCCTTGCGGGGAAAACATCAATGATTCGTTTCCCGCTAACATTTCCCAGCGCTCCATTCTGATGGCTGGAAAATATTTATCAGAGGGAAGCATTTCACCGCACGAGCGTGACAAATGGATACGTCAGAAGAGAATGCATCACCGGGACCGGCTTTTAATATAATTATTAACTTTGAGTCGGCCCCTCATTTTTCAAAACGCTGGATTTGGGAAGACAGTTTTCCTTTGACTTGCTGAGGCTTTGGCCCGGAGTGGGTTGTGTTTTCCTTTTAAATAAAAATGGTGACCGGCGATTACAAAGTACACAATTTTGATCAACATATACATTTTCACGTCTTGGTGAACGGCTTTAATGTCAGTCATTGTAACTGTCAGTGCTCTAAAGCAGGGAGAGCCGAGAGTATGCAGGTTTTCGTTCCAACCCAAGACTACACCAGGTGATTTCATTGATTACCACACCTTCAACCAGAGAGGAGGGACTAATCAGCAAAATCACCTGGTGTAGTGTTCGGTTAGAACGAAAACCTGCGTACTCTCGGCCCTCCATGGCACATTGGTTTGACATCCCTGCTCTAAAGCAATGACACGTCCTGCTAAATTCATGGGATATCAACCCTGATGATTTCCCTGTAAACACACTAAAGCACTTTGTTTGTTTTTTTGCTGGGTCCTTGCTGAGCTTATAGGCAAGTCATGGTGTCACTCAAATAGTAACCCCATTCACTGCGGTGCTCTACCCAATGCACCCAATGCTCTACCTGTGAATCTACATAAAAGCTATGCCATCATTCAAACTCTGAATCGCCGCGTCAGGGATGGTACACTTCATTAATTAACTCCGTTTAGCAGCCTTGGCTGTCTATTATTCATAGACTTACCTCAAGACATTGCCACGGGAGAAGCCATGATAGGCAGTTCGGTGACAGTAATGCACACACACACATACACACACACACACACACACACACACACACACGCACAAACAAATTGCCAGGTGACAGTAATGGTATGTAATGGAAAGATGTGCATGGCTAGGAGTGGGGACTAGTTACCACCTGCATGGCTGTCTTGACTGTCACCTCTCTAAATGGAGAAGTGGTTGACATGTTGGATGGGTGAAGAGTTACCGCATTGCCGGTCTGTCTGAGGCGCTTTGTCTATGTTTTAAATGTATAGTAAGCCTGGGTGCATGTGTGCAGGTTTTCTAAACAATGAGACAGATAGACAGGCAGTCGGAGATCATGCGTCACCTTTTCCTATGTGTTGTGATGGAATATGAGTTTGAACATTTGAAAAGGCGATGGCTGTCTGATATGGACAAAAATGCTAAATATAGCATTCTGTGCATTCCGTGTTGTGAAGTGTATTGTGGGATTTGGGAAGCGGGGGGGGGGGGGGGGGGTTGCATTACTCTCTGGTCTATCAATTCATATCATATTTTATTTCTGCCTGATTTTTATTTGTATCTGTGCATCTCTTGTTATAGAATTACATATTTCAAATATGGCTGAATGATCTAAAGATTATTAAAACCAGAGGGCGATGTTCTTCACTTGACTTCATAACCAATGAAGTTTTAATGAACACATACGAGATGACTAGAAATCCTCGGTCTGGTGGATGCGCTCACTCTGGTGGCCAACTCTTCGACACAGAGCTCTCCCTGTTGTTTTACAAGCAACAACAGCCATGTGGTTAGATATTTTGGACAGAGCTGGGGGATCTCTCTTTGACTTTGCAGCCAAAGTGAGAAATTGAAGCCAAGTCACCAAAGCCATATGTGCTTTGGCTCTGCAATACATATGCATAAATAAATGAAATATGCAATATGTATGCAGAATAAAGACTTTCTGCACTGGAGTGGGATGCTAGGGGTTACTGGGCTTGTGGATGGTTCTCTGTTCCCCTCATCAAAGTGCCCGGTGGCCTAGACGAGCATGCTTTTGTCATCCCGAAAAGGCTATCATGCCATCAACATTCCGGCCATTGGAGACTACAACATGGTTAGTAGGCATTTGGCATTTGAGATGGCCTGCATTGAATCATGACTCTTTCATATATATAAATAACATTGCTCACAAGAAGTGCCACAGCAGACAGGGAAGGCTGTATGTCATCTGGAAAGGACGGTAAAAAAGCTAGAAAAGCTAGTAGCCTGTCAATACTTTGATATAGCAGCTTTTCTGTCTATGGACCATTATCTTCTTTATCAATTGACCCCTGAAAAGGTGGTGTTAATTCATTAAAGTCACAGCTATACACAAGGTTTGCAGGATGACTCACATACCTGACCCAGATGTCAGTGGTGTGGAGGAAGAGGATGGCAACATTGTCCAATAATACAATGGTCCTCTGAATGGCCTGAATACCAGAAACACACTGATAAAACATATTTCACTTGATGGGCTACATCATATCTACAGTATACCCTGCACCATAGCGTGCAGACTTGTGCACAACACATATTAGTTACCATTGTTTGATTCATTGGAATCACAAATCTGTTGGCAAGAATTAATAAACAACATTTCAAAAAATATTTTTGGTAAAACATTATTTGTCAAGTAAATCAAAACTATCCTTTTGCAAACTACCGTCTTCCAATTTGCCAACTTCTTTGCACTGGCCTTGACAGTGACACCTCCTCAGTATTTCTGCTCAATTTGAAACGTTTCCCTTTGGAACTTTAGGCTTGTGGAGGACCTTTATTAAGGAAAAAAATGCTTAATAAATAAATAAATGCCTCAATAAATAAATAAATATACACATAAATAAAGGCCTCAATAAATAATTAAATATACACATAAATAAATAAATTAAAATACATAAATTACACATAAATTAATATATAAACATATGTATGTATACATACAGTGCCTTACAAAAGTATTCAAACCCCTTGACTTGTTGCACATTTTGTTGTGCTATTAAGATTTTTTGTCTGAGTGATGAAAAGCACTTTATTCTATCAAAGTGAAAACAAAATTGTTGAAATTCACGTGGAAGGATAAAATTAAAATAACAGAGAAATCAAGCTGAGATCAAGTCCCTTCACTAGATCTTAATGGGATCTTAGGATGTAGGGTGGGCTCTCCATCAGAATACTACAGTATAGATATATGGTTAATTTATGAATGATAGTAGAGTCCATGTGTTGAATTTTCAGAGAAAATATAAATCATCCATTTCCAATCATCATGGTTGAAAATACAGGACGTGCAGCTTCAGTGGATTTTTCCAGTCCATTTTTACTACCGAAATCAATGGAGAAATTGAACAGGAAAAACTGAGGAACTATTTCACCTTCTGTGAAACAGCGATGGGAGGGTGATGATTTATCTTTTCTCTGAAACTTCCTGGACTGTAATGTCATCCATAAATGAACCACATACTGTGTTTAAGTACTGTGATGTAGAGTACAACCCCCCCCTTAAGATCCCATTAAGATCTAGTGAAGGGACTTGGTCTCAGCTTTGTTAACAAGAAAGACAAGTTTTAAGTGAAAGGAAACCAACGTTCAGAATTGCTAAATAAAATCTAACTATGACATAACTAATCACAAATGTTGAAGACATTTTTGGCAATTTACACTGAACGAAGCAAAGAGGTTGAATACTTATTTACTCTGTTATTGTAATTTTATCATTAGACACATACAATTTTGTTTTCACTTTGATAGAATAGAGCGCTTTGCATAAAACCCCCCAGAAAAATTCCAAATAAATGTGTTTTGAAGTAAATTAATAGCACAACAAAATGTGCAAAAAGTCAAGGGGTTTGAATACTTTTGCAAGACACTGTATATATACTCTTGACTCTTAATTATTAGTCACATAATAATAATAATGATTGACTGTTCACTGAAAAAGTATATTCCATCTTCGGTTTACTCCTTTTAAAATCACTAATAACATAACTGTTGGTTGTGCATTGTGTACGATGCTTCTGTGTCTTGTCCAGATGTCTTTCACACTGTTCTATCAGTTACACTAGACATGGCCTGACTTTGAATCCCCTTCTCCAGCCAAGATGCCAATAGATCATATAGTGTTACAGCTGATGTCTGCATCCAGAGGAATCTAATAACCTAATTTACCAAGGAAATGCAACGTCATGCCATAAAATTTTTATCTTTGGAATAAAAATGACACAACCAAATTAGTGTCTGCACTTTTATTTCTAAAATATGGCAATATGGCAATAAAGAGAGGGGGGAAATGTAGGCCTAGCCATTATTTTATTATATAACATTCAACATTCAAAAATGTATATGCAAGAAGTACATAGACCTCAAATAAGCTTGAGCCGATGGCAAGCAGCAATCTAATCTACACTTTCCAATCATGTGTCATACATCGTTCATAGAGGACTTCAGATGCAGAGCGTTCTGCTGACATCTCTGATCTTTCAACCTGTAGGAGTTCCTTGGGTACGAGATTACGATGGACCTGTGCCTCGCCTTCCCTGGGCTTAATTGCTACCCCTGAATGTTAAAGCCATGCCCCCTCATTATCAGATGGACGAAGTAATACAAAAATAAATAAATAAATAAATGGATGAATAAAAACATAAATGAATAAATACAGAAACAAATAAATTAAATAATAAATATATAAATGAGATAGATAGATAGATAGATAGATAGATAGATAGATAGATATTATTAACTCAAGATTTGAACCTCCTCTCGCTCCAATTCAGCTCCTCCTGAATGTCCTTTTTTGCTGGGGTAACAGGACAAAATTATAAATATTATATTTATAGTATTTTTTTATTGGGACACCACTTGAGTCATATACAGAAAATATTAAACATCCTAACAGTAGGATACACCTAATTTAAAGGTGCTGTTATAACATAATGATAGGTCATGTAGGTTGTCTTGCAGATTATATTATCTATACCAGAGTCAGCAAGACCACAGCATCTGGCTTCTCTCCAACCTGAGGCTGAGTCAACGGAGTTGGTAGCGGTAGTCCAATCTTGTATCCACTGGACACCCTTAAAAATGTAACAAAACATGATTACATTGTTGCTCTGCAAGCTGCAGCAGCCTTATGTTATTTGTAAAGGTTGTTTCAATTAGCGTCTTCGTTTGATTTTGATTAATTAATGCTTTATGTTGTCATTACGACTTTGGAATGCTAGTAAGCTAGCTAATCGTTAAGGTAGCTGGTCTATATTGGCTTTCTTTTTTAACATTATGTTACCTTCAGTGTGAACTTTTTCAATTATTCCCAGGATGGGATTGGTATCAGACTCTCACTGGTTTTATTTCCTTATTGTTCTCTTCACACCACTTACAGTGGTGCTGCATTTCTTTTTAACAGCTTCTGCCATCCTTGGGATGCTGGAAAAGCCTGTAACAGCCTCAGCAACCTCCGCCCATTTCTTCACCTTCCCCTGCCGGTTTAATTGGCAGGTAAACTTCCCGAAAACAATGCTCTTCCCTCTACTCCACTGCAGAAACCGAAGCCTGATCTGGCTTAAAATTATAGGCCCAGCACCTTTCTTTTCACAGTTCACGATAAGAGTCGCCATCATTCACAATAATAACGGTTAGAAAAGGAACGTAAAAACAAAGCACACGAGAATGATTTCCAATTCAGATAATTATTCAATTGAAATTCTCTTGAATCTGTAGAGGCAAAATAAGATTTTTCTTATCTCTGACATTTAGAATAGGATAGGAAAATAATTGTATTTATGTAATGAGGCCACTGGTCTTAAAAGGGGTGACAACATCTAGAGCTGGTACATAAATGTCGTTGACGCAATAACTAAACCATCAATGCGAGGGAACTGTGACATAGGCTGACTTAGATCCTTGAAAATAGATGAGAATTTTGGAGTAGATTGATCTTTAAACACGCGACCGAGTACAGTGCACTTCAATGATGAAGAGAGTCACATCAAAGAGAATGCATTTGTGGTCTGAAATAAAATGCATCATGCTGACAGTGAGGAGTCAAGCCCAGGGGAAAGACCAAATCAAGGGGTGTGGCTGGGACCCACTACAAATTAAATGATGCAGTAGTGCTTAAAAACTCAGAAGTAAAACCATTTGAGAAAATCGAATCAATCTATCGATAAAAAGTTATCATTTGGTTTAGGGGAGGTGATAAACAATGGCCAACAATGCAGCAGACTGGGCTAACACAGTCAACATTGAACATAACCACCTCAAAGCTGGTAAGATTGTCAACAATTCCAGGGGTACAATTGATCAACAATTACAGGGATACAATTGATCAACAATTACAGACGTACAATTGATCAACAATCACAGGGGTACAATTGATCAACAGTTACAGGGGTACAATTGCAATGGTTTTAACTACAGTAAGGCCCTAGGCTATAGAGCCAGGGGGAATTTAATAGTTTAAAAGTTTGAAATTGAAAAGACTTCCTGGGTAGGATCCTCTTGTGGATCCTTCACCTAAGGAGACTTTATTTATTGGGACAGCAAGCAACATGGCGACACGAACATCAGTTTTCCCGGGTCAAGGAGGAGGCAATGCGGGTAGAAAGGAGGAGTGATTTTTGGGAGCTTTGGGTTCCAGCCGAGTTCATCCCCTCGAGGGAGGGGAGGAAGTCCACCATTAGTGTGTGTTGCAAAATAATTTGAAATAAAACTTAAACAACTTAAAAAGTAAAAGTCAGATCAAAAAGTTGAATAGTCGCACACACTATCCCAACACATAGAACACGATGAAAGTCTGGATGGAAGTTCTAGCATTAAGTGTGTAGGAGGAGATAGAGCTCATGGAACAATAAGAGCTAGCCCACTAATGAATGGATTGTGACTTGTCGATTGTGCTGCTCGCTGTGTGCAATGCACCGTGTGTTTTAGCTCATGTATCCACTGATGTCTTTTTCTTGAATTGTGCTCCTGATCCATCCCTGCACTCTGCTGTGCTGGGTCTGTTCTCAAATTAGTGTGTATATAGAGCACGGTAGGCTCGGTTAAATTGGCAAGCCTCACACACTATATACTCGATCAGCCTTTAGTTGCTCAAGGCACAGTTACAGTTTATTTCCAGAGATGGAGCAAAATTAGTGAGGTCGTCAAAAGTCCAAAATGTTCTCTTTAGACAGCATGGAAGCACAGCAAATATTTGCCACAAAACAAAACAACAAACAAAAAACCCCCACATATATACATACAAACAAGATAAATTACATTTCTTAACAACTGCCAGGTAATAAACTGTGTCGACAGAAGTAACCCCACTGCTGATATTCTGGCTCGATGTTATGAACCGTGTGGAATATCTCTTGCTGCACCTTGTGCTGAGGGGCAGAAAAAGATCATCCCACATTAAAATCCAGCAGGTAAAGCAACAGTGTAAATAATATGAGATTAGAGCACAAGTTTGCACACAGGAACACACACACACACACACACACACACACACACACAGAGCACAGTTGCAAAGGCAGCAAACAAACATGTTGGCCTCGGGCTATTTTTCAGTCTACCCGTTCAAGCATAGTATCTGTGCAGCATGACACATTTTCTTTTAAGAGATACTAACTCGTCACTTTTACCAATCTTGGCGTAGTTGTAATGAATTTGTGCAGCGACAGCATGCAGCATATTGCCAGATATGACAGTCAACATCATCACAAATTAGTCTGGACAATTAATGCAGTTCAAATCATAGAGCAACAGAAGCATTGTTGTGCTTTTACCTCAAATTATGTTTGCAAGTTTGTGTGAAAAATAATTTACTGGTGCGTGGATGTTGCTGCTGTCATGTTCACCAAGCGTTTTTTTTGCATTTTTTCAGTGTATTTTGTTTATGTTGTTATGACCGTCCTGAAAGGGGATCCCTCTCTGTGAGGCCCCTCCCAAGGTATCTACCTTTTTCCTTGTTCTCATTGAGGGTTGGGGTCTAAGATCGGGGGGGGGGTGTTGCTTTTGTTTGGTTTTCGTTTGCATTTACACTACCAGTCCAAAGTTTGGACACACCTGACTGTTTCTAATGATCTTAAACTAATTTCAAGCATTTAAGCAAAAGCCTTGAGATCAAAATGTCTTTCTTAGACAAATAGAAATAGTGAAGTTGATGGCTATGTATGAATTTCTTTTCAAGACAAAAATTGTAATACATTTTTTTTTTTTTTTTTTTAATAATTTGAATTTTTGAAATGGTACCCCCATCAAGTAGTTTTCATTTCAATTCTGAAATTTAGAGGTTGTTGAGAGAGTGTTTAGAGTGTTAATTTGTGGAATTTCTTTGCTCGTTAATGCCTAATGCCAAAGGGTGGCTACTTTGAAGAATCTAAAATATAAGATAGTTTTGGTCACTGCATAATTCCTTTTGAGTTATTTCATCGTTTTGATGAATTTACTGTTATTCTAAAATGTGAAAAATAGTAAAAATAAAGAAAAACCTGTCTATGAGTAAGTGTGTCCAAACTTGACTGGTAGTGTATTGTTTTCATTATTGTTTCATAATGCCGTCGTTGTTAAGCCCTTTGAGACTGCACAAATAAACTTGACTTGTGAAGTTGTGTATTCTTTTTGAAAGCGTGTGTGGTGGGGAAGGCTACCCTAGTGCAGGTGAATACCGTGTCATGTGTGCAGCCTCAGGCCTGACTCCTCCCCCAACCAATTCCCTAATCAGGGCCAGATATATAAGGCACCTGTTGGCCTATGCTCACTTTTCTGGCTCCTGTCTCTGTTGGTGGTTAGTGCTACAGGTATGTAATTAAACCGATCACTTAACTTGGATAAGTCATCTTTTTATACTGCATACTTGGTTGACTGCCTTCTGTCCTAGCTTTTATCTGATGTGTTGACTGAACATTTTGTTGGAACCCCATTGTTGTCCTGCCCACCTTTCTGAGAGACCCCGGTGTTAATGTCCCATACCAGAGGTGGTGAGTAGGGTCACAACATCAAAATGTATAGTTTTAGTTTTGCAGCATGGCGAGCCCTAGTAATTCTTCCTTCCTTCATAGGCTCGCCTGCTGTTTTACTACTGCTGTTTTGCCCGTTATTGTTTGTTTGCATTGTCTGTTTACCGGTAACCTTTTGTCCAACTAACTGGGTTGTTTATTTGGTTGATTCCTCTTTGTATTAGTTTCTTTCTTTTCAGTGAAGTAGAGTACAATATTGTTGAGAGGCTAGGCACCCATGGTGAGGTTCCCACACGTTATGCATGTGAGTAAAAGCACTGGGACACGATTGTAGACTCCACTATTTAATGCTGTGAGGATTGCTGTGTTGCACCTGAAGTGATTAAGTGGTAGCACCCTTGGGCACTCCTCAGTGTAGTCTGCCTCTCCACAAGTGGCCTCAGCTCAGTTTTTGCTTAGTTTATGTTGGCCTGGCAGTTAGATATTTTAGGGTGCTCATAGGGTTTTAGATTTTGTATTCAGGCCTTCTAGCTAACAATGTAATGTATTTTTAACAGCCCCAGTCTATTGGATTATTTAAATTTAAAAAAATGTATGTATCTTCAGATTCATTGACAGTGAAATTAGTTGAAATTCTTAGTTAGCAGCTGTGCATGTATGACAAAGTAAGTGATGAAAAGTATAGGTAATGTTATGAGTATTAATATACCGTGATCTCTCACAAATTGGGATGATTCACATCTGGCGAGGGTGAAACCGACAATGCCACCTGGGGAATTGCACCTGTTGGGAATTGTATGTTTGGCCGAGGCAAGATTGTCTTGTCTCTAAAATACAATACACTAAGGCCGTCTGGAGGCCTCTTCTACAATACAATGCAGGCCGTTTGGTTGCCGTTGCTCAATTGGAAATTAGCACAGGAGACATGGTGTTCACAGGTCTAGAGGAAGGTGAGACAGAACTACTTCCACTCTACTCAATTAACATAGGGACGACAGACAGAGGCTGAGGGGGATGAAAGGGTCTATGTAAAATATCACATGAATATCTGTATAAAGGAACTGTATCTGCTTGGTGTTCTTTAGATTATCCTTGTAGGCAGAGATGCTGCCGGATATTTCTCCCTTTCAGCGCTGAACTGTATTAAATACTCACTGAATCCTGAGACGTAGTTTGTTGCTGCTTTCTCCTTACGTTCATCACCACGACCAAGAAATAATTCCTAACACACCCCAGGAAATACTGATTCCCATCTCTACTTGGTATGCATGCTAAGTGCTTGCTTCTGAATGAGATTGCTATGAAATTTTAAACCCGCTCCATTCCTAAAGGCGCTAACACACAATCATAACCTTAAAGATACAGTATGCATATATAGCCATCATAGAAGTTCATGCATCAATGCAATATTAGCTGCAGGAGCCTTTGCAGTCACTTCCTGGGGCCTGTTCCAAGAAGCAGGTTCAGCAAACTCAGTCTAACCCTGCACTCTGAGTTGATTAATTCCGAGATGGCCAAGTCTGAGTTTTCGGTTCCAGAACGGCTGCTTTGAGTTAGTTCAATCAACTTTGAGTATTTTCACCTTGAGTTAAGCGCGTGCGCGACGACAATAAAAAGCCATCATCAATGGAGGTCCGATACTACGATTCACCATGGCAAGCAGCAGGGTCGTAAAGGAGAGGGAATTGGCGTGGGAGAGAATCGCTGCCCGAGTCAATGCGTACGTTTGAATGCAGTAGTGTATTCATTTAACATTTCACCACACTTTCTTATATTATCTACATGTGAGAAAGTGGTGGACTGGTATTGGGGGGGGGGGGGGAATATTTTCATTTAGGTGCAATCCCACGGGCGCAAAGCGCTCTTGGCAGCAGCTGAAAATGAAATATTAAAAACAGTCATTTAGCAGACGCTTTTATCCAAAGCGACTTACAAAGGTGATAGTTAACACTGTGGGGATCGAACCCACAACCTTCAGAGTGAGTCTAATGCTCTACCAACTGAGCTGTCTGGGCCAGACAGCCTTCAAATGGTGTACTTGGGGTGGCAAATTAGAAAGGCAGCTCTAGAAATGTAATTACTGGAACATAAGTTAGAGGTGGGTGCATGGTCACAGGTGAAATGTGGTGTTGGAACAATATAAAAATACTAACTGTTGCTTTTGTATTTGTAGGAAATAAAGAAGACCAAATGAAAGGTGTCTTTATTTGACTCGGGGTGGTGGTAGCGTAATCCGTGAAGTGTAAACGGCATTTTATCTCGGACAGCTCTTCCATCCTGGACATAGAACATCTAATCGGGGTCTCAAAATCCTCTCCCGACGTAAGGCTATGCGAATTATTTCCGCTTGAATATCGATCGGGTTACCGAGGAAAGGACACGCCATGTCCGACAGCTGCTTCAGGTTCAGCAGAGGGAGGAGACAGGGAGAAACTCAGGGTTTGTTCAAGAAAACCTGCCAGCAAGCAGGTTAGGTTCAGTCAGTTACCATGGTAACTGAATCAGAGTTTGAGTTACCTCTTTCTGGAACGGAAAACCCAGAGGTTCCCTCATCTCAGGGTTAACAAACTCAGAGTTTTCACTAAACCCGCTTCTTGGAACAGGCCCCTGGTCAGATGTTGGTGGAACACACTACTTTGCTTGTCAATATAGTGTTGTATTGTAGATCACATTATATTCATAATGTTGTGGTGGATCATTATACTGC
Source organism: Hoplostethus atlanticus (assembly GCA_034670405.1). Classification (NCBI taxonomy): domain Eukaryota; kingdom Metazoa; phylum Chordata; class Actinopteri; order Trachichthyiformes; family Trachichthyidae; genus Hoplostethus; species Hoplostethus atlanticus. The sequence goes on from JAXDDX010000100.1 coordinate 812,188, forward strand.
AGCTTATTAAATGACAACTTGAGGAGAATGAAAACAGATTTTTATTTAAGATCATTTGGGGATTTCTCTGTGTGTGTGTGGTCTAAGGCTGGGGGATGTCGTGTACTAACCATTTATTATTTTCACATGTTGGGCACTGTGAAGCCCTTAGAGACTGTAACGGTGATTAAGGGCTATACAAATAAATGTGATTTGATTTGACTCTGGGGTGCCCAGGTGGGTTATCTCCCCGGCCTTTCTGCGTAGAGTTTGCATGTTCTCCCCGTGCTCACATGGGTCTCCTCCTATAAAGTACCCCATCTAAAAACATGCAACATCCTGTCTTGTCCCTGACCACGTCAAGCTCTACACCAGGGGCCATATGTATAAACCATGCGTACGCACGAAAAGTGTACTTACGTCACTTTCCACGCAAGTTTCCAAATGTATAAAAATCCACGGGCGGCGAGACTGTGCGTACCGGTACGCATCCTTCACACCGTGCGTACCATACGCATTTTTTCCCCAAAAAAGGATAAGTGTGAATTTGGGCGACATTTTATTAAGAGCTTTTTTCTTTCACTACATTGTGTTAGGATGTAATCTATAGTTTAAAAAAAAACTTCAATATGATTACAGTGATGCGTGAGTGGTTAACAACCTTTTTTTGACAAGCCTTCATTTCGTTCTATCTTGAGTAAATGTTTGTCACTATGCATTATGATGATCTTTATATAAATACATGATCTTTATATAAATAAAGATTATTATTCTGTATTATTTGGGAGTAAGAATAACCTACTCTATATAAAGGCTGTGCGTAATGGCTGTGCCAAATGATACAATGGCTGCTTTGGCGTTGCTGGAAGATATTGCTATTGCGCAATTTAGGTGAGACCGTACTGGTTTTCTGGTCCATAATGCGCCGCTTTGGATTTCCAAGAGCTGTTCTCTTCGAATTGTGTGTTGAACTGGGCCCTGTGTTGGAACGGCACTCTCGGAGAAACCGTGGCATCCCCGTCCATCTACAGGTATTGACGACAATCGGGTTTTTAGCGACGGGGACGTTTCAGGGGAGCTTGCGGACAGATCAGGGATATCCTGAGCTGCCCTGAGCCGGGTCATGCCCATGGCGTGGGGTGGCATAATTTCTTTGAGTAATAGATCAAGTTCCCACACAGCAGCTGAACAGGCCAAACAAAATGCAATTTGCAGCGATGTCCGGTTTCCCAAATGTAATATATGTATATAATATTGTTTTTTTGTGTATAATATTTTATACCCTCAGGTGGCAATGGGTATGCATTGAAGCCATGGTTATGGCATTTACAAACCCCCAGAGCCAACACAGACGCGCTGTAATGTGATGACCAGCCGTGCGCTCGTTGCATTGGGCTTTTAAGAGGGAGATGGTTTCGGTTACTTTCTGCCATTCAACTTGTTTCATTTGTTGGTAATGCCAGAGCTTAGGCTTCCAAATAATACGCGTTTTCTTCTGTCATTTTGATCAACCATTATTTCAAGTTCAGTCGGTAAAATTGCGTTTCTTCTTCTATTGCTTCTTAAATGCTTCCGCCGTTTCTCCTCAAAACTAAATGCTGGCTCTTTTATATGCAAACCAGGCAATTGGGGGTGTGTTGGAAGCCATATATATATATATATAAAAAAAATTGTGGGCATGGTCAGAAGGCTCGTGCACGTGCGCATAATTTCAGGATGATTGAGATGTATGAGGAAAAAACACGTGGGAACAGACGTACGTGGGGTTTTATACATCTGAGCGTATGCATGTTTCCTGTTTTGTGCGTACACAGATTTCTACACCTAAATCTACACAGAGTTTTATACATCTGGCCCCTGGAATTGGTCCCTGGGCGCCGAAAGAAAAAAGGGCCGCCCCTGGAGGAAGGACTGCAAGGATGGGATAAATGCAGAAGACAAATTCATTTCGGACACCTTACCTGCATCTGTGTTGTGTTCGGCGGTCACTTCCCCATGCATGTGTGCATCCAAATGCTAAATTAATCTTCAGTGCAAACCTTGTGTCAATACAAACAGATCCCAATCGTGGAGCTAATCCAAATTATTAGCCCCCAGCCCCACCCCTAACACTTCCATGCCCATTTGATCTAATTCCATGGTGCTGAAGAAGACAGCAGTTTTTGGAAGGACAGAATAAGTTGGATGGATGGAAGGAAGGCCTTATTTTCATGTCACATATAGACCCACCCACCTCCACCAAACTGATGGACATTATCACACTGCTTTACATGATATGTTAAATTGCACAAGAAGCGCTTCACATAATTTGATGTAAAAATGCCCAGATGTTGTGGAGATGTAGAGGAAAATTGGGAATGTATAGTGTCTCTATAAATTTTCCATTTCAATATTCCATACATTTTAAAACCTTAATTTCCTTTTGGTTGGTGCACAGTAACTATGATGTATAAGGATAGCAGCAGTGCCAGACTGTCAACTAGGCCACAACATGCTACAGTTGAAGATGCTTCTTCACAACAATAATATCAACGTTAAATGGGGTCTACGACTAGCCCACATGAACATGCATGTGTACCAGGATTGAACAGCATTTTCCCCTATTGCTTCTCACTTTTCACACTTTTCTGGACCTGCATACCGTGACCACACTGATGAAACAGTTTAATAGTCGGCGCCGATGTTTCTATCTTTGATTGTTAGCTGGTTGCTCGCACAAAAGAAAATAATTAGTGACTGAAGAGAATTTAGTGACTGAAACTTGGAGCAGAGGGCATCAAAGTCAATGAAAATCTGAATCTTTCAAACTTACTTTGAGTCATCTGCACCCATACAATTTAGAATGCGGCGCAAACACAGCCATTTTCACTGACAATCGCTCGAGGCAGACAGTTGAAGGACATCTAAACAAAGCAGTTTTTTCAGTAGTCCACCCACTTGCCAGACAGGAATAACGGTCACTCACCTTAGACCTAAGCCGTTGTACAAGGTACCGCCACTAAATTCACCACACTTATTCTTGAGATGATGTTGGACACGATGCAAAACGTTTGATTTTTCCATGATCGCTTTAACTGGGACACAACAAAATATACATTTTTGGAGATTGCCCCAATGAGATCCGTTTTCTTTCTCCAATAAAAAGTATATATATATATATATATATATATATACACATACAAACAGTGCAGTAATAGTGTGTGTGTGTGTGTGTGTGTGTGTGTTTTAAGAGAGGGTAGAGGCAGCAAGTAGAGATGAATCATAGTGTATTCTCATGGAGACTCTGCCTCTTACAGTTTTTTTTCGATTGCTTTGACTCAATTTGCACAACAGAGTTTCAATGTGCAAAACTCTTAACACAGAATGCTATACTGCTCATTTTGGGTTCAAAATCTAATATAGCATGCAAAATATAAATACCAGTGTCAAATGAGAGAATATTATATGCAAAAGTTTATCATAGCACCAGAACATTGGATATGTTCATCGCTGAAGTTTAATTATTGGTGCATTTTCAAATACAATGGCCATTATCAAATAATGCTGTCAAACACAAAATAATTGTCATCAAAAAAGACTATGCAAGGGTCATTTCCTCATAAGTAATTCAAATGAAGTACAGCAAGCATCCCCTGTGATCCTTTGTGATAGACTGAGGTATATATATATATAGCTTGTGTTTTTATGTAAGACAAACAAAATATTAGATTACAGTAGATTAGTGTGAATGAAAGAAATGAAAGAAATCATACAGTAATGCAGTAAACTCAACTGAATTTTACAGTAAAAACAAAAACAACAGTAAAAGCAAAAATTACACTAAAAGCAAAAACAACAGTAAAAGCAAAAACAACATTGAAAGCAAAAATTACAGTAACAAAAAACAAAACAAATGCAATTCAGTGCTTAAGCAGCATTTTGCCTCTCTGCTGCATTTGGCCACAGAATCGGCCTCATCGGCCTGCTCCATGTTGTCAGAAACTGCCATTCAGGTTTCTAAGCAGCCTTTTATGTAGTGGTGATGAGATTATCAATTGTGTTGCAATGCTACTAACCTGGGCAAGGTTGCTGGAAGTAATGAGACATGGCTACAAACACCTGATGAACTGATTTAGTGACCTGCGTTTGTAGTAATAAGCATTTGAACATTGTTGTAATGTTAGGTGGCTGTACTCTGAGGATGGAGCAGATGATTTAGAGTTTTGCACTTTGTATGTCAGCATAGGATGTAGTGTCTTAGAGTATGAATTTTGAAAGTCAGTTTGGCACTTTGCATTTAGAATTTTGCACATTGAAAATCTCAAAGCAATCGAAAAAAAACTGTAAAAGCAGCAGCAGGAGCAGCCGTTGCAATCTATGAACCTTCCCGCACAGAATTAATAGGACACATGTTGTCAAGGCAGTCTTGTTTGCTTGGCCTTAAAGGGAGGAAAGTGAGCCTCTCTGAATTGCTGCTCAGGGTGCTCTGTCAAGGGGGCTCTTCTGCAAACAAATGATTTACTGATGGTCTCATTAGGTGGTGTTTTCTTCTTCTTTTTTTTTTTTTTTTTTAAACACGGCACCTGTTGTCTCTGCGACAAGGCAAATGGACGGATTGGAGGGAGGGAAGGGAGAGGTTGTGCATTGGCGAGTTCCCTGTTACGCTGGTGTACGACATCTGCAATTCAAATAAGAAACCAAATGGTTGTAAATAATTCAATAAGAAAACACTCAAAGATGCCCACTTTGAATATAAGTTCTCTGCCAAGCACTATAGTGTTTGTTTTGGAGGGATGTGGTTTCCTTTTGAAATAGTTAAACCCACTCCCTGAAAGAGAAAGAGAGGGGGAGAGAACAGTGAAGCATTTCAAATGTGTTGCCAAGCTATGGTTTTGGTCATTAGCATTTGCTAATGTATACAGATTGCAGGAAAACCATTATGGGAGTGTCTGGCATGGAGCCCAAGAGAGCTACCCTCCTCTCCTGTATATCCATCAACCCTCTTTGCTTTCCTCTCCTCTTGTCCTTATCCATTCTTTCCCCAGCTCTCTTTTTTCCCCCTTTTTTTCTCTGCCGGAGAGATCTTTTGAGGGAACACTTGCTTCCCTCTGTGAAGTCCTCTGGGGTGACATGACAGATTCCACCCCGACGTTTAGGGGGTGAATACAACTGAAAGTAGACAGAGACAAAAGGGTCAGCAATACAATGCGGTATAGGGGGAGTCCACTGGAGCTTGAGAGGGTTTCACTGAATTAATGGATTCCATTGCTGAAGCTGAAAGGGACAGAAATATCCCCACTGAAATGTTATTCTACATGGCAACATGTAGCATGTAACATTAGGACCATAACAGATCTGAAGGTGAATGTTTGACTGTACCTGTAAGGCTGTTTTTTTTTAATCACGGTAAACCATGGTTATATTACAGTTAGGAGCATATTAACCAGTTTTTGTTTTTAAAACATGGAAATACCATAGTTACAGCATGATAACCATAGTTACCATAGAATACCATAGTTAAATTGTAGTTAAACCATAACTATTATGGAAAAAAGGATATTTGATCTATAGACTGTTAAGGTACCCAGACATGGTCAAATTAATAGTAAATTTGTGTTGTTCCTATTATAGAATTGTGCCATTTAACCCATGTCTGCATAATTTGAGTGAATAGATATTAAATAGATATTAATATTGATTTGTTTCAGAATGAAGGGCTTGATCTATGTAAGTCAGAGGTTGGAGCTCTTTGCAGATTGAGGGTTTTAGTAATGAAAACATTTCCTGCAGGCAGAACTGCTCTGGAGGCATGAATAATCTCTAATTGGAGTTAAACCTCAGTGGGTGAAGCCAAAGAACTACAGTTTTTCTGGTTACGTTAGACTGAAGCCCAGTAAAGAGCTGGCTCATATTGTGAAGCCGAGCTCTTACTATAAACTACAAAAAATGCAAAAGGGAGTATATTACAGGGAGAATAAAATGAGTCCTAGAATTGACCCTTGTGGCACACCACATGTGATCAAGGACTGAAAGGAGACATAGCCATAAATGGACACAAGAAATTTTCAAGTATGACGAGACCCAAAATAGTCCCTGAAATACCCGCCCACTGCCTCAATAAGGATGACATGGGCTATAGTATCATGCAGCACCAAGGTCAAGCAGCAATAACAGAGCAAACCAATAATTATAATCAACTATAAATATGGCCTCAGTGTGTAGGAGTACAGCAATAAACAAACATTTCTATATGCTGGCAAGATAGAAATTATCAATAGGAATGAATGTTAAGGTAGGTGTGTATCAAACTGCATGTGGGGCATGGGTCAGCCCTGTGACACTACCATTTATAAAACTGAAGTATATGAATTATTCACAAGCCTACATGCTACTGGACCTATTCTTTTCACAGTAAAACGTTTATTTGAGAACCAGCGCACACCTTCTCGTTTCCTTGGTTTGTGATGTAGAATACACAACCGTCATCATTTTATTTTCCTTCTATCCTGGGTCATACTTACAAAGTGCCAGATCAGTTGTTACTCAAGAGCAGTTATTCTTCATAGCACTGCCATCTAACTAATTAATCCAACTTAATCCAATGGCATTTACCTCGTATTTAAAGCTGCACTAGGCAACTTTGCATGCTGGCGACTCCGAATGGCAGCAAGAAGCAACTGTTTGAATTTTGAAGACTTAAGAACCCAGAAATCATGTAAGGTGATGGTGGAGGGGTTCAGCCATTGTTGGTGAGTCCAGCTTTCTCTAGACGTAGCGCTCACTTGCTGTTTAAGAGACACTGAATTTTGCTCTTAAATTTTGATTTGTCACTTTCTTTGTGGATGAATTTCTGGTGTCGCTAGTATATCATCAATCCACAGTTTCTCAGTTAGTTAGGGGACGCTCTTCTTGGTTGCAGCCCCTCTGTGATTTAGGCTAATAAGAGGTAGGGCAGCTTTAAAAGCAACAGCTGCATAAAACCCATCACATATGTTCCAATCATTTTACTGTCTAGTTTGGTCCCTGGGGACACAGCACTGTAGTTTGGCGTTCCTTTAATTACAAATCTTTGCTTAGAGGCTTGAGGCGCCGAGGGGGAAGAGGTGATTGTGGCAAGGTGCCACATAACCGGGGTCCGTGACAGGCAGAGACATAGGCAGGGGGAGAGTTAAATGGCCAGCAGGGCCGTTTTATTGTCCACACAATCCACAACAATAATACCAACGGCCCGGGTTGACAGCAGCTGATCGTCGGCGCCGTCTCCCTCCACCGGCACCCTCCCTCGGTCCCGGTGGGCCAGCCGCGGAGCCCCGGCTCCGTGGGGCGCCGCGGCAGGAGACGGCCCGCTCCCGCTCCGTCCTCTCCCGCTGGTGCTGGCCCCGTCTCTCCGCTCCGACCCAGCCGACCGGATCCACCGTCCCTGTCGGCTCCCTGGTCGCACCACCAGTCTCTCACCCTGGCGCGCACACACTCACACATTCACTCACACGTTAAAAAGGCCCCAGCTGCAATCAGTCCCAACTGGCTGCAGCTGGTACCGGATCCAGGAAATAAGCAGTCCACTAACTCACCTCTCTCCTGGATCCAATTAAGCCTCCCCCCACCCTCCCTCCAGTCCGCCACAGTGATGAAGGAGGAGATGCACATAGCATTCTCAATCGGCAGCCTTGGCTAATAAGGAAGTCAACGTTGACACGAAGAGACTTTACATGACAACCAAAACATGAGAAGAAGCGTTACTTTTTTCTCATGATTTGGGACGTTTTGAAGCTAGGTGAGACAAACTGATTAACTAGAAACAAACAAAAAGAAATACAGAACTGTTTTTCTGTCTCTGTGCTTTATATTTTTGTATGACAACGCAATAACTGTTCTCAGATATACTTCGCTTCAATATAGCCAGGTTATTTTATAACAATTTACCAACCTGTGTTCTTGAACTTGGCTTGAATTTGTTGTCTCCCATCACTGCCACACCTGTGCCCCACATAACCAGGAAGTCATGTAAGGTGTGGCAAGGTCTCCTGCATTTCATACATTCACATTGTATGTGCCACACAATATTTAAAAAAATGCAATTTTGTATTTTCCATTCTATACTATTCAAATCAAACATGACATGACAGCGTCCAAGTTGAAACACTCGCTGGGTGTTTCGGGAAATCTCAACCTTGGTCACTACATAGCCTTTTCCGAAAACCACAGTGGGAGAAGTTATTTCATAATGCTTTTGCGACAGTCCTTGCCTCCTGGGGCCTGTTCCAAGAAGCAGGTTCAGCAAACTCTGAGTCTAACCCTGCACTGTTGATTCATTCTGAGATGGCCAAGTCTGAGTTTTCGGTTCCAGAACAGCTGATTTGAGTTAGTTAAATCAATTTTGAGTATGTTCACCTTCAGTTAAGCGCGTGCGCGACGACAATAAAAAGCCATCATCAATGGAGGTCCGATACTACGATTCACCATGGCAACCAGCAAGCAGAAGGGTCGTAAAGGAGAGGGAATTGGCGTGGGAGAGAATCGCTGCCCGAGTCAATGCGTACGTTTTAATGCAGTAGTGTATTCATTTAACATTTAACCACACTTTCTTATAATATTACCTACATGTGAGAAAGTGGTGGAATGGTATTGGAAAAACATTTTTTCATTTAGGTGCAATCCCACGGGCGCAAAGCGCTCTTGGCAGCAGCTGAAAATGAAATCTAAAAACATTAAAATCATTTAGCAGAGGCTTTTATCCAAAGCGACTTACAAAGGTGATAGTTAACACTATGTGGGGATCGAACCCACAGTACTGAGACTGAGAGTCTAATGCTCTACTAACTGAGCTGTCTGGGCCAGACATACTTCAAATGGTGTACTTGGGGCGGCAAATTAGAAAGGCAGATCTAGAAATTGAATTACTCGAACATAAGTTAGAGGTGGGTGCATGATCACAGGTGAAATGTGTTGTTGGAACAATATAAAAATACTAACTGTTGCTTTTGTATTTGTAGGAAATAAAGAAGACCAAATGAAAGGTGTCTTTATTTGACTGCTCGGGGTGGTGGTAGCTTAATCCGTGAACTGTAAACGGCATATTATATCTCGGACAGCTCTTCCATCCTGGACATAGAACATCTAATCGGGGTCTCAAAATCCTCTCCCGACGTAAGGCTTGGCGAATAACTTCGGCTTGGACAGCTATCGCTTCAGCGAGGAAAGGACACGCCATGTTTGACAGCTGCTTCAGGTTCAGCAGAGGGGAGGAGACAGGGAGAAAGTCAGGGTTTGTTCAAGAAAACCTGCCAGCGAGCAGGTTAGGTTCACAGAGTCAGTTACCATGGTAGCTGAATCCGAGTTTGAGTTACCTCTCTTTCTGGAACGGAAAACCCAGAGTTTCCCTCATCTCAGGGTTAACTAACTCAGAGTTTTCACTAAACCCGCTTCTTGGAACAGGCCCCTGGTCAGGTCTAGGGACAGCTACAGCTTATTTGGTAAAGTGGTCCATGATGACTAGAAAATTCTTAGTCCCTCATCTATCTGGTTCCAATGACATGTAATCCATACAAACAAACAAACAAACCCTACCGGCCTGCTGGTCTGGATGTTGACAAGTGGAGCACTTTGTTAATCTGTCGAATGCATCGCTCACTGGTTTGGACTTCATCATTGACACCACTGGCATACATTTTACGGCATGAAATTCAATGACTTTTCCTGATTTAAGGTCATGAACTTCATGGTCATGAACACAATGATGTGTCATTTTGACCTGGAGAGGTAATTGCACACACCTTATACACACCTTGACTGCCTCATGTTGATGAAGTCTGTACACCATTTAGGTATAAAGACACTATTGGGGGCAAATTTGACCCAGTAGTTCTGAATTGACGCTGCAGCAGAGTGTATAAATAGAATGCAGATAAAATGTTTGACTGTATAAGAGTTTGCATTCACACACATACACTCACAAACCTCCCATAGAAGAACTACATTTTCTTTTCCCATCCAAGCATGTGCATGAAAACCCAAACTAAACTTTTCAAAATCAATACCTGTTGGGGGTGTGTGTGTGTGTGTGTGTGTGTGTGTGTGTGTGTGTGTGTGTGTGTGTGTGTGTGTGTGTGTGTGTGTGTGTGTGTGTGTGTGTGTGTGTGTGTGTGTGTGTGTGTGTGTGTGTGTGTGTGTGTGTGTGTGTGTGTGTGTGTGTGTGTGTGTGTGTGTGTGTGTTCCTGGAAAGCTGTTTTCTATGTGCAGCACAATCAACAACATCTCTCTGATACACTCATGACTCCTGGGCCTACAAGATTTGCTGCCACTCGAATCCATGACATAAAATCACCCCAACCAATAGAGAAAATTCAAATGGACATGATCAACCAATGGAGGGGAGGTGCATGGTTCAACTGAAATGGAAGCCACTGGATCAGACGGACTTGCATGCATACATTGGACTGATAATATTAGCTGGAGTGTACAAGTCAAAAGGAGAGGCAGCTGCCAGTCTATGGAATGAATGGATGAGAGTGGAAGACCAGTCTTGTGGGCAACTATGTCTCTGGAATCATTCCACAAAATATCTCAAGTGATTCACTTCAATGACCGTGATACCAGACTTGAAGATACAGATGTGAAAGAGACAAACTTGCTGCAATGTGTGGAATAAATGGCTGCAAATTCTACCTCTCCTGTACAATCCTGGTCCTCATGTTACAGTGGATGAACGCCTTGTTCCTTTCAGAGGGCGCTGTCCCTTCCGCCAGTACATGCCCCAAAAGCCTAGCTAGTCTATACTGGAAAGTCATGTGGAGGAGCACCTGAAAAGAATCAGGGGATGCGGGTGGTGCTGGATATGAGTGATGGGCTGCAAGGTCATAATGCCGCATGTGATGTTATGACCTTGCAGCCCATCTTCTTCATGCCCTACCGACTTGGAATTGAACTACAGAAGAGAAAACTGCCCATGCTGGGAGAGTCAGAAGAAACAAGCCACAATTTCCCAGGGAGCTTCTCAAGTCAAGTAGAGTTTGTCATTTCAGCCATTCAGACATGACATAAAATACAACCAACATAATAAATAAAATATATAGTAAAAAAAACTATGTGCTGAGTAGTGGTGTCAGTATAAAGTGTAAAGTGACCTGTGCTGGGTGTGTGTGTGCATGTGTGTGTCAAGTAAGGCATGTATGTGTTTTGGGTAGCAGCGAGGTGTTGAGCAGTCTGACAGCCTCGGGGAAGAAGCTGTTGCGCATCCTGGTGGTGCTGGCCTTAATGCTGCGGTACCTCCTGCCAGACAGCAGGGGGTCAAAGAGTCTGTGAGGGGGTGGGAAGCTCCACTTCTTCCCTGTACACTGTTTCATCATTGTTGCTGATGAGGCCCACCACTGTTGTATTATCAGCGAACTTAATGATATGGTTTGTACTGGATTTGGCGGAGCAGTCGTGGGTTAGCGGCGGGCTGAGCACACAACCCTGGGTCCCTGTCTGTGGTAGTAGGGAAAGTTTCTCTACCAGCTTCTGTGGGATTGTGTGTTGAAGGCTGAAGTGAAGTCGATCAGCAGAATTAGCGTAGGTGTTATTTATGTCCAGATGGGACAGGACTGAGTGAAGGGCGGAGGATATGGCGTCGTCTGTGGACCGCTTGGGGCGATATGCGAACTGAACGGGTCCAGCGAGGTGGGAAGGCTGGCTTTGATGTGGCCTATGACTAACCGTTCGAAGCACTTCATCATGACAGGGGTCAGTGCCACGGGACGGTAGTCACTGAGGCAGGACACAGTTGACTTCTTTGGCACTGGGATGATGGTGGTAGCCTTGAAGCATGCAAGGACAATAGCCTGACTCACAGAGATGTTGAAGATGATTCAAGATTCAAGTTTATTTGTCACATACACACGGGGTGTGCAGTGAAATGAAAAGTGGCAATGCTCAGCAGGAATGTGCAAAGGGCAACAGTACACAGTATTTACAAAAAAAAAAAACAATATTTACAGTAAGAGCACTATAATCTCTCTCTATATATCTTTTTGCAGCGTGACTGCAGAGGCGCTTGCCTGACTGCAGCAGCTGAAACAGTCTGTTGTTGGGGTGGTGATGATCCTTCATGATCCTACAGGCTCTGGTTCTGCACCTCCTGGTGTATAAGTCCTGCAGGGTGGGGAGTGTAGTTCCAATAGTGCGTTCAGCCGAACGCACTACTCTCTGCAGAGCCCTCCTATCCTGAGCGGAGCTATTGCCAAACCAGGCAGTGATGCTTCCTGTCAGGATGCTCTCTACAGCTCCAGAGTAGAAGGACTGAAGGATCCTCCGAGAGACTCTGAATTTCCTCAGCTGCCTGAGGTGGTAAAGGCACTGCCTTGCCTTTCTCACCAGAGTATCTGTGTGTGTTGTCCATGTCAGATCTTCGGTGATGTGGACTCCCAGGTATTTTTACCTGCTCACCCTCTCCACAGTAGTCCCATTAATCCCCAATGGTGAGTACGTCCTCTGTTGTTGCGTCCTCCTAAAGTCCACAATCAGCTCCTTAGTTTTGGTGACATTCAAGAGGAGGCTGTTGTCCTGGCACCAGAGTGACAGGTCAGCGACTTCCTCCAGGTAGGCCTTCTCGTCGTTGTCAGAGATCAGGCCCACCACCACTGTGTCATCCGCAAACTTGATGATGGAGTTGGAGCTGAACCTGGCCACACAGTCATGTGTGTACAGGGAGTACAGTAGGGGGCTGAGGACGCAACCCTTGGGGGGATCCTGTGTTCAGGGTGAGGGGGTTGGAGGTGTGTCTGCCCACCCTGACCACCTAGGGCCTGGCGGTCAGGAAGTCCAGGATCCAAGCACACAGGGGGGTGTTAAGTCCCAGCTCAATCAACTTGCCGGCCAGTCTGGTGGGGACTATGGTGTTGAAAGCTGAACTATAATCAATGAAAAGCAGTCTCACATAGCCCCCCTTCCGGCTGTCAAGATGAGAGAGTGTGGTGTGCAGTACCTGGGAGACAGCATCATCCGTGGATCTGTTTGGGCGATAAGCAAACTGCAGCGGGTCCATGGAGCAAGGGAGGAAGGCGCAGATGTAATCCTTTATCAGCCTCTCGAAGCATTTCATGACCACTGAGGTGAGGGCCACCGGTCGGTAGTCATTCAAGCATGCTGGAGAAGCATTCTTAGGCACAGGGACAATAGTGGATCTCTTGAAGCAGGTGGGGACCACGGACTCAGCCAGGGAGATGTTGAATATGGTGGTGAACACTGGAGCTAGCTGATTAGCACAGGTCTTCAGTACTCGCCCGGATATGCCATCGGGACCTACAGCTTTCCTGGTGTTCACCCTCGTCAGAGCCCTCCTCACACTGTGCTCAGTCACAGAGAGTGTGTGTTCATCCCTAGCGGTAGAACTCACTTTGGCTACGCTAACAGTGTTGTTGTTAGCCGGCGAGCTAGCGCTGTTGTTGCTAGTCTCAAACCTTGCATAAAATTAGTTAAGGTCGTCCACTAGGGATGCGTCGGCACTCACAATTGCGGGGGGTCTGCCCTGGTAGTCGGTTATAGTCCGTAGCCCCTGCCATAGGCGTCTGGTATCGCGCTGCTCCATCTGTGACTCCACTCTGTCTCTGTACCTCCTCTTGGCTTCCTTCACCGCCCTTCTCAGTCCATAGGACGCCGCCTTGTGCTCATCCATGTTGCCGAATACAAGACCGGAGTTATAGGCAGCAGTACGGGCGTTCAAAGCGCCGCGGATCGATCTATCAACCCACGCTTTTTGGTTAGGAAAGGATCTAACTTTTACCGTGGGGACGATGGTGTCGGCTAGCGTTGCTATGAAGCTCGTAACTACATCCGTAAACTCACTGACGTCCCTGGAACTGGATTGGAACATGTACCAGTCGACGTCAGACCACCGTTTTACGTCCGTCGTCACTACCGCTTCCCTTGCTATCCTTTGTTTATACTCCGGTAGCAGGAAAATGGCGGCATGGCCTGATTTGCCGAACGGAGGGAGAGAGACAGCCTTGTAGCCTGTCTTGAACGGTGTATAGCAGTGGTCCAACGTTCTTTCCCCTCTGGTAGCACACGTAATGTGCTGATGAAAGTTCGGCATGACTTTTTTAAGGTTCGCACTATTAAAGTCCCCAGCCACCACCATAGCCGCATCGGGATGCTTGTTCTGATGCCGACAGATGTCTGTCAGAACACCTGCTAGCTGGTCAGCACAGTCCCTGACCACACAGCCAGGTATGTTGTCAGGACCTGCTGCTTTGCGTGGATTGACTCTGGTTAGTGCCTCAAAGCGTGCATAGAAGTCATTCAGCCTATCGGGAAGGGAGGCGCCACTGTCATCGGCGCATGTCGTTATCTTACAGTCAGTTATGGCCTGGATGCCCTGCCACATGCGACGTGTGTCCCTGGTGTCACAGAAATGACCATGGATTTTCTGTGCATAGGCCTTTTTTGCCTCCCTGATAGCACGGGAGAGATCAGCTCTTACTGGTCTGAGGGCTGCTTCATCCCCTGATCTGAAGGCAACATCTCGAGTTTTCAGCAGCATATGGACATCTGCTGTCATCCATGGCTTCTGATTGGTGTCATGTGGTGATGTGTTTCATGACAGTGACGTCCTCAATGCACTTCACTATGTAGCTGGACACAGATTCGGCATACTCCTCAATGTTCGTATGCAGATCATAGGTGGCAGCCTCCCTGAACATATCCCAGTCTGTGCATTCAAAACAGTCATGTAATGCTGAGGTGGCTCCTGCCGGCCAAACCCTGATCTGCTTTTGTGCTGCCTTGTTGTGTTTGAGCACTGGTCTGTATGCTGGGAATAGCATAACGGATATGTGATCCGAGTGAGCCAAAGTGGGGGCGGGGGGCAGCTTTGTATGCGTCACAGATGTTAATGTACACCAAATCCAACATATTCTCCCCTCTGGTTGCAAAGTTCACATGTTGGTAGAATTTAGGTAGCACAGTTTTTAGGTTTGCATGGTTGAAGTCTCCAGCAACAACAAATCCATCAGGATGTGCAGCCTGTTGCTCGCTGATGGCACCATAGAGCTCCCACAGTGCCTCCTTAGCATTAATGCTGGGAGGGATATACACAGCCACCACAACAATAGCAGTGAATTCCCTTGGCAGATAGTATGGCCGACATTTCACCATTTAAAAACTCTACCAGCAGTGAACAATGGGTTGCAACTACCGTGACATTAGCACACCAGGCTCTGTTGGTGTAGACGCACAACCCCCCGCCACAGGTCTTCTGACAATGCAGAGATGAGCAGGCGGATGGGGGGAGCAGGTAACTGGTTTGCTGGTGGCTTGATAGCCCGCGCCAAGAGGCGGCTGTGGCTCAGGAGGTAGAGCGGGTTGTCCTCTAATCGGAAGATCAGAGGTTCGATCCCCGGCTCCTCCAGTCCACATATCGAAGTGTCCTTGGGCAAGAAACTGAACCCCAAATTGCTCCCGATGGTCAGGCCAGCACCTTGCATGGTAGCTCTCTGCCATCGGTGTGTGAGTGGGTGTGTGAATGGGTGAATGAGAGGTGTATATATTGTAAAGCGCTCGTGCGTGTCCATCTCACCTAGGGTGACTTTAATTAGGATAGCGCATATTGCATGTCAGCCCATGCCTCAGGGCTGAAGGGATAACTGTGTGTGTGAAAGATCATACTTTTCCTGATACCCCGGCAGTCTTATGAATTATTGCTCATATAAATAAAGCCGTTATTTGTCGTACAAAGCCGTTATTGGTCGTACTTGTCTACGACCTCTGTCGCCGGGCCTGCTGGCTTATCAAGGGTGGTGGCAGCAGAAAAACCCTGTCCACCCGTTCTTGTTACAAGACATTTAGGATAATTAGTACAAAGCATATGAGAGCCCAAACACAACCATTTGCTTGAAAGTAGCAAAGTAGATTCCCCAGTGGCAGTGGATTTCAGGAATACATTTTTCTCAATAACTGCAAGAACTGTACGTCACTCACAAGAGTTGTCGACATCACCACAATCACTGCATGAAGAGCCCTGTTTCCGACTCCGAACAGAACCGCGAAGCTCCACAGCACTTAATCTCTTCGGTAATGATCAACTGTTAACGACCCGCGAATATAAAATCATGTGGCTCCGAAAACAGGTGGAAATGAACCCCCATTTGGGCACGGGAGTCGTTTTCACCCGTGGAAAATCGGCCATCAATCTCGATGGGGGGCAGGTTACTCACCTTGTTAGAACAAAGGGAATTTTGACACCACACCAACGTGGGTCGTGCAGTATGGCTAATTTCATTGGAAGACCAACTAAAACTGATGACATTAAATGGGATTTTACTGGCCATTCATATGTCCTAGGACAAGTTTCATTGGTTCTGTGCCTAGCTTAACTCCTCCCAATAGCTTCAAGTGATCATAAACATGCTTTATGCTCATAGGCTAGGTTATAGATTACTTTTATCATAATGTAGCCTATTCATTCTGAAATAGCAGTTAAAAATCAGACGATTAGTTGTTTATTACATTAACTCTTGTCAGCACATAATTAGCGTACCCCCAACCCCAAAAAAGCAGTAGGCAATATTTTGTCTATAAAAGTGATTTATTGCATTTACAATGTTGTTGTCATTCAGGCTGGGACCATATATATGTCCACCACACAGTCTCATAATATGTCTTGCATGCTGCTGAAAGTACAATGTACACAGACACTTTAATAGCCGCGAATGCAGAGAGGATGCAATCGTTTAAATTATTGTTATGGTCCTTGGTCCTTCAGCAGTGATGTTGTAACCGCCTCGTTATGTGGAAAAATGATGCTGTTGAAACAGAAACCGATTTTTCAGTGGTCTTCCTACATTCCGTGGAGCAGTGTTGGTTATTTCCTAATTAGGCTGTACACTTCTAGAATATGCAGCCTAGCGATCTAGCTCCATTATACAATAGTAACCTAATATTAGGTTTTCTCATTGGATGTGAATTAAGTTAACATGGCTACGGTACACCCGATGCGTGCTGTACAGCCACTAGGCCCACGGTGTTCCAAACACCAATAATTAATGCCTCAGAAAAGATTGATCACCTAGTAATTTCAAGGTGTGTAACTTCATTGAAAATACACAATCCTAAACTTCATCATCCAAATCTTTGTTGGCCTGCTGACAGTGATTATTTTTTTCTGAAGCCAAATATTGGTGTCCGGCATGGTCAGTGTCCGTGAGCCCAGCAGTAAGGACTAGCTGGCTAACAGTTCACAACAAGCAACCGTGGCAACAAGCATTCATACCCTTCTTGTGGATCATATCGTTGGATGTTGTTCTCATTGTTGTGCAGCCAGCCTCCGTACCGCTTCCTGTAACACATTATAAATTAAATTATCAGTAAGTTACATATTAGTTAATGAGAAAACCTCCCACTGAGGCTATGGTCTAACTGGGTTAGCAAAAGTTTAAAACTCACCGCAATGTTTGGACAGCGTGCCTGTCTAGTTGATGGCGCCAGCCTCTTGGAGGGGGGAAGAGATTATATCCGTGTCATTGCGGCGCTTGTTACTCTCAGTTGCATGCATTAATTTATCCATTGCATCAAGTCGTCCATTGATTTTCCTTACTTGGTCACACAGGTCACTCAAAGTCCGTCCAACTCTTCCAATGGCAGCCATGACTAAATTCGCATATGCCCCGAATCGGAGTGGCATCAGCTGACCGAACCCATGTCGGGGTGGTGAAAAGACTTTGAATAAAACGGCATCTTTTGGGAATCAAACGGCCTCTGTGTGGACTCTTAAATGTCTTTAGAACCATGGCTTACCAGGAAGAAGTGTTCCCATTGGCTGGTTGTTTTTGTATTACGTCACGTCCGGCCATCGATAGTGTCCTTGAATAAATGTTTGTAACGTTGCCGTGGAATCTCGTGAAATATGTAGAATTACATACAGTTGAACTAATGAGTTTTCTCAAGTCTGGAACAGAGATCTCCCTCCACTAAAATATTATTTAAAAAAACGAATAGGCCTATGTGTGTCCATCTCAGCATGTGAATATACTGTATAGCCTTATGTAGTCTAGCCTATGCGCTCCCCTCGCCTATTCCCCATTCATCAGGTAGAATGTAACAGCAATCTCGCGGCTGCGTAGCCTAACCTACCAATTTTTTTTTTTCTCACCGTGACATAACTTCACCTTGGACACCTCACCTGGCTGGTAGAAAATGTAAAAGATGTGGTCAATGTTGTCACATGGACACGCACACGAGTAAATTCACTGTCACTATCGCTGCTTCAAACTAATTGCAATAGGCTTTTGAATAATATAATTATCTGAGATTTGAAACAAAATCAGGCAATAGTTTGGCATACTAGACTGCAAGGCTCATATAGCCTGTTATGCAGCAGAGGCTGCATGTTCAAAGTTTTTCTGACCACCAAATAGGCTATCTTATCAATTCTGCCAGAGAGAAAAAAAGTTCAGTTTTCGTCAGGACATTCCAAGTCAAGTCATTCCAGCCACATCCTCAATAACCTCAAATTCAACGTTGTCATCTAAAGGAACATTTTCTTCAGGTTGAACATTAAGAATAGGAGGGGGGGGGGGGGCAATTTTGGAGACGATTTCAGGAACAATTTCCAGTTTGAACAGCTTATTGTGCATCTTTTATAGCCATTAAAGGTGGAGTCAACATAATGCTCTGTAAGTTACAGCATTGATATACAGATTTAAATGTTTCCCCAAAACATTTCAGTGCAAAGCTCTACAAAGTCACACAGCTGACAGTGGAATGCAGTTTTACTTTCTTTCCCAATATCTTTTCAATGGTAATGTTTAAGTAAGTGCCCTGTTTTGCGCAGCACTTACAGACCCACTGCATTGCAAGTTGTCAATGCTTGTCTGATCAATAGCCAATTTGACCATACCAAGTTTTATTTTGGCAAGTTAAAATTATTACTTGGGACTAGTACTCTGGCAATGTGTTATGTGGGTCTTTATTCTTTTAAACATATGTTCTACCAGCAGCTAAGCTTGACATTAAAAACAAGACCAGTCAAAAGGTCTATTAATAAATGTTCATGAAATTTCCCAAAACTTTGTGAATATTTATCATTTTCCACAACTTTTCCAGGTCTGGAAAACACATTTTCAAATTCCATGACTCCAGCTTTTCCACAACTTATTGTGTACCGCTTCTGTGCAAATGTAGTGAGCTCATAATACCAACTAATCACAGAAAACATGAAAGAAAATATCAAGTCATGAACATACTGAAACAAATCATTATCAAAATGTTTCTGAATGTGTTTATGCAAAAACAAATCTAGACTTTAATTGCAGGCTCTTAAGCCTCTACTATTTATTTACATCTGGACCTGCACTTCTGGGCTGATTTGCACACAGAAAACACTCCAGTCGATTTGAAGAAGCACAATAATAACCAGTACATTAATTATGTCGTACAAATATTGTAACAGCTGTGTAACAACTCACCTGGTGTCTGAGGAAGCAACAAATTGGACATTCAGCGTTCTGAAGCTTATTGATGCCGGATGAAGTGCTCTGGTCACCGTGAGTTTGAGCCTGATTGGGGGGGAGTTAGGATGAATACCAAACTTTAGATTTACAATATAGGATATGGCTTGGAACACCGACATTACAGATGTTCTAACTGAAGACATGATACAACAGACATTTCAAACGTTGATGTGATCTGTGGCTATTACTGCTGATAAATAGGTTCTAGAATCTGCCATGACTAAATTCACATTTCTTGGACTTTTGGCATTTCCAAAAGTTTGCTCGGTGCTTAACATCTTGTCAACACCACAAGAGGTAGGTTAGTTACATCTTTGCTTACTTCAATTTTAGCTATAAATGAAAGTAAACCCTAAACATAAAGAGAAAAGAAAACTCTTAATCAACCCATAGGTAACAGACCTGCCAACCTTGAAGACAGTTTTGGAAAACCATCTTGTGCATGGCCAATTTATTTTTTCAGCTCATCTACATGCGTTATTTTCTTATGTCAAAATAATTAATTTGAATCTCAATTTACAGTACCGCTCACAAGTTTGGGGTCACTTATAAATTTCCTTATTTTTGAAAGGAAAGCACAATTCTTTTCAATTAAAATAGCATTAAATTGATCAGAAATACAGTCTAGACATTGTTAATGTGGTAAATGACTATTATAGCTGGAAACGGCTGATTTTTTATGGAATATCTAGATAGGCATACAGAGGCCCATTTTCAGCAACCATCACTCCTGTGTTCCAATTTAGTTTGGAACAGTTTGGTGCTGATTAAAGAAAGCTATAACTGAGACTGGCCAATAAAGAAAGATTAAGATGGGCAAAGAACTATTTAGGGAAGAAGCAGTCAGCTGGTATTCTGTCTATAATGGAGTGGCCAGCGCAGTCACCAGATCTCAACCCTATTGAGCTGTTGTAGGAGCAGCTTGACTGTATGGTACGTAAGAAGTGCCCATCAAGCCAATCCAACTTGTGGGAGGTGCTTCAGGAAGCATTGGGTGAAATTTCTTCAGATTACCTCAACAAATTGACAGCTAGAATGCCAAAGGTTTGCAAGGCTGTAATTGCTGCAAATGGAGGATTCTTTGACGAAAGCAAAGTTTGAAGGACAAAATTATTATTTCTAACTGTAGCGGAGGGGTAATGCCACCGCCTTGTAGGGGTAAATATAGTGTCCTTACCCTAGACGATTGGATAGTGAAGGATCAATGTACCCCCCCAATATGATTAGTCTCTGTACCCATGACTATAGGTATGTTTGTGCCTATCTTGCCGAATGAAAAAAAACAAAATCTTCTCAAATTATTTACCTTTAGAAGGATCAATATTTTCTTAAAATAGTCACTATTCCCTTTGAAACATACAAAATATAGATGAAATCATGTATTTCCACCTCAATTGGGTTTTGCAGAATGAATTGAACAGTACAGTATATTCAACAACTCTTCTCTAATAAACAGTCCTTAGGTGTATTCGTGTTTCAAGAGAAAGGAAAACAGTCTTTGAAACACCTTCAAGTTTCCTTTTCTTAGTCCACTCAATAAATGTCCATAAATCAACAATCATACTCTTTTCAGTTGAACCATCAATGATGATGTTAACCACTCATTTCAATAAGTGAAAATAAACAATATTACCTCGGTCTCTTGTTTACTGGAAATAAATTGGAACCAAATACCAGTCTGGCAAGGCGAGATGAGCAGAGTAGAGAAGATCCTACCACTGTCACCCCTTGGCGCGTGTGTGTGGCGGGTGTCAATATGTTCCCTGCAGCATTCAATTAGCCTGTGGATACCGCCGATCTTCAAGGCCAGGCAATGTCCAAGCCGAATAGCCTCCTCTAATCCACACAAAAATACAGTCCAATCCGCTCGATCAATGCAAAAACAGTCTTTCATCCATACGTGTCTAATCGCCGTCACCGCCGCGATTCATGTCACTACCGCGCGTAACCTTATTCTCGTTCACGACCGCACCGTAATGGCGGCGTACAACTACAACTGAAACTAAACTGAAGTCAACTGCAACCAGAGAAACGCACACCCATTAATTACTTCACTCTTCACTAGCACAACAGAATTTGTCTCCTTTCGGAGCTCAGGGCACTGACGAAGCCTTGTTGTTCTCAGTCCATGACCATTACTTGAAACAAATCTGCCATTTCACTCACAGGGAGTCATCCACAGTGATCGCGAAGCAACTTGAACAAACTGTCCGTCTCGTCATCTGTCTCGTTTTTTAGAGTTACAGATGGAATTAATGTGAATAACCAACCGGGGATATAGTTACGTTTTTTTTTCACAGTTAACACGTTCTCTCTCCTCATTCTACTTTTTAGACACACCCAAACACACTGAAACCGGGCTCTGATAGGTTGACATGGACAGACGATTCAAATCTTAAGATAATATACCTGTCCACAATAGTTATATATATCTATATAGAATTACAATTCTTGTATCCTCTACATAACCTTGTCAATGTCTTGACTATATTTTCTATTAATTTTGCAAGTCTAAGATTGTTTACAGTTTTGGGATGAGTGAGATGAGTACATAATAAGTTAGCATTGATTTTTAGTGAAGTGCTCCTTTTAATTTGAAGCCCTGCACTTGTTTTTATCAGCCGATGGTGCAGTCTCTGTGTTATCAGATTCAGATATGATCTGCTCCTCATTTCTATTATGACCACAGCTGGTTGGCTACAAGAATAGGCATTGCTGAGATTTAGTTTAGGGTTGTAGCCTACTATTTCCACACTCAAATTGTGTAACAATGTTTGAGAGGAGGACTGAATGTAAGTGGGGAGTGAAGAAATTGGAGGCAAGCCAAAAGTGCCACAGCCATTAAGTCTGTGAAAAGTGCTACCTAGCTGGTAAAATGATTTTTTTCAGTTAGGTAAAAAAAGGCATCTTTAGGCTTATTTTTGTGGGCTCAACTTGTAGCATACTTTGATGTCAAAATCGGTAGCTAGTTTGTTTGCAAAATGCATAAAGTTAGCTACAAGTTGGCAGGTCTTCAGTCATATAGCTAACGCACGCTAGCTAGCTAGCAAGCCCAACGGACTGTTACCATTCCTGTTACCACTGTCAACATGGATGGCATTACAAGGTTTTACATTCATTACTGTGGGCCTTCTTGATGATGGAGCTGATGTTCTGCTCCCACTTGAGGTCCTGAGTTATGGTGGTGCCCAGGAATCTGAATGACTCCAGAGTGCTGACAGGGGAGCCACACAGAGGGAGGGGGCCGGGCTCCTCCTGAAGTCCTCCCTGCGGTAGGCAGACTCGTCCCCATCAGAAATTAATCCAATGAGGGTTGTATCGTCTGCAAACTTCAGGAGCTTGACGGACTGGTGACTGGAGGTGCAGCTGTTAGAGGGAGAAGAGCAGGGGGGAAAGCACGCAGCCCTGTAGGGCACCAGTGCTGGTGGTCCGGGAGTCTGAAACTTGCTTTCCCAGCTTTACCTGCTGCCTCCTGTCTGTCAGGAAATCAGTGATACACCCGCAGGTGGAGTCAGGCACATGCAGCTGGGAGATATTTTTGCTATATGATTGCTGAGTGACACATGAAGAAAATATTCACCAAATCAGTGTAGCTAACCAAGTAGCACTGCCTTCTCTGCTCCCACCTGCATTTGAGGCATGTTTCTGAAAACAACGTGAAACAAAGTGATGCCAAAAGGAGCATGGGCATGTCCAAACATTGAAAGCATAGGCTCCTTTTCCAATTACTCATCTTTGTAAGTTTATTAAACTCGGTTACACTGAATATGTCAAATTTTACAGTGGGTCTTTGTAAACGTGACAATGGATAACTCAAGTTCAGTTCAAGCCAGGAGAGACTAGATTTGTAAGTTTGAATACAAGCTTAATGGATAATAAATCAAATGAACATTAGCGGTGACTCCAGTTGGAGTCAATGTTCATGGGTTAAAGAGAACCCTGTGAATCTTGGAAGAGCAGGGAAACTCCCCTGTGTAGACTGCTCTTCCATAGGCAGAATGGATCCACTGACGACCTACTGGAGCCTGGTACTGGTGGTGGTGGGGCGGTGGTGGGGTGCAGCGGCGGCGCAACCTGAAATGACCGAGACACGGATGGGGCAGGTATCCGTGTATAGCAGTGGTCTTCAACCCTGGTCCTCGGGACCCACAGCCCTGCTGGTTTTCATTCCAGCCGTCTCATCAGGGGCTGATTAACATGGCTGATTCACCTGGCACACCAGGTGAATCTAATTAACTACCTGGTAGGAAGGAAAACCAGCAGGGCTGTGGGTCCCAAGGACCAGGGTTGAAGACCACTGGTGTATAGGGATGTGGCAGTTTGTGATTGGTTCCCTTAGAGGGAGGAAGGAGATCCTTGCTTAATGGGCTGATTGAATAACAAGCAAGGCCGATTGCTGTCATACCTGGAGTAACAATAAAGTAGATATGAGCAAGGTAGTCTTCCTGGTTGAACTTAAGCTAAGCTTCATTTCAACAAGCAGCAGAACTTCCCTTTGGAGACACATTCTACATGACTGCATTGCTTAAATACAGTAATACTTATGGATAGTAGCATTACCATTGTTCATTATACAGTATGCTAAAAACTACTGTAGTTAGTTCTACAGTACTTTTACCGTGGTATGAAACACAACACCGAACACAACACACACATGCAGGGAGGGGTGTCCAAAATGAATTTGTCCTCTGCATTTTCCCATCCTTGCTGTCCTTCCTCCAGGGGCAGCCAGAAGCAGTGGGCAGCCCTTTTTTCCTTCGGCAACCGGGGACCAATTCCAGATGTAGATCCTCGTCGTGGTCAGGGACAGCATGTTTTTAGATGGGGTTCTTTTTTATAGGAGGAGACCCATGTGAGCATGGGGAGAACATGCAAACTCCACACAGAAAGGCCCCAATCGGGAAATACCCAACGTGACTGCCGACAAGCCTGGGGAGAACATGCAGATTCCCCCCAGTGTCAACAGCGCCCCAGGCAGGAATCAAACCCAGGACCTTCTTGCTGTGAGGCAACAGTGCAAGCACTGTGCCTCCGTGCCGCACAAACCTTTAACAGTATAACTTTTTATTCACAAACTTCACTATGAGCATTCTGAGAGCATTATTTATCGTCACATAAAGCTCTAAAGCTACTTTCAGACCTGGTCACAGCAGAGAAAGTCACTTTCCCTGAGAGCAGCAGTGAAGACTATAAGTGTCTTCACTGCTGGAGGAGGAGCCACCTACTAATGCTTCACGGCTTATCTCAGGCTACCGCAACAAAAGCGTGAAGAAGAACTCAATTCCTGCATCAAGATGGCATCTGAAAGAGGTGAGGCGGATGTCTTCATGTAAAGGACTTCCCAAGGCTTCATCAGGTGGCCATGAAAGTCTTGGCTGTTCCTACAACCAGTGCACTTGTTTAGACGGTGTTTAGTCATGGGGGCCTTATTATTCACCCTCATCGCGCCAGACTTTTTACCAGTTTTTGCTTCACTTAGGCTATTCCACTCAAATTTAGAAAATCATATTTGAAGTGAAACATAATATTTTGTGCACTACTTTAAGATAGCACATTTAGCTGGTAGCATTAATGACACCTATAGTCTTCATTAGATCTTGAAACCATAAGGGAATCTTGTGGTGTAAATCCTTTTGTTTGTACTTTGTACCATACTGGGTATTGTTTGCCCTGGCCCCAGTATAAGTTTTAATTTATGTAGTTTGTTGGCCTGTACTGAGCCTGTACTGAGCCACTTGAAACTTGAAAACATGTTAATTTTGCTTTTAGCATGCATTTCTGGTTCCTACATCTATACCCTAATTTATTGCTATGTAAGAAACCACTAGCTGGCTGTGTAATTTCTAGAAATAGCCATATTTTCATTTAGGCTGAACCATTATTGAAACTTGAGACTTGGACTAGAGCTCGAAGAGTTCAGACTTGACTCAGACTTGCATTTAATGACTTATGAACATCTCTGTAAAGGGACAATCATCTTAATCACTCTAGCTCTGTGTTTTAGACTTCATATTGGCTGGTACTGTTGAATAAAAATGGTTAACTAAAGATTCAGAGTCAAGTCAAGTCGTGATTTACTTAAGTATATTTAATAACAAAAAGCTGAGCTCAGGAGAGAGGTACACACAAGGTAGGGTATGCCACACAAGGTAGGGTATGTAGATCTCTGCCAGGGAAACATCTGAACAGAGATTATAAGGGAAGGAGGACAAGGGGGGGTGGTTTCTAAACATCTACAAGGTTATTCTAATCGTTAGTCTGAACAATGTGTACTGTGTGAAAGTGTCTTGGGTAAAGGGCTCTCTGGTATCTCATGGGACAGCCTCTCAGTATAGTTTATATGAATTCTGACCTATGACATACAAGACACTTGGACAGTTCATCATGTCACACCAACCCTAAAATCTACACTAAGGATACATTAAAGTCACAAGATACAAGAATTCTTCCACAGGTACTGACAGTACACCTAGTAGTCTACATAAACAGTAAGTGTTAACAAATCATTTGCAATAGATAAGTAATTCCAGGCTTATTGAGGCCTATGCCCGTACATGAAATGAACCACAAGTCAGAAAAAGGTAATAAAATGGCTGAATTCATTTCATTTAATTCATCTGGCATGTTATTGCTATCAATGCCTGATCAAATAATTGTTCCTGTTTTGCATAAAGCTGTCCCCCCGCCGCCCACCACCTTCTACTTTTACAGTCAAAACACATCATCTGGTTAAGCCATTTATCACCTGCTAACTCAGCATCACTACAAATAAATCCTCTTACTTTATAGCCTCGCCACTTATCACTTACCTTGTTGCGGTCACAGCAAATACAGCTCAAAGACCACATCTGTACCTTGTCACTGCTCCAGATATGCGTGGATTTTACATTTATCTCAAAAGCAAATAATTAATAATAGTTATTTGATGTGGTCAATTGATATTGCTGTTGTAGATGTGATCAGAAATAGAGAAATAGAATGAAAAACTACAATGGAAATAATAAAATAACAATGACAAATTAAAAATATAAAAAGCTATACAAAGTACAAAGTTATGCAAATGCAGTGCAAAAGTCAAACGATTTACAAAGTTGTAGTTCTGGTGGTGTGGGGAGCGAACATATGTGTGTGGGCCGGGGGGCGGGCGGGGATTAGTCCAGGGATGAGTTGTATAGTCTGATAGCGGTGGGCAAGAAGGACCTCCGGTGTCGCTCCGTGGTACACCGAGGCAGGATGAGTCTGCTGCTGAACGTGCTCCTCTGCCTGGCCAGAGTGTTGTGAAGTGGGTGAGAGACATTGTCCATGATGGCCAGCAGTTTGACCAACATTCTCCTCTCAGCCACCACCTTCACTGGGTCCAGGCTGGCCCCCAGGACAGACCCCGCCTTCCTCAGCAGTTTGTCTATCCTTTTGGTGTCTGCGAGTTTAATGCTGCTGCTCCAGCACACAACCGCATAGAAAAGGACACTTGCCACCACCGACTGGTAGAACACGTTCAGCATAGTTTTCATATGTTAAAGGACCTGAGCCTCCTCAGGAAGTAGAGTCGGCTCTGGCCCTTCTTGTATATAGACTCAGTGTTCCCACTCCAGTCCAGCTTGTCATCCAGGTGCACTCCTAGGTACCTGTAGCACTGCACCAAGTCTACGTCCTCCCCCCGGATGGAAATTGCCCTAGTCCTCCTGAAATCCACCACCATCTCCTTGGTTTTCCCCACGTTGAGCTGCAGATGGTTCTGGTTGCACCACTCAACAAAGTCATCAACCAGTCCTCCCCCTCTTAACACATCCAACAATTGCAGAGTCGTCTGAGAACTTCTGCGTGGCATGACTCTGTGTGATACCTGTAGAGTGAACAGTAAGGAGCCAGGACGGTCCCCTGGGGGGCCCCTGTACTACTGACCACCAGATCTGACACACAGCCCTGCAGCTTCACATACTGTGGTCTGCCAGTCAGGTAGTCTATAATCCAGGTCACCAAGGGGCCATCTACCTGCATTGTCCGAAGCTTATCTCCCAGGAGTACGGGCTGAATGGTGTTAAAAGCACTGGAGAAAATCAAAAAACATGATCCTCACAGTGCTGCCTGCCCTGTCCAGATGGGAGTAGGCTCGATGAAGCCTCTACACCAATGTTAGCCTGGTAGGCAAACTGTAGGGGGTCCAGTCCTTCCTTTACCAGGGGTCTGAGGTGAGCCAGCACAAGCCTTTCAAGGGTCTTCATGATGTCAGAAGTCAACGCCACAGGTCTGTAATCATTCAAGACACTGGGACGCCATTTCTTAGGCACAGGGACCAGGCAGGAAGTCTTCCACAACAGTAACAGATTAACTGTTAACATATAGCAATTCACTAGCACTATGAGAAATGATAAATTATGTCCCTTTCTCCCCGGGGAGAGAGGCCAGCGTGGGGCGGTGAGATCCAGACCAGGGCCGCTGCCTCCAGCCTTCCAGGCCAAGTGGGCGATCAGAAAGCTGATGAGGCATGATGGATTATTTCCTGGCATTTCTTCCATTTCTTGATTTACAGTAATGTAATCAAAAATGATTTCAAATGACCCACTGAGCACATTTTGGCTGTGTATGGCCCAGTTTCGGACCAAGCAGTAAATAGATGATTACATACTTAAACAATGCATAAACAGCTGTAAATATAAATTATGCACCAGTGCTCTGGCCTCATCCACCCAAAGAGTTTGAGATATTCTCTGGTCTAATGAGAGGTCTATGACTGGGATTGAACACCTCCCTCTGTGACTAGGTCCTGTACTTGTAACTGGCTGACCACAGGTGGTGAGGACAACACGGTGGTGGTAGGCCTGATCACTAACAAGGGATGAGCAGGCCTACCTGGACGAGGTGGAGTGGATCTGTCACTGTGGTGCCAGGCCTTGCCTTGCCCTGAACGTCTGCAAGACCAAAGAGCAGGTTGTGGACTTCAGGAGGAAGCAGCAGAAGATCTACACCCCCCTCAGGATCAACGGGGCCCCAAAGGAGAGGGTGAGCAGCCTCAGTTACCTTGGTGTGCACATCACTGAGGCCCTGACATGGTGTTCAGAGTATGCCACCATGCATTTCACTGCACTTTTTGTACTGTTATAACTGTGTATGCGACAAATAAACCTTTGAATCATGAATCTTGAATGAATGTGCACACTGATATGAAAACACCCAACTCAGGCACAATGCAATAATGATAAAACCAGATTAATGTTTCTTGTTTATTGTGATCTAGCTTGAGAAAATAAGTTGTTTTTCATATTATACAAAAAGTTTAAAAGCAAATTAGAATACATGTAAACTGGCACAAACTTTAAAAATCTTAAATTATCCTTTAAGATAGCACTGTGCTAGTACTTATTGAATGCTCTATAGTGAACAACAATAGTCTTTGTCTAGTCTAGTCTATATTTGCTTAAAAGGTCCTTTAAGTACATTTTCTTAATGTCATAACAAAAATATTGCTTCTCACACTGTGAGCACCAATGCCGTGGATGTTTCATTTTAAAATGCTAAAGCAGCTCCATCGGACAGATGTGGGTAGAATAAAATAAAGGCCTCTTTTGTCTTCAAAATAAAATAGTAAAATCTGTCACTTTTGGTACTGGTGCTATAACCTTTAGAAACAAATGTGTCATAGCTATAGATTAAAATGTAATATGTCATTTTTGGATGAAAAAATGGTATTTCCTTTTAGTACGGATTCCTCCTTATACATATTCTTTTCATTTTGGAAAGGCAGAAATTCTGCGTTATTCAAAACACAAAAGTGAGAGGAAGTAGGCTTGAACATCGGATGACAAATCAACAATGGGAAATACTAATCGATGACTCAACATTTGTTGACATTGTCGATAATGTTTAATAACATCTGTAAAATTCCTGAGATTCAGATTTCTCTCTAATACGTGCTCTGCCAGCCACATGAAACATCCTTTAAGGACACTGAAAAAATGAAAGGGAAGCTTGGTACCAGTCTGACTCATATCATAGCATAATACAGGCTAGCTTACATCCAACATAGTGTCAGATGTTGTTTGGCTCTTGATATTTCACTCTGGAGCCTTCAGATGCTACTAAGCTGCTTTTGTTCCCAGATGGGTCAGCTGAAAATGGCACCCCGTATGAAATGATCATTTCAGAGAGAACTCTTCCCCCACCCTCTGTCGCGGGGAGATAGCGGCGAACCGCAGCAGCCGATACTGTCGCCGCAATATCCCACTTACCTCACACCTAATCACAAAAACAGCTGCATTTGTTTACAGGTGTCGCCGGCTTGTCAAAAACGAACGGGGCCTCCGCACACGGACGGGCCTAAATGGTTTGGAACAGCTTGAATGGTGTTTGGATTAACCCTGTGAGCTGACGTGTCTCTATCACTCTGTGTCATCTGAAATGAGGGGAAAGCTCAGTGTTTGCCTTGTATCTGTCATGCAGCGCTGGCGACAATGATCAATCTGACACGCCATCTGCCTCAGCTTCATAACCATCTGCATTGGCAATTAGTCCTAGTCATTTTCTTTCCTTTTTCTTTATTTCTTTCTTTCATTCTTTCTTTTTTCTTTCTTTCTTTCCTTCTTTCTTTCTTTCTCTCTCCCTCCATCTCCGCCTCCCTCCATGTCATTTCTCTAGAGTCCCACCCTGCAATCTCCCAATATTGTGCTTCTAATATCAACTGTGCCTCTAATTAATGGAATTGTACAGAGAGAATGGAAAGCAGATGGCTTCATTACACAAACAAATATAATCACATCCAAAACAGTGGCACATTCTATAATGATCCCTGCATAATAAGGCTGGCTGCGGAATGTAGTATACCGTTATAGATACTACTAATAAGGAAGAAAAACATTGCCTTATCAGTCGAAAAAATACATTAGAAGAAAAAAAAATCTATTAATTTCATAGCAAACAATTACTTGGTATTGGATGCGGGACTTTTCAAACAAACAAACAAGTAAGCAGATGCTTTTGCAGCTTGGACCAATTATTATTGTCACAGTTGATGTCTCACCATACCTTTCCCTTGTAAATATCAGATTATTTGGTTTGTGTTTGGCTGTGTGCATTGTCAGAAAATAACCAGTTTTATTAAGAATGCGTTGCGAGAGCAATCTGCACATCTTTTTTGCACCTCACTTGCCTGAGATAAGAGCGCAAGTCCTATTCGCTAAGAAATGTATGCAAATCAAGTAATAGTGCAAAAAAGCAATAGCCCCCTTCATCACCAATTGCAAGTTTCAGGGAGACTAATCGACCAAGGCTGGCACCCTTGCACCCTAAAGCCCCTTTATAATTGTAGTATTATCTGATCTGATCTGAGATTCTAGGATGAAAACCTTCTCCCTTGCTTGCCTGACTTGCTGGTGACGATGCCTGCTTCTTACAGCAATGATAGCACCCATTCTAAATGGACTAATTATTTGAGCAAACCTTTCAAAGGATCGTATATGTGCTGCAATCATTTGGGGGAATTGGTGTTGTGAAGTGAATCGGGTACAAATTCAACTGGCATGGCCTTGCCTACAAATAAATATTATGTAGGCAAAATAATTAGATTAATGTATAATTTACATGTGCATGACCATGAGAGGCACAAAGAGGCTTCATGTTTTGACCAGCACAGCAGCTTTCCACTCCACGGTTAATGAATCGCATGGCATTCTGATTTTGATGTTGGTGATGTAGCGTGTTTTTCCATAAGTGAATCTGGACCTGAATGTGTGCACATTCTTTTACATGTGTGTATGTATTATCATAATGCGTATGGGTGTGCCTGCGTTCAAAGCGGCGTTTCCAATATCCTCTGCAGACTTCATTATCAGACACCGGCACAGTTCCCTGACCCACATCGTAGAGCCCCTGGCCCTTACGAGCCTCCACTTATCTGCACATGATTGCATTCATTCGTCTAATGACAAATCATCACTTCTGAATTCAGACCAGGAAACAAATAATCGTGTGTGTGTGTGTGTGTGTGTGTGTGTGTGTGTGGCGGGGGGCAGCAGCATTAAAAGCATTAGAGGGCCTCCAACAACCTGCAACAGCTTTTGTTTCAGTGACATTCAATATGAATGTCACTGAAACTGTCACTGTACGTGGTGGTTTTGTGTCAGCTGGATATTCCTGCATAATAAATGTTGTGTGTATTGTACTCTGCATGCATTTAACACCACTCTGGCTCTGACATTTGAGTGGATCCCGCTTTCTCCCTAGATTGCAAAAACAAACCCTGCATTTTATGCCTCATTGGGCTTTAGCAATCAGCATTAGTAAGCTGATCTTAAGCTGAGAATGTAATGACTTTGCAGATGGGTGTCAGAGAGCCACGCTATGACTCCTTGACCACTTTTCTCTGAGAAATGGGCAAGAAAAGGCAAGGCATCTTTTACCTCGCACAGTGGATTGTTTTCTTCAAGGAAAATCAGATTGCAGCAGAAAATATAAGAGGGAAAGAACCAATGCTGTCATCTGATATGATTCAGGATTTTTTTTGTGAGCAGAATAGAGATGACTGAAAGCAGACATATATCATTCATATTTCTTGAGTATTTTATACCTTTACTGAAATATGACAACTGAGCAAATCACAGCAGGGTAGAAGAAAAGAAAGTCCTGATGCAATTTGACCCTAAGAAATGGTATGGTATTCCACAGCCATGAGAATTAGCCATTGCTATATTTTTGAGCACACCAAGCAGTCATTTTTATGTTGCTGGTGTTATTATATAATAAAAAAGAGAGATGTTTGATTGAGCTGTCGTAAATGTTCCAGGGGAGCTGTTTTTATCCATCTGTCAGCAATAATGGAAGTTAGCGTGGAGTTTTTTCCGACTGAACTTCTCAGTCTTGTTCCAGTGATGTGGTGTTGAGTGTGTGCACTGGGGGCTACATGATAACTTTAGCCCTGAACAAAGAGAACTCCCTTGACAAGCTCCCATAATTATGGGAGCCCACAGGACTTAAGGAATTAACCCGTTTTGCAAAGAAGTCAGCGAACATGGAGCAGTTCGGTCTGTTAGTCCTCTAACATGACACTCGATATGGGAAGGGTGCCTCTCAGACCCCATAGTTGAATTCTTCTTGCAGTTGTTCACGTCTGTAAGTGTAGAATTGAATGGAATGCAATCTTACGTACACTCATACAAGAATGACTGGTGACAAGTGAATGGCCCAGCTGTTTAATTGGATGAGGCTCCAAGAGAAGCTCTTATTGGCCATTGGAGTTGGTATAAGATATCAACTTTCCTCAGTGGTAGACTAGCTGAGAGAGAAGTATGAATTTGTCCTCTCGAGAGTGCCCATTGTCTATGCCCAGAAGCTAAGGTCCTCCTCAGATGCTGAAGATCCATCAGAGCCATCATCTAAAGAATAATCTTTTAAGGATTATGCACTCTTTGAGGAATTATCATCTGCAGGCACGTGCACAGATAGGGCCCAAGGGGGGCTTGAGCCCCTGCCCTTTTGCCCTCAGAGTCAAAAAGTGCCCTTTTTTGGCTGGTGTTAATTGTATTTTATTTTTTCTTTATTTGTTATTGAAATTCTATCAAATATAAAGAGGGAAATGTATAGTAGTATCCATGAAAATGCAGAAAGTACTCCGCTCTCCAACAGCCGCGGAACCCCAAAGCTGGCCAGCCTTCCAGGGGCATCCCGCCCCAACACCGACTGTCACCAGCTCTTCCAGGCGGCTCCTGACTGCACCCCCGGGAACCTCCGTTGGTTGTCGCCGCGGAGGGAGACGCGCGCTCTCCCACTCCGTCCTCTCCAGCTCGTGCCCTCGCCTCTGTCCCGGCACTCCAGCCGCGGACCCCGCTCAGACGCGGCTGCTGCTGGCTCGCTGTCTGCTCCTCCAGTCTGCCGGCCCTCGATCCTCCCGATCGCTGCCGGCTCCTGCATCCACGCCGCCAGCCTCTCACACTGGCGCATCCCTCTCGCTCACACATCCACACACAGGTTAAAAAGGCCTGGCTGCACTCAGCCTTAATTGGCCGCAGCCGCTGAGCCCAGCCTAAGCCTACCACCCTCCCTTCCCCCAGTCCGCCACAGTTACATATCCGTTAAAAAACTATGAAGTAGGTCAGTAGGACTTGTCACCTACACGCTGTAATTTCGTCATTACTAGCCTCAGTACTCGCGAGCAAGCAAGCTAGTCTAATTATCATTAAAACGACGTTATCTCATGCAGGACAACTTACAAATATGCAATTGATTTCTGAAGCAGGTAGTTACGTTTTGCATTTTGGTAGTTTAGTGATTAGTCACCCCTTTTTCTTTATAGCCAGTTTTCTAAAAATGTGATGTTTAAAAGTGTGTGTGTGTGACCAAGCAGTGATGATACCATTCTATATGCTGGCTTACTTTAGGGGGGGGGGGTGTAGTAGTAGTTTTATTTGTTATATGAACTGTATACAGGTACACAAGGGCTAGGTAAGAGTTGGGCTGGTTAACATGTGAGGAGAATTTACTGAAATACACTTCATTTCTTTGCATGTATCATTAATTAACTGTCATGTAGCAGTGTTTGAACCAACCTCAGTCATGGGTTTGTTTTAAATACATACATTTTAATATCCCTTTAACAGTGTCGCAAAAGTAGTCATTCCAGGCATATATTTATTTAATTATTTACAGAAATCGCCGGCGTGCCCTTTTATGAATTTGGGCCCCTGCCCCTCTAACATCCTCTGCACGTCCCTGATCATCTGTATGCAAGTCGATATTCTGCAAACCACACTGAAACTCCCTTCCCTTTAACCTCTGAACATGCCAGGGCATGAGGAAAGGAGGGCAAATAACCAAAGGAAAACACAAAACTGAATAACAAATGGTGCACAACACAATTTAGTTCTTTCAAAACGCAGTTAACTTCACAATTTTCATGATCCTATAAAATACAACATACGCCACTTACATTTTTAGAGTTAAACCATACATGGTTGATAAAAGAGCCATATGTTTTGTTTAGTGTTTGATTGTGTCAGGGTGTATTCGGATCCATCAGGCTTCAGGCAAAAAGTAAAATGTTTTTTCAGTGTTCTCTGAGATATGGACCATCTCCATTCCCCAAATCTTGTCTGTAGTATTACATTCCATTTCATATTTTATAGTTACCGGTGTATTGTTTAAGAAAATACTACTACTACGAATCTTGCATTGTATTTTGACTTTTATCTAGACTTTGTAACAGTCCCATAAGTTAATTTGTAGCTGTATACGGGCGGCTATGGCTCAGGAGGTAGAGCGGGTCGGCCTCCAATCAGAAGATCAGAGGTTCGATCCCCGGCTCCTCCAGTCCACATGTCGAAGTGTGCTTGGGCAAGACACTGAACCCCAAATTGCTCCCGATGGTCAGGCCAGCACCTTGCATGGTAGCTCACTGCCATCAGTGTGTGAGTGTGAATGGGTGAATGGGTGAATGAGAGGCATATACTGTAAAGCGCTTTGGATAAAAGCGCTATATAAATGCAGTCCATTTACCATTTACTGTATGACTGTGCTTCAGGGAGAATATAAAATGCATCTGTCAAAATTATCAGATGATTTATGGTTACTACAACAATCTTGTAACTGAAATGATGTGTCTGGCAGAATAACATCATGATTATAATCCATCTAATCACTAAGCCTCAAACTCCTACCCCCACATCTCTCACATCCACTCAGATCCACAGTCCCTACTCCAATCCTGCAGTGTCCATTGCAGAGAGTGAGAATAAAAAAGAGGTAATGAGCAAGACACTGCTAAAAAAAAGTTTCCAGCATCATTCAATATTGCATAATGTTCCAAATGCTTGCTCTTTTGTAAGTATAGAGGGCTTCCAGGTGACATAATGCACCCTCTAGCAGCCACATTGGAGGTCCTCAGCCCTTGGGCAACAGTGACTGTGAACAGCTGATTGTGTTTCTGAACATATGACTTGGCTGTCTCAACAGAATAGACATATTTAATTTCTGTGCTATTTTTGACTGGGAACTGATAATTTCATCACTGTCTTGTTGTGAACAGATCTGATTAGCAAACTACGTATTTAGTAGAAGCTAGCGTTAGTAGCTAGAAGTTGCATGTCAACATTAATATCAGCTGCTTTGCTAAATTAGCCTGCTGTCTAGTTAGCTAGCTGACAAAGCTGTTATAAAATTCATTCAACATTACTGAATTGACCCATACCCAGACCATAACAAATTCTTTTCAAATATTACTCTTTTTCTAGCCCGGTTGTTATATATTATTTGTGCAAAGCCAATTGACCTCCATGATGGCGCTAGCTAGGTTTGTGGCTATCGGTGGGCTACTGTTTTGTCTTCATGTTTATACAGGCTGTTAACCTAGGGGTTAATGAGTCAATATATATAGAAAACAGTACATAAGTACTGTTTTAAGTACATTGAAAGGGTGTTGATAAAGTGACATTTGGGGAATATCATTTGGGCAGCATTTTATGTCTGTGTTAGCTATTCCTTCTGACTATGACTATGTGCTGGAAAGCTCAGAGTAGCCCATCCTTGAACATGTGAAGTGTGAATAAGCATGAAGGTTTAAAGCTAAGCTAAAAGACATTCTACTGAAAACAAACCTTGATACCAATGAGTGTATGAAACAGGTGGGCAGCCCCAATTCACATGAACAAATTTATGTTAGAGTGATTCGGATGTCCTTTGAGTTTCTTTGCAGATATGTGCCTCTACTGACAAAAGGGCAGCTACTCAAGAACGGCGCACCGATGGGTTATTTACAGCAGTATCAATCGGGATGGATCCATGTTGAGACAGACCCGGACACAAGGTTGAATGAAAAGTATGACATTGAGCCATTTTCAAAATGGCCATTGTAGCCAGGCACCATGAACAAGAAATGGCTCAACGTAAAAGCATTAAATGGATTCGTTAAAGAGTGAACAGGATACTCAAGTATATACTGCCATAAATAACCCATTTGACAGACATGAAAAGTGGCAGTGCCCTGCACATTATTGGAACCCTTCTTGTGTGAACTCAGTGAAATTAATTAAAAATGCTAAATCTTATATCTAAATAAAAGGCTACGAAGAGAGCCGCTGCCCCACACTTGCCACTACAAGCGCACACCTTTTTTATTCCCCATTGCAGCCTGGCCATAGCAGAGTCAATGCCAAAAATATAAATGGTTTTGTTGTCACCGTCTACGTGGGACTTTAAGAAAATTGATAAATCTCCTAGATCTGCATCCATCATATATATATATATGACAACGTTTGAAAAATAGCAAAACTTAAATCCCTTCATCTTTTTATGCTTAACGCTGTCTTTACATAGATCATACAAATCAGATCAAGCTTAACATTTAATATTCTGGCCACGTTTGCCTATTGAGACAAAACAAATGTACAGTTCCCTAACTTGATAGCTGAGAATTACTCCAATTTAGCAACAACATTGTTCCTTGAATTGATGAGTAATAGAGAAGATGTTAGAAACACAAATTGTAGCCTAATTCCCTTGGAATTCTGCCGATAAGCTTGGGCTACTACCATGCTATACCTATGACAACTACAAGGTACTTACAATGACTGATTACTACTACTACTACTACTACTAACAATAAAGGTGAGTTTTTTGGTTGCTGTTTTTTCTTTTTTCTTTATTTTTTTACAAGTTTTACTACTGTTTTGTTTTTTTGACAATTTTTTATTAGTTTCTGTTTTGTTTCGGTTTTAGTTCTTTTGATTGTTTTTGTTTACATTTTTGTTTTCTTTTTTACTGTTTTTAATATTTACCTACTTAGTTACAGCTGTAATTACTTGGTAATTTAGTATTCTTACCATGTATTTACCTGGTAAATACCTAGTACTTAGAGTTACAGGTCACCAAATATCCAATAACAGATTGTGAGAGAAGATAACAATGGCTGAAAGCCTATAATGTCTAAAATGGGATTAGAAGGTGTTCATGTGTCCGTTCAAATGATAGGTATTACATTTCAATGCCTTAAATCCAGATCTGGGGCCCGTTCCAAGAAGCAGGTTCAACAAACTCTGAGTCTAACCCTGCACTCGGAGTTGATTAATTCCGAGATGGCAAAGTCTGAGTTTTCGGTTCCAGAACGGCTGATTTGAGTTAGTTCAATCAACTTTGAGTATGTCCACCTTGAGTTAAGCGCGTGTGCGACGACAATAAAAAGCCATCATCAATGGAGGCCCGATACTACGATTCAGCATGGCAACCGGCAAGCAAAGATCGGTGTACTTCACCCCACTGGAGTTAGAACTGTTATTAAATGCTTATGGGGAGTATGAACCAATCTTTAAAAAGAAGAGCAACACCGCTGCAGCGGCAAAGCAGAGGGAATTGGCGTGGGAGAGAATCGCTGCCCGAGTCAATGCGTACGTTTGAATGCAGTAGTGTATTCATTTAACATTTAACCACATTTTCTTATAATATTACCTACATGTGAGAAAGTGGTAGAATGGTATTAGAAAAAAAATATTTTCATTTAGGTGCAATCCCACGGGCGCAAAGCACACTCGGCAGCAGCTGAAAATTAAATATAAAAACATTACAGTCATTTAGCAGACGACTTACAAAGATGATAGTTAACACTATGTGGGGATCGAACCCACAACCCTGAGACAGAGTCTCATGCTCTACCAACTGAGCTGTCTGGGCCAGACATACTTCAAATGGTGTACTTAGAAAGGCAGATCTAGAAATTTTATTACTGAAACATAAGTTAGAGGTGGGTGCATGGTCACAGGTGAAATGTGTTGTTGGAACAATATAAAAATACTAACTGTTGCTTTTGTATTTGTAGGAAATAAAGAAGACCAAATGAAATGTCTTTATTTGACTGCTCGGGGTGGTGGTAGCTTAATCCGTGAAGTGTAAACGGCATATTATATCTCGGACAGCTCTTCCATCCTGAGTTTGAGTTACCTCTCTTTCTGGAACGGAAAACCCAGAGTTTCCCTCATCTCAGGGTTAACAAACTCTGAGAAAACAAAAGTTTTCACTAAACCCGCTTTCTGGAACGGGCCCCTGATTGCATAATAGTATCATAGCACTGGGAACAGTCGGTGGGGTCATTGCTTGAGGTTATGTTTCAAACGAGGCAAAAAAGTGCTTCATGTCTACTGATACGTAATGGCTATGTCACATGTCATCCCTCTTCTCTCACCCGATCTTTCCTGTCTCTCTCTACTATTAACTATCAAATAAAGGCAGAAAATGCCCCAAAAAAATATAAAAAAAACTTCCATAGCGCAAGAGATTGCTGGTATGAACTCGGACCCCAACTGGGCCAGTCATGGATTAGCAACCCGCAACAATAGTACGTAAAGCTGGCTCAGCATGTCAGCTCCATCTCCAACAGCTATGAGCAGACATAGAAGAAAAGCCCCCCTGAGCAGGGGTGGAGGATGACTAAGAAGGGAACCCCTGGTGGAAAAGTTGGTTTGTTTGTCAGTTTAGAACACAGCTGAATATGAGCGTCGGTCCAGACTGCGGTTTGCCCTCGGTTCATTTTGTTATGCTTAGCTTTCCAAGCATGAAGGAGGCCTCAGAAGATGAGAATGAAGGTGTCAACATCTGACGAATAAATATGAACATTTACATTTCAACCGCTGACTGGGGAGACAACTTGAAGCTGGGTAGATTGGTAGCCATTTCTTCCCCCCTTTTTGTATCTATTATGACAGCAAACAAAGCAATAGTTTAAAATACAGGGAGAGGTTGAGGGAGGATGGAGGTTGGAAACAACAAATCTATTTTTGTCTTTTTTAAGCTACTGATCTCTTGTCTCTGTGGAAATCTGTTTTTCCATCATAATCCATCTAAAATGGAAGAATAAATACAAATTTGGTCACAACAAAAGTTTTATACTCTCTCTTGCTTCTGTACCTAGAGAATTTAAAAAGCTCTGTAATATAACCCAGAAATCTTAATATTAATTCATATTTCGAGCGTAAGCCAATATAAGGCTGTCAAAATGGGAGTTATAGGAGCTCTCGTTTTAGTTTTAGTTAAAAGCCCATTCTTGCCTCCTTACCAGTGGAAGGGAAGTTACTGTAGTCGAGGTGAAAAAAGTACACATATCAGAAAAGGGTGGAAATGGCCTAATTTTACAGATATTTCTCAACTCAAAGAAGCAACATTGAACAATTGTTTTGGACTTCATTTCTGGCCATCAGTTTGATATTATATGATATGTCAGATTGTCAAGACTTTCACGTATTGTAAAAAATTTTGTTGAACGTGCCAAATATAAAAACCTGAGAAAAATGCACATCAACCCGGAAGCAGCTCTGGAAGCAGACACCAGCTATGT
This sequence comes from Hoplostethus atlanticus, assembly GCA_034670405.1. Classification (NCBI taxonomy): domain Eukaryota; kingdom Metazoa; phylum Chordata; class Actinopteri; order Trachichthyiformes; family Trachichthyidae; genus Hoplostethus; species Hoplostethus atlanticus. Next base: position 851,932 of record JAXDDX010000100.1, read on the forward strand.
TTAAAATCAATCAACAAAATGATTTACAAGTACGTAGAAAGTGTGTGTGTGCGTATAGCTGAATATATATAATATAGTTTTATGTGTGAGTGCATTTTTGCATTTGTGTATGAACTGTAGGAACAATATTATGCACCGCTTTAGGACTGTTATGGGCCTTGGGACTTTCTCTACTCCCCTGTGCCACCTCCTTCAACTCCAAACCCTACCTCTTTCCTCCCATCATGCACCAGTTGCACAACAGCACTTTCCTCACTTGTTCTCGCACATAGCTTTACATAAGCTGTCGGGGCAACACCACTTTTTTCTGGCAAAGCAAAGTTTTTCCCATTATATTATTATATTTCATATTTCATAATCATATTTTTGATTGAAGCTAACCATAGCCAATATTTTGTGCCGATATTCTTTAATTTTGACCATTTTCATGCCAAGAAATTCCAAGTATTCACTGTTTCCCCCAGAATTGTATTCACATCAGGGTGAGAAAAGCCTCTGAAACAGCATTTAGACCATCATGGGACCCCGTTTAGACTTGGCATTCAGATCCGATTTGGGAGATCCGATCTCAAGTTAACACCTCTAAGTACAGGTGTAAACGCACCCAAATCACATTGAGGGCGCAGTGAGATCGCATCGCTCAGACCACATTCGGAGGTGGTCTAGACCAGATATGACCACATTCTTTTAGCAGTGTGCACGCAAATGCGTTCTGGGTCGCATTGAAGGACCGCCTACTCAACTGACGTCCTCTGTTTAAGCGGCAGGGCTGTCAAAATTGGCCAAAATTACGATTATCGATTATTCCTTTTAAAAAAAACACATCAGTTCGAACCATTCCAATATCTATTTTTGCGCATTACGTCCATAAGAGGGCAAACCAATACGAGAGACATGACTACTGGTATAGGTATATTTATTTCAACATGTCTTTTAAAAGATCGACATACCTACACATTACAAAATAAACTAATAAAATAATGTCCTATACCGTAAAACGTCATTTAAAGACCGTAGACCTCTCTCTCTTGCTCTCTCTCTCTCTGCGCCGTGGTTGGTGCTAGAGTGAGAGAACGCGCTGTCTCTCGGAGCGAGATCAAATAAATGATTGATAATTGATATGTTATCAGGCTAACTGGTATGATGATGTACGTGTTTATTTGCATAGATCTTTAGTGTTTATTTGAATGAGATCCGATCACTCGAGACGATCACTAGACGCATTCTAATGCCAGGTGTAAACGGACGTACTTAGGCCGAATCCCAATTCACCCCTTGGCCCTACCCCTTAGCCCTTCCCCTCCGTTTTGCACGTTCACGTGAAGGGGTAGGGGTGTACCAATTCTCTTGTGATTGAGGGGTAGGGCTAAGTGCAAGGGCTACATGGCCCTCCAAACGAAGATTTTTCAGGGGCACACTACAAACCGAGGGCTATGAGAAATCTCCCAGAATGACCTGCGAATCAACTGGAAGATCATGGCGAACGCTACACTACCATCCAAAGTGAACCACAAATGTAGTATTTTCTTCGTTAATAAAGATTTTAAAAATATTCTAACCGTAGTATTATCTTAGTTTAATGTCGTTTCAATGTATTATAGACATTTTCTTTATAACAAGCATAACAAAAAATCGCTAGTATGCCGATGTCTACCTCGCTAGTTACAACATTGTTTTTAGGCTGATTTGTGCATGACAGTCCCGCATTTTGACATATTTCCATGTCGCATTTCCCCCCTTTGATGGCATATGACACCGAAATATAACTAAAGTTCGCCGAAGTATAACTAAGTTGCTGCACTTGTTACGGCTCCTCTAATATCAGTGCAGACTGGCAGGGTAACGTTAGGAGCACGGCTTGCTAGCCTACAGAGCACCGCTAACGCTATTCTGTCAAGAAGTGGTCTGGTAATGAAGCAGTGGTCTTTTTTATTTGATGACTTGTTTGATCGATTAATAGCGTGAAACGTATAAATTGTGAACGAATCGCAAGCGTCCATGCTTTTCTATCTCCATCAAATGAACGGCAAATGTCACTGTGATAATACCATTATTGCCATAGTAATCTCCGATAACAAACTCGTCCCGTCTGTAGTAAACGTCATCGATGACGTATCAGCGTCTTGAAGGGTTGTCCCAATTCTTAGGGAGAGATTTTTACTTGTGACTCTGTTCCGAGGGCCAAGGCGAAGGCCCTAGCCGAAGCCGTATGGGTGAAAATGAGAATTGGGATTCGGCCTTAGAGGTATGAACTTGAGATCTGATCGCCCAAATCGGATGTTAATGCCAGGTCTAAACAGGGCCTCAAACTCTTCATTGAAACCCATAATGAAATTCTTTTAGGTGGGTTAGCAGCTCCTTAAGGCAGGTTGAGGCAGGTTTTACAGTCTGACACCGCTGAAGCTGCTGACTCAAAAAAAAGGAACCTCCATCGCATCCGATCAAATCCGATTTTTAATAAAAAGCCAATATTGATGTAACCCTAGTTTGAACATCAGAGCAGCTCCTCTCCTCCGCTGAGCCTGCAGTTGCATGCACTGAAACCAGCTGTTTGTTTGGGATATGTATGCTGTTGTATTCTTTCTCCTCTTGAGACATCTAATTGAGGGTTTTTGAGAGAGAGAGAGAGAGCTGTCATTTCCCCCTCTCTGGTCTGTCCTCGTCACTCAGCACCTTCCTCCTGCCAGACAGCTTATGGCCAGTGTTTTCAATGTTTATCACTGCAGCGTGAATAGGGAAAAACGGGATGCCAGCGCCATGCTAGGTCTACACTGTATGCCATTTAAAGTTCAAAGTCTCATTAACTGAACAGTTTTTTTCCATTTGAACAGTTGAACTGAACAGTTTTTTTCCAACACTTCGTTAAATGACATTTAGGAATTAACCAAAACACATTAACTTCTGCATTCTTGAAGTACAGGGCGACCTTACACCTCTTTGTCTTTTTCATGGATTGCCGCACTGCAGCAGAACGTCAGCGTCAGTCGGGGTAGGAAGGTGAATGTTAAAAATACTATGCAACAGTTATGCAATTGAACAATATTTGACTGGGCTCAAAAATGCCGGTTGAAGTGGGTCGGTATTTGGATAATACAACTCATATAGAGAATTTCATCCCCTACGAAGCCTCATTCAAGCCAAAAAAGGATTTTGCATGATGATATCACTTCTGCCTTGGATCTCCGCTCTAATCAGCTCGCCCACTCCTCTCTATTGTGATTTTTATGTACCAATAAATGATGACACCCTGCCTGCTGTCAAAGCACCAACATTTTTTGTCTATCCACACTCTTTTTACATTTAGCCTTCTAATAGCGCATGTATATGATTCCTGAGCAGCCATGCTTGTTCCGATTATATCTCTCATTAGAGAAGAGGGAAGCAATCTTAGCCACCGCCTTACATGAGTGGATTACTCACCGTTTGGCTCCCTAGCCTTGATTGAATTATTCTCGATTCTGTTTCAATTAACACGAATCTGAGCTACACTGCTACGGAGCTACGGAGTTAATGTATGTTTATGTAAGTTTGTCACTTATGATGGTGATGGTGATGGTGGGGTTGAGTTTGAGTTTCCGCAGTGGCCCTTAATACCTCATGGCATAATTTCCAAAAATCAATGTTTGCTGATCAGCAAAGCCCACCACATGCAGTATGGATACACAGTGGCGAGAAATATTCACCCACTCGACCTTTTGCACATTTTCTTACATAGTTACATACATACACATTTGGCATGAAATTGACACTAAATTCTCTTGGTCAAAGTGGAGTGAAAATTCATTTATACAAGTATAAAATTTATATATCTGAAAAATCTAGTATTCACCCCCTCTACTCGCTTGGGCTACGTCATCTCGCTGGCAAAACATTTTATCACATATATTATTCATTCTTCATCTTTAGGTTACAGTGAGAAGTGATTTTACTAGTGTAGTACTAATGTAGATATCAGTGTAGCAGTAGATATCTTAGTCACACTTTTGTGTAGCACATTTCATACCAAGAGCATCTCAATGAGCTTCACAGAAAAGTAATAAATATAGAAATATTAGAAATAGATTGAACGTGCCAATAATTGAAAGTGCATATAGATTTAAGTGAAAACAGCAGCAGACATACTGTACATAGGAACAGAACATTAAAAAAACATGCACACATTTCAGACATAAATAATAATAATAATAATACATCACATTTAGCGCTTTTCACAGTACCCAAAAATGCTTTACAGTGAAAAACAACAGCAGATAATATACATTTTATTGGATAAAAGTATAAAATGTGATACACGACAAATGGCAGTATATTCAAGTGAAAGACCGGGGGCCTGTCTCACGAAGCAATTTCAACATGGTCAGAGTATCTTTGCAAAACCAAACAATCCCGACTAACCAGCGTGTTCACATAAAAGGGGTGGGGTTTGTAACAAATAGCCAATCACATGCAGCATGGACAGATCCAGAGATTTAACATAAGATGAGGTGAAACTTGATTGATCCACATGGAGGGAATTTGATCGTTGCAGCAGCAAAGAAGTGATGAAATAGAATTTAACCACACAGCTAGAATATAAAAATAAGCAATGAAAATAGTAGAAATAATAAAACAATAAAAGCAATAAACTAGAATATGAACAATTGTGGGGTTATGGAAACACACCGCCGACACTTTTAACACATTTAAGACTAAAAGTGGGAAGTGGGAACATCTGTTTTTTCTCTCAAGAAGAACAAAACTATTTTAATGAATAAATATGAGCAATACAAAAAATAAAATAGCGAAACATAACACAGTTGCTGCTGCCAAAGGCTGGAGCGGACTGCTGGAGGAAAACTGCAGATAGTGTAAAGGTGTAAGTAAGTAAACATGCTTATCACTACCCTGTCATTGAGACACAGTGGGCACGCTGTTCATTGATACAATATCGTGTCGTCACATTGAGGCTGTGAAAAGATTTTCTATTATCCTCCTCATGTTCCCCGGGGCTGCACTGAGGGAATATGGGTCCAAAAGATCGCACCAATCACTCCTAGGAATCCTAATAAAATTTCAGGGCACTTAATATGCAACAGTAAATTTAATTAATTATTGATAAACATAGCCAGGTATTATAAGCTACCTGCTATTTGATAGACGCCCTCTTTTATAGCCAGAGTGGGTAAATCACCTGGAAGTGCTACAAACATTTATTATATCTCTAATATAATAAATCCTTATGGAAAGCAAAGGGGATCTGCTGGCCTCTAAACACCAAGAGTGAAGAGCCCTTCTTACTCTCTGTTCATTCCATAGTATCCCTCTGTGCAATTGTTTTTTTCACCTGAATGCATTTGTTCATATCTGCTTTTATTAATGGAATTTTTGTAATTAAGATTGTTTAAAAAATAAGTCCATCCTCTAGGAGTGAAGATGCCATTTTTCCAGAGAAGTCATTGGTGAGGAAGTGGGCTTTTCAGTGTAAATTACCATGGTCATCTACCTTGCTATAAAGTGAGCTACCGTTGTGATACCAAAACATCCAGGCTTAAACCCAAAGTTAGCTCCGCAACCCATTAATCTTTGCGAGACAGGCCCCTGGTGAAAAGCCACAGGGAAGAGAAATGTTTTTAATTTACTTTTAAAGGAACCTAGTGTTGGGGCACTTCTCAGGCCAATCGGCAGGGCATTCCACCTGCTGGGAGCATAAAAGCCTATATTATAGTTTGCATGGGGAATAACAAGGAGTCCACTGTCCAATGATCTGAGGGTTCTTTTTGGCTGGTATTGGACAAGCAGTTTTCTGGCATAATATGGTGCAATGCCATTAAGAGTTGCATATACAAGTAGAATGACTTTAATTTTGGCATTTACTGGGAGGGAGGGAGGGAGGGAGTGAGCGAGCAAGCGAGCATCAGTCTGGGAAGGTTAGAAAATCATATCCAAAAGACTTGGGTTCCATCAGTCCACTTTTTGGACTGAATTTACCTCGACGGTAAGTGCCTCAAAGTGGATGTCCTTCAGGAAAATGTTAAAACTATTTTTTTTAAAAACCAAGAATAACATCCAGAGATCTACAAGCCTCCATTGCTGCATCTGCAAAGATTTTGGATAGCAAATTCAGCAAATTCATATAGAAAGCCATTTGAGCGTTTTAGTGGTTGAGACAGTAAGAAATAGCACTGGAACACAACATTTAAATGTTAATGAAAGCAGATTTTCTTGCAGTGAAATCAAGTTTAAAACTGCTAATAAGAACGCTGAGCATAAAAGTCTTACAAGCTAAAGATCTGACACTTACCTGAGGTAATTTCAGAGTCCAAGGTGTATAGTTATGACATGGCACATACATATTACTGCGTGTAAAGGCAAGTTTTGTGGTCCGAAACGTTAATGCATTATTTAAGTTCCTGTGTGTTACAGCAGAATGACGTTTATTATTACAGGAATGTTAGAAGCAGGAGTACAAAGGGAATGCGTTAAAATAAAATGTTGAAGCCATGACAGAATCAAGCTGCTTCTAAGAGCTAAGGGAAACACTGTATTGGGCTATTGGGCAAAATAACTTTAAAAAAACAACTAATATTAACCATACAAAACAAGCATTAATTCTGAAAATGTACGAAAATGTATTTTGTCATGGGAATAGACAATGATAATTAACAGATAATCATTATATAATAGGCGAGCCAGCAAAAAGGAAAAATTATACAAAAAGCATAAATAATAATACAAACATCGATGCACAGCCTCACAAATGACTTGACTATATAGCATCATTGCAATAAGAAACAAATAAAGTGCATAATAAAACAAAGCTATGCGTTTGTCACAATGTGTTAATGTGATTTTATTTCAACAAAAAGTCAAAAAGTACAGTACATTTCCAATATTACTTGAAAAACGCAGAGTTTATTGGAAAACGTGAGCGACACCAGAGGGAAGATGTAAATAAGTTGTACAGCGTCCCACTCGGCTTTCAAGCGTTTTATGAGCGGCCTGTAATAAGACAAGTATCTGAGATTAGATCTCTCCTCTGTGCAGTCGAGGAAGCATGCATAGGAGCGCCGGCTTTCAAAACAACCACAGTGGGTGTGCGGCGATATAAATGGGATATCTGCACCACATTTACATTTAAAGGAAAATGTCATTGTTTTTTTCTTCTTTACATATTTCACCATCATCTAGACCCTGTTTGATACATAAAATATGTTTTGAGATCAGAGCTTGAATTTAACATCAGCACCTGCCAAATGTGTTAAAAATCAGTGGTGGCGTGAAGCGGCAATTCGACCAACTGCATTGGCAGGTGAGCTGCTGGTATTTTTCCCAGAAAACTAAGTAAAATCAACAACTACACTAGGAGCAGTATAGAGTTGATGACTGCAAACATTGGCTTTATCCATAATGTTTTCATGACCTTTATGGTAAGCTTTCAAAACACCTTGGCATTGACACTGAATGGCAGAATGTTCAGATCTGTTCCAGCTGATGATGTCACAATTGACTCCAGCTGAATCTATGACATACATGGTCGTTAATGGACTTCTGTCATCTAAATGTGATGTGATTAAAAACAGGCAAAAGCAATAGAATTTCAGTGTAATCCCATTACAAAAATGTAATCTAAATGTGATGAAAATACACAAGGATGAAAATGGAATGTAATCTCCAAGTAATCTGAGTACAAAATTGTAATTTTAATGTAATATGGCTACAAAAAATGTCAATGTAATCTTCTACTGCTACTATTACAACAGCTATCAATGCTACTGCTAATACTGGTGCTGCTTCTACAGCTACTTCTACTTCTTTTAAATCTCTTCTTCAAACACACTTTAATAGACTTCCTTTTGTCTAACTGAGATCCTTGTTCCAAGAGAGTGCAGGAATTATCTGACCTTGGATATTTGCATCTGTATTGGTTTTCATTGTGTTATTCAGCATCTTATTGCTTCTAGCTTTGGTGTTTTTTATGTTGAGCTATATTTTTTCCTTGATTTTGTTTTTATTGTGGTGCTGTCATTTTACTGTCTTTTGTCTATTCTTGTTGTTTTTATTTTATTAATGTATAGCACTGTTTTGAGTTTATTATTACTACTACTACCACCACCACTACTACTGCTGCTGCTACTACTGAAAATACTGCTCATACTACTATAATTACTACTAATACTTATTCTACTATTGCTATACTACTGCTAGTACCCATTGCTTACAGCTAGCCGAATAATTTTTCCTGGAAAATTAACCTCATTTTTCTTATTATTTTTTTAGTAGTAATTATGTATTTATTTGTCAGGGTCAATACAAGTAAGCATTGTACAAGTTATAAACCATCATGGTGCAAGTTAAAAACAAGAACAGACGCATTGTATAAAAACCCCAGACCCTGGTTAGGCTTTTAAGGTAAAAATAAAATAAAAAGGTACTGAGCATAAAATTACATAAAATAATAGAATAGAAGTAGTAGACGTACTAAAAGTAAAGTGATCACTATTATTCAAAAATGTGGTGCACTACAGAGCAGCTTGTACGCAGATGTATGTGACAGGATCTGATCTGATGCATCTGATGGATGCATGGCAAGTGAAGGAGGGAAGGCTGGAGGATGGAGGGATGACACTCAGGTGTGACAGTAATTAACTGAAAGGAAATGGATCGGAAAGAGAAAGAAACAGGCCTGGGTGGAAATGCGGCGATAAAATGTCATCAGGCGATTTTGGATGTCCACCCACCTCTCTGTTAAAACAAGGGGGAAACTATGGTCCAGACAGTGCTGGAGATTAATGGTGTATGTCCGCAGAAGACCTCATTTTAGATAGCAGCACTCAGCAAATGCTCGATGGAAAGCACTAGTCATTCCTACTGTTGCTATGCGACTATTGTAAACCTTTTTTGAAACTAGGTGCTTTTTTTTTTCTGAATTTGAAATGTTTGTAACTTGACGCTTGTGCGCTGAATGCTGAAATCTTGGAACGTACAGCAGCTTGTTAAAGTTACAAAACAAGTTTATGTTGCAGCTGTGAGATGGAAGGAAGGAAAGAAAGAAGAATGAATGGAAGGAAGGGAATGAGGAAGGAAAGACAGTTCATTTCTGTTAGGTACCTTTATTTCATCCTCCTGCCCAGTCTACCCGCTTTTTTTACTGGGTTTCCGGCTGGTTTGCGCGGTGACCTCGGTGACCTCGACGGCTGCAGCAAGGTGAAGGTCGACGCCATTATGCAGCTCTCTCTCCCATCAGTGTTGTAATCAGGAAGAACCCATCACCTCCGTCACCCGAGGGCTAATGCTGCTTGCCCATCCGTCTTTCCTGAACCAAAGGTGACCTCCGCTATGCACATAGCTGTCTCCAGCAGCGCTGTCCATTTGCTCTCCGAAAGTGGCGAATATCTTTCTCAATCGCTGACGACTTTCTCGCATGTCAAAGAGGTGAATGGGCAGCAACTGGTGAGAGCATTATGCATGCATTAGACTGCATCAAAGAAAGAAGATCATTATTTCATTAAATTGAATCAATAAATAGTTTGCAGAATCACAAATTTAGTTTGTTCGAGGATCCATAAGGCAGACGTTATGTTTCCTCTGACACTGGGTGATGTTCAGCATTGTCTGCAAGAGCCAGGCTCTGTGTGCAAAGTGCAGAGACCTAAGGGCCCTGCATAAGGGAAATTCAGTGTGCGCTTCTACACCGGGCAGTACGGTAGAGGACAGCTCTAGGTTGGTGAGTTCACATACCAGGAAGTGGCTTGGTGATTTTCTAACTGTAGTGGTCAACGCATGCATGAATTAAATATTTTGTTCAATGATTCTCTTAGTTACACATCTCCCATAATCCCCTCCTTGTTTGTACACACATTTAGATGATGACAAAAGAACATAATAGTGGGTTCTTCATTGTAACAATGTCAGGAACTGTACTTGGAATCGACAGACTGGCAGGGGAAATTAGTAAAAATCCATGGTAAAAATCCATGGTTGCACACTTGAAACAATTCCAAAAATAAGCCTGGCTACATCAGGTATATCGAGTTAATCGTTTTAAAAAGAAATTATGAAACTACAGGCCATGAAATAAAAAAACAACTTTTTTTCTATCATTTTGGATAATTAGATAACGTACTGTCACTTACCATGGAGCACCAGGGGCATCCTGCCATGTAACGTGTCAAGGGTTCAAATCCAGTCTGGGGTCATCCCTGTCTCTACTTCCACTATCTAATAAAGGCAAAAAACTAAACTAAAATCTAAAAAACATGGAGCAACAGCAGCCAACAATCTATCGGGGACACATGGGTGATTTTTGGGTCTATGTTCTCATCACTTAACAGCTAAGGAGAGATGAAGGCAGCAGAGCAACTAAGGAGCCAGAGAGTTGAGATCACATTCAGATAAATAGTTAAATAATAAGGTCTAAATATTACAGAATCTGCACTTGTTCAGTCTCCTTGCCTTTGATCATTCTATCGATGCAAGACTTCACTGGATTGATTCTCCTCTTCAAAGTGTGTGTATATGTGTGAGTGTATGCATGCATCTATACTCTCCCATCTGGATTGACTAAAAACCATATCCTGTTAACCTAATATCGCTGCAATCCCCCCATCTTCCAATCCCCCACCTTTTTTCTATGTGTGTGTTTGGCCCACACAGGTATCCTTTAAGGTGAATGTCTTGGGCAGTTCCCGTGTTAGCTTGCATGGCCGCGGCGCTCGGTGTGATTATGCCGCCCTTGCAGTCCTCCCAGGCGGAGTCCAAATTGGATGTGGCAACACAGAATCAGAGGGAGCCACGGGAGCGAGGAGATAAATCATCCAGGGGAAAAAAACACTGTCATGCAGATAGAGCTCGCTGCGTTCTCTCTCTCTCTCTCTCTCTCTCTCTCCCGGACGCTGAGCCGAGCTGGCGAGATTAAGACGTACCCTCCCTGACACCTTCGAACTTTGAAGATGGAAGGGTTGGGAGAGAAAAGGCCAAAAAGGCCAAAAAGGCCAAAAAAAACCCAAACAAGTCATTACTTGTTTGGTTTTTTTTTGCATCAGATGGCATTCTTCATCCTTCTCACTCTTAACTCCCGCCTCCTCCATCTTCCATTCTTCAACGCCTGTGGCCCTCATTAGTATGAATGCCTCAAATAAATGGGTTTAGAATGAGGAATTCAAGGGCGAACCTTCGTGGGGGTTGCAAACTGGTATAGTAAATAGGTGCATGGTACATCAACCTCTGACCTCTGACCTGCCTCCCTGCGGTGCTGGTGGGAGGGGAGAAAAGTGAATTTCCTCTTCAAGATCAATTGAGTATGAAATCTGAGGTGAGCTCCACAGTGAAAATGGAAATCCCCGGAATGTGTTAAATATAGAAATGCTGAAAAGTACACAAGGTTTTTCTAACCGTTGGTTCAAAAAGCGCTGACCAGATGGCAAGAGTTCCAATCCCATTATCACATTTAAATCTCAGCACTCAGGGCCTTTTGTTGTACCAAGTCATTAACACAAAACAATAGGGGCCAAAGAGTGGTCTGGATGTGCCAACGGACAATGGAAAGCTCATTTACATCAATGCACTATGTTGCTTCCCCCTTGCAGAAAATGAATATGTCATTAGCCTGGTTAACCCCAGAAGTAAATTGTTTTAAATCCAGGCTGCACTATATGCATTATGTAAAGCAGGCCTGGATCTGAGCAGGACCATTACTTTAAACCATGGAGTCTGCTCTGCAATTAATTTGAAATGATTGTCCATAGAGAACAAAAGAAAAACCTAATTTATTTTTGATTTACACGTCATATCGATTTCATGCTCGCATGACTAACCTGGCTCGATAAAGAAAACCTCAGAGTTCTTCAAAATTAATTATCTCCTCCCAGATTTAGACCGTTCTACATTGTTCTTTTCATGTCTACTGAAAACCCCTAAATATGCTTTAAAAGCTCTTTTGAGAGCAAATCAAAGCGAATAAATGTGTTCAGATCCTCAGGATATACCGAGTTAAACATTGAAATGGAAAGTTTTGCAATGAAAATATGAATGTCTCCTTGAAGTGAAAAGTGAAAGCGAAAGTTGATGAGGATTACCCAAGAACAATACATTTACTCCGGTACATGTGCAGATACAAAAACTTTACCAGTCGAATAAACTGTCATAGAAAGAACAATTCAAACTGCTGCAATTGATAACTTGCAAAATCTTGAAATACATGGCACATCCCTCACCTCCTAAAAATTCTGACAAATCATTGAACGTGGAAAATTGAGGCGCGAGGAGGCCAAAACATGGATTAGCCAGTTGGATGTCACGATAAGCCAGTGAGGATGGCCGGCGCAGTGCCGCCGTGGCCTTTCCAATAACAAAGCTAATCCATCCATCTTAACCTCCTGGCCTCTGCTTTGATTCCGCTCATCAAACATCCAGACGCCCTTTTGTTAGCTATGTTTGCTGCCTGTCCTGCCGAGGTGCCAGAGCCATAACTCTTCACTCAGCAATGCGACGACTGGGTCAACTATTAATGCGGGTGAAGTGCTGCCGCGCCTTTACCCGCTGTTCAGCTCAGCAAGGCGAGCCAAGCTGCTCCGGTGAATGAAAGAGACGCGCTGCCTGTCATCTTTCACCTGCCTGGCACCCACAGCTCTCTGGGCCTTCTTTCCGATGCACTTGTCTTCCTTAAGTGCCTGTCACGACCGGCAAGACAAATTACGATATTACAGCCAAACCATCGCCATGGCATTTATCACGGCCAAGAGTCAAGCTGGAATCATAAGTCAATCCTAACGTACAGGTGGTCATTGAAAATGGCAGGCGTGCAGAGAAGGGAGAAAGAGGAAAGTGGGAAGGCGGGAAGCAAAAAGGGACGAGGGCTAAGGTAGCCGCTCATGACGGCTGCTCCCTTGTTTGAACATCAATTTAATTTTCAGTGGTGCTTTGCCCCTGCCTCGCCAAATCCCCAAACAATTATGGTGCAGATAAAGCGTTCATAGGTTGAATGTCGCTGTTAATGAAAAGTGGCCTTGAGGGCCACTCATGTACGTGTTACGTGTCAATGCGATGGGATTGCTTCAGACTAATTTTGTGTCGTCGACAGCCATAGGGCTTCTTTCTTCTGAGCATTTATTTTTTTTATTTGATGTTTTGATTTTGATCAGCTTTATTCATCTCCCAAGGGGGGAATTCTCTTTTCACCCCTGGAAGTGTAGTACCATGCTCAAGGACACTTCGACAGGAAGTGGGTGCACGGGGAATTGTACCTGTTTTATGGGTAAAAAACAGCAAAAACAACACATTTACTTTACTAATTGAATTTGTAAACTAATTATTCAATGAAGATTCAACCTGAGAGGCTTCAGTGTAAAGTCCTCATTCCTCACCAGGGAGCTGCATATTTTGATAGAAAAATAGGGAGGTTGTGAGTTAAGTTATTTTGTCTAATTACAGTATTCAAATGTTCAAGCAAGATATTGCAACTCAGTGGAAACAAATTTAATTGATACAATATAATTTATAGATCTGACTCAGGCAAAGAAGTCAATTTACTTTTTTGATGGACCCACATGCCCTCAACCTGCCTTGTCTACTTTTACTTCGGTTTGTGAGTTCCTACGTTTTGCAGATTGCCTTTCGACACTACCACCAGAAGGGGCATGAACTTGTTGCTTTCAATCAAACGTGGTTGTATGGCCATATAAATAGTTTGAAAGTGTGTTCATTCAACTGTGGGTTATACGTGTGAGGTGGAGAAAGAAGGTTTTTCCAGTTTCCAGTTTAACCCTTTAGGTTAAACACCGGTGCAAAATGGTGGTTCCATAAAGAAGCCCTTGCTCTTTGATTCTGAGGGACTGACATCAAAACCTGACATTTACTGTTCATGTTTTAGACAGCTGAATAATGCTTCCTACAAAGCCTTCTTCGAAAGTGCAGCCTGACTATAATCGTCTGCCATCTCGTAATGGCTACCTGGCTAGGAAGAAAGGAGAAGAGATTTTTTCTACGCTGATGAGAGTATGGCATACATCACAAAAGACATTTCTCTCTGGTTAAATTGCACTGGAGCTGATCCTTTTTTTTAACCTCCCATTGATGCAAGTGGGACCTGCATATGCATATTACACTGCATATGGACATGTTAAGTTGCGATTTTGTTGCATTTTTTTCATTTCTTGTATGGACTGATATTATTATTATTTCTTCATTTCACTGTGCATGGGATATAGTGCCCTTTTTTTTGAAAGACTAATGCACTAAGCCGACTGAAGTATGTCACACTTTGACAACACGCAACCCCCCTTTGGTCTTGTATGCTATCTTTAACAAAAAAGAAAGCAGTCTAACATAGACGTCAGAATATGCATAGACCAAAATGCATGGTGATGGCTTTTTTGTATGACATATCTTCTAGCCGTATATTATAATCATAGCCAGGCGAGGCTAAAGTATATTATATAATTTCAATAGTTACTGGATGGGCAATCAGATGTGCTCTCTGCAGCTATTTGTTATCTACAGCAACAAAGCCAATCTAAATGACCATTACCTGTACTAGGGCTGGACCACCTGGATTTAAACACATGCATTTTTTTCTCTTGATTAGTTACTGCTAGTTTATATCCAACCATCTTGTATAGTCTAGTGGTTCAGTGTCCAATACAAATTTGGTAAACAATGGTCCTTAACATTCTGTTCTTGTGAAAAGAACAAAAGGGATTCATGAAACATGTGCAACCCCTCGATTTTGTACGTGCCATCAGGCATATCTGATGATGAATGCTAATTGATTGTAAATTGGATGCGAGCGCCTCTTGATGATTAGCACAGGTAGACGTCCAGGCAGGAAAAGGAAAGGAAAGATCCACCCTAAAACAGTTCAGTAATAATAATATAATAATATAATAATAAACACTGTTAATAACAAATATTAACAGTGTTTCAGTTATTGGCGATGTCCCTTTTGTTTTCTGGTGGTGTATTTTTCATATTCCTCTCTCCACCTACACATAAAACACACTGCTGATGCTGCATTCACATCATATGGGAGTTACCCATAAATACAAGCTTCCCACTGGAAAAAACAAATCCATGTCAAGCTCCTAGTGGTAATTCCGAATAGAAAATATGGGAACTTTTTGAAGGCTTCGATATCTGCCACCTGACGGTACAAATAACAGAAGTGTGTCAAACATGGCTGTTGTGAATCTAGTCCACAGTCCAAGGTAATAAAAATAATAATTACCAGTTATATTCACACTAGTACACTTCTGCACAATCAAATGTTTATGATTAACAAGAAATACCTGGTGCTGTTTGTTTGTTTGGTTGACAACACATGAACACTTCCCGGTCGGAGCAATATGGAATCTTCTCATCTTTCTGCTTCATCTGATATGAGATGAATTCAGCAGCAACAAGATCACACCCATTCTCTGGGGGTTCTGGGAAATGTAGGAAATCACCAATTGAAGTAGAAGTAGAAGGCAGGTTATGGGGAAGTGACTACAATTAAAAGGTAAATGAAGACACCTCCTCAGAAAATAACTCCTGGAATGCATTGAACATCACAGATTGATGATGATGAGTGTAGGAGTATCTGAGTGTGGAATTTTCCATTAAGGGTTGTGCACAAATAGAAGGCACTAATGGAGTGGTGGAGAAACCACAGAAAAGAGAACCAAGAGTGAGTGAGCGAGTAAAGTAAAGAAATGTAATTTGTAGTTTCAAGTGTAAGCAGTGGAGTGACAGCAACTGAAAGTATGGCAAGAAATTACTGATGCTGTCACTGCTGTAACGTTAGAGACACCCACCTTGGATGTAATTCAAAATAAAAGGTTTGACTTAAAGACAGGAGGAAAAAATGTCAGATGGCCTTTCAGCACACCTATGGCGCACTCCGTGGTGCACGCATGACAATAATTATATGATCATTCCTGAGGTCTGAGGAGTCGGTCAGGGGTGTCATCAGCCAGGCGGTGAGGTCATAACCTCTATCACATAGAGACCCTGGTTAATTTAACCTCTATTCAGTCAGTAGGAGAGGTAACTTGTCAATGCGCCATGCGTCTCCTAGCAGCACCCTGGTCCAGACGCCTCGCCCACGCTGCTCTGCCGTTCTAAACCCTCCTGGCCAGCGGGAAACCACATTTGGGACGTTTAGGTCGGTGAAGATCTCTTTTTATTTTAATCTGTTCTACTGCAGAATATTGGAATTTGATATATCTCCCTCTGAGAGTCCTGGTGGCCAGGAAGGCAAGAGCTGACAGCACCTGGACATGTGGACATTACCCTCCAACACTCTTTGGATGAGTAAGTAATTCTTCCTCAGGCGTGTCCAATTCTTCAGCACTTTTCTCAAATGCATCAACAAAAACTCATCTGTCTTAAGCAACTACTAATATCAAAGCAAACTTGAGTTTGAGGGCTTTAAAATAGTCCTGTTCTGAAGTGACCCTTTGCCAATTCTACTTGTAGTTCCTGCTCCCTGCAGCTTGTCACTCTCTTTCCCTCTCTTGGGCCTTTCTTTCTTGTTCTCTTATTGGATCAGGTGAGTGTAAATCCTCTACAAGGACCTCAACAATAACTTCTTTGCCTCTCTGTTTTCAGCCACAGCAAGCAATTGGTCCTTTAATTTTCTCAGGTCACTACGCTCAGTGTCAACTTGACAAACCTCTACATCAAAGGGTGCCATAGTTTATCAGTAAGTCAGAAAATACTGCACAATGGGAAAATATCTTCTGGACGCCCCCGTGTAATGTTTTTTACCCCTCAGAGATTGTGGTTCCCTTATAATGTCCATGTTTAAAACATTTTTTAAAAATGTTTTAAATATTCTTTCTGCACCTTGGTAAAAACTAAACATAAAATATATTTGTCATATTTTTTATTTTCATATTTCATATTTCATATTTTATTTGATTTTTTAGACTGCCACCAGTCCTAGGTGCTGGGTTATAGAGTAGTGGTAGCTGCTCTACCTACTTGTCCCACACTGTCCTAATAGCTACCAGCTTGTCTCATGATTATCAAATCTGATGACACTTAAGACAATATGAAATGTCTCCAGAGACGTGGTGACTCATCTTTGGACTAGTAGACCCCAGGTAGGACGAGGAGCCAAATATGCATGTAAATGGGGTTTGTCCGGGCTAGAGTAGGAGGGAGTAGTATGTAATATAAGCATAAAGGGGGTGTTTGCAGACACATCAAATTGGAAAATGTGCATTAAAATCATCGCAAATTAAATTCAGGATAATTTGTCCATTATAAAAAATATAAAATAGCGTCTGTAGCAACTTTGCTACCATCGGGGCTGCAACAGACAGAGACAAAGGCAGGAGAGGAGAGTTTTATTTTTACACAACGACCCGATCTTGATGCCCCTCTGATCTCCCCTCTGTCCCGGCAGGTCAGCCGTGGAGCACCAAAGCCACCAGTCTGCCAGGCTTCCAGGAGCATCCCAACTGGGCAGCTCTTCCAGGTCTGCCCCCTGCTGAATCCTCTGCTCTCACTCTCCACTGCATACAGTTCGACTCAATCTCCTCCCGATCTCCTGTCAAACTCCTACTCGCCCTCTCACACACACACACACACACACACACACACAGGCTAAAAGGACCTGGCTGCAATCAGCATTAATTGCTGCAGCCGGAGCTGGACACAGGCAGAACCAACCCACTGACTCAACTCAAATCACATTTTATTTGTATAGCCCTTAATCACTGTTACAGTCTCAAAGGGCTTCACAGTGCCCAAAGTGTGAAAACAATAAATGGTTAGTACATGACATCCCCCAGCCTTGGACCCTCACAGAAGACAAGGAAAAACTCCCAAAAAAACTTTTAGGAAAAAATGGAAGAAACCTTGGGAGGGACTACTCAGAGAGGAATCCTCCTACCAGATGGTCGGGCGTGCAATAGATACTGAGTTTGGGCAAGCAGCGTATACAGAGTGCATAAAAGTTTATTTGGGTGGGACATCCAGATCTGATGTGGGGCATCCCAGCAAACAGCAGTTCGGTCAGCGTCATCATAGGACTGGGGGACCATGCAGGCACCAACACTGCCCAGCTGCAGCCTGGAAGCAGATAGGAGACACACCCATACATGCACTCTCACTCACACAGACAAACATGACCAGTGTCAGTGGACAGGAGCAGGTAGACCAGGAGAATAGGACATGTAGGCAGGATGCTAGTATCCATCGGCAGGAACCTGAGCTAGAGTGAGTTAACTGGTCTAGCCTTACTCTGAGAAGAGACTGAACCACTCCCTCAAGGCTATGTTTGGTCAAATGATAAAGAAAATAAATGGGTTTTTAGCCTTGACTTAAACACTTTGATAGAGCCTGCCTCTCTGATTGAGGCAGGCAGACTGTTCCAGAGATAGGGAGCCTGATAAGAAAAGGCTCTGTTACCTGTTTTCTTTTTGACTGCTGGGATAGACAGGTAGCCAGCGCCCTGTGATCTGAGGGCGCGTGGCGGTTTATAAGGTTTATATGCAGGACGGTGCCATCCCATGTAAGTAAAAGCACCTTAAAGTCACACCTGGCCTGAATTGGTAGCCAGTGTAATGAGGATAGGATTGGAGTTATATGGTCGAATTACCTAGTTTTGGTCAGGATTCTGGCAGTAGCATTCTGGACCAGTTGTAGGTTTTTAGTGCGCCCAGTAGGTAAGCCTGAAAAAAGGACATTGCAATAATCGATTCTGGATGATACAAAGGCATGTACTAAAATTTCTGCGTCTGCCTCTGTTAGCATGGGTCGAATCTTGGCAATATTGCGAAGATGATAAAACACTGTTTTAGTGGTCTCCTTAATATGCAACTCAAATGAGAGGGTAGGGTCGAATTTTACCCCAAGGTTTTTAACGTATGGGCTCTGGGAGATTACACAACTATCAAAGTTAAGAGTAATATTCTTAAATAAGTGTCTATGTCTAGCTGGTCCTACAATCAGCATCTCAGTTTTGTTGCCATTAAGAAGTAGGAAGTTTAGGGACATCCAACATTTGACCTCAGATAGGCAGGCCTCTAGTTTTTGAAATTGGGTATTATCGGTGGGTTTGACTGGTATGTAAATTTGGGTGTCATCGGCGTAGCAGTGGAAGTTAATGCCAAATTTGCGAATTATGCCACCGAGTGGTAGCATATAGATAGAGAATAGTAGTGGTCCTAGGACAGAGCCTTGTGGCACACCAAAGTCCATATTGCAACACTGAGGTCATGTTGCTGTAAAAGACGCGGTGTGATCTATCGAGTAGATAAGACCTAAACCAAGAAAGGGCTGATCCCCGGATACCAATATAATGGAAGGCTGCACTCAGATCAAGTAGCAATAACGCTGAGGTTGAGTTGGAGTCAATAGCTAACAGAAGATCATTGACCACTCTCGTGAGTGCAGTTTCGGTCGAGTGAAAGGATCTAAAGCCAAATTGGAAGGGATCAAATAGGTTGTTTTTTGACAAAAAATCCGTAAATTGACTGTTCTGAAGTACTTCGGAGTCAAGGTTTGTTTTTTTCAGTAATGGCTTGATCACAGCCGTTTTAAAGGCGGAGGGCACAGTGCCAGTGGAGCGCGACCGATTGATCATATAAAGAATGGAGGGTCCTGGGATATGGAAAAGTTCTTTAAGCAGTTTAGCAGGCAGAGGGTCTAGCATGCAGGTCGTGGGTTTAGAAGACAGAATTAACTTGGTGAGAGTGTCTAAGGAAACTAAATCAAACTGTGAGAAAAGACCACCAGTGGAGAGTGTACTGGTGATCTCATCTCTAATCAGTGTGATTTTCTGAGTAAAAAAGGACATGAAATCATTTGGAGAAAACAGAGAGCTATCAGAGGGGGAGGGATTCTGTGTAAGCTTAGCAACAGTGTCGAATAGAAACTTTGGGTTGTTTTTATTTGCACTGATTAACCTAGAGAAGTGTGCAGTTTTGGCTGACGAGAGTGCACGTTCAAGTTTGGTCAATCGCCATTTACGCTCTAGTTTTCTCCAGGCTTGTTTAAGTGCACGAGTGTCATGAGTAAACCACGGTGTAAACCTCCTAGCGTGGTGTTTTCTGGTGACCAATGGGCGATTGAGTCAAGCACATTGGTAAGGCTAGCGTTTAGTTTGTTGGTGAAATTGTCAAGTGAGCCAACATGACCAGAGAGTGGTGCGAGAAAACTGGGCAGTGTTTCAGATAGTAATGAGGCCGTGGTAGCATTAATACGACGGCTTATATATATCTTCACACTTTTGGCGTGGGCAGATCAATTCGATCTCAAATGTAATGAGATAGTGATCAGATAGGGCGGGCACATAAGAGGAGACCACTAAAGCAGAAACAGGAATGCCATGGGTCAGAACCAGGTCAAGGGTGTTGCCGCCATGGTGGGTTGGTTCATTAACAAATTGAGTGAGGCCGCAAGTATCAGTAAGATCTATATCCTATATGTATATAATATTGTATTGTATAATATGTAGGCCTATATAATATTTTATACCCTCAGGTGACAATGGGTATGCATTGAAGCCATGGCTACTTATGCCATTTACAAACCCCCAGAGCGCACAACAGACACTCTATAATGGTGCGCACTCTGTGGTAGAGTGTTGCATTGGGCTTTTAAAAGGGAGATGGTTTTGGTTACTTTCTGCTATTCAACTTGTTTCCTTTGGTTGGTTTGGAGTTTAGGCTTCCAAATAATACGCGTTTTCTTCTGTCAATTTGATCAACCATTATTTCAAGTTCACAGTCGGTAAAATTGTGCTTCTTCTTCTTCTATTGCTTCTTAAATGTTTCCGCCGTTTCTCCTCAAAACTAAACTAAATACTGGCCCTTTATATGCATACCAGGCAATTGGGGTTGTGTTGGAAGCCATTTATAGTAAATTGTGTGCATGGTCAGAAGGCTTGTGTACTTGCACACAATTTCAGGATGATTGAGATGTATGAGGAAAAAACACGTGGGAACAGACGTACGTGGGGTTTTATACATCTGACGAAAAGACTGCGTATGCATGTTTACTGTTTTGTGCGTACACAGATTTCTATACCGAGTTTTATACATTTGGCCACAGGTATTTTAACTCCTAACATTGGTATAGTAAGCTAATAACCCCTGCACTGTCCTCCACATAGCTTCTAAACGTTTTCTGCCAGAACATGTTCAAAACCATCAATTCAAGTTTCCAGTGTAAGGCTTTTAGAGCGGAGGCTAAGGTCACATGGGGTAGTGCACATGCACAGTGGGATTTCTTCTCCTGCATATTCTTCCTTGTGTAAATTCCAAGGGTAAATTCATTGAAAGAATATTTGACTACATTGAAGTAATGGACAGCATTGTGACAGGCTCCAGCATTTTTCCTATTAAGTAAATTAATTTGTTAGCCCTAACAACCTTTAACTAGTACATTCTGGAAAAAATGCGCCTTAAACTCATGCCAAATTCATATCGGGTCGTTGGCTTATTATAGAAGTTATTTTAATGAATTGTATTATTATATATGAAATATGAAAAAGGGATGAAAGGGATTTGAATTTTGAACCTTTTGACACTGAGACCAGGCACTTAATACACAGCCATTCTAAAAAATACGACTTTTAGTATTGACGGGGGTTGTGAAGAGTTTGATAACGTTAATATGGTAGAGAGAGTACTGCTGGTGGCTCTCCCTGGACTTTTTTATTTGACAACATGAAATATTAGCCTAGTTCATGGAAATGAATAGTAATTTTTTTGAGAAAATAAAGGTCAACATCAAATTAATGAATGACTTCTTTTTGGGCGCTTATTGAATCAAGACTGGGGCATTTCAGTCAAGCCTCCTTTGTCACCCATATTACTGAGGGTACCATGACATTTACATTAACTTTTTGGCAGCTATATATGCTGTGTTTCATATATTATATAAATTCTAATTACAGTATCCATTAGTATTTTGCAGTGACACATATTACAATACTGTATTTTGGCCAATTTCATTTGGGATGCATCAAGTGGGGTTATAGCCTTTCCGTGGTGTATAGGGGCCACTTAGTTCCAGATTTAATTTCATTGTAAAAGAGCAACATACACTTTTGAGGATCCAGAATTCAAATATTCCATTTAAAAATGTTGAATGATGAAATGATAAAATCTGGCCTCAACCTAGGACCAACATGAATCAAAAATGATTGGACCAGATGAAACGATGGCAGAAGAGCCAAGAGGAGCCAAATGACAATTAAACTGAGTGAGTAGTTTTTGTTTCCAGATGCAATTGGTCCCTTTTCCCTTTAATTTGCTTTAAAAAAAAACGGTACACCAGGGTAATAACTGTGTAATTACATAGAAATTACAAGAAACTACATGGTAATTTCTGGTAATAACAAGGAATTATTTGTAATTATGTGTAATTTCTTGGTTAAATGACCATGTCCATGTTTGCTCTATAACTAGCAATATTACACTGTAATTATAGCATTATAACAGCAATACATTGCTGTAGCAAGTTGTGCAAATATTATGGGATAATTACTAGGTTATAACAATCGCTTACCTGTCTTTTCTTTCTCTTTTAAGTGGAACTTCCATTTTCTGGTTCAGAGATGAGGTTGTTACAGTATTAGTACAGTACAGTGTTATTAACATCAATGGAACAGTACGGCCTAGTAAAGTCACACTTGATACTTTAATATTACACAACTTTTACCATGTAGCTACTCTCTACTTAGTGACTCTTACATATTCATTTTATTTAATTACTTATTAATTTTCCTATTCTTCACCTTCCCTTTAGTTTTTAATTCATTCGTATATTATTTCATTCCTCTCTACTGTTTATGGTCTGCATGTGTAAGAGTTCTTATGCTATGTTTGTGTATGCCAGTTGACCGCATTCCATTTTTGTGTTTTTGCTTTTCCTGCTTGCATTTGTTTTTTCTCTGTTGTTCTCTCTTACATAGCTGTGGTCTACCCGACGCTTGTTCCACGCTGCTCCTTGATACTGAATTGTATCTGAACACTTCTATAAGTCCATTATGTTGTGGGAGTGTAAAAAAAAAAAGACACCACAAGGCAAAATGGCCCAGTAATGCAACATACATCACCAATAGTAGTTTTAATTTTTTTTAAGGGATTTTTCCTTTAAAGTGGAAACAGAATGGCTCTTTTATTTGACTGTAGCATCGTCAATGTGTCTTCTTTTACTGTTTGCTATTGTGACTGATCTGTGTACAGCCAGTACAATGGAGCTTAGCGTAAGTTCAATCAGGAAGGCTACCTCCTTCATTCATAATTCTGTCAACTGGAGCCATCGTACAACCACCCTAGCCCACGTTCCTTTCTCCTACCCTTCCTCCCTCTTCAGTAACCAATTACTAACCATTTCACTCTATTTGTACCCCCTCAGCTGCTTCCGTGTTTCTGTCATTTCAGCTGCCTAAACCGCACCAGTCTGACGCACCACCTCCTCCCCCATCACCACTAGCATCACAGCTCCATCAGACATCCAGAAGGGTCAGATCTTCAGCACAGGGGCTTCTCCTGTCGCCTATCTGCCCCCAGGAAGCTTCACCCTAGCACTGGATACCTCTTGGAGTCTAGCCTCCTAGCCTCTCGTGATTTAACTGATTTTGGTAATATCATGTTTTTGCTTTAGTCGTGCGATGATGTCACCAGGTAACTACTTAATTCAGCGAGGCCTTTGGTATCAGTTACTGTCTCTATTTTGTTTATGCTGGGGGCATAGGCCCCATATGGGGTTCTCTATCTATCGATCTCTGCAGTGATTTATGATGAAGCGGGCAGCCAAGTGCTTCTGGTGGTTTTTCATACACGCTGTCATTGGCTGTTTTCACGTGTCTGAAGATTTTCATCTGTTTATCGTGCCTGAAGTTTAGTGAACGCTTCGGGGCTGGATAGGTTATGTTGATATAAAAAGTGTGAAAGTATCAAAATAAAATGTGATAAAAAAAGTGTTAAAAGCATTCATTTCTTTTTCTTTTTCCTTCAAGGGGAAACTGTTCACTTTTACAGCAGTGACTCAGACATCCTGTTGTTGTAATGTTGTAATTAAAGGTTGTGTATGCTATTTTACTTTTTAACATTGTTTCAGCAAGTAAGAAAGTTACTATCAAAAGTCCAGACCCGGTACATTCAACACATCCTGGGGGGTTTCTAAGGACCCAACTTTATATAAATCATCACTTTGTTGCCTCACTGCGTGGGAAATACAGACAGTGGACTTTTACTGCACTTTTTTGTCATTTAATTTGTCATATTGGAAATCAATAGAGAACAGGGACTAGAAAAAGGGGGATGATGATGTATTTTTTATTTGACTCCTCGGGAACACGATTTTAATAACACACAACAGGAAAGCAAGCATTGTACTCTCAAGTATCCAGAAGCACCAAACACCCTAATATCCCTTTAAGCTCCTGGCAACACAAAAAAGAAACCTTCGGCATCTTTTCAAATTAAAATTGCCTTTTAACACTGGGATAATAGAATACTTTGATTTCCTACTGTGATTTGCAAATCAAAAAAAAAAAAAGTTTTTTACAGAAAGTGGGTATATTCAATTGACTGCTGCTTAGCCCTTCTAGTGGTAATTTAAATTGAACATTTCTTTAAAAGATCCATCTATATACAGTACATTCAAATCGCATGTGACTTTACTGTATCCACTACTTACTATCAGTACATTTTACAGAACAAGCAATAGATGTTAATTCATTTGAGACTGCAAAATGTCTCTGATTCCATCACTTGAGTTGTTCTGCAGGAGGACAACCCCGCTGTTATTGAAGTGGTGGTTTCAAATCCTAATCTTTCTCTCAGAATTCATTAGAAATGTGCTTTTAAAAGCCTGCCACATCATTCCCCTTTTTTTGGCGAATCATGGCGTTTTTTCACATTTCACCTCTGCAGACACTAATCATGTTGGGCCATCACGACCTGAACTGCCTGTTATAAAACGCACAGCACTGAAGGAAAATGAATGCCTTCTACTTATGCCAAAAGCTTAAAATTGCCCCAATCTGTTGCAACAACTACCCCCCTCCAAAAAGCCCCAACAATAACGTATAAGTATGAATATAAGAAAAAAAAAGAGGTTCTGAAAATGCAACATCCAAGTTTTTTTTTTGTTGTTCCATCTTCCAGGTTGTAAAACAGAAGATAAAAAGGTGGCTTAAATATTGGGAGTTGTCTTTGGAGATTATCTGACAGTGCAATTTGCATACAGACACTTCTGACAGAATCAATGAAACCCAGAGCTCTCATCCTCTCTCCCTTCTCTCTCTCTCTCTCTCTATCATGAAATTTTCATAAAAGGAGAGAGCAATGCTTACTTCAGAGATACTGCACAAGTGTAATTATTGCAGGCGCACGCTTAGACATCAGTGCCAGTTGCACGATCAAGCGAGCTCGCCCCTCTTAATGCCGATGCTCTTAGATGAATGAACTGGCGTGCGCAGGAATTTCTTAATTAATGATAACTTTGACCTTGATTTGCCTGATTTCAAGATCTTAACGGCGTTCGGAGTGGGCCCCATAAAGTGTTTTCTTGAAGTGCCACCGAAGGTATTGGTATCCCAGTCAGCTGTAATGTTTTTTGGAGGGGTTTAACTACCGATCTCAATGAAACGTCCGTCTGTGGAAGAGAGGAAAAAAAAAACCCCACTGGCTTGCCGAGCAACAGAGAACCTCCAAAACCCGAAATTCATAAGCTGCACTTTCATGTCCCATTATTTTTTAGCTCGGAAAATGTCTGCATACATTTGAATGCTTTCAGTGCACATTTTGACACTGGGAAATTCTGACAGAAGTGAATACATAAGCTGACATCAATGGTGAAAGTTTAAACCGTCGCTACCAAGTACACAAGCATAGTGTGGAATTCAGGATTGGTAGCATTACACTAAACTCAGGTACCCAGAAACACCTGCCGGCCACTTTATTAGGTGCACCGATCTAGAACCGGGTACCCCGTTTTGCCTCCAGAACAGCCTGAATTTTTGGCAGCATGGATTCCCTTCTGCACACCAGTAAAGAGCTGCTATTGGAGCATTTGTGTCCTTTCTGTTAGCTTGAGGCCCTGTTCACACCTGGCATTAACATGCGTCTTGGGTGATGCGATCACAAGTGGACAGCTCTAAGTACAGGTGTGAATGCACACAAGACGCATTGAGGACGCATTGAGATCCAATCGCTCAGACCACATTCGGAGGTGGTCTGGGCCGCACATGGCCACATTCTTTTAGCAGTGTGTACGCGAATGTGTCCTGGGCCACATTGAAGGACCGCCTACTCAACTGATTCATATCGCAACCTGGCGATTTATGAGGAGATTTCGAGAAAGATGGAGGGGAATGGTTACAGTCGATCATGGCAGCAATGCGTAAAATCAAACACCTCAAGAATGCTTTCAGAAAAGTCAAGGACTCAAACAACAAGTCCGGTCGGCACAGGATAAGCTGTCCCTTTTACAAGGAATTGGACAGGGTGCTAGGAGACTGAGCGTCATTCTGTGCCGGTGAAGGTGACATGTTGGAATCTGAGCTTGATTATTTGCATATAGAGCAGGGAAGTGAGATCCGATCACAAGTGGTCACTCGAGACGCGTGGCTTCTAATGCCAGGTGTGAACTGACATACTTAGAGCTGTCCACTTGTGGTCGGATCAACCAAGACGCATGTTAATGCCAGATGTGAAGAGGGTCTGAACCAGTCTGCCCATTCTCCTCTGACCTCTCTCATCAACAAGGAGTTTCTGTTCCTCCACCTTTCTATTTCAACTCTAGAGACTGTAGTGGTGAAAACCCCAGCAGGGCTTCAGCTGTTTCTGAGATGCTAGAACCAACAATCATACCACGGTCAAAGTCTCTTAGATCAGAATTTTGCAGATTCTAATGTTTGGTCCAACAAAAAAACTACTTCACCATGTCTGCATGCTTTTTATATTGAGTTGCAGCCATGTGATTGGCTGTTTGGAGGAGCAGGCTGTTTGCATAAACGAGCAGGAGTACCTAATAAAGTGGCCGGTGAGTGTATATGAGGCCTCTAAGAATAATTATGATACACTGCAGCAGATTTAACTTTTATCATCTTTCCATGTCTCTCAGTTAATTATTTGGTTATTTCAACTGGATCAATTTGTTTGTGGTATTCTCTTCTTCCATGCCCTTCCCCTCAAGGCATTTTGGCAGACTGCCATTATTAAAAAAAAAAAAAAAAAAAAAAGGATTATAAGGACTTAACTGACCTGCCTGGCGAAATAAAGGTTGGGGGGAAAAAAACATTTATTTAAAATACTTAATAATATTCTCTCCATATCTCAAAATGCCAATTAGCTTGAATCCCGTTGAGAGTGTAAGCTTCTCGTTTTGCCCGCTGCACTTTATATTGCACATCAACATTTTTGACTTCCCTCACTTTTGCACCCATTGGCCGCTGGCATCTCTCCCATGTACCTTTATGCCACACAGAGGGGGGGCCTCTTTTAAAAAAGATGATAAAAAGCCCACTTCACAGCTTATCCGGAGTGCAAAAAAAAAAAGAAGACTTATCTTTTCACTAAGATTTCAATTTATGAAAAGGCAGAACTTCGCTGGCAGATATCCTCGGCTTTCATCAGGCTGACTCCCATTTGCTGCCAGGCACATATCCGCGATGTGACAAAAATACGTTTCACAACTATAACGACAAGCAGACCGAATCCTGTGATGGGACATGCACACAGCAGTGATTTGTAGCTGTTGTGCGGGCTGCAGAGTTGCATATTAGTCTTAGGCTGCGAGAACAGCGAGCCCCCGCTTTATTATGAACTGAGAGCAAACACCGTGCTGCTGTCAGTGCTTACCCACAGCATCGGGAATTTGGAGATGCGCTGGCATGTCATCCCCTCAGGCAGCTGACCCACCAATTAGCTTTCGCTCAATCGCTTTACAACTGAATTTCTTCTGATGACAAAAAAAATTTGGTTCATCTTGCATCAGAGACCACTTGTCTAGCCGTTCCAAATCAACGTCTCTGTAATCAGAAAACGATTATGGCCCTGCAACGCGGGTTACAGCTGCAGTATGTCATCATGCGTGTTCGACTAGGCCGTGTTAATGGCGAGTTTACATATCCTCCAAAATGTCAAATGATGAAACTAAAAAGTGAAAAGAAAATATATATTTCTGCTCCGTCCACCCATATCCAATCTTCTTTTTTTGAAACTACGTCTCTAGACACTTTAGGTGTTAAGAGAATATCAGAAAATATCAGAACAGCATGCTCTCCCCCGATCTTCTGTTCAGACCGGCCGTCTCTTGATGGTTCACAAGCGCTCTGCTGCCTGTCTGCTCCTTCCTATGACCTTTTCAAAGTTATACATACAAAACTAGATTCTTCCCCTTCAGGAATATATCAGATCCCATAACTAAGAAGACACTTTGCAACGTGGCGTGGAATTCCACATGGCATATTGTGCATGATTTTTTTGTTTTTGTTTTTTTGGTTATTCCTCTCCCTCTCTATTTTTTTTAGTCATTCACGCACTCTACATCTAATATTGGGCCAGGATTGCAATTTGCTGTGTGACCTTTTCTCAGCTACATTCTTTGGAAAGTGCAAATAGCATTGTGTTATGTTCCCCCAAGACTTTAATTCTGAGAACTGAGCTTTGCAGAGGGAAAAGTCCATCTCAATTCTCCGAACTAATGCATCCTATCAATAGCAGGATATTATTTTGATGCGTTTGATGCATTGGAAATATAACCATTATTAGATAGGAATGAGGGTCTGCAGGGCATTAGCACAGTTCTGAACATTATTTTGACTGTAGCCTCACCAAGAGCTCTAATGGCATTCACGCCGCTCTCTATTTTACATGACCAATGGCATTTTCATTGCGCAAATGCAACTCGGATCATAAATAAGCTTGTTAATTTTTTTGCCCTGCTGTTTGGGATGACAAATCACCCGCCGTGTAAACATTGTCAACAGATGGCAAAATTACTCAAGCACGGCGTTCGCTGTACTTCTGGGAGGTGTAATGGTGGAGCCGTGTCTGGCAATAGGATGCTAAGTGATGCAGGGCTCCATTCTTCTCAGCTCAGCCTCCGCGAGCGGCTTCATACATCATATCAACAGCCCCCTATACCCCAGACAGATGTGCGCAAGGAAAAAAAAAGAAGAGAACACACGGTACTATTACCTCAGATGGATCTCGGAAAAACAAACAACACACAGGATATTCCATCGCGGAGTTCCACTGCTTGACGGGCATCGGCAAAATAACTGTGGCCCCCATGAGTATACTGTGTGTGTACGTCTTTGTGTGAGTGTGTCTGTGACTATTTACTTTATGTGTTTGGATCTATGAAAGCAAACTCATTTCCATTCATTTCCAGTGAATAAATGTTGAAATTTTACACGATTAAGGCCTGCGACCACATGTATTACAAAATGTCATTTTTTATGTAACAAAGTCCCAATTCACTCCACTCACCCTTTCTTCCTTCATCTGTCTGAAATAAAGAGATAAAATGAAATAACAAAAATAACAAAAAAAGAGACGATCGATCAGGATTGATGCCTAGGTTAAGAAGTCAGAGAAGCAATCTGGTTGGCAAACGTGAATGAGTAACCGTCTCCCTTCCCTCATCAATATACCCAATGGCAGGAAGTTGGAAACTCTAGATTTTTAATAGGAAAAATGCAGTGGAACAGTCCTTCGAGTCGGAATTCCGAGTAGGTGACTTCAGCAAGATTACTCAACCCCTGAGGTTTCTGAGATGCAGTTATCTGATATCACGTCAACAATGTAAACGCTACACAAAATTACCTTAAAGCATTACATGTTTATGATCCTCAAAATACACTTAATTTTTCATCCTTGTGGCGAAGGTGCTGTACCATGTAACCGGGACGTCCTGGGACATCCAGACCAGGACCTCTGTCTTTCCTGTCTTTTTCTATTGTGAACTATCCAATAAAGGAAAAAAATGCCCCCCAAAACTCTTAAATATATAAATTGAACTGTTAGTTGCACTCATGTTCTTGCTAATGCTAACTAGCTAGCTAACACTGCCAAATCACACCCACATCCATAAAAAAACTGCAGCAGATATTGTTAGCTTTTCAAGTAGAGTTGAATGTATCATTGTAACTGATAATTTGGATTTTTATCACCTTGGATTGTCAATGCTGGTAGATTTGAGGCCATTTTTGCTGCCTGTGTTGACAGACTTGCCAAGTGGAAGATATCGACACCTACATAGTGTGTGCATGTCCTAATAATCACCAAGAGCCAGACCAGCTAATTTCTACATGATGTGAATGCGGTGTTATGCTGGCCAAAGAAAACCTTGTGTTTCATCCCTGAATTTTCTGAGCTGGAGCACTGAAAGGCATGGAAGTTGTGATTATGATCTACCGGCTGGGAATTTCTGACATTCAACTTTGAGCAGAACCCTGAACTGCACCAACGGAGCTCCACAGTGGCCACCAGTAAAAGACTGTGGCTGCAGTGGGGAGCTCACTGTGTGAACGTGAAGCAGGGCGTTGCTGGAAAGCAGCAAGCATGCCCAGAAATTAAGGTTATAAATGAAGGTGACGTGAAGGTGGATAAATGAAGGTTAAAATAAGAGCCTTCAGGAGACTTTATATTAAGTCCCAGGTGAGGAAGACTGCCAGACATCTGCTACATTTGCAACTAGACATTGGCACATGTCTAGTCCATGTCAAAGTAATCATTAGTTCAAGCCAAGAGAGACTAGGTTTGTAAGTTTGAATGCAAGCTTTAATGGATAATTAAACAAAAGAACATTGGCGGTGACTCCAGTTGGAGGCAATGTTCATGGGTTAAAGGAGAACCCTGTGAATCTTGGATGAGCAGGGAAACTCCCCCCATGTAGGCTGCTCTTCCATAGGCAGAATGGTTCCACTGATGACCAACTGGAGCCTGGCACTGGTGGTGGTGGAGTCTGAAATGACCGAGACACGGATGGGGCAGGTATCCGTATATATAGGGATGTGGCGGTTTGTCATTGGTTCCTGTGACTGTCATGGCTGTCATCACAAGAAAGTGATCCATCTCCCCTGCAATTAACTATGGGCTAGTCCAGTAGTATATAGCTCTGCTGGTATGACTGGAGTGGGGTTAGTTTTTTTTTTGTTACAGCACTTATGCTATTACTTTGACTCAGTTCTGTTCTGTTTATTTTGACCGAGATAATTTTACGGCTCTAGAGCAGTCCTTTAGTTAAAGTCATAACAACTGTAAATACTTTGGGCTAATAAAAACCCTTATTATTTTCAGAATACCTGGAGTAGCAATAAAGTAGATATGTGCCAGGCAGTCTTCCTGATTGAACTTACACTAAGCTTCATTAAATTAGTTCAGTCTGATCAATAGTGTGCAAAGCTTCAGTGTCCTCGTGCAGTTTTAAAGCAAGGATATATCGCTGTGGTAGAAAAGAAACACCTTGTAATCGTAGGCCTTGCCCCTTCAATGTTGCTTCAGTTTCTACCTCTAATTGTGTGCAGCGGGGTTGCGCTGCTATAATCCCATCTTGTAATGAGTGTCCTAAGGCCTCTAGCAGCAAAACGAATCCCTTGCTATAGCCCACTATAGCTCTCACTAGGATCAGTAACCTGATACCCATCAGCTAAATAAGGTTGGCTTGAATGCAACACCACGCTGGGAGAGGGTGGGGGCTCATGTCTCGAAAATCACCCAACCTTTGATTTCAAATATGTGAAGAGAAGGAGGGGGGGGGGGGGACGCTCTGAGAAACAGCCAGCACTATATTAGTGCACTATGCTAATGCTTTCAATAACACAGCTGGATTCCAAGTCAGGGGGAGAGATAGAGCTTGGGTTTCAGGTTTAGGTTATTTTAAGACATGAGAGACCTCATTTTTCAAAGGAAATAAGAAAGGATAGGGAAACAGATTTGGTCCTGAATAGAAGGATAATTAGGTATTCCTCTGCAAAAGTAATAATCCGTGCTGTTTCTGACAGCGGTAGAATTGAGGGCCTGTCTCGCCTCGCATCCGTCTAGCAAAAGCACGTATCTGCCGGTTACCCTGCTGGTGTGAATGTTTGATTTCCGCTTCGCGTTTCATGATTTCACCGCCATATGAAGTGAAGAGTGAACAAAGCACCGCTGATTTAGATTTTTTTGCGAATAGGCTCATTGTGTTCTATTGTTAATTAAGTATCCTTCCAGTCATCTGTATGTGAAATCAGAGTGTGGAGAGCGAATTTGGTGGCACAGCAAATTGGAAGAGACAAAACTGTGGAAAAAACCCAAGGGGGAAGCGAAAAAAAATCTGTTACTGTGGCACAGCGGATGTACTCGAGATGAGTAACATTCACCAGCTTTTCCCCCTAGAAATTAGCTCGGTTAGTCTTCTTCTTCCAAACCCCCCCCCCCCGTCTGATTCTTCTTCCCCGCTAACAACACAAGGTGTAGAGGAAGGGATTCTTATCAGCTGCCACTGTCACAGAGACATTTTGAAAACCTGATCTCCAGAGAACTTGAGTCTTTTTGAGTTTGAATTTGAATTTGAGTCTGCCAGAGTCTGCAACTGTAAAGACGATTGTGAAGCGAGGCATTCTCCATGAACTGACTTGCCTGTCTGTTGTCTACTGTATACAAAATGTATAGCTGAATGTCAGTAAATGTGTGTTGTGTATGCTGATGAATGGGACCTGACATGATGCCCTGCAGAAAACATTTGCAGCATGACTGAAAATGAAATATTCAGTATATGTGTGTGTGTGTGCGCTCCATCCTTGCAGTCAGTGGTGGCCAAGGCTGTGCGGTGGAAGAGGCGCCACCTGTACCCTTAAGTCTCTGTAACTGTAAAACCTTGATAAATATGAATCCTGTGCCACTAAATCATTAAGCATTTAGAGCGTGCGTACGTGTGTGTATGCATGAGTGTTGGGAGTGGATTGCCACGTTGAGAGCATGAATTCTTTAAAAGAGGGAATTCAAAGGATTTGATAGTGCCGTAGCAAATAAGAATGCCGCAATTTCTAATTATGTTGCAAAAAAAAAAAGCTCTCAGCTGTGGATCGTTGCATACCGTGGATTTGTTGTTTGAACAGTTCTTAAGTTCTACATGTCCTAAGGAAGAAAAAAAAAATTCACTCTGAGTCCCCGTGCCTTTGAGTATTCTCTGAGTCTGTTTCATAACCTAAGCAGAGTACAGGGCACTTCCCCAGTGGCATGGTTGCTATTGCCCCCTGGGAGCCTACGCTTACGGATCTAGGCCTTAGTGAGTGTGCGTAATGTGCCCCTGCGTTTGTTCATGCCCCTGTGCTTCATTTCCTCAGGGACTTCAGCTTTTTTATAAATAAATCCATTATGTTTGAATAATCCCTGACCAGAACATGCATATGGAAAGAACATAAGAGCGTAATGCAGCACTGTCAAGATCTGTAAGGTATCTGTTGAAGAATTTTGAAGCCTTCTGCTTTTGCCGCCACCCTTTGCCTCTGAAGAGATGGATGAGATGCCAAATCGCACTGCGAGTGAATGGTGAAAAAGCAGCGTTTTCCACCCACTGAACAAAATAATACCCAGCATTTACAGTATGTGTTGAATGTGCACCATCGGCAAAAGACAACAGCTTTCAACAGTTTCTTATCGCAGCTCAAGAATGTAGGACTGAGCAAATAAGAGGCCTGTGAAGAAGAGAAAATAGCATCCTATCTCTACTCTACCGTTGTAAACACATCTTTGTTGGCTGGATTACTCTTTTCTTCTTGTGTGAGTAGGCGATCAGCTCATTGCATGTGTCAGAAGCCTATAGTTTGAGTTTTTCGGCAATTTAGCGGCCATGTCGTTGTGCCGTTTCATAGGGGTCCTATCTGGATCTGTAGTCCTTAGCAGTGGGATTGTTCAGACATCTCAACTGGCTCAAGAGCCACAGTGGTAGGGTGAAACAAGTAGGGCATTGAAACAAATCTGCAGCATGGCAGTCTGTATCTGAAGTAATTACCCCGCATAGAAAGCTGTGATGTTTTCAGGAAACCTTCTTTTTTTTCACAGCATGAAATAGAAATTGGGATTTCAAACTGTGAAGTCATTTTGCCGTGTCTTGTTATTCGTCGTATTTAAGGCAACACACCATGGAGTAATAATTACATTTTTCAAGTGGCAAAGAATAGCGAAATTGTATCTAATAATAATATTTGATCGATAGATAGATAGATAGATAGATAGATAGATAGATAGATACTTTATTGATCCCCAGGGGGAAATTCTGGTAATTTAAAGATCAGGATCATTTAAAGTTCACAAAGGCTGTTTTAATAATTAGACACAAACAGATTCACCAGCCAATCAATCCTTGAATCCAATTAATCCACAGTACCTCATACTGAGCTTATTCAACTCTCTGATATCCTCTGCTTTTCTTTACTGACTCTTCTGAGCTATCTTTAATCTATTAGTGATTTGGCTGCCGTGAAGCTGCTTTCAAATGTGCCGTCTGACCACAGCTTGAACCAAAGCCAAGACCGGTAATTATTATTCTTCTAGCCACCCCCTCTGCTCACTCAGATCATCGCAGTCCTTCCTAGGTAGGCTGGTGCTGGTGAGACAGATGGAGGGGATTGTTCTGAATAAAAAGTTTCATTGTTATTCAGTTGTGTTGGTTTGGTTCCCCTTCGATTGGCAATACAAAAAAAAGCTGAGTGATGTGGTCATGTAAGTGAGACGTTGAAAATATTGAATCCTATCATGTATGTGTAAGCGTGTCATTTCAGTGTTAAAGATGAAAACTTTATTTCCACCTGGTATTAAAATACAACCTGCATCTGGATGTTCTATCTAGATGATGAACGTGGTGAATCGTTGGTCTTGCATTTACGCCTTGTGTGTATGTATTCTTGTCTGCGTTCTGTCCACATTGTGATCACATCTCATTTTTGGCAAAACAGGCAAGTAGATGGAGAGGTGGCTGGTTGCTGTACTGCCTGCTTAGTTTAACTTTGTCTTCTATCACTAGTATCAGGCATGGTGATGTTTCTACTCGTAGTGATGACGTTTCTATCCACAATGATGATGATTCTACGCAAAATGATAACATTTTTACCTACGGTGATTGTGTTTCTACCTGCTGTGATGACATTTCTACCCACAGTGATGACCTTTCTACCCACAGTGAAGACGTTTCTAACTGCTGTGATGACATTTCTACCTGCTGTGATGAAGTTTCTACCCACTGGGATGACATTTCTACCCACGGTGATAAAGTTTTTACCTGCTGTGATGACATTTCTACCCGCTGCGATGACGTTTCTACCGTAGGTGATGACGTTTCTACCTGCTGTGATAACGTTTCTACCCACAGTGATGACCTTTTTACACAGTGATGACCTTTCTACCCACAGTGATGTCATTTCTGCCTCCTGTGATGACATTTCTACCCGCTGTGATGACGTTTCTACCCTAGGTAATGACGTTTCTACCTGCTGTGATGACATTTCTACCTGCTGTGATGAAGTTTCTACCTGCTGTGATGACATTTCTACCCACGGTGATAAAGTTTCTACCTAAGATGATGATGTTTCTACCTGCTGTGATGACATTTCTACCTACGATGATGACGTTTCTACCTACGATGATGACGTTTCTACCTGCAGAAATGACATTTCTACCCCATGGGCGGATACTGTCTCACTAATGCAAACACACCGTACAGATTGCATTTCCACCTGGTAGATTCCATCACATTCCCATCTCAATATGTGCTGTGTGCATTCACACCTTGCATGAACGTGCATTTTTTCTTCTCCAGATGTAAATGGGGGTCAAAATGTTACTACTGTTTAGATTGCCCTATTCACTGTTAGCACAGTGCATGCCATTTGGTATGGACTTTGTTTAGTATTAGTAACACAATTACAGTTTTTTTCGATTGCTTTGACTCAATTTGCACAACAGATTTTCAATGTGCAAAACTCTAAATGCAAAGTGCCAAACTGACTTTCAAAATTCATACTCTAAGACACTACATCCTATGCTGACATACAAAGTGCAAAACTCTAAATCATCTGCTCCATCCTCAGAGTACAGCCACCTAACATTACAACAATGTTCAAATGCTTATTACTACAAACGCAGGTCACTAAATCAGTTCATCAGGTGTTTGTAGCCATGTCTCATTACTTCCAGCAACCTTGCCCAGGTTAGTAGCATTGCAACACAATTGATAATCTCATCACCACTACATAAAAGGCTGCTTAGAAACCTGAATGGCAGTTTCTGACAACATGGAGCAGGCCGATGAGGCCGATTCTGTGGCCAAATGCAGCAGAGAGGCAAAATGCTGCTTAAGCACTGAATTGCATTTGTTTTGTTTTTTGTTACTGTAATTTTTGCTTTCAATGTTGTTTTTGCTTTTACTGTTGTTTTTGCTTTTAGTGTAATTTTTGCTTTTACTGTTGTTTTTGTTTTTACTGTAAAATTCAGTTGAGTTTACTGCATTACTGTATGATTTCTTTCATTTCTTTCATTCACACTAATCTACTGTAATCTAATATTTTGTTTGTCTTACATAAAAACACAAGCTATATATATATATACCTCAGTCTATCACAAAGGTTCACAGGGGATGCTTGCTGTACTTCATTTGAATTACTTATGAGGAAATGACCCTTGCATAGTCTTTTTTGATGACAATTATTTTGTGTTTGACAGCATTATTTGATAATGGCCATTGTATTTGAAAATGCACCAATAATTAAACTTCAGCGATGAACATATCCAATGTTCTGGTGCTATGATAAACTTTTGCATATAATATTCTCTCATTTGACACTGGTATTTATATTTTGCATGCTATACTAGATTTTGAACCCAAAATGAGCAGTATAGCATTCTGTGTTAAGAGTTTTGCACATTGAAACTCTGTTGTGCAAATTGAGTCAAAGCAATTGAAAAAAAACTGTAAAGCAAATAGTGATGTTTTCCTGTCTGTAGTCCAATTCTATCATCACCTCAAACAAAGCAGTTTGATAGTGATAGTTGTTTGATGAATATCTGAGTTTAAGTGACCCATTCTCACCTCAAAGTACCTATACCTCAAAGGTAAATGCTCCATTTGATTCAACTGCTCCAAACAAGGCAGGTGTGAAAACAGGTCTGCTCTGTAACACCCTATATATGGGCAATACATTTTGTCATAAATATGGCATTAAAAGGTATCAATTTGCTTTTAAAATCGCATTATGTAAAGACTACGTTTGAGTGTTGAGTGCATTCATAGCAGTTGTGTACTTTCAGATAATGTACCACACGCGATATGAACTGATTTATACAAACGTAATTTGTACAAATACACAGTATATTGCTTTTGCTGAACCTACAGTTCAAACATGCTCTGAAAGATGTCCAAGTTGATTGAACAAACCAGCTTGGGAATAATAAAAGTTCAGTGTCCACAACATTTTCACTACACTTTTTAATCTCGGAATGGCACCTTTCCACTCGAAGAATCCTGAGAAAGCAACACCAGTCAGTTACCTTTGTTGCTTTATACTGAAGATGCCTGTTTATGATGTAGGCACTAAAAATGACATTGGTCATTTTTAGTGCCATTACATTGGTCACCATTACATGGTGATTTTTCACTCTTAATGTCCTTTCTGACCTGGTTCTGTTTAAAAATATACTTTCATGAATCATTTATATTTATATGTAAGCATACTATGTACTATGTTTATACGTATTTTGTCACTCCATATGGCAAATAACAAACAGCTCAGTGTTGTTGTGCAGAAATTACACCATTTTGGCTGCTAATTGAGTGCATCTGTTTTCACCATGCTTTGTTTATGCTCTGGTGTATTGTTAATTATTTCATTTTAGTTATTCGCCAGTGTATTGTGTTACTCCTCCATGTTCACAGCAGTTGTGGCGGGCTTATGGTAACAGGAAAAAACGGCATCATGCATATGCTACTGCAGCCTATGAGCATAATTATCAGTGTGCTTTCTTTTCATCAGTATGATAATACTGAGTAATAATAATACAGGATAATACATTCTATGCATTCATATCTTGAAATATAAACCATTACAACACCATGATTACTTGCTGGACCACTGAGAGCCTCATAGCAGGCAGGCTTTCAGGGTCAGGTATAATTTAAACAGGGTAGTGGACTTCAGCAACATAAATGCAAGTCTCTGGCCACTGGCCACCAAACCACTACCAAATGGGAGCTCCGATGGGCACGAAGCTTCCTCCTCAGGGTAACAGGATGGAACTCCAGTGGCTGCAATCAAAGTATTAAAATAATAATACACTACGTGGCCAAAAGTATGCGGACACCCCTTCTAATGTATATAATGTATATAATAATGGTCTGGTCTTCATGGTTTGGGCCAGTGAAGGGAAATCATAATGCTACAGCATACAATGACATTCTGTGTGAAATGTGACATTGTGTGAAAGAACTTGATTGGCCTGCACAGAGCCCCAACCTCAACTCCATCAAACACCTTTGGGATGAACTGGAACGCCGACTGCGAGCCAGGCCTCATCGCCCAGCATGCCTGACCTCACTAATGCTCTTGTGGCTGAATGGAAGCAGATCAGCAGCAATGTTCCAAGATCTAGTGGAAAGCTTCCCAGAAGAGTGGAGGTTGTTATAGCAGCAAAGGGGGGGACCAGCTTCATATTAATGCCTGTGATTTTGGAATGAGATGTTCAACGAGCAGGTGCCCACATACTTTTGGCCATTTAGTGTAGTATTTATTTATTTAGCACATTTCAAAACAAGGTTACAGGGTGTTTCACAACCAAGAAAAATGATTTATCAATAGGATAAATAAGTCAAGTTTGTCACATGTAGTAGATACAGCAGGTGTGTTCCATACAGTGAAATGCTTACTTACTACTTAAGCCCTACCTACAGTGCAAAAGACACTAGAATAAAAATTAAGTAGAATAATAACAATAAAAATAAATATATAAAAAAAAGATTATATATAAAGTGTATAAGTACAGGATAAAGTGTATGAGTACAGGCTGACAAATAGTGCAGTTGTGTATAGTTGAAGGCAAAAACACACAGTACATACAAGATGTAAATATCAAAAAATCAAAAGTCCAGGATGAATGGCAATTCATGGTGGAGTCTGCAGGTTAGGGAGAGAGAAACAGGTTCATTAATGAACTATATTTGTCACATACACTCACATGCAGTGAAATTTGTTGAAATTTGCACAACACACATGCATTTTCAGGTCAGCCATTGAACGGCGCGCCTGGAGCAGTTTAGGGTTAAGTGCCTTGCTCAAGAGCACTCTGACAGTGTTGGTGGGCACCGTGACACCAGTCATTTTTCCAATCACCAGCTCACAGCTGGAATACACCTTCCTGGTGGTGCTAGGCCAACCTGCCGGGATGGAGTAGAACGACCGGGATGCCATCGGTCAGCTGTTCAGCAGTCTTATGGCTTGGGGGTAGAAGCTGTCTCGGAGCCTGAGCCAATGCTCCGGTACCGTTTGCCGTAAGGCAGAATAATGAGGTATGACACAGTAAAAGCCAAATGGATGAAACAAAATGAATAAATATCAGACAATGCAACAAGGATAAAGTAAGTAAAAGCCAAAGATCACAGAAAGGCCCGATAAAAATACGTTTTAAGAAGTAATTTAAAAGATGATACTGACTTCAAATCCTAGGAGCCCTGGGCAAAAGCCTGGTCACCTTTAGTCTTTAGCCTGAACACAAGAACAGTCAGAAGGGCCCTGCCTGAGGATCTGATGCTGCGTGCAGGCTCATAAAGGATCAAAAGTTCTGAAAGATAATTGGAGGCCAGGCCATGCAAGGCTCAGTAAAACCTTAAAATCAATTTGAAAATGGACAAGCGACCAATGAAGAGATACCAAAATAGGGGAGATAAGATTTTCTCCTTTTGGTTAGTAGTCAAGGCGAGATAAAATAAAGGCATACTCCTCTCTGTATAGCTGAAGTTCAAGAAGTTCAACATGCCATGTTTCTGAGATGGAAAAAATAAAGAAGAAAAAAGTATTGGGAGCTGGTTCCATATCGTCCCTCAATGAGGCTAGATGGTCCTCTAAATTTGGAAACGTCAAAGGAGATGATAACGAGAACCAGCAAGTAAAGCGTGTGAGCCGCATAGGCAGTGGCAGCAGAGAATGAGCAAGTGACCTCTGGGAAGTGCAGTACAAAAACACCCACCGCAGTGAACGCTTAGCACCAAAGATGGAGACAAAATAAAAAACTATGACAACAATCTCAAAAAAGAAAACAATTGATTTCATAATTTAGTCTACAAAACAGGCCTTACAAATGACCACTTCTCCTCTCCTTCTCTATGACACACACAATCACATCATAGTGACTAGGTCTTGTGTTACCTCAAGGACACAGGGCGACATTAAGGACCTCTATCAAAGCCCCGCCCATCTTTAGAATGGCACAATAAAACCTTAACATACCTCAGAGGATGCTACACTTGCACTCACACTCTTGATGCCTCCTTTTTACTGCTCAGTTTAATTATCGAGATCCTTCTCTGTCACTCTCCAAATGCATTCTGAAGTAATCATCTGTTATCAAACGCACTGTGCATGCATCACAATACCGCCTGACTTTTATACCTCAGCCACTGAGTTAAGCAGCTGGGGGAAAGGCAAAATTAATATTCCATTGAGGTTCCATTGAGGTTGAAGTGGATGCTGAGATGTCTGAAGGAGGTTAAGCAACAGGGGTAGGATTTGTGATGCCTTTCATTTCTTCTTGGAGAAGACTGTCACTCTTTGCCATCCTCTGTTTTTGCTAAAGGTATATGATGATGGTATATTTTATGATATACCGATCTGCCATAACATTAAAACCACCTGCCTGATATTGTGTAGGTCCCACTCGTGCCACCAAAACAGCTCTGACCCGTCGAGGCATGGACTCCACAAGACCTCTGAAGGTGTCCTGTGGTATCTGGCTCCAAGACGTTAGCAGCAGATTCTTTAAGTCCTGTAAGTTGCGAGGTGGGGCCTCCATGGATCGGACTTGTTTTTCTAGCACATCCCACAGATGCTCGATCGGATTGAGATCTGGGGAATTTGGAGGCCAAGTCATCACCTTGAACTTATCATGTTCCTCAAACCATTCCTGAACAATTTTTGTAGTGTGGGAGGACGCATTATCCTGCTCAAAGAGGCCACTGCCATCAGGGAATACCGTTGCCATGAAGGGGTGTATTTGGTCTGCAACAATGTTTAGGTAGGTGGTACGTGTCAAAGTAACATCCACATGAATGCCAGGACCCAAGGTTTACTAGGAGAACATTGCCCAGAGCATCACACTGCCTCCGCCCGCTTGCCTTCTTCCCATAGTGTATCCTGGTGCCAGGTAAACGACGCACACGCACCGGCCGTCCACATGATGTAAAAGAAAACATGATTCATCAGACCAGGCCACCTTCTTCCATTGCTCCATGGTCCAGTTCTGATGCTCATATGCTCATTGTAGGCGCTTTCGGTGGTGGACAGGGGTCAGCATGGGCACTCTGACCGGTCTGCAGCTACGCAGCCCCATACGCAGCAAGCTGCGATGCACTGTGTGTTCTGACACCTTTCTATTATAGCCAGCATTAACGTTTTCAGCAATTTGTGCTACAGCTGTAGCTGTAGCTGTTCTGTGGCATCGGACCAGACGGGCTAGCCTTCCCCACATGCATCAATGAGCCTTGGGCGCCCATGACCCTGTCGCCGGTTCACCGGTTGTCCTTCCTTGGACCACGTTTGGTAGGTACTAACCACTGCATACCGGGAACACCCCATAAGACCTGCCGTTTTGGAGATGCTCTGACCCAGTCGTCTAGCCATCACAATTTGGCCGTTGTCAAAGTTGCTCAGATCCTTACGCTTGCCCATTTTTCCTGCTTCCAACACATCAACTTCAAGAACTGACTGTTCACTTGCTTCCCAATATATCCCACCCCTTGACAGGTGCCATTGTAACGAGATATTCAATGTTATTCACTTCACCTGTCAGTGGTTTTAATGTTGTGGCTGATCGGTGTATATTACTGTTGTGGTCCACGAAAGTCCAGTCAGTATTTGGTAACATAACTGTCCCAAGCATGGGAATTTTCCACAGATGCTGCCACTAGGGAATATTAATTTCCTGCTCATTATCTCATCATGGAGAGAATTATTTTGATTTTGATTGATTGAACGAGAATAAATATCCGTTATAATGAGAGGATGCAGGTCAAATTGTAAAAACACCACAGCAATGACCACTTAGCACCAATTTAAAAAGACACAACAGCCATCATGGCTTAGCACCAAAGCTAGTGCGCGGGGCTATAACGAGAGAGCAGCTGGCCAACTTTTGCCTGCCCTCATAAAAAGTGAAACGATTGTGACAGAATGCGAAACCATCATGAGAGAGTAAGAAATCCACTGTTTTCCTCTCTGGGGGCCTTTTATGGGCTCTATTATAAAGCCATCCATAATCAGAGTTTAAAAAGAAAGCTGTCATTCTCATAAAAGCAATAACCTACAGGTATATGTCGACGTGCGAATCCATAGCTCGCTTTGAAAATCAACATTTGTGGAAATACAATTCCATTGAATGAGAAAACAAACAAAACTGCATACTGAATCAATGAAAGGTTCCTGACAAGAGGTTGAACATTAAATCTGTTTTGATCTCTTGCCACATTTGAGTCCAATGAGGCCGAGGCCCGAGTCTATTCCATGTAATGAGTGGGGAGCTGTCCGTGGTGCTGAACAGTGCTTGCTGAACACTGCAGACTTGTGATGTTTCCTTCTCTTCATCATTTGCTGCTCTTCGTCTTCTTCCTCTTTGGTGAAGCTGTGTTTTATACAAAATAAGCTTCATATTACAGTAATTGGTGCTTACATTTCCAAACCACAAAATCTATCTTGATTATTAAATTATCACGGATACTGTCACAGTAACTTTCTCCATTTACTCCATTTGGTTTATTCTTTGGAGCTTCAAATGAGGCGAACTCAGTGGCGGATCTTCACAAATATAACCCAAACTGTCCAAGGGCATCAGAATGACACATTCTCTTTCTTTTTCATTCTGTATTCAGACAGTAGGAAAGTATAGTGAGGGGAGACATGGGAGAGAAAACTCTGGAGGGATTCAATCCAGCTAGGCCAGCGGAGTTCGAGTGGCAGGGAGACTTAACCACTAAACTATCTCTGGGCACAAGTATAAAGCATTTTCAAAGCTGAAATTGAATGGTGTTCCCCTTTCGTGGATGTGGGTATGCAGATAGAAAAATATGCTACTAAAAACCAAAGCATCTCATCAGAATCGCTCAAGGTTAATGGCAGAAATAATAAGAAAAATACCAAAAATAGCATTTCCATTACGGTTGTTGTCGATTGGTTGTGAATAAAAACGAATGTTGCTTTCATTCCTCATTGTTTGTCAAACAGCAATTATACATGATAGTTATACATGATCAATGTGGCGGGCTGCCTCTTCTTCAATTTCCTCAGTAGATTTCTGCATGCTCCCAAAACAAATAATTGCTGCAATCCCATTGATTTAGGAGGAGGTCCTTCAGCTATAAAGGGTCTATTGCTAAATGCCAAGTTGCATTTGTAAGGACAAAATACTAACAGCCCTAAGTTCAATACAGCCATTTTGGGAGCGCCTTGCACTCCTGACCTGCACATAAATTTGCATTGCATGGTAACAGAATAGTTCTGTTACTTTCTTACAGAAAGGCTCTCCCAAGGCTTTCTCATACATTTTGGATGAATGCACTTGACAATCCTGAGGCATTCCATGTGTTTAGGTGGACAGAATCAACATAATATACAATTTTTTTCTATAAATCCAATCTATTTGAGCATTACCAATCGAAAACAAGTGTTGACTGTAGCTATGTGACATATTTGTCCTTAAAGAGCCGATGCCGGTAAATTGGATGCATCAAC
This sequence comes from Hoplostethus atlanticus, assembly GCA_034670405.1. NCBI lineage: Eukaryota > Metazoa > Chordata > Actinopteri > Trachichthyiformes > Trachichthyidae > Hoplostethus > Hoplostethus atlanticus. The sequence continues at coordinate 895,829 of JAXDDX010000100.1, forward strand.
ATCTTTTTTTATTATTCTGGATTGACGAGGATGACATTTTCTCTGGTAGCACATCGGAGGGCAAGCAAAAGAGAAGCTAACATGGAATGTAATGAGCCTGTCTCAGACGGGGCTCTGAGGATGGCCTGGAGTTAACAATATTTTGTGTTAATTAAAATGTTAATTAGACTATCCCAGTAGCCAGACCCTGAGTCAGAGTGTTCCTTTTTAGGTCACTCCATCGAACCTCCATTGGACACCACAAATGCCATGAAACAGCAGGGAACTAAGTTTTTCCACATATCTAAATGGTTTGAGATATGACAAACAGGAGCACAGGTCGCGTATGGCTGTGTATAATTAGGGGAGAATGTTTCAGAGATGAAGACAATTTCTTTTGCAGTTTATTACATTCATCAACATAATTTGATGAGTACTGCGGGTGGGACAAATTATTTTTTTTTCTCTTCCCAGTTAAGTGGTGGAGTAGATCATTCATTTAATATTCTGCATGGTTCGTGCCTGGGAGAGAGGAAGCAAACTTATGTTCCCCTGGTAACAACCTTCGGCTTTGGTTTGTGACCAACTAATCACAATCAGTCACAAAGTCGTGAGTACAAATAAACATTCATTATGTAATCGCCGTGGCAACGTCAACAACTGTTACTTCCATAATTACGCCACAAGGCTGCACCATTCCATAACAGTGATTTTGTTATTGCTCATTTCTGCCGCGGATGGTTGTATGTGCAGTATGTCAGGGCCAGACTCAAACTTAAAGTTAACAGTGGGAGGTGTTGGGGCCCAACGGCTTCATAATACACACCATAACTCAGCCTCCGCACAGGGGCGGGAATATATTACTATCCCTTTCAGCTGGAACTATTCAGTCTTCCATCCTGGCATATGACATCTATTAACAATACCAGTCAATGAGATTCAGCAGAATGGCAATGAAAGGTTCCCCCAACGTCAGCTCTCATATCTTTGAAACGAAGTAAATGATTAAAAGGAGTAAAGACAGGGAGCAATAGGCCATACTGTAGGTGACAAGACAGGCAGCGGTGGAAGTGAGAGGAAATTCTTCAAGTAGCCATTTGCTGCATGGCCACAAAATGATGGCCCTAATTATATCTCAGCAATATGTCTCACTGCCTCAGTGTATAATGAAGTAAGCTGTGTGGCAGGATGAAAATGAACCCCACTTGCAGCGTTGATAATTCACCGTAACCAATAGTTATGCGATGTCCTCAATAGGTTTCAGGTTTCTTGTATTACCAGATTTAGCTCTGAAAGGTTTGTGCTCATCTACATCTGTTTTATATTAATGCCATGGACCTCATTTCCACTGGCGCTTGAAAAGCTATGATGATTTTTATGTATGTTTATATATATGATATGAGCACATACACATAAGATTTACTTTGTTTGTTCTTTAATGTGCTTTTGATTGTCTTTTGATTTTATGCATTGGTTTAACCTGCTCTTTCTTTCATGTGATTTTGATGATATTCTGACTTGCAGTATGTTGTTGTTCTGAAACTTTTCTGTTTGTCTTGATGTTGCTTTCTTGGCCAGGCCTCCCTTGAGAAAGAGGTTTTTGATTTCAATAGGCCAAACCTTGTTAAAGAAGGGTTTAATAAAAATAAAATAAAAATGATGATTTTCCTACTTAGTTTCAGTTATAGTGAGACAATATTGTATATATGAATATGTTGCAGGTAAAGAAAGGTGAATGAAATATAATTTATTAGTACATAAAACAGTAACAAGTGAAAACTTGTTAATACTAACATTACAGCTAACCTACACTTGCTAACATCTTCAACAAAGGATTAAGCCTATTTATGACAAAGCTGTCGGACAAACAATTATGCAAAACCAAATCAAACAATGTTGTAAAATGACACAACTTACCTAATCAGGAAACGAGGGAAGGAATCTTCTACAAAGGAATCTTCTGTTTGCTAGCCAAACGCTTCCACAAGCAGTTTCAATTGTAGAGAAATGTGAAATGGAAAAAATCTTTCTTTCAATGCAACAGCAGTGAAAACTAGCAGCAGCAGGAGCAGTAACTCACTATAAAGGTTACTACCGCAGGCATTTCAGACTTGGCAGTTCAACAAAGACAAAACACTACAGGCTCTTAGACACATCAGCACATCTGGCAAGCTCCGAGGACGCCCTGCTAGCAAACTTTTGTGTGCACTCACCAAATATCATTACCTGTCATATTTCTGGGGGGAAACCTTCAGTCCAACTTTGACTGTGAAGTGTCTGCGCAATTATGTTCAGTAATGCAACCATACTGGGGGAGGGGGGGCTGGATTCTATTTTACGATTCATGGCACTGATTTATTTTCAGCCCTAAAAACAACATGAATCGATCTGACAGCGGGATGTCACTCTCTCATCCTCCTGAGTATGCATCTCGTGTTCTTATAAGCCGACCCCCTATGGCAACTTGTAAGGATTTCAAGGAGAAAGGAGGGATTTTGCATGGCGCTGGCTCTCTCCAGAGCTGCAGCATTGGTGTTTTTGTCCTGCTTAGAACAAACGAGGTATAATGTGCATGCCTATCCTTGGTTCTATAGTTGAAAGAGGCAGGCGTTCACATTTCCTGTCAACACACTGAACACTCAATTCTCTTGGGCTCTCTTTTGTAATCAACCCACCCACTCCCTTATAGCAATACATCACAATCCCATATCTGCCTCTCATGTTAAATCTAGCTGTGTGATACCTTGTTTACCCAAAGCTTTTATCCGCGCAGTTTTGAGGTGACAGTGTTGTGTATCATTGACAGCTATAATATTATATAAGTGTGTATTTTCAGGCAGATATGCCAATATTATTTTCTTCCAAAGCCTTTTGGGTTCTTGAATCCCAGAGCTGTGCGAGATGCTTAGCATTGATGGGTATGCTTAAACACATTCCCATTCCTTCGGGCGTTGCGTGGAATAAAACAATCATGCAGGGTTAGAAAACCACACAGTACATTAGAGTGATGGATTCCTGAAAGCCCAATAAAGACCCTTACATCAATGCCAGTTTCAATTGATTACTTTTAATGAATGCAAATAAATAATGCAGGACGTTCTGTGGGTGCGTATACACACACACAAACACACACACACACACTGGCAACCAACCGAGAGAAACTTCAGAAAAGTTAAATGCCCTTCAATTGCTTTGCCTTTGTTAAACAGTCTTTGAGCGAAATGTCTTGATAGCGCTTTGCCAGCCACCAGCTCCCTGTAGTACCACTAAGCTAGTGTCGAAGGACCCTTCATCCTGTTAAGTCGAAGGTACCGGTCAGCATGTGTGAGCGCATGCGTACGATTTATATTCATTTCTAGGATCTCTAAATTAACCAGAACAGAACAAGTTTCCAATGCAGGGCCAAGGACAGAAGGCAGATTTTGTTTTAACCTATTTTTTCATCCAGGAAAGGTCGCCTGAGGGCACTTCTGCTTCACATTCATACAGTTAAACACGTTCACACTGGGAGCTCCCCAGTACAACCACAGTCTTCCACCGGTAGCCACTGAGCAGCTCCACTGGTGCAGTTGGGAGTCACAAAATCACCTTCACGGTGATTTCGTGAAGCGCAGCGATGAACCAGCAACCTGCTGCAAAAGGCTGCTTCTCTAACCTTCAGGCTACATTTCCTTTTCTATTTGGTTTCCTGTGCAGTATCATTCTCAAGGAGTAAGTAATAAGTGTGCTTATTCACCACAACATAGACACGGTTTCTGTCCACCAAGCAGTGCTACCCGTGGGGGGCTTTGTTTGAAGGTTGGAGCCGCAGCAGGAGTCAGCCCACCATCGATTCTGTCGGTATATGGATATATTCATGAGGATATGAAAATGTGAATTTCAAATACATCACGATAATGTCTTTCCACCTCCATAAAGGAATCCCACGGCCGTAATACAAAATATTTTCTTAACTCTTAATAGATTCATAAATAGTAATTTCATCTCCCATGTTTCTTTGTGGACCTAAAACCCTTTTGAGTGCCAGAGGCAGGTCGGCGGTTTTCTCTTCTACACGAATAACTGTCTCGTTGCTTGCAAAATTAGCTAACACAGAGCCGTGGGGATAATTTCTCTCTCACCTCCACTCTCTTTCGCCGCGTTCCCTTCACTGCATTCTGAACGTTTCGATTAAGCAAGCCTGATTAGCTGAGCCACAGTTTCCAAATTCATTTCAGTGTGTTTTATTTTCTATTTCCTCTATCCTGTCCTTCAGATGATTGGATGATGAGATGTGACAGGCCTGTTTTTTTTCCCCAACAGAGGAAGTTTCCTGTTGCCAAGGTTTACATTGATGAAGGCTGAATGGCAAAATCACCAATTTGTGGTACAGCCTGTAAAATGCTAATTTCATCCCAGAACTCAAACATCATAGAATACAGCAATCTAGGGTTTGGACTGCTCCATGTCCAGGAAAGTATTGCTGTTAAAAATGAATTTGATTTGATGTGATGGCCATTCAACTCTATTTAGGAAGTTTTCAAGTATTTGAATGTAATGTAATTGTAATGAAAAGTGATTTGAAGAGTGAAGAGTGAATTGAGTAAGACACACTGAAAAGTGATTTAGCTCACACAAAAGTTTTTTGGCGTCGTCAGCGCTCTCTCTCCAGTCCACTCACTATAAAGCACAGTATGTTACCAAGCAAACAGATGGAACCCTTCGGTGTTTGAATTTCGTCTGTGAAAATGGTTTATTTAAATATTATTCTGATATTGTCATTATAATACAAACTGTTGCAATGTTCCAGTACAGAAGCCTCACACAGTACCAAATAAAAGAGAAGTGTAATTCATCCAATTTTTTGATGCCTCAACAAATAGACAGGACCGCATCGAGATGAAATGCATTAGAGGAAACAAATACATTTATCGCGGATGAACGGAATGGCATAGAAAACAGAACATAAAAATGCCGGTGTTGATGAAATAATGGAAGGAGCTGATAGCGCCGCTGTTCTAAAAGTCATTATGAACTGTTTATCATTCTTTTCTTTGGTAGCAGAGACCTTATTGCCCGCGAGCAATTCAGTCCCCCATCAAAACCCAAACTCGTGACTCGACATTTGTAATGCGTCCTTTTTCCCCGTCACTCCAAACGCAAAGATGTCAAATCAGTTGTCACTCCGATCCCTTCTTGCCGATGATCCAGTGCGTTGTAAGTGAGTGCCGCCCCTAGAAGTAGGGGCGAATGACCCATAAAGTAGAGAGGGTTTTTTTGTCCAGTAAAATTCAGTTCATTTTGAAGATGAAAACCCACTTTGAATTTCTTAACACTTGGACATGAGTACATGACACTATTTTTACAAGTACAGAACATCACTGGCTTCTGCCTTTTTAAATGTGGATTATTTAAAAAAAAAAAAAACTGTTAACATGCTAATTATTTCATTTACAATTTGTACAGATCTTTAACTTTTTACATGAGGATTGGACGAACTCAAGGCATTCATTAGAACTGTGCACACGCGCTCCAAGTATGTCCGACTTCAGCACTTTTTTTTACTAGAATCAATATCCAAATCCCTTTTTCTTTTTAAGATCTCAAAATAAGCATCCCTTTTCTTCAAAACTAAAGATGCTGAATCATCTTATGTCAAATTCCAAAGCGTAGCAATTGATTTCCAGTCACAGGGGAGTGGCGGAGATGATAGTTATGCTAGATTAACTGTCCAAGTACACCCTAGAGCCGTTTGAACTACGGGGTGAACTAGAGGGATTAGGCAGGGTTGTCCCCTATCGCCCACACATCTTGTACATAGGCAGGGAGCTGCTGATCTGTAGATGTCTCTAGTTCGATCCCTAAGCATGGCATGCTCTGTCAGCCTTTGAACCTTGCTGCTGAATCAACAAGTTTCACGTCCCTCCGCAGTTCCTTGGGAGTTCTTTGCAGTACACTATACAGGGGAATACTTTCTTTTGCTTTGTCTGCAAAACCGAATGACAGCTTGGGGGGAAAGTGAGCTTTTGAAACCACACACGTTTCATTTGTATGTTCAAAAATACCTTCCAACATATGACGGAAAACTAGATTGATCATGCTTTTTGTTTTACATGTGTAAATTTGGGGCATCAACCGAGGCCAAAAAGGAACAATATTATGCGCTAAGCAGTCAGTGTCCACAGAAATGGCATTTTTATCTCAGCTATTATGATAGATCATTGCATGGCAATTGCCACTCTCTTTGGTTGTGTGATACCTATTGTGGATAATACTTTCATGTGGATACTTTCTTGAACTAGAGAAAATAACCCAAACTACTTAATTGTACATAAACATTTCAATTTGAATCATGTATGATCGATAGGGCACAATTTTCCCTCAGCTCAAACGTTAACAACAATGAAAGAATCCCATACAATTTGGATGGTATATGGCCGTGGCTATAAATAGAGTTGTTTTGCATTATGAAAACCAAACACATTTGTCTGTGTGTTTGCGTCAGATTGTCAAAGCGTTGCATTTATAAATGCTCTGCATGAATAAGAATCTCTAATGATATAGATTATCATCTGAAAATAAGATAAAAATACACTACAGTGAGATTTAACAATTCAACAAAAACTAACCTCCCCAAACATGGTTATAACATGTTAATAATAAGGAAATCTATACTCCAGGTTGCATTGCATCTCACTTTGCCATCCAACCACCAAATTGTATATCTTTCCAATGTGTGTGTGTGATGTTGCATTATCTTAGTGCCAGCACGAGCATGCGCACAGGTGTTGGCATTGAGATGATGCAAACAAGCAATAATCCAATGTGTATAAATGCTCACTCATTTGTTGTAATAATGAGACATATGAGGGAATTGCACAGCAACTGAAGCATGCCATTTCTAAACGGTGCTGTAGGTATTGTTAGTGCAGGTCAATAGAAATGGTCTACTGGTCACATACTGTATCAGCACTTTTAACGACTGACTCGTATAGTGTGACATCCTTTTATTCCCTTTTGAGGATGCAACATGGCTTAAAGTGGCAAAGGACGATATTTTCTTCACACCAAAGGTTGCACGTTACAATTAAAGTAAATTCAACAACTCAACACCAAAAAACAAATGTGGTCATATATAGCTGATCAAATAATGTAGTAATGTTGCTCTCGTTTAAGCCTTCAGACCAAGAACCAAGTCCAGGTGTATATGTGTCACTAAAGAGATGGTTGTGTACTTACATTTACATTTCAGATCATTTGGATTGACTATAAAACAACTTCAAAACACTTATGGTCCTTCACCTGAAGGCTACCACTAGCAATCTAAATAATACACATCCTTTGATTTCTTTAGCTGGGTCTTATTCTTTTAGAGGGCCTTTGCACAATGAAATTCCATGACAAATGCGATGAGTGTCAGTTATGTATACTGTACATACAGTAATTGCAGGTGTTTCAAATAAAACAGATATATATCTATAATCATATATATTACACAAATATAGATTCTCCTTTTTTTCTTTGTCACTTTTGAGCGATGAACACATGAACCGGAACAGCAAAACCAAGAGAAAGTCATTCTTCTGCGAGAGTTATCCAACAAGATTAGAGAGTCAATTTTCCGGATCAGGACACGTTGGACGTCAGATGTTGTCGGGCAGACATCTGTACAACAGGTAATCCATCAGGGTTTAAAGGTGACTGGTGTTTACAGTGGCTAATAAGAATGTGCTGGGTGCGAGAATAGTAGAGGCTGGGAAATGAGAGCCAACGAGTCCGTTTGGTGGGGGGAAAAAACAAAACAGGCAATTTTCTTGTTCGCTTTGAGAGCAAAAGAGAGAGAGAGAGAGAGAGAGAGAGAGAGAGAGAGAGATTTGGGTGCAAATCGTGTCAGTTCTTCAAATTATAACAAGGCATCCCTCACCAAACCACAAGCCAGGAGAAGGACAGCCAGTCCATAGCTGGGTGATATTCTCGTACCTGTAAAGAGAAGGTTGCAAAGGATGAAAAACACACAGTAAAACTTTTTCTTTCTGATTAAACATTCCACAGGGGGCAACATATTGGAGATAGTTCTTTGCTTGTGGGTAAGCACACAAAAAAATGCTGTAAAAAAGCAAAAATCGTCAAAAGAGAAAGAAAGAAACTTCACATCAATTCGATGAGAGCATTTTTTTTTATTGCCAGAAGAAGCAAATTAAGGAACCTCTATATGTATGCTATAAAGTGAAGGACATAAGGCAGGGGTTCTTAACCTTTTTGCAAGTTCGACCCCCTTTTGAGGGTTAAAATATTTCACAACCAGCCCCCCATGAAGCATAACATATGCAAGCTCGCTACAACCGGGGCCACGACAGACAGAGACAAGGCAGGAGGGCAGAGTTAACGGGCCAACAGGCCACTTTATTTGCACCACAGCAGAATAATTCGACATGGTCTTGACGGACGGCTGGTCCTGCTCGCTTTCTCCACTCGATCCTCCTGATCTCCTGTCGAACTCATGCACTCAGTCAAGCTCTCACTCTGACACTCTGATGCACACACATGCACTGTGGACATGGATACTCTCCATCGCATGTCTGAGTGAGGCCATACTCCAAATACATTTCGTCATATTTCCTACTTTTCCATCTTTTTTCCCTTTCGATTCTTTCTCTGCCGTGGGTTTGTTTGCTGACACATCTTGCGGTGTCTTGCTTCCACCGATTGTAAACCGCTGTCTTGCTTCCACCGATTGTAAACCGCTCCATTTTTTCTTTCCACAACACTGCACATTCACATCACGATATCAGCTTCCAGCACGCAGTAGCAATATGTAGCGATTGAGGTCAAGGTTCAAAATATTACAATAGAGATAGGTAGATAGATTATTTATTGTCCTCCTTAGAGGAAATTTGTTTCCAAAGTCCATACACACACAGGAGAAAAAACAAAAAACAAAAAAAAAATATATATATCAATTTTGACCAAAAAAATACTTCTTTTAGCACCCTTCAGCGATCACAGCCACCCTGTGACCCCCAGGTTAAGAACCCCTGACATAAGGAATTGCTAATGAGAAAAATGTTGTTGAAACCAATATGTAATGCACATTGGGCCCAATTCAGACTGCATAAATCGATTGAGATCCACGTGTCAGCTATTCCTTTTTCTGTTAAATGTTTGCACTGAGGATTTTGACCCTTCACTTCATGGGTTTATTTAAAATCTTGGCTTCTTTGTCCTTCCCGGCGGTACGGTGGGAAAATCGTGGCAATTTGGGACACAATAACTTCTTTAGAGCAAACCTGGCAACTCCTCTCCGGATATGTGTTTTAGTGTTTTAGCCACTCAAACACCAACCTGATTTCATTTACCTCAAAACTGTTTTTTAATTGGCTGAAATTAAATCCCCAGCCTAAGGCTTCCTCTCACAAGAAAAAAAAATGTTCCACAAGCACTGGCCATCAAGATGATAGCTGACTACAGTTGGTCTGTTATGAGAACAGAAGCAAAAGTTATGTTTCTACGCTCCCAAATTGCATGCATTTGTAACAGTGTGTGCTAGACAGTAACCTGACACTTTTTTGTTGTCAGAGATGTGTAAAATTGAGATAACTCACATATGCAGTGAAAATATTATATTGTATTACATATTTTATATTTTTTAATATTTTAACATCCTATATAACTAATTAACGATATGTGTTTCTATTCTGCATATCTGGATAGAGAGTATATCCCGAATATACAATTGCAATGATTAAATGAGTTTAATTACTATTACGATTGAGACACCGGTTTTGTTTTGACAATGATTTACACCCTATGTGAGGTATTTGGCATTTCTTAGTATGCATATTCCTTATTTTACAGTATCAAGAACCAGGAAACCGATAGACGCTAGACAGAAACTCTTGAGTGTAAATCCAATTCAAATATATTTGTACAAGAACACTTCCGTTACCAAACACCCACAGAAAAAACATGATTGAATCCCCCCCGAAGTAGAGGAAGTACAAACTGCCTTTGAACTACTAAAAAGGATTTACATGGCCAGCTACCATTGCCTTAACTTAACCAAGCTGCTATTGCCACTGCAGGCTGCTCTGGCTGCAAACTGCGATATAGAAAAGCGTCTGCATTTAGATTCACTTGTGTTTCAGGGACATTGGACTTGAGAATTGAGAAGCATGAGAGCTATGGAACAGATGATACTGATGCAGGCTCTAGACAGCAGAAAGGTGTGGGCGCAAAAAAAACAAATGTGTTTACTCTCCACCGGCAGAAAAAACTGCAATGTGAACGGAGAGAGAAAGAGAGAGAATGTGAGAAAGACAGAGAGAGAGAGTGAGTGGGAAAAGAGAGGAAAAGAGAAAAGCGTGAAGACGTAATCCGTTGAAACGAGGCGGCATTCGGGGAAATAGAAAATTAAATATTCACTAAATCACGTTGACATTTACTAGATTCCTCGGTGAGATCAGGCGCTGCTATGTTCTAAGAGGACAATTGTCCGCGGGGGAAACTTTTTTTTTCCTTTTTAGCCCAGCTCAATATCGTCTGGGGTGGTGGGGATGGCGGAGGAGGAGGGGATGAGGGTGGCGAAGGGAGGAACGACGGGTGAAGGATAAAGGGCTTTGACCCTCTATTCCTCCCCCGCCAGATCTCATTTGGCTTGGGGGTGATCTAGAGAACAGGAGTGCCACAGAGGAGCAGCGATCACTCTGGGCCAAAACATCCTCCACATAGAGAATAATTAATCAGCCTCGAGCTAAGAAACAGAGAAAGAGAGAGCCGGCGAGACAGTAGATTGTAAAAAGTCTCACTAATTGAGTAATATCAAGCTATTAACAGAGCTCAGTGATTGGCCTGTCCTTACCAACCACATTTAAAGGTGCACTATGCAACGGTTTCATGAGAAAAAATATTGCATTATTTTCAATCTAAGTAATGCGTTTGGGCTGAACGAGCGAAAATCCGCCTATCAGCAATGCACAAGACCCTTCTAATTTGGGCCATTCCAGCCAGACCAGTGGTGGGAAATCTCGGCGAAGAGGAGTGATTTTGCGTATTAAGTGTTACATGTATTAAGAAAGAGCATGGCTGAAGCAGTCCAGAAAAAGAAAAGAATTAGATCTTTGGAAAGTATCCAAGCAAAAAAGAGTGATAAGAGTCCTTTATTGAGAGTGAAATAAAGGAATGCAATAAAGGAAGAATAAATATCGGTGCTGCCTTTACTTAATTGACCTCCAGGAGCAGCAAGGCATCGGAACCAGTGCAACAGCAGAGATGGTTTATTTTTTAATGGATAGGTAAAAAACATTTTTTTTAAAATCTGAAATGTTGATTGCTATCAATCATAACTAGCAGCGTGAATATTGGTTGTAGCTATGTCAATTCAGTTGCCATATAGATCTCTCTTTCCTTCTGCAGCTTGTCAGCGTCGCTCAAGGATTTATGGGAATTAGTGGCAAAAAAAACACTCAACAGTTGTCAATGGCAAAACTTACTTTACTTTAATAGAGAAGTGACCAGGTTAAAATGAATTTCACCACAGGGTGGTATTTATATTAATTCTTAATAGTTTGTTCAACTTGGCCAGTTTAGTGCTGCTTTTTGAAGGCTGATCTTTATTTCCAGTCACATTGGATTATGATTGAAAGTGAATTAAACAACATTGTATGTCGGTATATTAAGAAATATGAGACTATTGCCTCCTCACTCATTAACATGCGTGGACGGATTACCTCCATTTCTTCCACACATGGTATAAAAATTGATAAGATTTTCTCTCACAATTTATGGAAAATTATGAATTAATCTTACGCGTGTTTAACCATCATTTTACAGGGAACAGTGTGTATTTTTTCCACTTCAAAACTTCCCATTGAGCATACTGCAGGCATCAGCTGGTCTTCTGTGTTTTGTGTGCTATTTTTGGTATGCAACATAGAAGAACATTTGTTCATTATTGTAGTTCTTCCGGACATCCAATCAATTGCTAAGAGAAGGACAAAGACGAAAAGGTTCAGGCAATATAGCTAAAGTATACACAACCAAACCCGTGATGTGAGTGTATATTTCTGTTTTTTGTTGTATGCATGTTGTTGTGAACTGAAAAAGTGATTGCAGTTTTATTCATCATTGCGGCTAAAAGCATCTCTAACCACCTCCTGAATATGTTAACGCCACGTGCAAAGGGTGCAAATGGTAGATATGAATAGGAGATGTCTGACTTTCAGCTCAGCCTACATAACTGAATTTGGATTTATTGGTGAAAAAATACTAATTAAAATGAATTAATTTGATTCATTGATTTAAAAAGAGAATAGTACATCACAGTTTGCATTATCTTTTCATCATTCCAAATAGTCCTACAGTGCACCTCAAACTTTAACACTTCAGAATGACCTCATCCATGACAATTTGGTTCCTCGCCACAAACGGCGCTCTGCATTTTGCCAAAATCGTTTGGCTCAGTAAACTGGTGATTTGGAATATCGATTCTAGGCGAGAGAACTAGTCAGGCTCAGAGAGGCAGGGAGGTGAATCACCCAGGCTCCCTCGACATGGAAACAATATTGTCTCGGCGCCAACTCCATCTATCTCTGCTGATCCCTGGCAGTGCAAATAGATGGTTGGCTGATCAGCTAGCTGGCTGCCTCTTTGATTGACTAGCTTGCTAGGTTGCGTGGTGGCTCGGTTGCTAATACTTGCAATCTGGATTGACTGACTGACCCACTCACCGACGGACTGACTGACTAGCTGCCGGACCAATGATTGGACGTTTGGTTAACTGACTAGTTCTGTCTTACAGACTGTATGTCTTTACCTTGCATGTGCTAACACAGTCTGAGGTTCTGAAATGACAATGCGGCGAGCACCAAATGACGGTAGAATTTGCCTTAGTCCCTGCTGACCACTATGAACGAATCAAATCAAAGCAAATCAACGGCTCTGTATCAAACAGGCTGTATCAATTGGCTGCCTGGTACGATGCTCTTCACTTCCTGGCTGGTTAACTTGTCTCATGTCAGTCAAAACTTAGCAGGTGTGCGGTCAGCGAAAAGAAAAAATTGAAGACAAGACAAAAAAGATCCATGGTAGAACTAAGTGAGCAAATTTCAAATGAAAACTAAATCTGCTCTTGTCTCTTTATTGGATGCCCGATTCAACACACAAAATAGCATTGAAAGGCATTGAAAGTGGGTAGGGTGAAATATTTCAATGAAAAATATTTTGAATGAACTTATCCTCAGTAAGCCTTTGGCAGGTGGGCCAAGAAGTTAATTTTGGACACTGTCCCATGGCTGCTGCCGAGCTGACCCCTGTTTCACCGTCTGCCCTCATATTAGTGCCTGTGTAGCTTACCGGTCTCTTGTTAAGCCTATAGGACCCAGTGGCTGCTTATCCCCTGTCACAGCTTCCTTGGGCGTTAAGAGCCAGGGCATTTAGCCGTATCCAGCCTCCAGCAGGGTTAACAATGGTGCTCAGTGCTGTTTTTTTTTGCCACTTTACACAGACGCTGACCATGTTTGCATGTGCACAAAGCATGCAATGGTAATGCAATGCAAGACAATAATGAGAGTAAGGCAGGACCCATATACCATACTCTGATTATGTTAGTGCCATTATGCTCTTAGAGTGTTTTACGTATAGAGACCAGTAGTAGAAACTTTCTGTCCAAATGTGATTTTAGCAGAAACAGGCTGATTCATGATGGCATTGTTAATTTACATCAAATTATATAGAACATTGCGTGCAACTGATAGCAAACATGGACAGCAGCCCTGTTGTTCCTGGCCACCAGCTGGAATGGTGACTCAGTGGTGTTCTTTCCTAAGAAATATTCATCCAAGTTTTAAAAAATAAAATATGGGGGTTCTTAAAAGCAAGGTCAGTGATTTTTTTTTATTTGGATGAATGCTTATGCAATCAAGTTTCTCAACTGTGTCCATATTTGTTTTTCTGGGAACTGGGCTGGCCTGGGGCGAGGGGTGGGGGCTGGGCGAGGGAGGCAGGTCTGGCTCGGGGGACTTTTCCTTTTTTTTTATTTTTCTGCATTCGCTCCAGTCACCTCGGAGCTTTGAGAAAAGAACACTGCCAGAAACGGTGGAGGCCGAGTTGTGATCTAACAACAGCTGACACAGTGGCAGGGAGTAGCTGTGAACAAAACTCTCTTTCCGCAGACTTTTCCACCAGCCACAGTGATATACCCCCCCCCGCCCCCCCCCCCCATCTGGCAAGTGCCTCATTGTTTACAGATGCAGCAATGCGGAAAAAGGAAAATATCTGCACTCTCCCAGGTTTAATTTCAACTCTATTTACCCATTGTTGCTCATCTGCCTCAAACCTGAACGCTCTGGTAATAGAACTCTGTCGCCCTCAGCTGTAACACCTCTTTGCTGTTCAGAGAAGGTAACTAAGGCTGCCTGAGCGGCCACGGAGACGCATTTATCAGTGTCAGACACACCACACAGAGGACTCACTGCAACACAGTTGTCAGCATAATTTGGCTGCCTCATAATCTCCCACTCTGCAGCCCTGGGGATTATTCAACTTTTTACCTCTATTCAGTGGCAAGTAATATCTTTCTGGGTTTTGCTTCAGGGTGCATAGGGCTATCTCAGCTCAGAGCATGACAGACTTTGTGTTTGAACTATTTGACCAGTAAGGGAAATGATTGGCAGGTGTAGATGAGAAGGAATAGCTCAATTATTGCATGTTTGGTAATGAGAGAAATAGAAAAAAATATACTGAGAAACTACAGAGAGTAAACAAATGAAATAACATTTATATTGAACTGCCTCCCCCTATTAACCTACATAAAACATTAGTATAACGTCTAAAATTCAGTTTATTGAGGTGAACAATCTGGACCAATCAAAAGCAAAATGTGATATGTGTGTGCAATTATGTAAGTGATGACTGTAGAAATCATATATTTTCAAAATAAGGCACCCTGATTAGTCAGAAACAATGAATACTCCAAAATGTACAATAGTAATCCAAACAATGGAAACTTTTTTTTCCTGGTTCAAGGAAATATTCCACTAAAGCTATGTTTCCTATAATCTGCAATTGTTCCAGCAATCATTTTTGTTTTTTTGAAATATGGATGGATTGTGTCGTCTGACCTCATTTTTTGCACTTTATTTTGAGTGCATATGGACATGTCAGCATGTAAAGGAAGAATCTCAAGCAATAAACCAATAAACCTATAATACTTTGAATTTTATAGCCAGTCAAGCTTTTGGCATGAATGACCTTTGGGCTTTGGGTTATGAATTTTCACAAAAGTAGCCAGCTGGCATAGAAGCTTTGAGGTTGCATCACAAAACTCCCATCAACTACGACTGGTGCCCAAGTACACTGGAGAATTAGCTGTGTGCATATAACGCATATAGTTTGATTCTTTTTCAAATTTAGGTTATTCTGAGTTGTAGCTTTAAAAAAGTCAGCGCAGTTAACCTAAATGCACAGCTGGTTTTGGCTTAGTTAGCTAACTAGCCAGCAGGCTAATTTAGCAAAGCAACCGATGTTGACATGCTAATGCTTGCCACTAGTATGACGAGGCGGATGACATTTCATTTTGAAAGCCAAGTAACAAATTTTTTCAGGCACTAAAGTCTCTCAGTCTAGTATAAGCTAATGGCATTGCAACATTAGCTGACTATTATACTTCCATCTGATTCTGCATTATAGGTGCAATTAATTATGGTCATTACAGTTCACTAACACGCTTTCAGCGCTTAGCAGCATTTAATCTCTGTTGCCAGCTTCATGCATTACGGCACCCGAAATTAATGCAAAACAAAAATGTACTTGGCGGGTTGTTAATTTACCTGGCTGGGCTGCCCAAATATTAGCATGGTATGGGAAACACTACATAACACAATATCAGAAATGAATGGTTTACATTCAGTGAATAGATGGATGGTGTTTACAATTGCCAAGACAGACAGGAAATAGCATAGCATCTTCTGACAGGTCTCGGTAACAATAAGCAGGTTATGTTGAAGCCCTTTGAGACTGTAATGGTGATTAAGGGCTATACAAATAACTGTGATTTGATGTTACCTTCTGTCATAATCATAGAAATAGAATCAATAGAACGGCCACTTCTTGATGGAGCGTGGTAATCTCTTTTGATACACTTCAAGATGGCTGCCATGTGGTCAGCGCATGAGGCACAGAAAGTTGGACTGTTCAACATGGCTGCTATTAGAATGTTAAGCCTTCTTGAGGTGTACCAGTCAAATAACCTTTCAAGAGAGATTTGTTTAGGTATGGCCATTGTAATCATTCCAATTCTGCGGTCATAATATTAGCTTTGAATGAATGTCTCTCCGTTACTCCGTAAAACACAGTGGTTCTCAATAGGCATTACACTGCAGACATATTTGTATTGAGTTTGACTGTGACTGTGATTGGCTCATTTGATGAAGGACAAAGGTGTCATAGTTATCATTCCTTGCAATTTGCGCAGTGTGATTGTGGATCGTGTATTAGAATATATTGGGCTTGAGTGTCATTATGAGTTTCCATTATGACTCGTGACTCACATTACAGTATATCTCATGAATTAAATTTCTTGAGTAGGCAAGATAAAGTTCAACAGCAATCCTAATCCACACCTCTATTTTCAACAGATCAATGATGGAATAGGGTGATATGAGCGAGTGACTGGCATCGAAAGACATTTCATTGATGAAGGCTAAAAAGCTTTGTTCTCAAGCCAAAAAACAAATGCCAAAGCAGTATTATTATTCCAGTATTCTGCATGGTGATGTATTACCTCTTCAGGAGATGTTTCTGTTGGATCTCTGTATTATATTTGCCAGTTACAGTTGTAAATGAGTAGGAGCTGATAAGGTCTATCATCGTTGCAATTCTCAATGGTCACCAATGGAGGTTGATAAAGGTCTTAGATTACTTAATGCCCCTTTATAGTCAGCACTGTTTTGGTGTGTTACCTGAGCTGGGATTGTGTTTAGCTGTCTTGGAGGATGTGTGAGAGCTGGAGGTGGATCCCACCCTCTGGTCTGAACTCGTGCTGTCCTGGCCCAGAGGTGAGCTGGACTTCCTTGGCTTCTTGTCAGTCAGGTGGAGCGGGGAGCTCTTCTTGGCAGGTGGCGGTGGTCGACGTGGTCTGGCCGTGGTGTTGACCTTCAGCCAAGCCTGGGCTTTGTACTCCACGATCTCTCCATAGTTAGCCCGTGTCACCCGGCATTCATAGAGCCCTTCGTCACCCTTGCTGACTCTGGAGATCTGCAGCTTGTGGGAGATGTCGTTGCCCTGGACCTTCACCGTCTTTGAAGAATTTAAAGAGGCAAAGGTGTTGAAATATTAAATGGTATGATAAAATACAATGAGAATTATTTTTATGCTTGATCTTGCCTTTTGATTGTTTGATTGTTACACTATAACACCTGGGTGCAAACTTAACTCAGATTAACCTATGCAGGGATGGTGATGATTATTGCAAGATGACTGTGACATACAGTATGGTTGCTAGCACAAATATATGCCTTGAGGGGTCTGTGTTTCATCAACATTTTCCATTGCATTACAAGATTAGCTGCTATCGGCCAATTGGTAGGCAAATAAACAAATTAACTATATATAGGAATGACAGGCTAGGGTTACAACAGTGGTCCTTAATCATGAGCCATCGTTACCCAAGAGTCTGCAGGTTTTCCAAGCAATCACTAAAGCACCTGATTGAACTGGTTATTTCCTCCTCTCTGGTTGAAGGTGTTTATCAGTGAAATGACCTGCGGTAGTTTTTAGCTGCAAACCTGCAGACTCTTGGGCCATGACGGCACATGATTGAAAACCACTGGGTTACAATGTGGGTTATGCTAGTCAGGACGTGTTCTTCAACTTACGCTTATTTTTGTCCCCTCGTCATCAGGATCTGGCTCCGGTATCATTTCCATCTGGGAATACAGACATTGAGGGAAAAAGACAGGCACAGAGAGGAAGAGAGAGACAGCATTAGCAAAGTGTCCCAAAGCAAGTGCCATCATGAGGTGACATTTCCAAGAACCAGATGTATTTTTATACATCGTCTATTCTTGGACGACAACCTATGACATTCCTCCAAGGACCTTCATGTTGACTCTGGGATATAAGCCTATATAGGGCATCATCCATCCATCGATGGTTATAAATCTTTGATAGCAACATCAATAAACAGGCTATCTTAGAGATGGAGAGAGTGGATGCATGCTACTATTCTACATTTAAAAATAAAAGCAAAAGGATGCCACTGTTCTGATATATTTGTGGATTCTATGAGAGGTTCTGTAGGGGGATTACATTCAAAAATAGCTTCCTGATTCAGTAACGACTTTTAAAAAACTGGTTAAAACCACAATGCTCTATGACTGTAAAAGCAATATTCCCCATAAAAGCTTACGACAAATAGTAAAACCTCAGAGGGGCTACAACAGCTTTTCAGTGAAGCCCACAAAAAAAAACGAAAAAGAAAAAACCATCAAGAGCAGCACCATAGCTCCTGGGTTCAAAAAAATGCCCCCTATTTGAGCTCTGGCTGGCAATGTACGAGCACGGTGGCAAACACTAAGCCTACAGCCTACATCATGGACTGGGCATTGATTTTAGAGACTATAATTTATTTATCCCACGTCGGATGCCAAATGGAAGTATGCCCGGGGGGAAAAAAAGTCTGCTGACTACAAAGCTGAAGAGCAGAGCGGTGCGGCCGAAAGGCCTGTGAGGGAGGCCTCTCCAGAGGACATGATCAGCCCCGCAGGAGCGCCAAAAAGAAAAAGGGCAGGAAAGGTATAAGACTACTTATGAACATCTGCAGTAGCGAGCATTCCGTTAAGCGCCGTTATTACCTTGGAGAAACCAGCTCTTTCTCTGGAGGATGTTTTGCTGACAGGTGATTAATGAGCGGAATTAGGGGCCGTAGATTTCCCTGTCTGCATGTACGTGTGACTCTTACATCTTCACTTGCTTCACAGAAGGACCTGGCATCCTCTATTGTATCAAGGAGACGTAGTCTTGACTGGCAAGGCAGGATTAATTGTTCGCAGCCTTGGCACGGTTTGTCTCAAGTCATCAATTTCAGTCACCTCTTTTACAAACTTCACAGGAGTTATATGGGCTGGGTGTGCAGTCTATATACATCAGTTGAGAAGGGAAGTATGCCACTGAAAGACATTCATTGTACTCCCAGTGTACTGGCATCTGCATTTATGAAAACACTGCACAGTAACAGAGAAGATGGAGCAAACCTCTGCAGGGCAGTTTCCTGAGATAAAATGACTTCATGGCTCCTCATACATTTCATTATGGCAAACTGTATGGTGCTGTTAAAGGGACATTTTGTCCCAGCCTTTCGGTGTAAGTGATTATCCAAGATGGAGTTTTATTACTGTTTTGATTTAAATTATTTATTGACTTAATCTTTTTTCAGTAATGAAAAATACTTCAAGCAACAATCAACAGGAAATTCACAGACTGGCTAATTGTTATGGACTTATCATTACTAGTAGTCAGGGAAACGTACAGCATTCAAATGTAACTTTATATCCCCTAAGCGTATAGGTTTCATTGCAAAAAGAACAGTGACAAAAACTGTCTGCTGATGATGCCCCTTCTTATTTCTCTAGTTTCTAGCAGTGACAGAAAAACGCTTATGTTCAAAATTATGGATTAAATAGGAATACGGCAAAAACTGTATCCGACCTTAGAGCTTCTCCACGGTGCACGAGTCAAAGCAAACAAAAAATAAAAAATGATAAATAATTCAGGCAATTCAGATCTAGGAGAGTAATAGGCATATCCAATGCATTTGGGTGATAATTCTGTAACGCTGACATTAAATGTGTTTCATAACAAGATGGCAACATCAGGACCCGTAGACCAAGGAGTAGGAGGCAACATAGGGCCAGGATCAAAGGAATAACAAATGTGAATTCTGTTTAAGGGTGGATATCCCTGTTTACCCTGCTCAGTCTCTGAGTCTGGTTCAGCAGAGATTATTTGCCTTATACACTTGGTGCGAAAAACCTCTGTGTTCACCTTTCTGTGTTCACCATTTTTATAGAATACTTAGAATATCCAAGTTGATGAATTTGCAAGCATTTTGCAAACTAACCAACAGATGGTATTTTTATGAGTGTGAACTCATTATTCATCCAGCACTGTACAAATGCAATTAAGGTAATGGAGACGTAATGAATTTCAAATCAGAATATCAATTCAGAATCCTGGCAATAGATATTTATATGCCAGTTAGAGATACTGCTGCTATGTGTTGCACAGAACATCTTGTCCTTACAATGTTGCAATTTCTTTCACCAGAAGAGATACAAATACAATAGCATTGCATTGTTTTACAGAGAAAACTCACTTCCCTTGTTGTATTTCACTCCTATCATCACGAATGAGTGTCTTTTTATCTGAATGTCTTACCGTGGAGCAGACAAATGTTCCCTGGGGTAAGTTTTGTCAGCAATGCAAAAGTTTTCAATGACGCTCCAGAAGTAAACCGTCATTATTTTCCCATTTATATTTCATTTCTATCGCATGAGTGCCTTCTGAGCCAAAACCGCAGCTGCTTGCAAGTATCTCAATTTCAATCGCTTGTCTCTTTATTGCAAAACCCTTCCACCATGACACACTGCCATTCTTCATGCAAATCTCAAATTGAGTTCTTGTAAAATGTGTGCTGCAATTATTGCGCATCAAAAAAGCTCCCCGGAGTTCCTAAAACTAAATTAACGTCACATGAGGGAAAATGGTTACCATTTAAGCTGAAAAGACTATAGGAATATTGACTTCTGACAAGTTTCACTGCGATAGGGTGAAATCTCGCGTGATGACCCCTGAACCTGGATGATAAACACATAGGACATGTTTTTGCATTAACAACTCATTGAGGCAACAAAACGCATGCTGAAAACACATCCATAAGTCTTCCGAAGAGGCTGGAATTTATCCTGCAAACATCTGCTTTAAAACATGACATGAGCACTCAGATGAGGTTAAACTGAGGTCATGGACTATATATATGACTCATTGAACCATGTAATCTTAAGCTATTGTCGTGGAGGAAATGTGTCATTGTGCATGCAGTGCAAAAAGCTTATCATCACCTGCATCACCAGCTTCATCACCAGCTTATCATCATCTTATCATCTGGTGCTACAGTTTAGTAAGCAGTAGCATTTGGAATACAAATAAAAAGGACCTGCACAATGTAATAGAAATATCATAAGTATCATGTTGAAAATTCATATTTGAGTAAGCAATTGTGACTGCTAGTAACATCTGTAATAACTGTAAGAACAACTGAATATATTTAAGTCACCCATACACTTTTCCTCATTTCCCACACACAGTCATTTCCCACTCATGTGTTGAATTGCCAGCAACACATATTTGTTTTTATACTCATTATTCACTGTTTATTTTGTATTCTATTTTTGTGCCTACATTCTCTTTTATCCCCGCTGTATTCTATTACTTCTGCTGACCCAATTCTCCAAATAGTTTCTCTCAGTAAAGTTATCTTAAACGCTTCAAATATAACTCATCATAATTCATCAGTGATATGCTCGATGAGCTCCTCTGTCATTTGCCCACCTCGTGTCTTCATATTTTGCCTAAAGAGACCTTTCGGTAGCCTTTTAAGAACTTTCCAGAACTTTTTTTGTGTAATCAGATTAAAACATTTTTGACAAAAAAAAGTAAAAGTCAGTAGAGTTTGGTTATATTGGATACTATGTTAGAACAGCCATGTTGATGCATGGTGGCGGTGTGGTTATGGCCTTTATGTAGTTCACGCCATCTGCATCTTCTTTGCCTTGTTTTATGTCACCTGGAACTACATACCTACTGAGGTGTACCCTGCTGCAGTCGAAGCTTGATAGACCCTCTCCAAGTCCCATGATCTATATGTGAATCAGAGTGGCTTGGATTTACATGGCTGTGAATCAGCATTGGCAATCATTGTGACAGGTGTATTTTTCTTTTCCTGAACAATTGCAGTTGACATATATTTGCTGAATAATAGAATATGGCTAATTCCTTGTGTTGTTTATCATAGGCTATTCAGCTCCACAAAGTAAAAGTCCACCATTAAACACTTTAACACTACTGTTAAAAAAAGAGCTATTGGCAATGTACCTTGCATTTCTGGCCCCGTTTGTTGTTTGGTGATGCAATTCCCCTGGATAACTGGCCAAATGTAGATGATGTGATATAACAAGATATTTCCAGCGCAGCAACAATGGAGTTTGATAACAGAAACTAATAGATCTAAAACTTCCATGGTAAATGTCAAGGTTTGGTGTCAGCCCCTCAGAATCAAAGAGCAAGGGCTTCTTTCTAGACCCACCATTTTGCACTGACGTTCATCAATCACCCAGGGAGAAATCATCATAGAATAGACAGAGATACAAATTTCTCCACTGACAGTAGCCTCACTAGACCAGAATGCAATGCAGCTACAAGACATGTTGAGTAAGGGGCGTGGCCGCAATAGACACGCTCCAATGTTCACAAAGTAGTTGGCTAGCTTGCTGTATTTATATGCCCATACGCCCGCCTTTGATTGAAAATAACAAATTTACACCCCTTCTCTGGAGATTGTCGAAAAGCATTCTTGGAATCATAGGAAATCATGAACTAAAGTAGAAGTAGATGAGGAAGGTTGAGGGAAAGTGGTTGCACAAAAACATAAAATACAACACTTCATCACAAAATAACGGAAAACTTGTAGCTGCATTACGTATTCTAAATCCAAAAAAACAACATAACTGAATTCTGTTCCATCACCTAAAAATTAATGTCTTCTAATTACAGATACTTTGAGGATTGGTTCTGGGACTACTTTTAGTGAAAGCGAGAAACTCAGGAGGCCATTTAGTGGCAGGTGTTCAATAGGTCTATAAAATGTGGCACAGAAGATTTGTGTTTGTATGCAAACCTGAAGTAAAGTTCATTAAAGCTAACTAAAATAATTTTTCACTTATTCTTATCTGAACCTTTATACCTCAAATATGGCAAAGGGTCTTCCCTTGGATTACATCACTGATTACAAATTTGCATCTAGGAACTGTAATGGAGTATATTTTTAAAGGGGGGGTATTGTACTATTTTGGGCTATTTAAACTGTTCCTGGGGGTCTTTACAAGACATTTGTGAAGTCTATATCAAAAAAAATCCTAAAACCAGCTTCTGTGGTGTGTGTTTCAGTCTCTCATTTTCTCCATTGTAAAGAACAGGCTGTTTTGAGGGCGTGGAGGTTGTATGTAATGAGCAGTGCTCATTACATACAACCTACACGCAATCGCCTGGCGGAGGCGGAGAGCAGAGCGCTCATGCTGCTCAAGGTAAACAAATAAGCTTGATGCAGAAATCTACCATAACCATGGCGGCCGCTCCAGAACCAACACTGAGACCAATGTGATATGCGCCGATTCTATTCACTAATGGCGCTGTAGTAGTTGATGTTGAGTTTAGATGCTTGTAACATTCTGAGACTTACCATACAAACATGAGTTTGCTGCGGGCTATTATGTTTTCCCGAGCAGATGCACTGGAACACATTTAGATTGGAAGTTAGGAATACCGACTCGGAATTATCGATTTCCGAGTACAATGGAATGCACCATAAGCAACGGCTTGCGGCACTGCCGTGAGCTGCATTTTGCGACGACGTAAATGGGATTGGTTGTTCACCTGGGCGTGGGCATGCTCTGAGAGGGGCTGGATTAGCCCCTTATGACGTCCAAAGGAACCACTTTCTGAAACGGACTGTTTTTCTTCTATCTTTGGCACCGTTTTTGGAAAAAGGAAAATACAGAAAAACGGGTTGACTTCCAGATTTCAAATTTTCTCAGCTGCTTAGGGAAGTAATTTCCTGTGGAACATGTATAAGCGCCAGGAATAAACCGTTTTCCATAATATGGGACCTTTAAAGTAACCTACCCAAATCCTGCTCCTGAAATACACTGAACATACAATTGATGAGTAAGCAGATCATTCCAAGTATGCCAAATACTGTGACAGAGCACATCTACAAAAGCCAGCATCAAAATGAGATTGTAAGAGAGCAATGTACTTCTCCAAGTGGGAGAAAGTTTCTTGCAAGATCATTCATCTTGTAAACATTTATCAACAAATCACTTCTATTCCAAGGGGGAGTAACTGTACAACATTAATCAAATACAGGAGCAGAAGCTACAATGTCTACAAATAGTATATTCATTCTATATGACACATCACCAATTATGATGGATGTATATGGTGCTTGGCGCCATCAAAATCCTTTACAGCTGGGATGACTGCACATCAGATGAAACATTATCTGATGAATGCTGAAAGCATTCCAAATATATCCTCCAACTACAGCACTCTGCGGCACTGTTACCCTCTTAAGAACAGAGTGAGGGCATAGTGGGTGTAAACCTAGAGTATATAAAGCCCAGTAGAGCACCCTGTAAAGTGCTTCCTAATTACAACACTCACTGACTCCCACTTCGAGATGTTCTGGTTTGAGCTTAGTTGTTAACCCTAATTACATCCCACCGCTGACAGGGGTTTCCATTCCCATGCAAAGACTAATCCCCTTCACAGACCATTGGTTTATGACAAGAGCTATGTTAATTACATGTAAAGCCTGCAATTGTATGTGCAAAAAAAACATGAGGGTGCTTGAATTGTGTACAATTACTCCGTTGCTTTATCTGGTAAAGGGTAAATGATCCTTTGGCAAACTGACGTTACAGAAATTGAGGAGCGGAGGAATAGGGGGGAACTTACTCATCCTATTCAGCTGCGAGATGGTATCAAGGTCTCAAGGCACAAGGATTTAAAGAGGAGGTAGAAGATTCTTCGTTCTGAGGACCAACACTAAAAATGCCCCCCAAAGAAGCACTTGTACCACTATTATAGTCTCAGCTTTATTCATGACATCCACACATACTTTGGCAGCCCCATTACTGTTGCAATCAGGACACATTAACTCCAATGCTGCTGTTGAGGTCAAAAATTTGAGGTTTGTACTACTTTCAACTACTGCTCCTGCAAATAGCTGTGCAGGTAATTCTTCCCTACTGAATTGGGTTCCTCAGACACTCACCTGACTTGAGGCTTCAGGAAATCCTACCGCAGCATTGATTTCAAGCTAACCAAGGGATTACAATAGTAGCTTTTTTGTACTTTTTGAGGATTTTATAAGGCAGTAATTTTATTTTTAACTAAGTATGTTTTGACTTAAGTATGGCACTTAGCAACATTAGCTAGCATCCCTCCAGCTACAGTCTTGGGTGTTAGTCTGGTTGTTGGCAAGCTAGTTCGCCAGCCTTGCTAGCTAGTTGGATAGCTAATAGCAAAACAATATCAGTGTAGTAACTTTATTGAATAATGGGGATCGTCTCAGTTTCAGTTATGTTTTTTTTATCATTGATGAATTAATGGATTAAAGAAGAATTTTATTTTCAACATATTTTATAAAAATTGCAATATCACATATTGAACTCTGTCCTCTCGCCCTTTTTACATTGCAAGGTAAAGATATGTAACAGTGTCTGCTTTTTAAAGTAACTCAGTAACTTTTACTACATTTTTAATTAGCTGCTTTTTACTTCTAATAAAGTAGCAGTAATTTTACTTTTGGGTCCACAGAATGTCAGCCTACTTGAGTAGGTATTTTGGTGCACTTTCCACTTCTGCTTTACACTCCTTAAGTTCCTTAAAACTTACACTTGATGGGTTGGTGCATAACAGAAGTGCAACAAATAAACGCGTGGGAAAAGACAACCTAGATAGAAATTCCAAGGATGAAAATAGACAGACTTGAAAAAAGGATGTGATGAATAAGCACAGAAATTAATTGGCAATGCATCTATGAGAAGTCCTAATTGATGAGGCAGCTTAATTTTTGTCCTGGCTGGCTAATCCATTTCCACGGAGACAAAAAAGGTGACATGACAGGGCTAGAAAGGAGGGGACAGAGGCACAGGCAGTCTCAGAGGGATACTGAATGAAACGAGAGATACTGAGTGAAATGTGAATTCAAGCAGACGGCTACCGGAATGACAAAGTAGTTACTTCTCACAATGGGAATGTGTAATGAGAGCGTGGCGAGGTCGCATTTGAGGAGAATACTGAATCTTGACGGCGATAGTCAAGTGTTTAGTTGCACTAGGCAGGTTACTGTTTGAAAAAACGCCATACCCAAAAATCCTGCAACGTAATGTTAGTAAACTGCACACTCATTACTTGAGATGAGATGCTCTCCTCTGTTGCAGCCACACTGTGATTTATGCAGGTTAGAAGGCTGTATTTTTACAAAAATAGTTTGCCGAGTGTAGCTTTAAGTCAAGCCTTCCAAACTTCCAGTTATACTAGTTTCAGCCCTTTTAGGTGTGAAATCCATACTAAACAACTCTTCTCGTCTCCCAAAATATAGGCTAGCCATTATATGTGTTATATAACCTTTAGCTTCAGAAAAACCACAAACCACTAAAAGATCAATATGTTGAAAACCTACACGTGTACTGTCATTTTTTGTATTGATGATCATGCTTAGCGTTGTATCGCTCAAACACATTTAGATTCACTGTCAAAAACTAAAAATAGATTTGAAGCATACCCCACAACAGTTTTGCTGTATAAGAGCAGCTTTCAAAGTACTAGAATTGTAGTCTGCTTACAGTAATGGTGCGAGACTGCTGAAAAGAACACACAGAGGGATGGATAAAATAATGGAAACACCACATGAAAAAAAGACTTTAACTTTGAATTAACTAGATCACAATTACAAAGGCAGCCACACAAGCGAGTCATATCAACTTGAATACCAATTAGCAGTGTGTCAGCTTTAAAAGAGGTCCGACAATCACCACTTTTTCAAAGAAACATAAGGCAACTGAGAGCATCGGACACAAAAAACTATTAAATCTGGCATGAGGAGCAGCCTGGAACATCATGGCGACATATGCCAAACAGACAGATGAGCAGTGGTTGGCGAGTTGAAGGGCATTGATACAACGTGTTGTGGTAGTCTCAACAAAGCTGTACTAAAAGTGGTATTTGAGACAGGGCTACCATTCAGAAACCATTTGTATCCAAGGCCAACAAAAATGCATAACCTGGTGTAAGGAGCACAAAACATGGAGCGCTGAGAATAAAATAATATGGTCTGAGGAGTTGAACCTGTACGGGAAGCAGATTTCCACCTCCTTCATCCCTCAAAGAACTTCTTGAAGAAAGCTCCACTATCCCATTACACATAATTCAGGATGCAGGATGACAGCAGGACATGGAGGATTGAGGCTGTTCTGACGGCAAAGGGTGGCCCTACTCCTTATTAGATACTACTCAGTCATATTTTGTCCAGCCTGTTTTGTCAAAGAGTCGGGTCTGTTTAGTTCTGCCAAATTGCATTAAATTAGATTTTTCATTGCAGTATATTGTAAGAACATGCCTGTTTTGTATTGGAAATGGCAGGGGCCGTGTCGGATGCCTCAAAGTAGAAGTATGAGCTGGGTTCAGATCTGCTCTTACGACATCCTCAAGCATCCTCCAGTACATCCTCCTGCACACTGATGGATGCGCCACGGGACCAATAGAGAAAGAGCCCGAAGTCAGGAAAGTGAAACTCAACAAGATCTTTCTTCGCTAATTCCCACGATACTGCTTGTCGTGTGAAAAGTACTGAAGAGTGGGCAATAATAGATACACTCTGAAAAACAAGGAACACCCACAAAAATGTCATATCCTCGCTCTCCAGTGGGGGAAAGCAATGCAGCTCACATAGCTGGCCATATTAAAAGCCCAGACGCAGCCGTGGTTTATTTGTGTTTTACACCGGGCTTGATCAAATGGTTTGGAGGTTGCTATGCTGCACTCTGTACCACCAACAAGCAACAAGTATTTGTACAAATAAGCTTTATTCATACAACACTTTTCCATAACATGGTTTTACAAAGTACTGTGCATAAAATAAATCATGAAATCCAAACCAGTTAAAAGCCTTAATCCTGCACCTATCTAGCCATATAGTCACATTGGTAACTCAAGGTCTAATGAGGCTTTTCCATGCTCCTCCAGGATCTATTCACATCACTTTTGAAAGTTAGGTGTCTGACCAAATCATTTTATTTTGGAAAACCAACCCCTACAATGCCACTGGTTAAAAATGGTGTGCCTCAAGGGACCTACACCCATGTTAAAACATAATGGCGAGTGTACCCTGAGTTTGACAGTCATTGGAGAGAGAGATTTTTATGTTTAGTTTCTAGGCAAAGCAAACTTATCACTACAAGCTTATCTGGTGTATTACCTTGTAGCTTGACAACTTAAAGCTGCACTATGCACTTTTTACATGTCGTCCCCAAATGACAGCAAGAGATAGCTGTTTTAATTTCGCAACAACTGCACACAGTATGCATATGTTTAGCAACCCAGCCGGTCTGTGATCGCTTTATGCCAAAGGATACCAAAGGGACCAGAGAGGCAAAACATTGAAGACCTTGTTTTTTTTCTTTTCTTTTAAAGATGCTCATGAAATGTGTTTTGTTTTCAACACTTCCTGTGTACTGGGAAGATTTCCCAACATGATGAAGATTTGACAACATGGGCACGTATGAGCAATAATCATTCATTCAGACATCATCTTTGGCCACTTATGCCTATTCAGGGTCACAGGAGAGTTGAGCCTATCCCAGCATGCATTGGCCTAAGGCAAGGAAACATCCCGGACCAAGTCACCAGTCCATCGCGAGGCTAACACAGATAGACAGGCAACCACACTCTCACGCTCCCATTCCCATTTATGGGCAATTTAATAATAGGAGGTAATATTTTTTTCTTGAAAAAGTTACATAGTTGATCTTCAACAGATATTTAGGCTACAACCTTTCCTTTGTTTTGGTGTTTCTGTCATTTACCTACGCAGAACTGATATCCCTGGCTGATATCCTACTGTACATGTTACATTTTTTTTTCAATCAACAACTGTAGATTGTGTAGCTTCTACCTCTACGGTTTTCAAATGTGTGGCGCTTTTTAGGCAGTTGCCTTGTGAAAAATCTGTAATCCTGAACTTTCAGTTCAGCTGCAGGGCTTTGCTTTTCGATAGCAATTATCACCTATTTCTCAAAAACCACTGCAGCCAAGTGTAGTTACATGCAGAGCGTTTGAAAGCTGCAGAGGATCAATCCATTTGGCAAGGACAACAGAGTGATCTATGAACAGCTATATGAAAAACATGGAAAGTTTGTATTATCAGTAATTTTGCAGCCATTAATAGATATGAGACATTTTGTCAAATTCGTGGTGAATAATCGCTATAATTATGCGATACCTATTACTTATGCATAGTATAATAACAGCGTAAGATATTATCTCATTCGATGGAAACTAATTGGCACATCAATCAAGCATTCATCAATCAAGTTCCATTTTTGTTATTTCCATGTCACGAGCATTGATTAATGCTATATTCAATCACGGCTTTAATTGTGATTCGAAAGGGAGCGAATTTCATCACAACACGAGCGCCAGTGGCAGGTGTAGTCACGTGTCGCTACCTCTGTGCACTTCGATAGTATGGAGATATAGATGGCATGTCAAGTGGTGGGCGTGTTTTTTTTGTCAGGTGTGGCGGAAATGAATGCAGTAGTACCGAGGGTGCTTGAAAACAATGTTATTTAACACTTGCTTTGGGGTTTGAAGGAGAGGTTTTTCACTCTCTCTCCCCCAGCTAACCATACCCGGGGAAAGGTGTGTGTGTGTGTGTGTGCTGCATTATTGAGCAGCTGTGCTTTGGTGGTGCTTTTATTCTGTAAGCAGTAGACCTCTTTCACCAGATAAAAAGTTAGCGAGAGGGAGAGAGTGAAAGAGAGAGAGAGAGAGAGAGAGTCCCTTCAGAATACTTTGCCATGGATCCATATCTGCTTTGAAGTTCAGATGCCTGACTTCAGAAGGTAATGAAATAGTTATCACAAAATTTCCCAGAGTTAAAAGGGAGAAATGAAAGGAGGGAAGAAGAGAAATTGCACTTAGATGTCACTTTTCTTTAAAAAAAAAAAAAAGATTGTGAAACTCATAAAACTATGAGGTCGATTTACCGTACAAGAATCGCTCCCCTGTATATATATATCAGGCTTAGATTAGATAATTAAAAGCATTATTTACTTGATTCCAAAAGAGTTTCGTAAGATCATAGCATCCACTCATGTAGTCCACTCGTGTGTTAAAGTGGTCATTCGTGCAAGACTAGAACTTCTATCGCTTGTAATGAGCCTCTCCGGTCTCAAACCTACACATCTTGTGCCTGTTAACATGATAGGTATAGATATAAAATCATGTCTTTATTATGCAACTGTGTGGCGTCATATTTGAAGATATGTAGACATGCACCCTAAGCTGTGAATGTGGATTTGTAAATGTATAATGTTATATTTACAAATGGGTATTCACATTTGTAGACTTTATTGTCATTCAACATTTGTGAATGCATTTGAAAACCAAAGATTCAGCAAATAGAAATACTGATATTGCGCAATAATGTACAAATAAATTAATAATATTTGCAAAAAATTAATCCAAATTTGCATTGAAATGTCCAAATCGGCCTTTTTGCATTTGTACATTTCTCTGTCTTCCGACGCATCTGGATCTGCAAACCTGTGACCCTTTTTCGGAATGGCACGCGGCCCAGTTCAGCTTCCCACTTTTTAGCCAATCAGAGAAAAGATATACCAGGGCGGGGAGCCAATCAGTCAAAACAGAGAGTCACCAAGAGACCGACTGCTGTGATGATTATTGTTGTGGTATCCAGAGAATTACGAGGTTTGGCTGCCACTGCAGAGGACAACAATGCTTTCCCCTGTGTAGGGTCACTGAAACTTGACACTGAAACATTTTAAGATATAATGCAGCAGGAAATACGGGGGGAAAATTAAATAAATGAGTAGGGAAATAAATGATTGTTTATGCATTGTTTATCTTTTCATGATTACGTAGTGTTTTATTCATTCATTTTATTGTTGTTTTATGTTCATTTATTTTTTTATTCATGTCCTGCGTATTATTTTATATTGTTTTTTGTTTTACCAATAGATTGATTTATTATCATGACTGACTCTGTCCTCCACAGTTAGCAACATCTCTGACAACTGTGAGTAAATCCATAAATGTCATCCATTCCCATACATCCCACTTTAATGTGTTGAGATTGTCCGCAGCATATGTTTGCATAAGCACATTGTTTATATTTTATTGCTTTATTTTATTAGTTTATTTTTCTCCCATTTTTATTGATTATTTTTTTGATTATTTTTATATTCTTGTGTGCTTATATTACTTTTGCTGCTGCAACGACCAAATTTTCCCACAGGGATCATCTGTCATTATTTTGTCCATTAACTTCTAAATGCCAAATTTTTTCTCTGTACAATATTGAAGTTTTTCCACTGCAGGAACCTGAACTTTTTGGGTACTTTTTTGAGAAGGATCCTTCTCAGCAGGAACCTTTTCAGTTCCCAAAAAGAGTTACAGGTTGCTTTCCCACCGCACCAAGGTACCCTGGAGATTATGCAAATAAGGAGTATGTGACACAACAAAAGAGTGACTGTTTTTATACGTCATTTAGGTATGCGGCGACTCCCACACACTCTCTGTAACTCCTCGTCTGAAAAAATACAGATCAGTGCCTGTACGGCATCGTCGGTCCATCTGTCCATTTTCCAAAACAATAAATAGCTGCAAGACGTGTTCGATGAGATATAAGATGAGTTTGCTACCGGTATTGAACAAGCACGGTGGGTGGCGGATTTTTTCGTAGCTTGTATTGCCCAATCAGCATTGTTCAGTACTGCAACTCTGCCTCCGATTGTTCCTGGTCCCCCAAAAAGGGTCCAGGAACTATCCAAGAGGAACCTTTTTTGGGGCTAGTTCACCCGGTGGGAAAGGTTGAACTTCCTGGAACTAAGTAGTACTATGTACTAGTACTAAGTAGTACAATAGTACTAAGTTCCTGGATAGTTCCTGCAGTGAAAAAACGACTATTGCCTCCACTAAACTTTTGTGTTTCTCCCTCTGTCTCCCCCCTTCTATCCATCTCTCGCCCTCCACCTCGCACTCACATGATAAAATGAAAGTGGCATTGTGCGATTAAGCTCTTAATGGAGTAATGCACGCTATTGCACCAAAACCATAACCCTGAACTGCAAACTGGAAAGTTTCAGTGTGCCTGTGTTAATGGAGAGCAATTATGGCGAGAATAAGATTGTAGTTTCATTACTAACAAACATCACAAAACATGTGTATTGCATATATGTATAAGAATCTGTAGGCACTATTTTGTACATCAGAAGCTCTCTGAATGAATTTACTTGAAATACTGAGTGATACGACAGGAAAAACACAGACAGGTGGCGAAGGAGCCTTTATAAATTCGAGGCACACTTTTAGGAAGACGAACTGCTTTGTCACAAACTGGCAGCAATTTCAGTCCATCCAAAAAGCACTGGCCAAATTGCATTGGTTTTAGAGATATTAGAAAATGTGATTATTAGTAATGTTGGTGGAAGTCTGTCCCGTAGCCTCTGCAGAAAAAAATGTCATGGATGTTTTCTAGCTACAGTACAATGATACATGGAACGCCTCATTGCATTTTAAGTCCGAGAATGTTATGATTTTCGATGTATTATGCCCTTGTTCATTGAAGAGCCATAATTTGGGCAAACTCATTCAGGGGCCACTTAGATTGGCCACAGTTCTGTATGAAAATAAGTCAGTTGCTCACAGGTAAGATGGCAGGCTAACTGTAATGAAGCGCAAGCATAATGTACTGCCCAAAAAGTCTGTTTTGGAAAAGAACACGTATATCTAAAGACTAAAGCAAAGACTGTATCCATCCCGTGGCATGGCCAGGGTAATAGATCACCATACTGCAATAAGGCATTTGCTTTATTGGCCTGAGAAGGAGGCTTTTTAGGCTTCATAGCTGAAATGTGTTGCGTTCTTCATCGTTGAGCAGTCGTAGCAAAGAAAGCCTAACAGCATAGGCAATATTGAAAGCAACCCCTATGACTTTGCAACAAGGAGGCAAGATTTATAATCCAAATTACTTCACTAACCCCATGCTCTCCAGGAGCTCCTGGACTGGACTCCAGGAACCAGTCCACCGTTTGGTTGCCAATCTCACTGTATTACCAGTACAAAACCCTCTCTGCACTGTGGGTGATTGATACCTCCATCCTCAAGCAGATGCTGGTGATTCTCTTTGATTGACAGTTTGAAATGACTTTCTCTACTCACCCAAAGTGGTTTCTGTCTGCTTTCACCTGAGGGTATTGAATCAGTCATCCCTACCTCTCGCTCTCTGTCAATATATATCCGTATATATTTTTATTATATATAAATATATATTTTTTACCCTTCAAGTATATGTTGCTCTTCACACTGTCATTGACCCAAGAGTTTTCAGACTGCCAAGAGAACAGCAGTCTGAAAGGGGGTTATTTCCATGAATTTCAACAAGCCAGCCACCTCTTACTCTCCACTGTTATGGTGGTGAATAAAGAGGGTCTGGAGGACGCTATTGTATTATCTTATTGTGTTGAATTGATCCTTCGATTTTTCTCAATATAGACAAGGTGAACGATGTCGTACTGTTCATTTAATTCACTAACATTTACCATTACGGCACCACTTTGACAGCACAAATGTGGTGGCATCTCGTCAGGGGTTATGCAAGTGGACACCACAGATAATACTTTGGTAAATAAACCATCGCCGGGAGACTAATTACCGGCCCTAAATGAAAAACTGCTGCTGCTCCCTCATTTCAAGCACACCATGGAAAATCGCCTAAATGTTAAATGTTAATCCAACTGTTTGTGAGCTTCTGACACCCCCCCCCATAACCACCATTCTTCTTTCCTAGACAGTCACACAGAAGAAGAAAAAAAAATCTCAGACAGAGAGTAATTCAAACAAAACCCATAGGATGCGAGTCGAAATTGAAGTGGCCGTTTAAATTATGTGTGAAGAATTTGAATTGGATGGATGTGGAAATCTCAGGTGATGGGATCGTGTTAGTGGATGAGGCACATTTCAAATGAGCTAATACATCAAGAGCGAGAGGGGAAAGACAATCAGACATAATGAGTAATAAGGTTGACGGCAGAAACTAGTGTCGAGCTCCGTGTATGAGGTGACCTTGACCCGTCAAATTCACTTTGCACTGGCACTTGCCTGTCTTATGCTTAGCTTAACATTTAAAGCTACGCTATAGGCAAAGTTTTTATGGGAAAATACGTCATCCTAAATCACAAAGTCGGGCTGCAACAGGAAAAAAAAAAAAAGCAACCCATCTCCACTAATCGAGAAGCCTTACGCCGGGGACACACCGGACGCGGAACGGCGACGAAAGGCGCCGAATGGCGCCGAATGCCGAGGAAAATTCTTTCCGCGCCCATGTTAACCAATGTGGCCGTGCACACCGGCCGCGGAAGGGCGCCGAACGGCGCCGAATGGCCGCAGCCTGCAGCGACCGTTTCGGCGTCAGGTCTAAGATTTTCTCGATTTGTGAGCGAATGTGTCAAGCTGGGCAGGAAGTCAGACACAGGAACGGCATAGAGCATCCGGTCAATTTCCAAAATATAACAAATTTCAAAATAAAACACCCTGATTGATGGTATTTCTGAGTTGTGTCTAAACTTTTACCGTCTGTGTCTAAACAGAGAGCGAGAGAGACGAGCAGGCACACGCACACAAGCAGAAAGAGAGAGATGTATATGTATTATGCATGTGCATTTTAATAGACACCATACTACTCAAGTATACATAATGCTTAATAATTTTTCATTCATTGCTGTTCTTACTTGTGTTGCCCTGTTACTTGTGGCATGTACTTTCATATTGTTGTAAATGTTGTTCTTTGTCTGTTCATATACGTTTGCTTTGGCAATATAAGCACTGTTCACTTTTCATGTCACTAAAGCTTCAAATTGAAATTGAAGAGAGCGAGAGAGAGAGTGACGAGCAGGCACACGCAGAGAGAGAGAGAGAGAGAGAGAGAGATGAATAGAGAGGGGGAGGAAAGAGACAGACAGATACACAAAGAGAGAGACAGAGGGAGGAGACAGATACACTGAGGAGCAGGCACACGCAGAGAGAGAGAGACGAGCAGGCACACGCACAAGCAGAGAGAGAGAGAGAGAGAGAGAGTGAGAGACCAAACCCCTACATTGAGAAAACCAGCGGAGATCGGCCGTTCGGTGCCGGTGTGAACAACCAAACTCCTTCTTGTTCATTCGGCGCCGATCGCAGCGCTTCCTTTTCTTTCCGCGTCCAGTGTGTCCCCGGCGTTATTTGTCCAAATTAAACACTGGTGGAGAAGTCTTCTCCACACAGGAAGTGACAAATTCAAATTTAAGAGATAAATTCAAAAGTGTCTCCTACAGAGAAGTGAGCGAGCGCTCCGTCCAGAGAAATTCCCAGTTGGTTATTTCTAATTCCAACCTCTCACCTTGCAGTTGCATGGTTCGGAAAAAACAGGGTTTTGCTAATGTATGTCAATGATATTTGTCAACGTTAGCTAGCTAGTTAGCATAGCTAGTTAGCATAGCTAATCTAATAAACAGGGTTTGTTACTGCAAAAATATTAGATGGTCTGCTTCAGACTTGATAAAATTGTCCCTTCGGGGTCCTTGACCAAATGGGAAGTGCTTGGGTTTATGCATCACTTATTTGATTTTTTTTATCCTTTTTTTCAGTCCTACAACACGCCTATTTCTTTGATCATCAAAGACATGAGAAAACATCCCAAAATAAATCTAAAACACATCTAACCTGGAAACTGAGTGGTGTTCTATCTGAGTTACAGCCCTAAACCGCCTGCTGTAATGGTTTGGAGATAGCCCCAATCAATAAAAGGATTATTGCCACTGACAACACATGAGTGCATATCAGTGCGTGATCATTGTCATAACTGTTCTGGTGCAACAATACATTACATTTAATATCCTCAGACCGCCATCCAGCCAGTGGAGGCCTAAAGCAATTAAAGGCAGAATCAATGCCCTGAGTCAAAATACTGTGACAGCTCTATTATCCCTGGATATAGGAGGCCTGGTGGAGCCCCATTTCTCGGCTTCCCTCTTTTCTTGTTGTTTCTCTCTTTTTCTCCCTGCCCAATACACTCACACACACACGCTTTAATGATGAGTCGTGGAGCAGATACAGTGCTGCGCTATCACACACATAATACACCCACCTTTCACATTTTCAGCCATTTTCCCTGCCTTTACAGGAACTTTCTTTCTTGTACTTCAGTCTGAAATAATCCCTTTTGTTATCTATCTCACTTTTTCTTTCCATTATCTGCCCCCTCACACCGGCAGTGTACAGAGAGACAGCATCAGTCATTTTATTGTGGAAATCCCCCATCAATGTCATCCCCACATCAGGCCCGGCAGTGCTTTCATGTAATCATATTCTTTAATGTGCTGACACTCCTGAAGGTGAGGCGCCACAAATGAAAATGGTGTTTTTGTCTAGATGGGTCAATTTGGAGACATTTTGCTTCTACTGTAATCATACAATATTCAAAATAATTGTTAAAACAACTATAAATAGTTAATTTATATGTTTTTATACTAGCTGCGTCAAGTACACCAAGCAATTTTCTCAAAATGACATATTCTCTGTATGCAAAATGCTTTTTTTTCAATTTAACTCCAAGATATTGCCATCAAATTCATAAAATGTATTGGTTGAATCAAATACATTGATAGCATAATAAATAAAAGTCATAATACAAAAATTGTCTGGATTTATGTCTATTTTCAACATAAAATGCCCTTCTGTTAGGATAAAAGGATTTTTCCCTATTGATTTGTGGTGCCTCACCTGGAGCCTAGTGGCATCAGTCAAGTCAAGTCTACAAACTTTATTTGTAGAATGATTTCAACACAAAACAAGTGCAGAAAAAATACATACAAATAAAAATACATAAAACAGAGCTCAAAAGAGCATAATATATAAAATAGAGCATTTGAAAACAATATTTAATACAAGTAGGAACTCACAATCTAATCACACAAAAAAGGCCACACATCCACACCAACATTCATATGTCACCACCCACAACAAAGCTATGGATGGGATCAAGTTCTGTTAAAAAGCTAAGGGGCAAAAATAGGTAATAAGAGGCACATTAGAGCATTGGTATTTGGGAAAGTTAAGTCAAGTCGACAGAGCTCCATGGTCTTTTCCGGCAACACCGCGCTTCACATGCACACAGTTCTACACATTCACATTGGTGCTACCCAACCACAGTCTTCTACTGGTGGCCACTGGAGCAGTTGGGGGTCCAGTGCCTTGCTCAAGGGCACCTCAACAATAGTTGTTAATGAAGGATAGACATTCACTTCTCCCACCCACACACCCATACCAGCTGCTCCTGTCCTGGGATTCGAACCGGCAACCTTTGAGTCACTTGTTATTACTTCCTTCCAGGTCGATTATCAGCAAGGATGAAAAATTTCAAATATTACATATTTACAATATTTTAAACCTTCTAGTGGGCTTACAACTCTACATAGACCTAATTCCAAGATGGGTGACTATAGGCCATTGCAGAAATGACTCATGATAGCCAATAAAAGCCCACTACATTAGGTTCAGTAGGTTCCTCGGGTAAAACATTATGGGCCGTGAGTCCTATGAGCTGAAACAAATCAGCAAGAAACAATTCATCAGCTTTTCCTCTGGCAAAATGCTACCACTTATAATCTGAGTAAAACTAAAAGCAATGCAGCATTCCTCGTATAGAATGGCCGTCCTGCTGCCCTCCAACTTCAGCAGTAAGCACGCTTCATACTGTTAAGATCAAACGGCTTTAATCTCTGTGGTTTTCTGCGGAATTCTCTGATGTGATAGGCAATTTCCCCCACTATGAAATCGTGACTGATGGTTTAGATTCTGTGGTACTGTAGGCTATTTATTATTGAACCAAAGACAGAAGTCAGAGCGAGTTCAGGATCTTGGACACATTCCATCAAGCCATGTTGCAGTTTGTAAAATGTGTCACTGCATGGGCAATCGATAACAATGTTTATCTTTTTTTTCCATTTATTTGAGCATTGACAGCAAAGATGAGGGTGGGGGTGACATGCGATGAAGGTCCCAGGACATGGTGGAGACATGGTATGAGCCTTAGCCAACTAATAATAATAACAAATTAGGTGTATTTCAATCAGGTCAAGCAAATAAACAGCTTTCCTGAATGCATAGCGTCAGAAAACAAGACTTGACTAGTAAAGGGCAGGCTTGCAAAAAAAATGTACTTGACAATATAACAACTAATGGTCACACAACCACGACGGAAACACGTTAGAAGCAACATCTCTGGAAGGTCTGCGGTGGACCAATTTTACAGAGAGCCTTTGGTTGCAAACATTGCATTTTCCCATTAAGCGAGTGCATTTTCAGCATTATTTATTGCAGAATGTCTTCATCAACAAAAAAACTTTTTCTGCCTGAAGCAGGTGCATATTGAGATAACAATGCACTATCTATTACATGACATTATTACACAGTTTTGTTCCATACTCTGCCTCCTGATTGAATGAGTAAGATGTTTGCAAGCATGCAGTACAGTGCCCAGTAATTCCATTTAGTGTAATTATTTAAAGACCTTTAACATGTTGCACCAAGAATCGTTTTATGTTTTATGTTAATGTGCTTTATGTTTAATGCATATACTTATTAGATATAATATATGTGCTAGAATGCTTAAGGGTATGGATATATTTTTTTGATGATTACTGCAGAAGGAGGAGGAAAAATGTATATTTTCTTATGTATCTCTTCATTTCTTTATTGCTATTTGATTTAGAATCAAATGTGACTTTGATGCTGACATTGGTTTTATGTGCACGTGAAATGATGTGAAAGAACTACCGCTGTGCTGCACGGCACTTCGGACAGATGAATGACTTGCACTATATCAAGCTGTCCAGCTATTGACCCCCCCCCCCCCCCCCCCCCCCTTTCTGTTTTGTCTGTATGGTGTACTGTATTTTGTGGCAATTTGGTATGTGATGGGGGAGACACAATGGAAGAAAATTGCAACAATTGTCTGCGTTTACTTCCCAATTAGATTTGTTAAGAGTTCTGGACAAAATGCAGGCCTAAACCCCAAATATTGAGGAAAAGGTCATGGAAGGATGACCTGCATTTTCAGTGATCAAGAAATTTAAATTTAAAATCTCAATGTGTTTTTTTTATTGTTTTTCCCCCCCATAATCCACTGCAAAAAAGTGTACCAAAGATATTTTGAACGAATACTACTAATGAATATAACATGACATCAGGCAGTATAATCTTACCAATGTAATCCTCACTGTCAAGTCAGCGAAAAAATACATGCGCAAACTCCGCGCTCTGTATTCAGGTAAACATGAGGAAAGTACCGAATGCATAATAGCTAATTTCCGCGGTGGTGAATTTACAGCCGACACCTCTGGCGCTGCGCCTTTATTATAATCTGCCTCGGCTATCGAACAGCCATCGCCCTAATCCATGTTTAATTTCCTGTCCCACTGTGATATATGTAAGCCCTTTTACTCTGGCCTCGCTGGTCATTATCTGCAGATGATTAAAGCACCGAAATGAATGTGTGGCAGTAGAGGGGGGAAAGCAGTCGGTAAATATGGAGGCAAATTTAGACTGCAGGGCATTTTAAAGACCCGGGAGTGCAACTGTGTCTAAGTTGCTGAGCTGACAGATTGAATATTAGTTATTTTATAGGCGTTCTTATGATATTTCTCCATCAATTTAATGAAATGTGATCACTGTCTATCTGGCATGGTCCCTAACTTAGTAGGGGCCAAATGGAGTGCTGAGGGTTTGTGCTGATGTGTTTTTTTAAATAATAATCAGCAAAATTTCTATGTAAATAAATATTGCTTTGCTACTCTCTGTCAGCCAATTGGTACATAATAATGATAGCCAGTTCATGAAAGCTTTTACATTTGCTGTTCTAAACACCGGGTGTAGGCCAGGTCTTTCCTGGGAAAAATCCTCTGGTGTACAGGAAATGATTGTTTGTTTGGAATAAACAGAAGAAGAACTGGGTAGTTAGCATGAGCAGCGATAGCCACCGTGGCTGAACTGAACAGACAAAGAAAAGAGAAACTCAAACTTCATCAACAGAAAATCCAAGGAGAAAGACGTCACAGTACTGGACAAACTGTTTGATTGACAGATGATCTCCGGGAAGTGCAGTACAGAAACACCACAGCAATGAGCGCTGAGCAGCAAAGATGGAGACTAAATAAAATAAAAAACAGGATGTCCAGGATTACCACTTTAAGTCCAAGACTAAGTGCAACTGTGTTGTAGTTAGACTGACATGAATCAATAGGTGCCCCTTTAAAATCATGTTTTTCTGTGACTAGGAGAACAGCCTTTAGTCTCATATCTCATAGTAAATACATACAAAATAAAACAATATGTTCAGCCAAATACAATAATGATAATAATGACAAATAATAATCTCCACACCACAACACACTAAGAAGACATTTAGTTTGCTGACATGGCCTTACAGGCTTTCTGGGCAGTGAAGTCCTTCAACCTTTAAAAAAATTCTGACAGTTATCACTCGCCGCCACTTGGGGGCGCTTTAATGAACTGCCAGTCAGGTGGTGATTGGTTATTTTCCCTCTCAGTGATCAAACCTCCCCCCTCCCAACAAAGCCATCATTCTTCATTGTGTTAATAACAGCTCTATAACAGCTTTTTTTGTAAATTCAGAAAAAGCCCTCCTTGCTAGCGCTACTTGCCTAGGAATTCCATGACAGGTAATTACTGCAGTGAGTGAATCCTACCACGCACAATAACCCAAGTGACTAACTGTGTTGGATTGTTGCTGTTAATATAAACAGTGTTGGTTGCGACGTTCGTCACCATTTATGACATATTGTGACAGGCATCACACTTTTTGGCTCCCCGGGAAGTTTCTGCTACCATTTGCTAACATGCAAATTTAAAAACGGGGCCAGTCTAATGAACAGAAACTTTTCCATTGCTGAAAGTGTTCTCAACTTCCACTCGAGAATTGGCAGTAGGTCAAAAGGGAAGAGGTCTCATGCCTCCCATACCTGCTCCTAAGGCTGGGAACAAATATGGGACCAATTTCCACTAGATTTATCAATAGTGTTAATAGAGACCTTACCTATTTATTTATTTTTTTAGATATTTTTAATATATTACTATGACTATGACATATTAGTATGAGCCCTAGGCATGAGGGGGGCAGATAAATAGTCGTCAAGGATTATCTGGTATGTTTAAACCTCCCATGAGGGGTTTAAAAATTCAATTTGAGCCGCCATGTTGGATATTTACCACCTGACATGGTCCCGAGTACAGATCAAAGACTGCCAATAGCCAGTGAGAGCCCAGTTTAGTTCAATGCATATTAAAGCATGTTGGTGAGTGATTCAATGATTTTTCAAAATTGTTACCTATTTGAAAAGTCTTGAATCTGTAGCCTAACCTGCTCCTCATGCCTCCCTGCCCTTCTACCTTGTAGGTCTAACAGGAAGCTATGGCAGGCAGAAACACCAAGCCAGACCAGTGAAGTCCAATAGTTCCTGTAGTTTGAATGAGTCATAGAGGAAATAAAAAATGTCACTACAGCTCACAGGGTTTTTTTTCACTTTCAAGTCTCAGAGAAAAATTGCTTATGTTGGACATGTCCGGCGGCACTGTTTCTGCACTAAGACAAAATTAAACACCAAAATAAAGTGTACCTCTATAAGAGCCGAGCTCTGTGTGTTCATTCGTTTGTCTGTTCGGATTAAATGCTTTTTGCAGTATGCACCCTTTAGGCCTCCAGAGTCCTGCATAAGGGAAATCCAATGTGCGCTCGTACACCAGGCAGTACGGTAGAAGTCACACAAGCATGAGCAGCTCTAGGTTGGTGCCCGGTACATTCACAGACCAGGTAGTAGCTAGGTAATTTTCTGTAGTGGCCAGTCAACAAGTTAAAATGTTACATGTGGCTTTAACCAATCCACTATCTCTGGACCTGCTGAAGTGTCCTTGAGCAAGACACCAAATCTCTACCAGCTCCAGGGGTGCTTGAACAGAACTCTATTGAGATTTATTTTTTATTAGGTACACATGTACACCTGCTTATTAATGCAAATATCTAATCAGCCAATCATGTGGCAGCAACTCAGTGCATAAAAGCATGCAGACATGGTCAAGGGATTCAGTTGTTGTTCAGAGAAACATCAGAATGGGGAAGAAATGTGATCTGAGCAACTTTGACTGACGTGGCATGATTGTTAGTGCCAGACGGGGTGGTTTGAGTATCTCAGAAACTGCTGATCTCCTTGGACTTTCACGCATAACAGTCTCTAGAGTTTACAGAGAACGGTACAAAAAACAAAAAACATCCAATGAGCTGAAGTTCTGTGGGGGAAAATGGTCAGAGGGGAACAACCACAACGTAGCCTTGTCGGACGAATCTTGATTTCTGTTGCGTCATTGCAGATGGTAGGGTCAGAATTTGGTGTAAACAACATGAATCTATGGATACCATCCTGCCTTGTGTCAACGGTTCAGGCTGGTGGTGGTGGTGTAACAGTGTGGGGAATGTTTTCTTGGCACCCCTTAATACCAACTGAGCATCGTTTAAATGCCACAGCCCACCTGAGCATTTTGTTGCTGACCACACGCATCCCTTTATGGCCACAGTCTACCAATCTTCTAATGGGTACTTCCAGCAGGATAACGCGCCATGTCACAATGCACACGCCATCTCAAGCTGGTTCCATGAACATGAACAATGAGTTCAGTGTACTCCAATGGCCTCCACAGTCACTAGATCTCAATCCAATATAGCACCTTTGGGATGTGGTGGAATGGGAGATTCAAAGCATGAATGTGCATCCGACAAATTTGCAGCAACTGTGTGATGCCATCACGTCAACATGGACCAGAATCTCTATGGAATGTTTGCAGCACCTTGTTGAATCCATGCCACAAAGAATTCAGGCTGTTCTAGGGGAAAATGGGGGGTCCTACCCAGTACTAGAAAGGTGTACCTAATAAAGTGAATGTATATAGAATAGATAGGTATTTCCCTTACAGCTCTCCTTACTATAGTCAAAATCATAAGAATGTGGACTGTCCAATAAAGGCAAACAATTAACTGTTATTTATCAATGCTATGTAACCCCACTGCAGTCAATGCAGTCATGGGGGATTGCAGTTCAAATTGACAACTAAGACACTGTCAGCAAAAGGCAGGAAACAGTAATTGTAAAAGTCAGCTCTTTTGAGCTTTTTTCATTGAAACAGTACAGTAGCTTATTTCAATTAATTTCTTTGTGTCTTCCAATAGCTGTTTGGTTATGCGGCTATGTGTATGTGTGTGTTCTAATCCAGGGAACACATTTTTAGTTCTCTCTTAAGTTTTTCAATCCATAACCTAAACCTAACTGTTAATGTATCCCCCTATATTTCAAATCCACACGTCATTTTAGTTCCCTAAAACCAAATAGTAGTAGTCACAAAGCTAACTAGCTAATGTTAGCTCTTCTTCCTTCTGCATGACTAAGAAACAGTCACAGCTTGCTTCAACGTGGCATAAAATCCCTAGTGGTTATGGAGTGTACTTTGTTCAAGTCATACAGTCTGGCCAATATACAGAATACACATGGGACATTAATAAGGGTGCATTTTCATGCCTGCCTGTGTGAATCTCTTCCAGATATTCCCCAGAGGTGTTGCTACATCCT
This sequence comes from Hoplostethus atlanticus, assembly GCA_034670405.1. Classification (NCBI taxonomy): domain Eukaryota; kingdom Metazoa; phylum Chordata; class Actinopteri; order Trachichthyiformes; family Trachichthyidae; genus Hoplostethus; species Hoplostethus atlanticus. Next base: position 939,592 of record JAXDDX010000100.1, read on the forward strand.
TATTGCATCACACATCCCATATGCTTTTTCCATCTGCCCATCCCTTTATCACTCCCTCTGTCCTCTCATTCCTCCACATCAGATGAATAGACTCTGGCTCAAGTTGCCCTGGCTCCAACAACAGAGCCATTCAAATTTGGACACCAGTGTTTTTTACTGGCATGTGGTAAAGATGAATTCAGTAGAGGAGAGTGACATGGCTTGCATAGGCAGGAAAAAATACAAATGAACAGTAACCTCTGTTTTTGAGAGACAGAGAGAATAGATGTGAGAGAGGGGGGATGACATGTGACACATGTTCCATACTGGATTCCAACCCGGGATGTTGGGGGTACATGGTATGTGACCAAGCCAGCTGACGCACCAGCACCTCCTGATTTGAATTGCCTTCATTTAAACTTTATTGAACCAGATTAGTCCCATTGAGATTAAATATCTTCTTTTCAAGAAAGCCCTGGCCAAGAAGGCAGAAAGCAAGATAAACAGAAAACCTGCAGACCAACAACAATGTGCAGAAGTCATAATTTATGTCAAAGCCACATAAATGAAAGGGGGAAGCTAAAAAAAACAACAACAAAAAAACATTTTCATAAAATCAAAATACAATCACAATCAAAAAGCCATGTACAACAACCTCGGTTTCTGCTCCACAGAGCTTTTATTTTCAAAGCAGATCAAAGGGGGAAGCGTCTGGACTGCAGAAATGGAGCTGTGGTAGTTTTTCACTATGTGCACAAATGTAAATAAAAGCTAGTATAGTAGGTTACAATTACCTACTTTTTGGAGTATGCCTGTCACCCCGAAAAATGTATGGGCCTACACCAGAAAACAACGAATATCCAACCATTATTTCGATAGACTACAGCAGTGGTTCTCAATCCTTCACGTCAGGTGAATAAGCTACCTGGTAGGATCTCGTTTTCTATCTTATCAGGTAGCTAATTGCATTCACCTCACATCCCAGGTGTAACCCAGTCCCTGATTAGATGGCTGGAATGAAAACCAGCAGGGCGGGTGGTACTCCAGGACCAGGATTGAGAACCCCTGCACAACAGCATATGAGGATGAAGGTGCATGCCAGGAACTGAACCTCAACCTCGATCTTGGACACTTCCATCGGGGGCCTGTGCCAAAGTGACATCTATGCAGCATGTCGTAACACCAGAGCAATGCAGCAGCATTCATTGATTTCAAAGGAAGGCGTTCCCCTCTATAGCTTGGCAGGGAGGTGCTCCAAAAGTCCAATATTAAAGCAGCAGGCGCTTTCATGCAAGTTCACACACAAACACCGGACCCCCCGCGGAAAACTCATATTCGCTGAAAAACCATTTGAGAGCCATTACATCCATTACATGTGCCTGTGCGTAGCAGGCGACAGGCTGATGAGAGTTGTGAGGGTTGAGCCATGTGCGTTGTATCGACTCCCAGCGCTATTATCTTAGTAAGAGTATTGGAGGAGGCCGCAGAGGCGTCAGGCAGCAACAGAAGGGGTGCAGAGTTAGTCGGTGAGGTCACTCGGAGACCATGGCAGCCAATAGATTTTATGCTTCCTTGCTGTTGCACCCACTGGATTTATAAACACGCTTGTTAAGAGAGGAAATGCTTGCTGCGTTTCGGTGAAAGAGCACTGGTAGATCCGAGTAGAAGAGAGTATCACGGGCCTCGGCTGATCCCCGGTCTTCCCGCCAGGCCCTCTGCATCATTTCCGCTTCCCTTTTTCTTATTCATCGCCCCTTTTACAGAAGCCTCGTGTTGCCTTTCAACGCATTCCTCGATCAGGTAAATCCAGGTACGAATCAAATACTAGCCATTCCTACTTCAGACTTCTGGCAATACTTGAGAAATGAGATGCAATTTGAATTTCTAAACAGCACACGTCTGCATCAACAAGTCTCCGGCGTCATCTCGGATTCTTTGTGCGTTTGCTTTTTTTCCCCCTGCCTCAAAATGCATATTGGCACGGTGGACCCTTTTTGATATTTCAAATATGCAAAGCAGCGTGATTTTTCCTTGACAGAAAAAAATATATATTTGAATTGATTTTAAGCTGTTTATTTTTTTGTTTTGTTTTTTTAACCAAGGCATGAATACAAATAGGTGCAAGCTTTCCAAGTGGCATCAAGATACTGTAGCCACCTTCACAGATATCAGTCAGCCTTTCTCCTTTTTGGCATATATTAACATCCCATACCACACAGAATTACCAGTGGACAGCGTTGCACAGACTTACTCAATAAATTTCACGGCAAACAACATATGCCTGGATTAACTGGATCAGAAAGAAGAGATTGAACACGGAGTAGATTCAAATCCACCTCTTCAGAATAAGAGGGGTTTAAGATCTAATCCAAGAAGAGGATTCACCAATGTACGTTCACATTGACAAAATAAACGGGACTCTTTGCCTACCAGACAGACATTACCCCATAAGGCCATACTCCTTCTATGCCTTCTAAATCTATAAGGGGAGGTCAGACCATCTATACACAGTCAAGAAAAAGCAAACAGCAAAGCATATCAGAAGTTCACTACGCCAGGAGAATTTATTTTTAGTTATTATACTTATTTATTACATTTATTTTTATTTATATCACGTGTCTCAGATAATTTTGCCTTTTCAGATCATGATGAATGAAATGGTCAAAAGTGCTTTATCACTGTACATAGGTCAGTTATTTCTAGGAGGCTGCCAAATGCAGGCCCAGACCACACAAAAAGGATGTCTGCCTTCACTGACTTCAAAACTAGCCAATTGCCAGAACGTCCTGCGCAATTTTGATGTTTCCAGTCCAGAGCTTGTTGTTTTTAGAAGATTATGAAATAACACCGTATAATTTAGAATCTGAGAAGAGCATCAGTCTTCTTTCTTTCTTTCTTTCTTTTTTTATCTCATCAATGCCAGTCTCAGCGGCATGTTTCGCAGCCTTGACTCTCTGTTCCCATCAAACCTGCAACACGAACAGGCCCAAATCCAGAGTGGGCCACATTTCAAACAGCCTCCCATAATAAGATATGAGGGTGACAATGCGGCCTCGGCATCAAATGGCCGCTTCAGGCCAACATCCAAGAGTCACGTGGGATCAAAACCCAGATCAAAGCATGGCCGACGCCAGCATGACAACAATGGAACAATCATCATTAAAGCCACATGATTATCCAAGCACCACACACACACACACACACACACACATCTCTCTTTCTCTTCCCCTCACATTGTCACAGGAATAGAAAGAGCACTGTTTGCCGTTTGATGCTTCCGCCAACCCTTCCGAATCTTGAAACACAGCTACCTGCCATACAATGTGTAAGCAGTAATTTCCCGTCCATTTGAATGCAGTAAACACACTCGGGCACTCTCATCCGCTGAGCAGCTGATCATTACTTAGGCAAGGGAAGCTGTTATAACGAGAAGTAATGCAACAGTGACGCATAGCAAAATGCCAAACGGGTTCCAATGCAATGTCCAGGCGTGTTTAATGAGGCAATTGCAAGAATATGCTGTTGTTAGGGAATCTTAATCCATTCAAGCTTGTTTACTTTGTTTATTAGGTCATTCATATACAGAACAAGCTCAATTTGTAAACTGGCCCTTGACTAATGTAATTATTTTTAGTTTATTATAGTTTATCTACTACTGAAGGGTTGTTCTGAATTGTGTGACGGACAGAAGTGTGCCTCAACAATGGAATTTGCGTGTGTGGAGAACTGAGCCAAGGAAAACCCCATCAAATCCAATACAACTAGTTAAAACAATATAACAATACGACTAGTTATCACATCCAACACTGGGAGGGGAGGGGGGCAAAATGATTGGATACCATAGTTCATGTATTCATTGGAACCCACAGCACAAATCTTTTCTTCCTAAAACATGCCAGTGTCTGGTGATGTAAGTGAAATGAGAGTATTTTATCCAGTTTTTCCCAAATTTGGGATTAACTTTGGAGGGGTTGGGGCGTGTAGTGTAGTGCTTCAAACAACAAAAATATATATTTATTGGGCATGACAGCTCTTAAAGAGTAAATGAGAAAAGAAAAAAAAAAAAAAATTCAAGTCCACCTCTACCTCCTCTGCAGCGACGTCCTCCTCGCTGTCAGCGTCTTCTGGCGCTTTGACGAACCACCACTGGATCTCCAAATACACGGACGCCGTTCCGCTCTGGAACGCGCACGCCATTTCTATGTTTTGTCCCTCTTTAACCGTCATATTGGAGGGCAAATCCGTGAACCGTCCTGCGGGGGGGAGGGGAGAGAGAGAGAGAGAGAGAGAGTGAGAGAGAGAGAGAGAGAGAGAGAGAGACACACACAGACAGACAGACAGACAGACAGAGAGAGAGAGAGAAAATCAATTGAGGATGGTTGTGTGATTTGACAACACAAGAAATTACCATGCGGGGGTAGAAATTCATCACCTTATTCCCTACTTTATAAATACACGTATAGTGTGTGGGGGGACACGGCGGCCACTAACAGCAGCCATGTTATTGGAACCAACGTTGCTGGATAAAAGTGGGTTTATGTTTTAATTGAACGAGATGGCGGGGCCCCCTCTCACAGACACTGACGTGAATTCACACAACACACAATCGATATTCAGATAATATATTGCTAGAATGAGGCATGAGACCAAAAAAAAAGAGTTTCGACAGAAGGGGAATATAAAGTAGACCGGTGACAATGAGAATGAGAATAGTCGCTGCGCACGTAAACATTTAAATCAAACTATTTGTTAAATACGTAAGAAACTGTAGGGCTTTCTTCTCGAGCTACTCGCAAATCAACACTTTAGCTTTGTAACATCGGGGGAAAGAGAGAGAGAAGACGGCAAATTGTCCGTCAAATTGATGAGCCTAGTTGGTGAAGCCGGGAGAGCAGACCGGGTTCTGAGCCGGATGCCGCAGCTGTCCGTGGTGCTGAAAGAGCCAGAGCCAGAACCAGCGCCATCCCAGCCACGGTTTATCTCTCTGCGCATCACTCTCTTCAAAATGCATGGCGTTCTCTTAAAAACAAGTTAGCCGTCTTTTATTTTTTATTTATTTACGGCCAGTCTGTTTTGTTTTTTATCTGGCACGATTTCAAACAATCACCAGTTGCGTTTTCCCCCCCTCACTATACAGGGGGGGGGGGGGAAACCCCAACCTGATCTTCACATTTCGTCGTAACGTCTGGTTTTAATCCCCCTCTAAAACAAACGCTTATTCTTTAAACGAGCATCTTTCCTATTTTCCGTCTTTTGTTTTTTACACAAAGACTGCGCACTTTTAACACTTTCTCCGACCGACTGTACCCGCTTTGCCACAGAGCTATTTCTAAAGAACAATCTCTCAATCCTTACCTTCGAAAGAGAATCCGAAATGGACGCAAAAACTGGCTAAAAAAACAAATCCAACAGTGTCATGAGAGGTCCACATCATTCCAATGGAGGGAGAGGTTTTTTTACATCAGCCGAAAGGAGGAGAGAGAAAAAAGAAACCCCGAATGTTCCACAAAAAAAATACACACCAGCAAAGTCAAACAGTTGCTGGGCGAGTGTGTTTAAACGGAGATTGCCCAAGGTGTAACATGCTGCAAAACTACAGATTGTCGGTGCTCGAGTTGTTGTTGTTGTTGTTGTTGTTTTTTAATATCTGTGTCTCTTGCAGGAGAGACTGTCGACTGCTTGGCTGTAGTGAAGTCGGTGAAATACCCGGGCTCCGGTCTCCGTCTGCGCTAACGGAGAGACGTCAGTCTACTGGATCACTACGGCATCCGCACACTCGGGATGTGGTGGGGGGGAAAAAAAACCGCACCTCTGCAAATCTAGTCCTGATCCGATCCCTGACTGTCACCTCGGGACGCTTCAAATGACAATTCCTCAGCCTACATTTAAGAGCAACACGCACGCTGCGCCGTTGTGAGAAAATTTGGGTGACATTTTAGTATAATGAGCACTAATGACGTGGAGTTTGCCGTTCTTTCTCTCTTCTGCTAGTTAGTTTTTTTAAATGGCAGGTCTGCCTATCAGCCTTATTCGTCAACAAAATAGACCCGCTGCGGAATTGAAAAACTTTCCCCCCTCAAAAAGCCATATAATAACAGTGCGCAGTTCTAAAAGAAAGAAGCGTGCGTATTCAGTGTGGGTGTGTCCAACCCTGTTGAGTGGCTGTGCAGTCAGAAGTCATTCCTGTAGGCATACAGCCAGTTGTCTAAGAGGCTATAAAACAATATTGAAGCATTAGATGGGAGCAAACAGGAAGGGGGGGCGAGCGACCCAGCAAGTGCAGGGGCAAGCACAGCATGTCCTGCGTCATTAAGATAGAAGGCATCCTGGTGGAATAATGTTACTCTCTCATATACAGATTGTACAAATTGAGAACACTCTGCCCTTTGCAGCAAGAGTCAAGAACATTGTGCCACTCCAAATATTTGCTCATAATTTATTCCCCAAAATAAAGAGGGATGATCCTTCAGGAGTGAGGAGCCAGTTGGTTGCCAATACCTTCTGGAGCCAAACATTTTAAAGTGACTTGGATGAGGTCAGCTGGATAATTACTTGTCTCAGCAACATCAGCATGTTTACATTGTATATTAAAGCTATACTGGCAAGGTTTTTTTTATGTAAATTTACAGCCGTCTTACCAGCATATATAACAAAGTGAGGCTGCAGCAGACAAGACTGTGTCATCCTCCCCTAATTGAAAGGCCGTAGACCAGGGGTGTCAAACCATGTGCCATGGAGGGCCGAGAGTATGCAGGTTTTCGTTCCAACCGAACAATACACCAGGTGATTCGACCGGTTATCACACCCTCAACCAGAGAGGAAGGACTAATCAGTGAAATCACCTGGTGTAGTCTTTGGTTGGAATGAAAACCTGCATACTCTCGGCCCTCCATGGCACATGGTTCGACACCCCTGCCGTAGACTCACCCTGTTCGCCCGAATTCGATTCTGGCCGTTGGGGTATGGATGCCGGTGGGAAATCTTCTCCACACAGGAAGTGATGTATCAAAACTGCTCCATCTGGAGAAAGCTGGACTCGCCAAAGCTGATTCAATCTCCGGAGTGTTTACTTGTTTAGTTCAGTCGCGGAAATACGGGTCTCCGGAAACGTCCCCCCCCACCCCCCACAAGGTTTTCTGGGTATAAGGAGATGGATGTTGACCTTTGATAGTCAGCAGTTCCTCATGCTTAGAAAGCCTTGCGTAACAAAATGAAGCAAGGGCAAACATGGAGTCATGATGAGGTGAAATCCCTTCTCAACATGTGGACTGAGGAGCATATATGCCAACACATGGAAAGAACACAGGAATACTATAGAATTGAAGATGTTAAGTCCATCTTGCATCGCTAAAGTTACAGGGATGGGAATCAGATTTGTTTTGACCCCCCACCCACCACCAAAATCTCTAATTTGGTGGGATACCAGGTTACCAAACAGGACAGGTTACCAAACCTTTTACACTATGGCTCAGACCACAGAAAAACAATTGTTAGTGTGATCACATGGTGTATCATAATACAACAACATGATACAAACAATATATATATATAGATTTTTATCTATATAGATTTTTTTTATTCTTTAAGAATTACTAATCATCTAGATTGTAATTGTCTGACTGATAATTAATCATCAAGACCGTATCTCCCCTGCTGAAAAAGCAAGTGAGCCCTCCTTAACATTACATATTAATCTGATTATGCTTCCCAGTACTGTGATATGACATGATACATTTGGCTGATTAAAGGATTGACACAATGTTGAGATCATGAGCGAACAAACCAAATACACCACTCAAGTGCCACCACGCTTCAGATGGATAATGGGTTATTCATCATGATTTCTTTGCTATTGTCAATGGTAACACAAGAGCTGATGATTGTAATCCTAGTTGCCTGGATGTAGCTGAAAATGGATGGATAGCTAGTTTGTCTGACCTCTGATCCATCTTTAAAAGAAACATCTTAAAAATGTGGTGTTACAGGTCAGCAGTAGACACTGCTCATGTAAATAAAACAACTTTTCAAAAGGAGGCTGACATCTCTGGTGCAGTAGACCTCAGTAGGTCTGCACTGTAGCAAAAAAAAAAATACCATCTGCCCATCTAGTACAATAGCCAGTGAAGCTAGGGTTTAGCTGGTTCCCTGCCAACATCCATTTTGTCAGCCTGAGCACACTCCACAAGGCCTGTTGAGTGCAACAGAGTGCATCAAAAAATAATTAAACACTTATTTTCCAGGGTGATGATGCAAGTAATAATTAATTGCCTTTGCATTCAGTAACGTTCATTAATGTGAGTGCCACAATAATAATGCTTTCTTCCTGTCTCATCTCTCGTTATCTTGCTTCCCAAGGACTCATGGTTATAATACCTGGTTATGGAAAACAGCTAGCAGTAGCCAGTTGAAACCGCTACCATTAGCTATTTATATAGTTAGCAAGACCTATAGTTAACTATTATACCATGCACTTAATGCATGCTGTATGAAGAAGCAGGCATTTTGATCCCTGTTGGATCTGAAGCAATTTGATGTTGGAATGACACCCGGAGCGGCAGCTTTGGAGCTTCAGTGGTTTGAGATGTCTATGAGACAACTGTGTGGTGTCTTTTGGACTTTGATGCTGGTAGATTGACATTTACCTAACAAGTGCTAACAAGTCGAGCTGAGCTGGTGTGTGCAATACACGGTGAAAGCCAATGAGCTGTTTTAATGGAGTGTCATAATTCAGGGAGGTGAGAGGTCAGGCTCAGCTGCAGAATAGCACCACTGAAGCACAAGGGTTTTTATTCCCTGAATGACGACTGGAAGGTAACTACCTCCTTCAAGGCTGCTAACGGTGTGCAAGCCCCACTCTTCACAACCACAAGCCACGTAGCACTGTGCCTTGCTCATCTCCTCAGCCAATGAAACCAGGTACGAGATGTGACGGGCAAAAGTTGAAAAAGGTTATTAAGCAGGTGCGATGGTCACGGAACCGCTCATCACATTGCGGGCAGAAATCTGATTCTTGTATTTAAAGATCTAAGATGGAATGGAGAATCCTTGGCACAATGTTTATGCTATGCACCATGTTGGTTTTTATACCGTCTATTGTCCCTCCAAAATAATTAGTGCTGGCACTAATTTTTGTTTGCAACATGGAGCTAGCTAGCCTATCCATCACATCCAAACAGCTGTAGTAAGGTAGTTAGCTAGCTGGATAGAGTAAAGCGTAATTTCCACCAGGGATGGAACGTCAGGATTTTTTTTGCACTAGCCAGCTGGACCAGCTTGTCTGAAATTTCCACTAGCCCAGCTGAAATGATACTAGCCCTGTTTTTTTTTTAGCCAGGTTCTGATATATAACATGCAAAATGCATTGTGAGTATACTGTATATACTGTATAGAAGTTCATTTAGTAGAAATATACATAAATATATACCACCAAACCAAAGGTAGGTGATACATATTAAGTGGCCAGAATCATAGGTTGCTACTGGCAACTTAGTTTGAATCAGGGTGGATTTGAGACATGGACGTACAATGTAAAAAGTATATATATCAACCATATTACTTTATGTATGTATTTTATCTTAATTAGATCTTAAGTAGTATTACTGGTTTCTCAAATGGATTTGAAAACTGAGAGAGTCTGACTCCCACTGCACTGCTCCCATCTGCTCATTTATTCATTACCGTCTTATGTGACGTTTAGAGCTATCATGCTCTTCATCAGACTGATTGTCCATCAGTCATTAACCAGCCCAGTCCAGTCAGAAGACCCTTTTATTTTGCTCGTTAAAGAGTCTTCACCTCATTCCTTGTCGGCTGCAACATAAAGGTTTACTGCTGTTGTCACTCTTGCCACTCGCTTTGACAGGAATTTGCATCTTCCGCCGGCTGAGTGCAGTGCACCCTGATTGGAGTACTAAGTGCCAATCAAGTACCCTAACCACTCATGAGCATGGAAGAGACACTTAGCCAAACCCCCCAGTGGTGGCCTTTTTCTTTTAAGGTGAAGTTCTTGTCATTGTCAATGTGACATAGCAGCAATGAAATTGGTTGGATCACACTCAGTTAGTATTTCCTAAATGTCTATTTACATCTGAGCAAGTATCATTCTCCTGATGGGCTAGTGATCTTCATGTCGGACTTGCCTGGGATGAAAAATGCTCGCCACTGGCAAGCAGACTTCCAGTGCAGGCCGGAGTGCAGAATATACACTTGATTTCAACATTATGTTTTCCAAACATATGATTATGGATTATATTTGGGAAAAAGGAAATGAAGGAAATCAGTTATTCTCCCCACTTGCAAATCATATCAACTGGATCAATCAAGCTAAAATTGGCTGTTGCCTTAAAAACATGAACATGTCGGCTTTTAGCTGCTAGCTGTTGGCTAGGTAGTGGCTAATGGCTATCTAGCTTGCTGGGCAGCTAAATGTCTGGAAAAAGTGATAATGTACAGTCCTTCCAAAACACTTTCCATGTTATATTCCATGTTATTATACATTGTATTGATTATGCACGAAAACACAGAAATGCCTCTTCCACACCCCTGGAGCTGGTAGGGATTCAGTGACGTGTACAAGGACACATCAGCAGAGTGGATGCTTGTTGCCAGGGGGGACTGAACCTGCGTGGTTGAAGTACAATCTCTCTACCCAGTGCACCACGCAGCTACCCTAAAATGTGTGCCTTCACAAGGTAGCACTACCCACATGATCACAATGCTTGAGTAGTTAGTCCATGTTTGACTGTGCAACTCCAAGCCTGTAACTTAGGTTGGTATGATTGTTGGTAGCAGGGCCAGCAAATTCATAGGGCCTCACAAATCCTTTAGTTTTCCTAATAATCCTAATTTATTTTTTCTACTCCCAAAGAGAAAAAAAGTGTTAACGTTATTATTTGATACCAAAACAAGGGGGGCCTCTGCAGAAAATTTTGCATGCATTTTACAATTTGACTTGTTTTTGGCAGTGCTTGCATCAACTTATTTATCTATTTTCCTCATAAGAAATATTTCGCTGCGTAAACTGTACACAAAGCCAAACACCCCAGCTCACACAGAAGGTTGTCAATGTCCATTTCTTGGGGTTTGCTGGGTAGATACTGGTGCAGACTTCTAGCTTTTTTTTTTTGGAACCATCATCTCGTCACTTGAGAAATGGTTCTCGCTTTCAATCTCCACAATTTCCTCAGCAGGCAATCTTCACTGGAGTCAGAGGTCACGTTATCTTGAAAGCGTAGCATCTTGGATAAACATTTGTACCTCTGGATTGGCATCCTGCTACTTTGTCACATCTTGTATCTGTTGCCCAGTAGTCTTCAACTGCAGGCATTTTCACTTATACCCAAGATCAGCTTCATTCCAATGAATGCTTTTGATTCCTAGCATTTAAGTCATGAGTTGACATGAGTACAAGTTGGGTTGGGCGGCAATTTTCTCAAAGATCTCTTCGAGAAGTAGGTTAGTGGAGTGGAGAGCTCATATGGTTTAGCGGTGGACTGGTGCTCCAACTATAGAAAAAGAAACAAAGTCACTGTGAAAAAACCTTATGCACGTGTGTGTGTGTGTGTGTGTGTGTGTGTGTGTGTGTGTGAGACAATATACACTTCTCTTTCTTCCCTCCACTCATTCACCCACACACATCACCATACATGCTACACACTATATACTACTACAGATAACACAGCTTTCACATCACAACTTGCAATAGTCCTAACACTAATCATTACATAAATATCTTCCCTAGTTTGTTGTAGTGTGTTGCAACTGATACCCCCACTGCTGCTGCTGCCATCCTCACTCTGGCCCTCTGTATGAAGCTCATCTTCCTCATTGCCTCCTCTGAATCTGATGAGGCATCAGGTGGCAAAACTACTGCCTGCACCTCTCTCTTTCATCTACTGTAGATGGTGCTGACAGAAATGCATACATACATTTAGTCAACTTAGTCAATAACACACATTTAAAAGTGAAATAAAGAGTTCATATTTTTCATCTTTAATTTGATTTTATTGATTATTTGTACAGTACAGGCCTCAATTAGTGACAGTCCCTATTTTATTTTCTTAAAAATACACACAGCCTGAAAAAATAAAAGCATGAGAAAATATCCTCCTCACGGCCAGTGTCCTTGTCACTGTACCCTGCTATGCTAGTTTTTGATGGATGATGAGTTTATCCCTGAGTGTTGATATGAAGTCACAGGACCTGAGTACTTGAACCAAGCACAACTTCAATGTTTCCTACTGTATACTGTATACATGAGCTGTATACTGTATACTTTCTGAATCCCCCCAGGAAACAGAAACCATTTAAGGGGTCATATTTGAAAGCGAGGATATGTTCAAGCAGCATTTATTCTAAGATGGACAAAACATTTCTGGTGCTCTGGCCAAAAACCTTGACGAAGGCCGGAGTGCAGAAAATATTTTTGTCTTAGAATAACCCTTATCAGCGTGTTGGCCACAGCCTCCATAACAGTTCTCTAGATCACTTAAACTATTTGTATGCTGGCATAAAGAGCAAGCATGACCTTAACAACTGCAGCTTTTCATCTCCCACAGAACATTTCCTCAGATCTAAGGCGAAACCGCTGAGGAGTCAATGATAAATTGTCATCTGGGTCATCATCATTATCCAGGGAACAAGGCAGCTCTGCTCTGAGCAATGTGTCTGCGTATTAAAGGACACCAGCGTCTTCCATGAAAAATTCATGGGCTATCTTAGACGTGTTTTGTAATCGTGAAATATCGCGTTCCACTCCATTTTACCCTTAATATGTGGGTTTTGATCTCTCACACAAAAAAGCGACGACCCATTGCTTAAATACTCGTCACTATTCTGCACCCGCGCTATTTCTCTCCCCCCCGGCTCTGTGTCGAGGAGTTGAAGTCAAGAAAAACAAATTTGGGGCAAAGAGCGATGCATTGTATTCCATCACGCAGCTCTAAATGAATGAGCCCATTAGGTCCACTATTGAAGGAAGGGCTGTAGACAGTAATTGCTCACAACTTTTATCACTTACCTTCGATAAATGAGATATTTATTATGGAATCAGTGCATTCTGAATGATGCTTTCCTCAAGAGCTTATTGCATCACCGATCGAAACCAATTAATGTCACTGATGAGGAAAACTTGCAACCCCCCCAGGCCGCACATCAATGAAACATTTATGCTATCGGTTCCAGATCCTTTTGAATGCTTACAGCCCTCAGGTATATATAATATATACAACCCATAATGATAAATAATTGCTTCAGTAAAGTTGCAGGGACACATTTCAGGCATTGCTTTTCCCCACTCGCGACGCATGTGATATGGTAATTAATATCAGCATGGAAATTATGACACAATTTCTTGGTTAATGCTAATTACCTGCCTCACCGCAGGGGGGCGGGTGTTAGCATGCCCCCCGCTACGTTTGCTGCCGGAGAAGGAGGCAAGAGGTGATTTTCACGGAATACGTGCAGCAGTGTAAACCCAAGGCACCGGCTCTGTGTGTGTGTGTGTGTGTGTACTTAAAGAAATTAGCGTCATTTAGGAAAGGACACGAGAAGACATAATGGAATTAAAGGTGTTTCCGAGTCGATTGAGAAGCCTAATCGTCGCCTCCTTGGATTGCTCTGGAGCGGTAGGGATTAAGAGAAGAGGAGGAGTTAGAGAGTGATCGGGCAAGAAAGTCAAGGAATAAGAAAGACACATGGTGGACAAATAAGAGTATGGATGTTTAATACGGGAGTAAGCCAGGCGTTTTAACCAGGTTCCTCATAATCAGAGTATGACTTTACCCCGGATTATTCTAACCCGGGTATGCCGTTTACATGTGTCGACCCAAAACCAGGGTACTGAGTAAAGTGGGTGAAGGACATAATTCTTTGTGCATATAAACTCAGCCGTTGATAGACAGACAGACAGACATCACATCGCACCTCTGTAGGTCCAGAGGGCGGAAGGCAGTCCTCCGGCGCCATTAACCCGGTTTGTCGCAAGGTGTGTTTTTGGCACACCGTGTTATCAGTAGTGATGGGGAGACTGATTGCAGCTACACAAGGGGGGGAGGAAATTTCCACAGCCCATCCATCACGGCCTTAGATAAACGGATGGAAGACTGTCAGTGGCATGAGTACGCCGCCTCCACTGCTATCGATTAAAGCAAAGGATTACGGGAAAAACAATTTGGCAAAAAAAGTTAAAGCTGTGCTGAGCGATAATTTTATGTAATAATCCATCTGATTTATCAGCCCAAATCACACAGTGGAGCTGCAACGGAGAAGAGCGTCCCATCCCCACTAATTGCAATTTGCCCTAATTCAATTCTGGCATTGGCATGGTCACTGGTGAGAAATCTTCTCCACCCAGGACGTGACGCATTGAAGCTTCGCAGCATCAAAGAAGTGTCTTCAGAACGAGTGGTCCGCCCAGAGAAAGCTGGACACTTTTGCCTCTCTCCCTTTGCTATCCTTTGGTATAAAGACCAGCTGGCTTGGTAAACATGAGCGTGCTGTGTGCAGTTTACTCATGTCATATTACAGAATCTCAGGGTATTGACGTTCAAATTCTTCAAACAGTTAACACTCATCTCAGACCACCAATATGTGAAATTGCATAGTGCATCTTTAAAGTAATAATTCACGGCATTTTCAAATAAATACATTTCTCACACAATAATGATTACAGTTATAGCCAATTAATGAAAGCTTTTCCATTCACTGTTCCAAACACTGGGTGTCAGTAGTCCTTTCCTGGGAAAAGTCCTCTGGTGAACAGGAAGTGCATTTTACATTTCCAGTTTGTTCCAGTTTGTTTGGAATGAATAGAAGCATAACTAGGTTGGCTTGATAGCCACCATGGCTGAACAGACAAAGAAAAGAGCGCCCCCTACAGAAACTCAAACTCCATCGGCAGAAAATCTAAGGAAAAAGACATCACAGTACTGGACACAGTGTGTGATTGACAGGTGATCGCTGGGAAGCGCAGTGCAGAAACACCACAGCAATGAGCACTGAGAGACAAAAAGGTCAAGAAAATATTACCACATATTACCACTTTAAAGCATTACAATGAGTTTGGATTTTTTTTTTAAACTGCTTTGGGAATACATAAAAAATGTATTATTAATATTATTATTATTATTATATATTATTCTTCCACACAAACACAACTTTTGCCAGCCTACCTGGCCCTGATCGTTACAGTGGCCGTGATAATTATTTGCGACAACTTCCAAATTGCCGATTGAGACCTTGCCTTCTGATTTAATGCTGACAAAACTAGAGGCAGGACAGTCCGGCAAGGAAGCACAAATAATAAGCACACAGAACAAGGAATTGATTTTAAAAACGCTCGCCCTTGAAACAAACACTTGAAAGTTACATTACATTACATTACAGTCATTTAGCATACGCTTTTATCCAAAGAGACTTACCCCTGGTAAAGGAAGGACTGGACCCCCTACAGTTTGCCTACCAGGCTAACATTGGTATAGAGGATGCCATCGTCTACCTGCTTCATCTGGACCCACTCCCATCTGGACAGGGTGGGCAGCACTGTGAGGATCATGTTTTTTGATTTCTCCAGTGATTTTAACACCATTCAGCCCATACTCCTGGGAGATAAGCTTCGGACAATGCAGGTGGATGGCCCCTTGGTAACCTGAATTATAGACTACCTGACTGGCAAACCACAGTATGTGAGGCTGCAAGATTGTGTGTCAGATCTGGTGGTCAGTAGTACAGGGGCCCCCCAGGGGTCCTGGCTCCCTTCCTGTTCACTCTTTACACATCCGACTTTAGGTATGACATGTGTTGGGGGGGCGGGCAGGAGGGGGAGTACAGAGGACTGGTTGATGACTTTGTTGAGTGGTGCAACCAGAACCATCTGCAGCTCAACGTGGGTAAAACCAAGGAGATGGTGGTGGATTTCAGGAGGACTAAGGCACCAATTACCCCCATTTCCATCCGAGGGGAGGACGTAGACTTGGTGCAGTCCTATGGTGGTGGCAAGTGCCCTTTTCTTTGCGGTTGTGTGCTGGGGCATCAGCATAAAAGCTGCAGACACCAACAGGATAGTGTCGGAGGAAGAAGTCCAAGTCTCAGGCCAGTGATGATGACCGGACCCCCACGCCAACACTTAATACTTTTCACGATTCTGTAGATGCTGTAGTTACTGGAGTCTCAAACAGGTTCAAAGAAGTCACTGGAGATGATCAGAGTTCGTTGCAATAGAGCTTTATTCTTCAAAAGAGACAAAACCCGAGTTGGTCCCGGAACCAGACTGACGTACAACTGTCTGTGCATGCTCTTATAAACCCTAAAAACTGGGTGGAGAATACTGATTTCTACGCCTATTTTTCATTATTTTTAGCTTTGTCAGCAAGAAAATAATGGTGTCCGAACACCAAATTTGGTCCTATGGGGGGGTCTTTGTGGGCATGTAGGCGGTCTCGTTTTCCCGTTTTACACCATTACGTAGCCGTTAACTGGGAAACTTCGGGACTTTCCATTTCACCATTACGTTATGGCCACCTGGACTTCTCTTGTCTGCGCATGCCCCACCTGGGTTTTTTTAAGGCCTCTGCCGCCTGACCTTGGACACCCTTAGTGCAGAAGGGCCTCAGACTGTATTTTTTAAAAACCTTTATGATTACTGTAGGGAAACCGTTAGACTATGTTTTTGAAGCTTTATTGAAACTTTATGATTACTTTATGATCTTTTAGGTTACATGCTTAATCAAACATATTCTATATTTATGTAGATTTATCATAACACACACACACTCTAGATTATATTGCTTATTATAAAGCATATCATTTTTAGTACAAATTATATTATTCACAACAATAGACAAACTGCTCAGGAAGGCGGGGTCTGTCCTGGGGGCCAGCCTGGACCCAGTGAAGGTGGTGGCTGAGAGGAGAATGTTGGTCAAACTGCTGGCCATCATGGACAATGTCTCTCGCTCACTTCACAACACTCTGGCCAGGCAGAGGAGCACATTCAGCAGCAGACTCATCCTGCCTTGGTGTACCACGGAGCGACACCGGAGGTCCTTCTTGCCCACCGCCATCAGACTTTACAATTCATCCCTGGACTAACCAGAACCCCAGAAAAAAAACTGCACATTCTCACTTTTGGCACAATTCACTTTCTTGCGCTCGGGACTTTTTTCCCATTCAAAATTTTTACTTTTGCACTATTTGCATACTTTTTTGTATTTGCACAATTTTTGAACTTGTATTTATAGCTTCTTATATTTTTTATTCGTTATTGTTATTTTTATTATTTCCATTGTAGTTTTTATTTCTTTATTTCTTGGTGTTATTCTACATCTGGCTGCTGTAACACAGAAATGTCCCCCCCGGGATTAACAAAGTACCTACCTACCTACATGCAGGGGTGATTCGTGACACTGGCGGGTGATTCACCTTAAAACAGCAGGGGAAACAACGACGAGGATATTGGAGTTAAGCAACAAGCCACCGAGCCGGTTCGGCTCCTTTGAATTTCTTCACACTGCAATGAAACCAAGGTTCTTGTCCGAATCGTCTTAAGCCTTTTTCTGTCCTTTGACATTGCTGTGTTGCATCGACGCAAAAATCTTTGCCATTGCACCTTTGAGATTTCATTTCAGAACTTTGTGCATGTGAAAAGAGCAACCGTGGCTCACGCGTAGCCATGAAAAGGTTAACCGTAGCACCTAGCATTAGCATTCCAGCAGGGTCTAGCTTCAAACCGAGAGTCAATCTATCATTTAAATCACCGACAGCACCATCTCTGCTGCATGGGATTGCGAGGACATCAATAAGCCATCTCCAGCAGCATAGGGTTAGGCCGCTGAATTGATCATTGTTATCCTGATGGCCATGTGCCATTGGCAGCGACGGGCTGGATCTGCGGGAATGGAAGTGGTTTGCAGCTATGCCTCGGTTTTTACTCCAGCCATATATTTCACTCCTCAGCCCTGAATAAAACTGGGTTCGATCATAGCCGCACACCTCCTCGGGCTCTCAAATATCACTGCCTAATTTCAACAGAATAATTCCGTCATATTTTAATTGGGTCCAAATAATTATGTCCCAGTTTTATACTGCTGTAACATTTGCAGATCTAGGCCTATTAAGCCCTGCACTACTTCATTACTGCAAGGTGAAACCTTGAACAATTAATGGCTTTAGCCTCTGCTGAGGTGCAACCATAAAGCATTTTTTTCCACTTAGTGCAATCATAAAATGTGTCAAAAATCTGTTCTGTGCTTTATTAGCGTGTGAAGAGGGATTTTTGAGTACACCCAATTATGTTGGGACACACCACAAAATGTCATTCACTGCTGTGCAAGACCACCGCTTCATATTAATGCTTCAATGAGTCTTTGCCACCTATCATTTGGTAATAAAGCAATGATGAATCAAGTAGTGAATTATGAGGATGTTAGAGTAGTAGGTGGAGGTTGTGTGCGCTTCTTTCAGCCTGTTCTCATATCAGGTTTGTAGTTATAGTTACAGAAAGTAATGCAGCATAATTTCATATGATACTCTAATCGACAGAAGGAACAGAAAAGTTTTCATTTTCAGTTTTTCTTATTTAACCATGAGTAAAACCTTACCCTTAACCAAAGTTGTTTAAGTTTCCTAACCCTAACAAATGTTTTTTTTAAGTTGCCTAACATTAACCAAAGTAGTGTTTGATTGTGGCGAATGTGCAGTGACAGGTTACGTGGCAGAATACATTTTTTGTAAGATATGTACGACCATTGTGGTTACACGTTGGTTTCTTGTCATGAGCGCATTCTAAATACAGGTGTCAGTTAAATCTCAACGAGATCACAACACATAACTCTAAGAGGTCTGCACACTTACAACCAAGGTGTTTTCCAATTTTTAATCCATTGTTAGAAATGAGTAGCTTTTTGTTTTTATCTTGGATTTTGCTGGTTACTATATCCAAATGAAAGTGAAAATAGATTGATGGTTTAATTTGTTTTCATTTCAGACCTCAAGGCTATAAAAACTACATCCTTTGAAACTGCATGTAGACTTATGGCATTCACTGTGTACTATGTTCATTCTGGATTACTCTAGTTCTTACTGCATTCCTGCAATATGATTTAAAAAGAAGAACATATAAAATAAAATAAAATACAATAAAAACACAATAAAATCATAGTGCAGATAGGCATTTGAAGTGCAGGAAAAACATAATAAAATAAGATAAAATAAAATCACAGTGCAGATAGGGCATTTGAAATGCAGGATTTAGAGCTTAGCAGAATGCAGTGGTGAACAAAAATGTTTTTAATCTAGAGTTATTGTAGTTATTGTGGGAGCAAGTCTCAGTTCTCCTGGAAGTTTGTTCCACCTATTTGTTGCATAGTAGCTGAACGCTGCTTCACCCTGTTTGGTTTTAACTCTAGGAACAGTTAGCAGAGACTTGTAGACTAGCAACAATATTTTAAACTCAATTCTCTGACACACTGAAAGCCAATGCAGGGACCTGAGAATTGGCGTTATGTGTAACTTTTTCGTCTTTGTTAGTAGTCTAGCAGCAGCATTCTGAACGAGCTGTAGCTGTCTGAGTGCCTTTTTAGGGAGACCTGAGAGAAGACCATTACAATAGTCTAGCCTACTGGTAATAAAGGCGTGAATAAGTTGATGTTGATGTGACATGAAACCTCTGAGTCTTGCTATGTTTTTAAGGTGGTAGTAAGCTGATTTTGTCACTGACATGTGGCTGTTGAAGTTGAGTCCATAATAACACCAAGGTTTCTAGCTTTGCCTTTAGTTTTCAGAGTCAAGGAATTAAGGTATGTACCAATTTTTTGGCACCAAAGACAATTATCTCAGTTTTGTCATTATTTAGTTGAAGGAAATTTTGGCACATCCAGTAATTTACTGGCTTAATGCACTGGCACAGCAGGTCTATAGGACGATAGTCATTTGGGGATAGAGCTATATAAATTTGGGTGTCGTCCACGTAACAATGGTATGCAATGTTGTTGTCTCACATGATTCGGCCTAACAGGAGCATGTAAAGGTTGAAAAGGCACGGTCCTAGAATTGAACCTTGGGGGACCCCACAGGTCACACCGGTTAGCTCAGATACAAAGTTGCCAAGGGAAACAAAATAGTTCCTGTCTTGTAGATATGACTTGAACCAGTTTAGGACTGTGCCGGATAGTCCAACCCAGTTTTCCAATCTGTCTAGCAGTATTGTATGGTCAACAGTATCGAATGTAGCACTGAGATCCAATAGCACCAGGATTTAAATTTTCCCAGACTCAGTGTTAAGGCGAATGTCATTAAAGGGGGGGTATTGTACTCATTTTGGGCTATTTAAACTGTTCCTGGGGGTCTTTACAAGACGTTTGTGAAGTCTATATCAAAAAAAATCCTAAAACCAGCTTCTGTGGTGTGTGTTTCAGTCTCTCATTTTCTCCATTGTAAAGAACAGGCTGTTTTTGAGGGCGTGGAGGTTGTATGTAATGAGCACTGCTCTGATTGGCCGCCTCAGGTTGTCGCCTATTAAGATTATTGTAAGGACAGAGCCATCTGCGTTTCTGTGTGGGTTTCTGTGTGCTTTAAGGTCGCAAACTATTTTAGTCACAGAATAACAGTTGAAGTGTCTAGGCATATATTTTATATACATTAGTCTGGGTGGGAACTAGTCCGTCAAAAAACTTGAAGGCAGGACCATTCAGAAATAGGCTGTGGATCTCATTCATCTATTGAGCTGTCGGTATTTTTTTTTTTTACTTCAGCCATAATGTGGACACAGCTACTCCCTGAAATAAATTTGGTTGAATGCATTGTGACTGATTTCAGGTGACACAATGAATGCAGGCAAGTGGATGAGAACAATTGAGAAGGAGGTGGTGATGTCGGTCAACTCCAACTTCGAGGCAGCGCTGGCAGCTTTGTTTGCCTTGTTCTACACCTTCAACCTCCACTACCAAGAGGAGGCTTCATGTACCCTGGAATTCATACAGAGGTAAACAAAAAGATGCTGTTTTCATGCTGAGTTCCATTTGGGGGGGTGGGGCTTTAGCAGGTTAAGCGACTCAAGATATGTTGATAGGTTTGTCCAGCTCCTTTGTCAGAGAACAACCCCTTAATACGAAGCCATAATTTGAACTGAGGTAGGCACACCTGTGAGGACACTTCAGACAACAAACACTATTTAAAAACTAAAAATACATGTGTTATTCTTTCTATACACTCAAGAAATATGTAAATTTGATCAAAAGATTGATATGGGACAGGATTACTGAAGGTCAGCTTTTATATCTGGCATTTACATTTATAATTACGTCACATTTTTTAATCAGTCCCACAATTTTGGATTATTTTTGTTCAGAAACACACGGCTAATGTTAGATTCAGAAACATTTTAAAAATGTATCATTAAAATATCAGGAGACCATTATGTTTAATCATGTTTCTAAAACTTTGTCTGGATGTGCTCTTTGTTTCTACAGATGTTTTGTTGGAATCAATCCACCCACTGGCTCCAAGACTGCCACAGCAGAGGTCATCAGCAAGAAGAGCGGAAAGGTAGTGCAGAAGAAGAGAAACACAATGAATGCACATGTATGTACTCTGCTCAGAAGGATAATGGACTTTGAATGGCTATCTAGTGTCTAGTTCCTCTTAGGCGTACATTTGTTTTCTTTTTATTTTAGTTAATTCTGACCTGCTCAAGTAAATTAAATTTGTTACTGGGGTTGACCCTTTTTGTGTTTTACAATTTCAGTAATTTCACAACATTCAGTAATAAAAATTACTGAATGTGCATTGAAATTGTATCATTATTGAGGAAGTAATGCTTTATGGATGTTTGGAAATGTATCTAAAACTTTATTATTAACGGTATTGAGGTCAAAACATGCCACTGCCATTTTTGGGTTATATTTGCCAAGGAAAGGTGGCTAAGATACATTTACCAGTGCTAAGTAAGTATTCTGTCCTGTTTTATGGTGGGATTGTTTATTTTTAAATTGTAACAATTGACGGTGTAGGTGCTAGGGGAAGGGTAGATATGTACCCAGTAAGTGGTTTGATTGTTGATTGATTGTAAGTGGTTGATGGAGTCATAATCTTGACACTAGTGGCATTATTCCCCCGAACCAATGGTGAATTTGTAGTATGGAAGCTTATTGAATGGGCTGTGTAGATGTGGATGGTTTAATAGTAAATAGAATTACAATAATATATTGTAATTAGATAATTGTACAACCACTGTAAAAATCCAACTAATTGCTGTTATTTTTTTACAGCAAATTATTGGAGTACATGTACAATTTTAGAATTGTAGAATTTTATTGGCAACTTTATTGCCGGTAATTTATTGTAAATTCTACAATAAATATTTTACAGTGTAGGGATGGCGAAATGGAGCCTACAAACAGGTTTAAACCGTGCAGCAAGTCGTACAGTGGGCAAATAATCCATACAGTATAATCAAATCTTAATATTTTTTTTACAAATATGAGAAATAATGTCAGACAATCTCCCAAACTACAACACTGTGACAACTTCAGAAAGGATACCAAAGTAGAGACAAACAGAAAAGTAATAGTTTCATTCTGCATGGTTCTACATCATCAACCATTCATTCTGCCCTGATTGGCTCACAGCCGACCACCTACCAACCTTCTCTCTTCTGCTCCCCGATTTCTCCCATCCATCCAACTGCCGACCACTTTATAGCCAGCCATAAACAATAAGCAGAGAGCCTGTCACTGTGCCCACCAGCGCAGCAGCCATCTCTGGAGGTCATCTAATTAATGCAGGGGATTATTGCCGGGTCCTTGGGCTGAGGCTGGGCAATGCTGTCTCTGAATAGGGTCATTACGGGAGGTAATGAACAGGGTGAGCAATGATTTTTGGGCCGAGTTGGCAAGGGGTTGCCTCAAATGTCAAAACCGCAGTGTAATCATCAGTTCGTCTGAGGAACTGGCGATGCACTTTATTTGTTTGTGCATAACTAGTGGAGTGGAAATGGCATGCATGAGTCATGAATGGGCTCAGTTGGTGTGATGGGAGGAGTGTTTGGTTGACAGTAAAGGACCACTGTTGTTACCATGAGGGGCCCACTCATAGGCTATCATTGGTTTATATGGCACTTGTGCACTTCTGGGGGCAGATGCAGAATTCATACAATAACCAGCACAGTAACCGACTGTGGTAACTGGCTACAGTACATTATAAATCATCATATGTGCATTATAAGCACAATGTAATTACATCATGACTACATAAGAGTGTCATAATGCACTATTATTCAATAATAATGCAGTAATAATGTATTTACCACTGGGGCCTATATTTTTATTGTTTATAACGCATCATAAGGACATTAGAATTACACCATAGTATCATATACACTATAATCCATTAGGAAGCTGTGTTATCCAGATTATGAGGCTGTTATAAGTAATGTATTTACCACTGGAACCCCATGATCTCATCATATTAGCTAAAGTAAAGTGACTTGAAATGATTTGTTATAAGAGACAACTAACAAGATGCATTTACTATGGGCTGTAAATGTCTTGTTAGTATGGCATGATAATGACGGATACTGATTAAAGTAAAGTGAGATCAATTGCTAGTGCAGCATGATACAAAGCATTTACTAAAACACAGGATTTGATGTTATAATCCATTGTGCCATAATCCAGGGTGAGCATTCACACAGAAACCCAATTCAAATGTCAGAAATAATGATGCACTAACCCACATATGCTGACTATAGAGGGCATCAGGCTACGCCGTCATAAATCTACAGGACCATCAGAAAGGCAGCGACATTCACTAGCCACGTAATCTAAATGCTACAGGGCTGAGTGTGTGAATGCAGGTATGTCACACTCTCCCACGCAGAGTATTGGATGTTACATGAGTCAAACACCTCTGCCCTAAGAGGAAGCGAATGACGTCAATGCGTCATAGCAGCTGGCGCTACTTGCTACTGCGGAAGTAAGCAAAACAACTTTGCAGTGACACATTTCTATTTTTTTGAATGCAAACATGAAAATATGTCTCCTTCCGCAGAAAAAATAATCTGTTTACTTTTCTGAAAAATATATTAGTGCACGCCTCAGAAATGTTCATGTTCAACATCATATATGGTTAATAATGTTAATAAAGATAATGTACAATATTGTCTGAAAAAAATGGAAATTGAATACATTGTTACAGATTCATCTATGATTCATAACAGCACAAGATCAAACAGTAAGAATTAAAAAAAATCTTTTATTGTTTCAAAATGGAAAAGTGTCCATGATTATTGGCACCCTTTAGAACAATTCAAATCAATTTTGTTGGAGGAAATAGTTGCTCATTTGCAATGCAATTCAACTCACATGTGACAGGTTGCAGGAGCCAAAATGGTATACATGAACCAATTATCTATTATAAAGTGATAAAACAGTCTGCTTCCCTGGTCGACTGTGAAAAGATAAAGGAGCTGTCTGAGGATGCCAGAAAAACTATTAGCACCAAACATAAGCATTCACAAGGCCACAAGGTTATAAGGCCATTTCCAGACCTTGGTATTCCTGTTTCTACAGTTGACAATGTGATTATTGCTGCTCATGGAATTGTTAAGAATCTCCCAGGGCATGATGGTAAGAGGAAAATTGGTGTGAGCCATTGAAAAAACACCTTGCATGACATCTAAAGAGCTCAAGGCTGACATGGAGAGGTCTGGGGTAATAGTTTCAGCTCTTACTGAACCAAGAAGGGCTTTACAATGGCCCGATTGATCTTTGAGAAGACACACCTGGACAAACCTAAATCCTTCTGGGAAAATGTTCTGTGGACCAATGATACTAAATTAGAGCTCTTTGTCAATGCAGATTAACGCTTTGTTTACAGATAAAATTAAGCTTTTAAAGAAAAGAACACCCTACCTACAGTCAAATATGGTGGAGGTCCCATAATGCTGTGGGGCTGGTTTGCTGCCTCGAGTACTGGGCATCTTGAATGTATTAAGGGCATCATGAAATCAGAAGATTACCAAGGCATTTTGGAGCGAAATGTGCTACCCAGTGTCAGAAACATGGACATCAATCAAAGGTCATGGGTATCCCAAAATACACATCCAAAAGCACCCAGGAAAACGGTGGACTGCTCCGGAGTGTCCAGCCATGAGTCCTGATCTCAATCCCACTGAGAACCTATGACAAAACCTGAAATGTGCAGATGGTCAAAGGAATACTTTAAACATTGATGAACTAGAGTGGGTTGCAATTGAAGAGTGGGAGAAACTGCCAGCAGAATTTTTTTTTTTCTTATTGTTTGATCATGTGCTGTTAAATAAAACAGATGAACATGAGAAGACCGAAAGTTGTTTCTATTTACAATTATTTCAGAAGATATTGGACATTATCTGCATAAAATGCAAGGGAGCCAATAAAAAAAATCTTGGCCAGAACTATATGTGATATCCTTAATATATGGAATTCAAAGTTATTGCCATTGTTATTTCTTTGTAAAGAACTTGGATGCAGATGTACGTAAATGGTTACCATTATAAGGCACTTGGGGTAAAACTCTCCAGTGGTGTGACGTAGAACTCCATACACTACCCTGTACCAATGCTTAGACTTATCCCTAATTCCCAACATTACTCAATAAGCTAATGGGACAGCTGACACTGCAGGATTGGAACAGCCTGCTCAGCAGTTCAGAAACCAAATTGTACAAACCATTATAGGCTGAAGACACGGCTGATCCTGCTGGCTTGAGACTTCCAGCTCGGCAGATCAGAAACCAAACTGTATCAGTAAACAGTCAAAGAGCAGCTCCACCCGCGAATGCCTAATTCACCTAGTAGTCTTGATTATAATAACCATTTCAAAGAGAGAACCTCTCTTTAGCAATGGTGCTCTGAATACAACATGTATGTAATACTATACAGAGAGAATAAAAATAAACAGGTGTATAAAAGACAAATAGACATAGTATAACACTAGCATTATCAGACAAGGCAGACAAATACAACAAATACAACAAGAAATATGTACATTGCTTTGACAAAACATTCTCTAACAATAATTGCGTACATTAAGGGTATTTTGTATTACATCCCACGTATATGGTGCATAAAAAGTAAATGCTGCCTTAGCTAATTCTGTATTCACTCGTGAGATGTCTAAGGTGATGAATTGCTGAGATTGATTGTGGTGCCAAATTACTTCAGATCATAAAAAGGTAACTTATTAAGGAGAGCCTTGTAAATAAACACGAGACAATTCTCTCTGAATGGTGAGTGAAGGACACCCTACCCTCTCATGAAGACAACGATGTGTTCTAAAATTGTCACTTATGTCATGAATTTAAGTGCACTATGATAAACCGCATCAAGGGGCATGATGTTGACCTGCCTGGGGACTACAGATGTAAGCCTCGTGGATAACTCTGACACATTTACATTGAAGTGTGAACTAAAATGTTGATTGATGTGTACTGTCCCTGCCAAATAAATCTTAAATAAAAAAATAAAAAAATAAATGATGGTAGTATCTGCAGCATGCATGTAAATAATGTCAGCATCGTCCAACAGTGACAAGGAAGTTGCTTATACAATCTGAATTCTACTGTTCAAGGCAATGCACCTTTATTCTTATAAAAGAAACCCAACCTATATTTAACTTTTAAATGATAATTTAAAAACATTAAACATTTTGTAATTGATCACTATATACAGTCCTGATATTCAAATTGATAGGTGTGTTTACTTGTCCTCTAGTGAAAAGCATGTAGTTAGTCTTACTTGGATTTAGTCCCAAGTTTAATTAATGCATTTTGTATGGTAAGAAAATCAGACTTTAAATTTATAACAGCTTGATCAAAAGTGGGCACTGATGAGTAGTAGAGGAGCTAGTATTGAACCCTGCGGTACCCCCTTTGTAACAGCAAAGAAATCTGATTGAGG
This sequence comes from Hoplostethus atlanticus, assembly GCA_034670405.1. NCBI lineage: Eukaryota > Metazoa > Chordata > Actinopteri > Trachichthyiformes > Trachichthyidae > Hoplostethus > Hoplostethus atlanticus. The sequence goes on from JAXDDX010000100.1 coordinate 966,503, forward strand.
GTTCACCACAAACCTTGAACCTGTGATATGCCACATCTACTGTGTCCCCCCATGGCACTGTAAACTCATCAAAATACACGATTCACTGTGTCTCTGACCACAGCACCATGTCTGGCCTTTAGTGCTCACTATTTCCTGTGGGATTATCACCTTTTTCCACAAATCTACTGCCATTTGCCAATCTTTGCTCACCCATAGCTGGCCTACAATATGCCTGCCCAGGGATTATTTCCTCCTAGTCTTTTCTCCCTCATGGACAAAACCAATTGTTTTGATTTATAAATGCTTGCTCTCAATTGCTGCTGCTAGACAGCTCAGCACTTGGTTATGTTGCCAGGTGTATCATCCTTTGGACAGACTCATTTATCATCCTGACAAAATATGTCTAAGTGTGGCAATGCCTGAACATAAGGGATAGGAAGGATCCTCCCCTACCCATCGACTGAGATTTTGGGGAGATGGTAGTACATCATAGGTTGCACCTATAATGAATCTATAATGAATAATGAAGTCGGTTTGCCTCCATACCATACTTCAGCCAGGTTTCTTCCTCTCCACACTTTCCCAATTTATCCACTGACCCTGTTTCGCTGTAGATGCAGTGTTAGCACACCTTGCTGCTTCTTCCTGCTGCTGAATTTGGTCCACAACCATCTTTTTTTCCTTGATGGAGTTGCCTTACTCCATAAAGTTTGCCCTGAGCCTAGCCCAAATCCTCTCCGCCCTAGTTGCACTTGCCCTACGATATCACTTTTCAAAACACAGTTACAAAGTGCTTAACAAAATTAAAAAAGTTAAACAAAGCAATAATAAAACAGGTAAAACAAATACAGGTATTAACAAAACCTTTTCATTAAAATTAATTTTAAAGACCAGGAGACCTGATGGTGCTGGTACCTTCCAAATGTAGCCATCAATGCAGAGATCAGGATAGAAAATAACACCAAGATATCTAGCTGTGTGTTTGACGTTGGCTGACTGAGTTGGTCCTGGACAAAATTAATGGAATTTGGAGGGCCGAAGAGAACATCCAGCATTTAATATCTGTGAGACAAGCCTTAAGGCGAGTTAAATTGTTAAAAGCCCTGTTTTTTAGGGGTAGATACAGTTGGGTATCATCTGCGTAACATTGTAATAAAATATTAGGATTGCGAATGATTTGAAGCATTTATATCGAGAACACAATGGGACCAAGCATTGACCCTTGAGGGACACCACATAAGGATAGAGCTGAAGATGATTCCCAACAACCACTGAGATGGTTCTAGTGGCAAGGTAGGAGTGAAACCAATTCAATGAAGAGGTTGTGGGAAATCAGTGCTCTGGAGCCTGATTTTGTCAATTTTACTGGTAAAATAGTTAATAATCAAATTTACAGGTCAGGGTTCAATACTGTGACTGGTTAAGGGGCTGAAGACAGAATCAATTTCTTTGAACAGAATTTTGGAGTTGTGACAGTGTGGCAGACTGGGGGGTGTGGTTAGGCCGCTGGCTGGGTGCAGGGGGCGGAGTCAGGCTGGCAGGCGGGTTCGTCCTGCCCCGACACCGGCTGCAGCAGATCAGGACTGAGTGGGGACTAATATGTTTGTTCTATGTGTGTGGGTTCTCTCGCAGTGAGCAGGGACACGCGTGGAGAGCGTGTCACCGAGTAGAAGCACGCAGGACTGAACAGTGCCGCAGTGAGCGGACCAGGGCAAGGGAGCCCTATTGAATTGTGTGTGTGCCTTATGTTAAGGGATAATAAACCTGGCATGCCGCCCAACCCAAACTCTCTGTCTCCGCCTGATCTCTGTCTGTCATGACCCGGTGGTAGCAAGTTGGCTACAGACAGTTTATAGCAACAATACTGGAGAAATAGAGATCTGTATTCTATCAGCCTTTCTCTTGTGTTCTGCCTTTCTGCACTCTCTTCTCATGGACTGGCTAAATGAGCACACAAATTAGTAAACAAATAAATGTTGCATGACATTTGACAAGGCAAATGAGCAGAAGAGATGGTTGGCAGAACAGTGAGATTGGAAGGCATGGACATGGCCTGTGGAAGTTTGTTATTGTAGCAATGTGTGTTTTCGCACTGTTATGCAAGTTGGGCTTTAAAAGGCAGCGGAACAAGTGAGTGGATATGGATGAGAAGAAAGCAAGGTACATTAAGGTGAGCGCAACTCGGTTGTACTGAACAAAGTTGAGCATTGTTTAGCATTGTGTGGTATTGAGCTGGATCTGTAATAAACAGATTACCCCCCCCGAACCAGGGACCATAACCCCCATCCCTTACCCTAAACTTGCTTTGTGAATCTGGGTTTGGGGGATACCAGGACAACGTTACCTGCCCCGAATGCAAGCCAGGCCTGATGGCCCAACATCAGTGACCTGACCTCACTAATGTTCTTGTGGCTGAATGGAAGCAAATCCCTGCAGCAATGTTTCAACATACAGTGGAAAGCTTCCCAGAAGAGTGGAGACTGTTATATCAGCAATGGGGGGATGATGGATGTGGTGTTATGGCTTAGGCATGTATGGCTGCCACTGGAACTGGCTCTCTTGTGTTCATCGATGATGTCCTGCTGATGGCAGCAGCAGGATGAATGCCGAAGTATACTGAAACATCTTGTCTACTCAGATCCAAGCAAATGCATCAAAACGCATTGGACGGCGCTTCACCATGCAGCAGGACAATGATCCCAAACATACAGCCAAAGCAACCAAGGAATTTCTTCCTTGCAAAAAGACCAGATTGATGGCAAAAAGCCTCCAGAAACAAGCAAGAACTGAAGATGGCTGCAGTACAGGCCTGGCAGAGCATCACCAGGGAAGCTACCAAGCATCTGGTATGGGTCTATGGCTCTATGGATCTATGGGTCACAGACTTCAGGCAGTCATCGATTGCAAAGGATTTTGTAACCAAATATTAAATATGACGACTTTCAGTTTATGTTAATTTGTCCATTCACCTTGGGTCCAATAAAATGCTGGGATTATATATAAAAAGGCCTTTAATTCCTACACGGTTCAACTGACATGGATGTAAATACCCTCAGATTAAAGCTGACAGTCTGCACTTTAACCTCATAGTCATTGTTTCATTTTAAATCCAATGCACTGGTGTACAGAGACAAAACAACAAAAAATGTGTCACTGTCCAAATACTGCACTGTATCTTGTTAATGTTTGTTTACGTTTTTTATTCATTCAAGATAAAGCTATAGTGGCGGAAACACAGAGTCCATTCCTTCACTTTATTATCACACCCTTTGCAGGAGTGTAGCAGTTACCTAAATTATAAACAAATAGTTATTAATAGTATATTTGCAAGTTTCGTAAGTCTAGTATATAAGTCTCTATTCATCGGACACAGGTGCATCATCTTCATCCCAGGGTTTTGAGTATTAATGCATGCCTGCATCCCTGGATTATATGTCCCTATAGCCTAGCAACATGCCACATACTTGGTGATTTCAGCAGTGCTGTCCCATTTGCCCCTTTTACTCACTCAACCCTTGATGACCCACGCACTTACATGCCCCCACAAATACATCTCAAAAGTCTGCAAGGGCTCAATCCTCGAGTCAGTTTAGGATTTGGTCCCTGTCTCCACTCTTGTCCCTCCTGGCTTCGTAATGGTGGGATGGCCTTATCAATTGAAGCTTATTCTATGCACTCTTTATACCTCTGGATAAGAGCACCAGCTAAATACCTAAAATCTAAATATGTATATGCTTCATATTCTTATAAGATGGAGAATCATTCAATTGTACAGTACTGCATCTTAATCTGTGTCAAGTTACCTCTAAGCCTATTGACCTGCTATAACCAGGGGAGTGGATCTCATAAAAAGCAGAATGCCAGATTGGCATTGACTGTGTTGGTGTTGAGACGAGTTGACACATTATGTAAATGCTCTCCCCTATTTCCTATTTCCTGATGTGTCATGGAGGACAGACATGAGTAATGTAAATAACATCAGCAGATGCCAGGCGTTGGACGGCTGACAAGGCGGAGTGACACATTCAAGATTTCATATTCGCCGGAGAGAAATGGGTTTCGTCATTGGCGGAACATGATGGTATTGTGAGTGTGTGTGTGACCAGCTATCCTTGAATGCACATATTAGAGATGTGGGGTATGTTTGTAAGCTTATGGTCGTGATGTACAGCAGCAACTGAATGGGAATGTTTGTGAAAGTTTACTTAATGTAACCCTTTTATAATTTATCACTCTGGAATCTTATATCAGGTGGTCCTGATGGATTACATGGATTCCATAACTTTTCCATGACTTTCCATAACTATATTGTTTATCAGTCTGGTTTCCACTCCAGTTGGACTGAAAACCATCTAATGCAATGAATGTGTGAAACAAATAGGAAAATATATTCTGCTATATTCCTGTAAAGTGACCCATTTGGAAAATTCCCTGATATTCTGACTTCCCTAGAGAATGTATCAAACTGCCTGACTGCATGCATGAGCATGTATCCATACAGTATAACTCCTTTTCATGTTCTCATCTAAGGGATTTCAATTTTTACCTTGTGTGTGTGTGTGTGTGTGTGTGTGTGTGTGTGTGTGTGTGTGTGTGTGTGTGTGTGTGTGTGTGTGTGTGTGTGCAATTATGTCGCAAAACAAACAAATTAAAACTTTCTCTACACAATCGAAACTCCTCTATACAATCACTTTTCACAATAAAAAAACTGGAGACTAAATATCAGCACTACAGATTGTATTGTTTTGATGTATTGTTCAAGGTCGCCGACTACAAAGGGGTTTCAACTGAAAGGAACAGAATCATCATTGATTCTTTCTGTGCAAATGTTTGCCAGAGTCCAAAGGAACACCTCACTTCCATACTAAAAGGGCTTGTATGGAAAATATGTAACAGTGCATCTGCTTGACAGCCCAACACTAGAAAGGGGTTAAACATGACCACATTTACACCTGGTATTAAAATGTTATCTTCATCTGGATATCTTATCTGGACAAGAAAAAAAAGTCAGTGGAAATACAATCTGCACAGCATTCGTGTGACTAGACACATCATCACCACAGGTAGAAACGGCATCACCGTGGGTAGAAACGATGTCACTGCGGGTAGATACGCCATCACCTCTATTGCCTCCAGTAAGTCCAGACTGCACAGTATCACCTGTCATGTTAGTTTTTTGGTGCCCCACCTGCTGCCAAAAATGAGATGCAGTCATAATGTGAACAGAATGCAGACAACAAGAACACATATAAATACCAGGTGCAAATCCAAGGTGTGATTGGCTTCTCCTCTTTATCTGAATAGGGACACATCTGACAACTGTACCCAAGCTGTCTCATTGGAGTGGGATGAAAATAAACATGGCTAACATTGCTAGAAAAAACATTTGTCATTTAAAAATAGATTACAAAAGATTATGGTTTTACAATTGGCTTATGAGGGGGCTGCTGTCAAAGTTGTGATTTTTGATCTCTAATCAGGTTGAAAGAAAAACATTTCTGTTTATTTGATGGTGACTTTTCATAAAATAAAATAATTTGATAATAATTATCAGTTACAATTATCACATCACATTTATAGCATTCAATTCAGAATGAAAATGCTTTTCGACCAAATTGAGTATGACTGTGTGGAATAATAAAGTGTGTTTCAAAGCCTTTGTAGGTAAAATAATAGCAATTTCATGAACTACTAAACTGGCACAATAAAAACCCTTGAAAGAGAATGCCATTATTTAAGGTACATTCAAGAGAAATGTTTCCGTGTGGCAGACTTTAGAAGACGACTTTAAATGAGTCATGAGCAGCTGGAAAGGAAAGGAAAGGAAAGGAAATGTAAAGGAAAGGAAAGGAAAAAGGAAAGGAAAATCTACTTTGTCTACAATGGATGTATTCTGCTCCTTATTGATATTTAAAGTCTTTGATAGTTCCGGCTTTTGTAGGGAAAAAGTACGTTGATCAAAATACTTTTCATCAATTCCACATACAATTCCTGTATCTTATAAACTTCTAAAATTAATTTCAGTCTTCCTGAGGTATTTGACCAACAGCCTACCCTCCTTTCTCAAAGTGTTTCCTGACCCTACTACGGACAAATGACCAAGTTTAAGTTGAATTGTTGGTATTAGTGACTCATTTATTAGTGCAGGTAAAGAGTAGAATCGCCCCAAATGCTACCAAAGTATGGCATGCTGTTCTAACATTAATCCATCAAGCTTACTAGTGCCGTTTATTATTTTCACTAGTTAGAATTGTATTTTCACTCAGTTATAAAACAGTTATCACTAGTAAAAACTATACATTAAGATATCTATAAAACAACATCAACTAGTTGTGTTAACATTCTTACTAGTTAAAATTGAATTCCCACTAGTTGATACACAATTATTGATATCATTAATTCGCCAGTACATATCAGGAATGTATTTGCCACCTGTAGTTTCGGCATTAAAAGATCTCTATTATTTGACGGTCACTAGTTGTTAAAACGTTGTTACTAGTTCAAATATATATTCCACTAGTAAAAAGTGCACTTCCTGATATGAACCGAATTCTAACTAGTAAAAAGTGCACTTCCTGATATGAACCGAATTCTAACTAGTAAAAACTACTCTCATGATTATTCAACATCCTTAAAAGAGTTTGGAGCTGTGACTGCCTATGGATTAGTCGACGGCGGAAATGCTCAGCCCTGCTCGCCCAGGCAGTGAAAACGCTCAGCTGAAGCCGAGAGTCCAGCAGAAACTAAAGAAACAGTGGCAACACTAGTCACCACTGGGCTCGCTTTTCAGACGTAGAGAGCACAGACAAAAAAACAACCATTAATTCTACCTCTGTGAAGGAGTAAACACTTACAATACTTTTACTGTTGATTTCATAACTAATTTTGCTAATGTGTGCCACTAGCGTCCAACCAATTTAGTCCAGCTGATTTCTGATTTCTGCAGTACTTGAACCTTTTGAGATTTCTTTCTTTCATGTAGTTATGTATTGGTTTGTTGACATTTTTTACATTGTGACTAACTGAAGTTGAAATGTGTGGTTGGTTTCTATGGAAAGGCATTGTGGATTGGCATCATACTGTGGCAGTCACTCCTGGGCTGTGGGAACCTGCAATCATGGCCACCTTCAGGACTTTTCCTCCAGGAAAATCTGTGGCTCACAAAGTTCCTCCGGATGTCATCCTCAGCAAGCATTGGTTGAAGGATGCACACAAATGCCTAATCTTAAAGTAAGTCATTGTATTCATAAACACTTACATGCTCCTGTTAAAAAAGCATATTCTATTATTGTCTTACATCCCTGCCACCAACACAATTGACTAGGAGCCTGTGGAAAATGCAGTATAACCCATCAGGGAGAAATGAAAACATGTGCTTCATAATTTCTCTTAATGCCTTCATAGATCTACTGCTGACCTTGAGGCATTCAGAACCACATCCTGATGGATGCCAGCAACACTTCTCTTTCACAACAAACCAGCAAAGTTGACAAAAGATGGCACAGAAATGTGAGTATAATTTGATCATCAATATTACAGAATTAAGTTCAAATGAAATTGTATTCCCCTTTTTCAAAACATTTTAAACCCTCTTTGTTATGAGTAGAATAACTCATAACGGGCTAATTCAATGACTAAAAATTACCACTCGTAACAAAACTGAAATTTACCACTTCATACGATGCACAATGTCTTAACTCATTGATTGTCAACTCTATGGATTCTCCGTCTAGGTGGTACTGTTGTTTTACAAGCACCTGCTGATGACCCTCTGTCCTCCATCTCTCCATAGGTCATGTCTCCATAGCTGAACATGCTGGGGAATACACTACCTTGCTGACAATGGATCCTTTTGTTTGTGTGTAATCTCAATAAATATAGTGTATGTATTGTAAAAATGAGAACACATCGATAATCTTCACTGTTTTACATTTGCTGTTATTCTTTCCTCCACTGTGGTGCAGTGGTTGATGACCAGGTGACTGTATGTTCTGTAGACTGTTTGTAAAAAGGCATAATGCTTGCTGATATGTCAACCACCTTCAGCAATAAAGCCTGCACTAAATGAAATACTGAGTCCCTCAATGTGTTGCCAGAGAGAAGTAGCTTGACATTTTTATTGGTATATCCGAAACTTGACTATCAGTTCATGTGCACTGAAGTGTAGCAACTGTAGTGGATGTCGCTAAACTTCCTACTTCTTAAATCGGGGATATTTTACTCATTTTGGGCTATTTAAAACTGTTCCTGGGGGTCTTTACAAGACGTTTGTGAAGTCTATATCAAAAAAAATCCTAAAACCAGCTTCTGTAGTGTGTCTTTCAGTCTCTCATTTTCTCCATTGTAAAGAACAGGCTGTTTTGAGGGCGTGGAGGTTGTATGTAATGAGCACTGCTCTGCCAATCACCTGGCGGAGGCGGAGAGCAAAGCTCCCATGCTGCTCAAGGTAAACAAATAAGCTCGACACAGTAATTTACCGTAACCATGGTGGCCGCTCCAGAACCAACACTGAGACCGTACATGTTTAATCCGGAGTCTGAACCAGAATGGGAAGAGGCAGCTGAGCGGTTCCACTCAGGAGAACCCAGCAGAACGTTTCTCAGTGATAACAATTCCATGTAATATTGTACTTTCGTGCGTTGTGTTTGTGTGTATGTGGGTGTGTGAGCGACGCTCTCTGCTGTAGCCGGTCTGTTTATGGCTCAAGCTAATTGAATACAACTTGCAGACAAGCTAGGATTGACAATTTTGTTGAGCTAGTTAACCAATATATTATTGGATGCAACCTATTTGCATCCAAACAGCGCAGCGCAAACAACCAAACGCGATTGTACTAATGGTGGCTAAAGTTTACCGAGCCGGACACGTTCGACAGACTTATAAAACAGACACTGGTCCCAACAAATAACTTTAAGATGAGTCCTGACTCTAACCAATAACTTTAAAAGATGTGTCCTGACTCCAGCTTTAGTTTTCTTACTTAAATTAAAAAAGAAAGCTGCAGGTAACAGAGCCTTTTCTTACCGGGCTCCCTATCTCTATGTAACCCCTTGGAGCTACTAGCACTCCGGTTAGTTTGCATAAGACTACGCCACTCCCAAGTATAGGGTGGGAGACCCTCACAGTAGGCTTGGGTCAACTTCCCCCACAACAGGTTAGTGTTCAATTGAATGAACCCACAGCCTTTCCAGTATAAAGGTCATCTTTATTACAATATAATAATAATAATAATATACACACACTCTCTAGTGGAAACACAGCAAACTAAAGGTTGGTCTAGCGCCCTCCGTGTAAGATTCCCTGGCTTTAACAGGTTAGGTTAAATAGGATAATGGATGGCCTGTTTTAAAATACACTTTTAAAAACAAAAAATAAAAGTTAGCTCACCAACTCAACAAGGTTCTGTTAAAACACCCACCGAGCTGTTTACTAAAAATGCATCTATATCACAGTATATTTAAAACACAACATAGCAGCATAGGAAAATAAATACTAAAATAAAACTACTAAGAACAGCGGCTAAACAGCCGTACGCACAGTTGCCAATATCTGAAGAAACAGACAATTAGCCTTCTCATACTTAAAAGCGTCGCTACCATATAAATGGCTCGTGTAACTACAAAGTGCTGAGTGCCTAAACCATGTTCTCAATGCAAACAAAATGTCACCTACCCGTTTAACAGGGGACTAATAAAAAAAGGACCAGATCGTGGCGGAGAACAGCCGGTCGTCGTTTTGCCTAGACAGTGAACACAGTTTAAGTTACCATTTAGAAAACACTTGTGATCGTAGCGCCCGTATTTCAATTCATTCATAGTGAGCCACAGTAGCGTAATCATTGTAGCCCACCTGTATCGATTAAGTACACACATTGACTGGAGGCCAGGAATTCACCACATATTCTGTATCACAATCCTATAGATGATATGGAAAACATGCAACATCTGTCATGAGTCCTTTAGGTTTAAAACGGGTAACAACGTGCATCGATTAAAACATAAGCTTACCTTGAAAACACTCACAGGCAAAGACAACGCGGAAGTAGCAACGGACGGACCCGGCCAATAGCTGTCCACAAGACGCCTGTTCTGGTAGCCTATATATGAATGTAAAGGGGCAGGTATCAAGGCAATTAACTCCGACGGGAATTTAGGATTGGTCCCACCGGCTACATCTATAATAGTCTGCCTGCCTCAATCAGAGAAGCAGGCTCTATCGAAGTCTTCAAGTTGTGGGAGAAAACCCTCTGGGCCAGAAGAGATTCACATGGAGGAGGAAGAGCTACACGCCCCACCAAATTCCTCCAAATCAAATGTTTGGCGACGGATTTTTCAAAAGAGACGGACAACTTGACAAGACGCATGCAATTTGCAAACCATACCGTTATAAAGTACACAGGCAGCCTGACTAACTTAAATACTCACCTGAAGCGGCGACATGGTGTGCCTGTGGAGACATCTCAATCTGGTCAATCTCCCACCTGTAGGCGGACTCATCCTCACCAGAGATGAGCCCAATGAGGGTGGTGTCGTCCGCAAACTTGACAAAGCTTGACGGACTGATGACTGGAGGTGCAGCTGTTGGTGTACAGGGAGAAGAGTAGAGGGGAAAGAACGCAGCCTTGAGGGTAATCCGTGTTGATGGTCCGGGAGTCGGAGATGTGTTTTCCCAGCTTCATGTGCTGCTTCCTGTCTAACAGGAAGTCTGTGATCCACCTACAGGTGGAGTCAGGCACGCACAGCTGGGAGAGCTTGTCCTGCAGCAGAGCCGGGATAATGGTGTTGAAGGCGGAGCTGAAATCCACAAACAGGATCCTTGCCTAGGTTCCCGGGGAGTCCAGGTATTGGACGATGAAGTGGAGGGCCATGTTTACTGCATCGTCAACAGACCCGCTGGCTCTGTAGGCAAACTGCAGGGGGTCCAGGAGGGGGTCAGTGATGTCTTTCAGGTGGGACAGCACAAGGTGCTCAAATGACTTCATAACCACAGAGGTCAGGGCAACGGGTCTGTAGTCATTAAGTACTGTGATCTTTGGCTTTTTGGGGATGGGGATGATGGTGGAGGTCTTGAAGCATGGCATGTCTCGAGTGAGGTGTTAAAGATGTCTGTGAACACTGGAGACAGCTGATCAGCACAGTGCTTCAGGGTGGAGGGACAGACAGAGTCTGGCCCGGCTGCTTTGCGGGGGTTCTGTCTCCTGAACAGTCTGTTAACGTCCCTCTCCAGGATGGTGAGAGTCATCACTGTGGTAGGGGAGAGGGGGCCTCTGAGGTGGGTAGTTGTGGAGGGGCCCAGGCCCCTGCTGTGGTTCACCAGACACTGTCCTACTCCTAACCTCTCTGTCACTCCTCTCCACCTCTCTGACCACTACTTCATGTCTTACTCTCTCTCTCTCTCTCTCTCTCTCTCCTCTCCCCCCTTACATCCTCCCCCTACCCACATGGTTTCTTCTCATCACAATCTCCGCTTGCTCTCCCCCACTGATCTTTCCTCTTCTGTTCTCTCTGTCCTCCCTGAATCCTTCTCTCTTCTATCCCCTGATACTGCCACTGATCTTCTTCTCTCTACTGTCCTCTTCTCTGGACAATCTCTCCCCTCACCTCCAGGCCTGCACGCCCAACTCTACCTGCCCCTTTGTTGTCGGAATTAGTGCATACTGAGAGACGGAGCCTGAGAGTGGCTGAGCGCGAATGGAGAAAAGGCCAACTCCCGGAGGACCTTCTTAACTTCCAATCTCTCCTTTCTACTTTCTCCTCCTCTCTATCTGCTGCTAAAGCTGCTTTCTTCTGCACTAAAATTCAAACTTCTGCTTCCAACCCTAAAAAACTCTTTGAAACTTTCTCCTCCCTCCTGCACCTGCACCTGAACTCCTTCCCTTCCTGACCCACCTCATCAACACATCTCTGGTGTCTGGATGCTTTCCCTCTGCTTTCAAGACTGCCAGTCACCCCCCCTTCTGAAGAAACTTCCAACACCCTCTGAGGTCAAAAACTACAGACCGGTTTCCCTTCCACCCTTCCTATCCAAAACTTTTGAACGTGCTTTAATCAACTGTCCTTTTACCTCCACCAGAACAACCTCTTGGACCCCCACCAGTCCGGGTTCAAGGTGGGTCACTCGACCAAGACTGTCCTCCTGGCAGTGACAGAGGCAGTGACATGCTGCTAGAGCGAACTCTCTCTCCTCTGTCCTGATACTCCCGCAACTGTCTGCAGTGTTTGACACAGTAAACCACCAGATCCTCCTCTCCACCCTTGATGGGATAGGTGTCTCAGGCTCTGCACTCTCCCCGTTTGCATCCTACCTCTTGGTTCCGTTATTCACTCGCATGACTTTTCCTACCACTGCTATGCCGATGACATCCAGCTGATCCTGTCATTTCCCCTCCCTGACACACTAGTGGAGGCACGCAGCTATGCGTGCCTGGCAAACATCTCGGAGTGGATGTCGATGCACCCCTGAAGCTCAACCTGGACAAGACTGACCTGGTGTTCCTCCTGGGGAAGGGTTGTCCGCACCGAGACCTGGCCATCACCATTGATAATGCTGTGGTGATGAGGCGAGGAATCTGGGTGTGACCTTGGACGACCAACTGTCGTTCTCGGCAAACATTGCATCAGTGACACACTCCTGCAGATTCAAATCAAATCAAATCACATTTATTTGTATAGCCCTTAATCACCGTTACAGTCTCTAAGGGCTTCACAGTGCCCAACATGTGAAAATAATAAATGGTTAGTACACGACATCCCCCAGCCTTAGACCCTCAGAGAGGACAAGGAAAAACATCCACAAACCCTCACTGGGAAAATTGGGAGAAACCTTGGGAGGGGCTACTCAGAGAGGGATCCCCCTACCAGGACGGTTGGGCGTGCAATAGATGCCGAGTTTGGGCAAGCAGCGTATACACAATATATGAAAGTTTATTTTGGTGGGACATCCAGATCTGATGGGGCGGCATCACAGCAACGGCAACTCAGTCAGCGTCATCATAGGACTAGGGGACCATGCAGGCGCCAACACTGCCCACATAGGAGAACGCAACGTCCGCTCAGTCAGCATCGTGCTAGGAGGCGGGACCAACCAGACGCCAACTCTGCCCAGATAGGAGAACGCAACGTCCGCTCAGTCAGCATCGTCCTAGGAGGCGGGACCAACCAGACGCCAACTCTGCCGGGCTGCGGCCTGGAACAGATAGGAGACTCACCCACACACACCCATACACACACTCTCACTCACACAGACAAACATGACCAGCGTCAGTGGACAGGAGCAGGTAGACCAGGAGAATAGGACATGTAGGCAGGATGCTAGTATCCATCGGCAGGACCCTGATCTAGGATGAGCTAACTGGTCTAGCCTTACTCTGAGAAGAGACTGAGCCACTCCCTCAAGGCTGGTCAAATGACAGAGAGAATAAATGGGTTTTTAGCCTTGACTTAAAGACTTGGATAGAGCCTGCCTCTCTGATTGAGGCAGGCAGACTGTTCCATAGATAGGGAGCCCGGTAAGAGAAGGCTCTGTTACCTGCAGTTTTCTTTTTGACTGCTGGGATAGACAGGTAGCCAGCGTCCTGAGATCTGAGGGCGCGTGGCGGTTTATAAGGTTTAATCAAATCGGATAAATAGGACGGTGCCATCCCATGTAATGATTTATATGTAAGTAAAAGCACCTTAAAGTCACACCTGGCCTGAATTGGTAGCCAGTGTAATGAGGACAGGATGGGAGTTATATGGTCGAATTTCCTAGTTTTGGTCAGGATTCTGGCAGCAGCATTCTGGACCAGTTGTAGTTTTTTAGTGCGCCCAGTAGGTAAGCCCGAGAAAAGGACATTGCAATAATCGATTCTGGATGATACAAAGGCATGTACTAAAATTTCTGCGTCTGCCTCTGTTAGCATAGGTCGAATTTTAGCAATATTGCGAAGATGATAAAACGCTGATTTAGTGATCTCCTTAATGTGCAACTCGAATGAGAGGGTAGGGTCGAATTTTACCCCAAGGTTTTTAACGTATGGGCTCTGGGAGATTACACAACTATCAAAGTTAAGAGTACTATTCTCAAATAAGTGTCTATGTCTAGCCGGTCCCACAATCAGCATCTCAGTTTTGCTGCCATTAAGGAGTAGGAAGTTTAGGGACATCCAATATTTGACCTCTGATAGGCAGGCCTCTAGTTTTTGGAATTGGGTGTCATCGGTTGGTTTGACTGGTATGTAAATTTGGGTGTCATCGGCGTAGCAATGGAAGTTAATGCCAAATTTGCGAATGATGCCACCAAGTGGTAGCATATAGATAGAGAATAGCAGTGGTCCTAGGACAGAGCCTTGTGGGACACCAAAGTCCATATTGCAACACTCTGAGGTCATGTTGTTGTAAAAGACGTGGTGTGATCTATCAAGTAGGTAAGACCTAAACCAAGAAAGGGCTGATCCCCGGATACCAATATAATGTTCAAGACGGTTCAAGAGTATCGCATGATCAATTGTGTCGAAGGCTGCACTCAGGTCAAGTAGCAATAGTGCTGAGGTTGAATTGGAGTCAATAGCTAACAAAAGATCATTTACCACTCTCGTGAGTGCAGTTTCGGTCGAGTGAAGGGATCTAAAGCCAGATTGAAAGGGATCAAGCAGGTTATTTTTTGTCAAAAAATCTGTAAGTTGACTGGCTACTGTTCGTTCAAGTAATTTGGAGAGGAACGGCAGATTTGAGATTGGTCTATAGTTCTGAAGTACTTCGGGGTCAAGGTTCGGTTTTTTCAGTAGTGGCTTGATCACGGCCGTTTTAAAGGCGGAGGGCACCGTGCCAGTGGAGAGCGACTGATTGATCATATAGAGAATGGAGGGTCCTAGGATAGGGAATACTTCTTTAAGCAGTTTAGCAGGTAGAGGGTCAAGCATGCAGGTCGTGGGTTTTGAAGACAGAGTTAGCTTGGTGAGAGAGTCTAAGGAAACTAAATCAAACTGTGAGAAAAGACATTCAGCCCGGGGAACACCAAGTGGACTTTTCAGGGGTGAGACGGCACCGCCAGTAGAGAGTGTACTGGTGATCTCATCTCTAATCAGCGTGATTTTCTGACTAAAAAAGGACATGAAATCATTCGGAGAAAACAGAAAGCTATCAGAGGGGGAGGGATTCCGTGTTAGCTTAGCAACAGTGTCGAATAGAAACTTTGGGTTGTTTTTATTTGCACTGATTAACCTAGAGAAGTGTGCAGTTTTGGCTGACGAGAGTGCACATTTATAATTTAGCAAGCTATCATTCCAGGCAAGCCGGAAGACTTCGAGTTTGGTCAATCGCCATTTACGTTCTAGTTTTCTACAGGCTTGTTTAAGTGCACGAGTGTCGTGGGTAAACCACGGTGCAAACTTCCTAGCGTGGTGTTTTCTAGTGACTAACGGGGCGATTGAGTCAAGCGCGTTGGTAAGGCTGGCGTTTAGTTCGTTGGCAAAATTGTCGAGTGAGCCAACATGACCAGAGAGTGATGCGAGAAAGCTGGGCAGTTTTTCAGATAGTAACGAGGCCGTAGTGGCATTAATACGACGACTAATATAAGTATCTTCACATTTTTGGCGTGGGAAGATCAATTTGATTTCAAATTTAATGAGATAGTGATCAGATAAGGCGGGCACATAAGAGGAGACCACTAAAGCAGAAACAGGAATGCCACGGGTCAGAACCAGGTCAAGGGTGTTGCCGCCATGGTGGGTTGGTTCATTAACAAATTGAGTGAGGCCGCAAGTATCAATAAGATCTAGGAAGGCCTTACTGAGAGGATCGGTGGAATTATTCAGGTGAATGTTAAAATCACCGATAATGAGAATGTTATCAGCTCGGGTCACTAAGTCCGAAATGAAATTGGAGAACTCTTCTAAGAAGAGCGAATAGGGCCCAGGTGGGCGGTAAAGTACTGCTAAGTAGAATGATGGGAGATTCGTAGCTGTAGGGCGCAGAATCAGGACTTCGAAGGATGTAAATTTGTTGTTAGTGTTGGGAGTAAGACTAAGGATAGGGTTAAATATCAGGGCAACACCCCCTCCTTTTTTCGTCTCCCGGGCAACCTGAGAACTAAGAAAGTTTGGGGGAGAAGCTTCAATTAGAGGCAAAAACTCATTTGGCTTTAGCCAGGTTTCACAGAGACCCATCATGTCTAGATTATGTTCAGTAATCAAATCATTGATCAGTAACGCTTTTGTTGACAATGATCTTATATTGATGTAGCCCACCGTGAGGCGTTCACTACTGCTAGAGTTTTTATCAATGTTAATGGCAGTATGTAATTTACTGTGGGTCGGTAGGAAATTTGACGGGCGCGGTGGGAGAAAGATACAGTCTTAATTGGAAGGACTGTACTGTAATTTTCAAATCGAGAGGTGCCGCTGCCAGAGGATAAAGTAGAAGCAGACTGGTAAAACTCGGTAGATATGGGGGAAAAATGGCGAGCGGGGGGCACAGTCTCAGTCTGTTCTGCTGTAAGCTCTAACCTGGCAGACTCCACACCCTTTCTATGCCTAGCAGGTTCTCTAATCGCCTGCATCCCGGCGAGCTCTACGGACAGATGTCAGCTTTCCCTTAAACATCTATCTATGTTGCTAGATAATAAAGCAGCGCCTACCCCATTAGGGTGGAGGCCGTCAGCTTTCAGCAAGCCGGGTTTGCCCCAGAAGGAGGGCCAGTTATCTAAGAAGACTAATCCCTTTTCTTCACAGTGCTTCGCCAGCCAGAGGTTGAGGGAGACTAATCTGCTATAACTCTCATCATTGCCCCTCGCGAAAGGTAAGGGGCCAGAGACAATTAATCGATGCCGACACATCTTCCTAGCGAGGTCACATGTCCTGGCTATGTTGAGCTTGGTGACCTCCGATTGCCTCATCCTAATGTCATTGTCGCCGACGTGTACTATGATGTTGCTATACTCACTGGGTGGACCGTTTGCCTCTTTCTTACCCTTGTGTCTGAACCTATTGTTCGCCAGCACCCTTAAGTTAGCCTCAATGTCGGTAGCTCTGGCCCCAGGTAAACAGAAAACCTCGGCCGGCGACTCAAGCCTGACATTACGGGTGATGGAATCGCCGATAACTAGGGTGCGAGACAGTCGGCGGGTCCGGGGAGCCGGGGAGACGCGCCGACCACGGGGACTAGCAAGAACAGTGAAACGATTAGCCATCGGTGGCACCGGTGGCGAATCGGGCCGCACAAGTGGCGGCTGGAACCGGCGGGCTCTCCGACGTCCGGAGACCGGGACAAACTCGTCACCCACTGCCGATGGAGCTACACTATCTTCGCTAATGCTCGGGCTACTGCTAGCGCTCGTGAGCCGGCTAGATGGCCACGTATCTAGGCTGTCTGGGGTGCCCGTCTCGTCTAAGGTAATCGGCCTATCCGCTTCTAACTGACGGACACGTCTCTCTAACAGAGACAACCTCTCTAAAACGAGCACACAAGAGGGGCACGGAGAACAAGAAGCCATGCTTACCCTTGGTATGGTTGGGAGACTAGGTCGGGTTGTATGGGGGAGCCGGCAGCTGAGATCGAAAAATACGCTGGTGGAAAAATTGACACGGTCGGATGCAAAAAGAACAAAACAAAGACAAAACAAAGACAAAACAAATAAAATAAACCGAATCTGTAGTTGTCTGGTGGGATTCGGTGGTTTTTAGATGGAGCGAAGTTTAGCGGAGCTGTTTGCAAAACACCGGGCGGCGAGAACGGCAAACAGGAAACAGCTGAACGGCAAACAGGAAACAGCAGGAAACAGCAGGAAAAAGATTGGGACTTTGTGTTTGACTATCACAGTGTGCTTGTTAGTGTGTCAGTCTGATTCCTCCTCTACAACATCAGAAGGATTCGCCCCTTCCTCACTGACGAGACGGCGCAGGTGCTCATCCAGGCTCTTGTCATCTCCCGTCTGGACTAGTGCAACTCCCTCCTCGCTGGTGCCCCGGTGTCTGCCATCAGACCTCAGAGCTCGTCTGGTGTTCAACCGCCCCAAGTTCTCCCACACAACTACCCTTCTCCATTCTCTCTCTACCCTGTAGCAGCTCGCATCCAGTTCAAGACCCTGGTGCTAGCCTATAGGGCAGTGAAGGGAACAGCTCCTTATTACCTCCAGGCTATGGTCAAGCCTGTATGTATTGATATTTGCTCAACGGGAATCAGGCTGTTGACGCTGGCTACGGAGCTGGAGCAGGGAGCGGACAAATCAAAAATTAGACATGTTTTGCCAGAATATCTGCGAGTGGCAACACCTATGGGGCTAGTGTAGAATACTGGGAAGGGAGAGGAGTCAAAGGGACTGATCAGGTATCCCCCCTCTAGCTCCTTTTTTAGCAGCTGGGACACTATCACCGGCTCATTGAGAGCAGACCGAAGATTTTTTGCTATGTGAGTTTCGGACAGGGAAGTGGTGACCCCCACCCGGAAGCCCTGGGAGAGGCCTGTGACCAAGTGGTCGACAAATGTTTGGTCGGGGTGGCGGCTGACTTCGGCAGCGAGAAATGGGATGTTTATTGGCGTGGATGGGTGACAGGTCAAAATCTCCGGAAACCACGCCAGACGAGGTTGATGTCTGTGCCTTGGAGGATTTGAGACCTTAAGCTGGGGGATATGTTAGCATGGAGAGGTAAATACGGCCTACCGGATGCAGGGCTGGGATGGAGGAGGCCAGGGTATACTGCAGTGAACGGGGCTGGCGTGGTGGACACCAACCACTGCATCACAGTGGAGGAAAGAATAACAGCAAATGCAAAACAGTAAAGATAATCGATAAAACCATGTTCTCATTTTTACAATACATACACTATATTTATTGAGACTACACACAAATGATAGAATCCATTGTCAGCAAGGTAGAATATATTTCCTCTCTTGTATTCCCCTGCATGTTCAACTATGGAGACATGACCTATGGAGAGATGGAGGAGAGTACCACCTAGACAGGGAGACTACATAGAGTTGACAATCAATGAGTTAAGACATTGTGCATCGAATGAAGTGGTAAATTTCAGTTTTGTTACAAGTGGTCATTTTTATTCAATTAGCCAGTTATGCATTATTTTACTCATAACAAAGAGGGTTTAAAATGTTTTGAAAAAGGGGAATACAATTTCATTTGAACTTAATTCTGTAATATTGATGATCATATTATACTCACATTTTTGTGCCATCTTTTGTCAACTCTGCTGGTCTGTTGTGAAAGAGAGGGATGTGGTTCTGAATGCCTCAAGATCAGCAGTAGACAATAATAGAATATGCTTTTTTAACAGGAGCATGTAAGTGTTTATGAATACAATGACTTACTTTAAGATTAGGCATTTGTGTGCATCCTTCAACCAATGCTTGCTGAGGATGACATCCAGAAGAGCTTTGTGAGCCACAGATTTTCCTGGAGGAGCTCCTTGTTACTAGTGGCACACATTAGCAAAATTAGTTATGAAATCAACAGTAGATGTATTGATGTTGATGTGTTTACTCCTTCACAGAGGTAGAATTAATGGTTGTTTTTTACCAAATAGCTCTTGCAAGCCTAGAGATAAAACTATTCAAGACATTATTGAATGTTTGGCTCATCTAGCCAACCTTACAGTCAGCTACCGCATTCATAGAACGACCTTACACGCCCTTTATTTCATTTATCCGACAGTTGGCGTAACAAGTAACAATGGCTAATAGCGGTAGCGCTATTAGCGCTACCGCTATTAGCTTTGCTTGTAACGACCACTAATCAGGGCCGTTTTTGCCTATTTGCATTATAAGCGACTGCAATGGGCCCCCTAACCACCAGGGGCCCCCGTGGGGTGGTGTTTATTTATTTATTTTTGGCTCTATGGCTATATTTTATGTAGCACTTTTATTATAATTTACGCATGAAAGACAAGAAATGATAACACAATTACGGAAAATAGGGTGGGTAGAGGACAAGGTTAAATGTATATTAGAATGTGGAGACAGTGTTGAAGGGAGGAAATGGTTATTTAGTTTTTTGAGGACGAATGGACTGGAAAGACGGCTTTAAAATGAATGGACACTATTCTGTCCCCAATGTGTGTGTCTGTACACAAATCGACAGATAGCTAACAGGCTTCAAGAGAAAGTCAGAGGCTGGAGTAAAGTTGAATGCTCTTTACTGTTGTCGTCATTCTCATGAAGGATTTTTTGTAAAACTGAAATGATACAGGAGGATAGCACCAATTACCAGATACAATTTAAATGACATCATACGTCCACAGACATAAAATTATATAAATGAGAGCTACAAAATTATAACATACAAATACCACATTCAAGTGATATGTAAATAGCTGTATATAACTTGTAAATATCCTGTAAATAATGTACATAAGATTAAAACAACTATTAGAAACGCTACTGGCATACTTGCAGCAGGAAAGCTATCAAATAGCTATTACAACGGGAAAAAACCATAGCTACTCATAGATAGTTTAACATTGGTAGTACTCACGTGTAAATAAACTAAATATTTAAATGTAACATAACAGAATACATTACATGACACTTGTGTACTATTATAAAGCCACGTCATTTTCTTTTAGAAAATGGCTGACGGCAGCGGGTAGAGACGTGCTGGTCTAACCCTGGGGTGGGAGAACATTGGTCCCTTGACTTTACCTCGCAGAAACAGCCAGATGAGTAATTAGGCATTCTATTTAATTAACTCCCGTAAACCCTGTTTTTCCATTTTTTGGATTGCCTGACACCTGAATTGGCCGAGTTTATCATAAGTGGGTCTAGCCTACCAAACAATTTGGTCCCACGCATGTCAACTCGCTCCAAACCAGTGATGGATAAATTGCAACAAACTTTGAACATGTTGGTGGAATCGAACCAAGCGCTTACTAAAAAAATTGACAAAATAGACGCTCTCTCTTCCAAATTATACCGTCTTACTTTGTCTGTGGAGTCTATCGTAAATAAATTGGAGAAAACTCAAGCTGAAGTTCACGAGCAGGCAGTTAAGCTGGATAAACAAGAATCGCGCATTCGCGCACTGGAAAAAGACTTACAAGATGCCTTTTGCGAGATTGACCAACTTGAAAATAGGTCAAGAAGGCATAATGTAAGACTTTTGAACCTACCGGAGAAAAGCGAATCTGGCAATACAATGGCGACGTTCCTAGCCGGCACCCTCTCCCGGCTCCTACAGATCCAGATCCAGGTGGAAGACATCGAGGTGGCTCACAGGATCGGACCATTGATGCAAACCAACAAACGTCCACGGGTGGTTATATTCAAGCTTCACCAACTCCAAAAGAAAATGGAAATCCTGGAAGCAGCCGCTAAATCCCGAGACCTGAAGTTCCAAGATCATCCCATCAAGATCACCACGGACATGTCGGCACGTCGGAGGAAGATGCGGGCTGAATTCTGGCCTTTGCGCCAACAACTGGATGGATGGCAAATCCCAGAAATTTGACAACGTGAAGTCCGCTACGACTGCTATGGAAGCTATATTCCCAGACATTAAGGCCTAGCTCTCTCTAGTTGTGTAGGCCTACAACCCTGCAGTTTTTGACTACAGCCCCGGGACCGATGTTTCTTCTTTTTTTTTTCCCCTAGGGTCTCAGGACTCGCCTTCTTCTTTTTTTTGTGCCTCATGGTCAATAGGCCTATAGGTGGCTTAGCCGTGGGGTGGGGGTGGTTTTTTGTTTGTTTTGTTCGTTTTTTGTATTGTTTTAATGTCTATCCGCTGCTGTTGGTGTGTGTCGATGCATGTTGCGTGTATGTGGGGGGCATGGCGTGTGTGTGTGAGTGTGCGTGTGCGCGTGGGTGTACAGGGTGTGGGTTGCGGGAGGGTGTGGGGGGGGGGTGGGTGATGAGAGGGTACTTTAGCTCTTGTGTAGGATTTTTATGGTTCATGTGTGACTTGGGCTATCTTCATACCTGTCACCACATTTTGAATGACTAGCCTAACTTTGTTTTCTTTTAACGCCCGTGGCCTGAATCTACCACATAAGCGTGCTAGCTTCTTAGACGTTTTAAAAAGGGAGAGGGTGGATGTAGCCATGGTCAGTGAATCTCATCTATTACACAAAGATGTGCATAGACTGCAGAACGAACACTATCAGGTATTGGCCCATTCATCCTCTCCTAGCAAAACTTAAGGAGTGCTTATTGTAGCCCGCCGCAACTTTCAATTTACTAGTTTAGGGACTGGAGGTGATTCAGAGGGTAGAATAACTTTTATAAAAACCATTATAGCTAACAAAAAAATTGCTTTTGTATCCATTTATGCCCCAAATACTTATGACAAACATTTTTACGCACAGTTAACACAAATTATGTTAGATCTTTCTGAATTTCGTTTCGTTATAGGTGCAGACTTTAATGCTGTATGGGATCACTCGGTGGATAGAACTGCTATAGCAGAGGGGAGAGATCAGAGACTAACGTCCGCAGCTTTAAATAAATGGGCCGAGGAGGTTGCGGTGGTTGATTTATGGCGGGTTAATAATCCTTCAGCTAAGGATTTTTCCTTTTTCTCAGCCAGACACCATTCTTTCTCCAGAATTGATTTTATCTTTGCCTCTAAAGACCTTTTTGAGAAAGTCTATACCAACATGACTCCTCTCGCTCTCTCAGATCACAAGGCTATAATCTGTAAAGCCACTCTGACTACACAAAGACATCGAGCGCCCCGCTGGCGTTTCAACACTTCTTTATTATTAAACGAGGACTTCATAACACAATTTCAATCTGCTTTATCTGAATTTATTACATTTAATGAACACTCTGTTGAGGACCCCCGTATACTATGGGATGCTGTAAAAGGCTTTATTAGGAGCAACTGTACGTTATTTGCCTCTAATTTACAGAAATCCCGTCTCCAACGGATTCGGGTATTAGAAGGAAACCTGGTGCAACTTGAGCAAGCCATGCACTCCAATGTGACTCCGGATCTGATGACCCAACGGAACTCTGTTAGAACAGAGATGAATTCCTTACTTAGGCAGCGCGCAGAATTTCTCATACATCGCACCCGCCAGAAACATTATTTTGAAGGTGCACGCCCTAGTGCATCACTAGCTCTGAGTCTTCGGGCCAGCGAGAACTTTATAAATATTTCTTCCATCAAAACTCCACAAGGAGATTTGGTAGTAGATCCTGCGCAAATCAATTCCACATTCCGCACATTCTATTCCAATTTATATCGTTCTGAAATTTCATATGATCCTGACAAATCAGAGTTTTTCTTTAAAAACCTTCGTCTACCCAAGTTGTCACCCATCGATGCCTTGTCCCTGGAAAAACCCATAACATTAGGTGAATTGGAAACGGCACTGCGACATATGAATAAAGGTAAATCACCAGGCTTTGATGGGATTCCCCCAGAACTCCTACAAGCTTTTTGGCCTCAGCTTGGTCCTCTGATTTTGAATATGATCCAACACGCCATTGACACTGGTTCCTTCTCAAGGGACGTAAACACGGCCACTATCACACTGCTCCTTAAGAAGGGCAAAGATCCTAATGAGTGAGCAAATTACCGTCCCATCTCTCTCTTGAATGCGGATGTGAAATTGTATGCCAAATTGTTGGCTCTCCGATTAGAGCCTTTTATGAACCGTCTTGTGCACCCTGATCAAACCGGTTTCATAAAATCTCGCCTTTCATCTGATAATATTCGTAGACTTTTGCATATCATTGACACATCCTCCTCTAACCAATCCCCATGTGCCGTACTTTCCTTAGACGCAGAGAAGGCCTTCGATCGCCTGGAGTGGCATTATTTGTGGACAGTTTTGCGACACATGGGGTTTGGAGATCATTTCATAAGCATGATCCAAACATGGTGATGACTGGTAATGTATGTTCATCACAATTCCCAGTTTCGAGAAGCTCCAGACAGGGCTGTGTTCTCTCTCCTCTGTTGTTTGCACTATCCTTAGAACCCCTAGCTCAGGCAGTGCGCCAATCATCCCATACCCCAATTTCAGCATATGACACAGACCATTACATCTCGCTTTATTGTGACGATATTTTACTGTATATTGGCGGTGACGTTTTACAATCAACCTCACAACTTTTGTCTATTTTTGAACAATTTAGTAATATATCTGGATACAAAATCAATTGGGCTAAATCCGCTTTGCTTCCATTGAATGATACCATGAGAAACGCAGTGCTACATCCTAATATTCCGGTGGTCCACAAATTGAAATATCTAGGTTTAGATATTTTTCTCTCTACAAACTACAGTTAAAAACAACTTTGAATTCATCTCTAAACAGGTGGAGTTAGATTTGGAGCGCTGGTCATCCATTGCAAACTCTTTCCAAGCTCGAGTCTCCATCATCAAGATGAATATCTTGCCACGCATACATTTTTATAGTTCCATGCTCCCTGTGTCACCCCCTGCTGGTCACTGGGACAAATTGCACAAATTAACCACAAAATTTATCTGGAAAGGGAAACGTCCTCGAATCAAACTCTCCACCTTACAGAGACAAAAAAGCAGTGGTGGCTTTGGTATCCCAAATTTCAAATTTTATTTTTGGTCCTACACACTACGGGCTCTTCATACATGGCTGAATCCAGACATTCAGGTGGCATGGCGTCCAATGGAAGAAAAGTTGGTAAGCCCTCACCGGCTGCAAGACTTAGTCCACTCTAATATCCCTCTCAAAACCTCCAGCTCTAGATTCGGCCCCATAATTTCCCACCTAATTGCTATTTGGAGAACTGTGGAATCACATGCCAACATAGACTTAAAATTTCACCCCCACATACCTTTATTTAATAATCCCGCACTCCTTTTGGGTGGACGCCCCATCTCCTTCCCTCAGTGGAAGGATAAAGGGATTAACACCCTCTTGGACATATCCACTAGTACTAACAATACTCTACGGGCTTTCCAGGACCTCCAATCTCATTACAATTTACCTGGCACTTACTTTTTCTTTTATTTGCAGCTTCACAATTCTCTACGGGGTTCCTTGGGGAGAAGTTTTAGAAACCCATCCCATCCACAAAATTTGTGCAACCAAGACCTCAAAGGGCTTGGTCTCCACGTTGTACACATTTATTGTTAACACTACTAACAAACCATTGCAACTTAATATCCGCTGGAGTCAGGATCTCTCCATCTCACCTAGCACGATTGGAATAAGGTGTGGATAAATATTTTTCTTTCATCCAGAAATCCAAATCATCAAATGATCCATTACAACTTTGTACATAGGCAGTATTGTACTCCCCGCAAACGATTTCAAATGAATTTATCTTCAAATCCCAATTGTGAACTATGCCCCCTTGGAACCCCTGGTACTTTCATGCATATGGTTTGGAATTGCCCGGCTGTTTCATTATTTTGGAGAAAGGTGGCCAGAAGGATGTCCATAGTCTTGGGAGTGGATATTCCATGTTCTCCACTAGCACTCCTAATTAATGATTTTACCGGGCTGAAACTGTCCATGACACAGAGGCGCTGGCTATTAGTTGGCCTTACAGCAGCAAAACAAATGTTAGCCCAGAGATGGAAGGCCCCTCACACACTGCCATACCAACAATGGGTGTCCTCATCACTAGACATAGCCAACTTGGAGATGTCAGTAGCACGCATGCACGGCGCTAAGACAGAAAACATCTCATCATGGTCTGCATTTATCGAAGCCATGTGTTCAGATGCTGTATGACATATCTTCACTCACTTTATCGTTTCTGAAGTTTTTAGTTCTTGGGGCGGTGATAAGTCCTCTGGGGTGGGTGGGGAGATTGGGAATTGAGTGTGTACCGGTATGTAGGTTGTCTGAATTGTTATTGTGTGTAATGTGTTTTGTCTTGCGTTTGTTTGTACTGAGTCTGAATTTTGTTTGATGTTGTTTTGTTTATATTTATTTTGTCTGTGTATTATATTTTGTATTATGTTTGTATCGTGCTTGCATTGTTGTTGTTATGTGGTTTATGTTTTGGGGGATTTTGATTTAATAAAAAATGTATCACAAAAAGAATACATTACATGACACTTGTGTACTATTATAATTAACTTATAATTAACTTAAAATGTAAATATAACTTACAAGCGATGCTTTCCAATGCACAAACAGAGGGAGGAAAGGATAAGGTAGCTGGAGCTGCAAGCTAACCACATGTAAAGTAGCAACTAAAGAATTTCCTGAATCTCTGAACTATGACCTGGTTGTGTCATATGACTAGCAGGAAGTAAATTAGAGAATAATGGATTACTCCCAAATGACCACTAGGGGGGAGAAAATACAAAAAATAGATGTATGCAAAGTTCTTACAGAACATGACAGACACAATAAAACCTGAAGGTGGCAGTAATGCAACATCATGGATGCCAACTGTTGTAAAACCTCACAGAAGAAGAAGACATGATGTGCCCACTGTCAACAACCCAATTGGAAGATGAAGCGCTCATACCAATCTGGAGCAGAAAAACGGAAAATGTTTAGAAACGGCCCTGCCACTGATCCTAAACTTAGCGTTAGCGAGCTGGTTTCTGAAAGCAAACACAAACACTATGTAGCTAATGTGACGTTGTATGGTCGTCTTCTGAAGAAAACACATGCATCTATTAGAGAAGGGAGTGGTGTTGCTCACCCGAGCAGGAGGGAAAAAGCCAAGTTGGAGTCAAGCTTCAGTCCTTCAGCGGCCCTCTGTGCTCTCCACGTCTAAAAAGCAGGCCCAGTGGTGACTAGTGTTGCCGCTGTTTCTTTAGTAGTGTCCGCTGGACTCTCGGCTTCAGCTGAGCGTTTTCACTGCTGCCTGGGGGAGCAGGGCTGAGCGTTTCCACCGTTGACTAATCCACAGTCAGTCACAGCTCCAAACTCTTTTTAAGATGTTCAATATTCATGAGAGTGGTTTTTACTAGTTAGAATTCGGTTCATATCAGGAAGTGCACTTTTTACTAGTGGAATTTATATTTCAACTAGTAACAACGTTGTTACAGGGTGTCTTGTTGTACCTACATAGTCAACTGCTCCACCCTGTGGTCAAAATAGTATTGCAGTTTGAGTTACCGGAAGAGCCACGGCAGCGTGCCTCTATCTGGGTTATGTCCTTCCTAAACCAATACACCACTCGTGACATGCAATCTGGCTAGTGTCTTTATTCACCAACTTGCAACAAACGTTTTAACAACTAGTGACAGTCAAATAATAGAGATCTTTTAATGCCAAAACTACAGGTGGCAAAAATACATTCCTGATATGTACTGGCAATCAATAATTGTGTAGCAATCAACTAGTGGGAATTCAATTTTAAGTAGTAAGAATGTTAACACAACTAGTTGATGTTGTTTTATAGATATCTTAATGTATAGTTTTTTACTAGTGATAACTGTCTTTTAACTAGTGAAAATACAATTCTAACTAGTGAAAATAATTAACGGCACTAGTAAACTTGATGGATTAAATGTTAAAACGGCTTGCCATACAAGGACATGTAGACATAGAGCTGTTACTAGTAAAAAGTGAATTACTGATATCTGTAATTGTTGGTAGCACAAGTGATAAAATGTTAAAACGGCTTGCCATAAGACATGTAGCTATCTTGATATGAGGAACAAACATTTTCACTAGTAACAACTGAATTGTAGATATGTAGAATAACATTATTCTAATAACATATTGTGCACCAGTGAGCAGCTTTCTGTATGAAATCACATTGTTTTGCAGTATTTTCAGTGCACTGTCTTTGGCCTACAATACTGTACTAATGGTTCTCATTTCCATTTCGACCCAGTGATGACACATTTTTGCATATTAATTGTTGGAGTTGATGACGGCCATTCGGGGGGGCAGTTTAACGGGGGGGCAGTCTTTGAACCATCTCAGATATCTGGAGATTTTCAAACATGTTTGTCTGCAACGCTCTAGTCCTGTGAGATATGCAAAAAACAAGTTTTGAGAATGGTGAGCAGCAATAGCCAATGTTGCCAAAGCTAACGAGGAAATCAAGTGGCAGAGGCAGAAAATGAATATTTAAAAAATGTTTTATTATGTAATGGTATTCCCTAGGCGATACTACATGCACAGTGTGAACATCAAAACAATGCACAGTCTAGCAACCTATTGTGATTCATTGTTTGGGCCTCATAATTTCCCTCCAACTCTATCAGCAGAACAGATAACCCGGGCTGCCTGCATCTCCCTAACCAAACTCTCCACCTTTCCACAATCTTTTTCTTTGACAAATGAGTGCACACACAATAAGTGCTGCACGCTGCCCTTGCTTCTCAGGCTCCATTTTAGCAGAATCAGGTGAAAAACAAAGTCACATTTGGTGTGGATGTGTGTGACCACAACACCACAATGTTTAATGTGGTGTCACTACACGTTGGTGAAACAAGAAGGTACAGGTACAGGTACAGGCAAAACAAGGTAACATATTTGTTACTGATTGGCCCAGAGGGGAGCTGCATCATTGGAGGATGGAGCATGTTTACTGTTCTGCAGGGAACTGTCATGCAGATAGAAATTCAGACAAAATTAGATCTGTTTTATTCTCGAACTGAGAAACCTCAAGGAGGGAGAAAGAAAAAATGAGTGGCCCATATACTCACTTTAATCTCAACCTGTTACTTTCTCTTTCTCTTTCAGTTAGAGAATATATTTTGCGACATGAATTGTTATTTTACTTTTTTTTAATATTTTATAAAAAAATTATGTATTTTTTTCCATCAATTTCTTTTTTGAATGTTTTTTGACATATTTTAATAATGGAGTGAATCTGATATGTAATTCTTTGAGTAGCATTCACATCACATTAAGTAATATAATCAGATCTACAAGAGTTGTAGAAAAAAATGTTTCCTCTTAGGCCAGTCTATTTTCTGTGCCTTTGCTACTCTGCATAATGTGACCATACAGTGGGCTTCATAAAAGGCATGGGAAGATTTCAATGTTGAAAAGTTATAGTTTATAGCAATGAAGTGCTATAAACTACCCTGAGTTATATTTCAATCACGAGAGGCTAGGATTACGATTAAAATAATTTATTAACAACATGAGAGAATGTGCGTGTGCATAGGTTTGGCGTAGACTCCAAGAGGTATGCAGTGCTAGGGGTGAAGCTCCCTGGGGGCAAGGTAGGTGACAGGAGACCCCCCCAGGCTGAAGATCTGACCCTTCTGGATATCTGATGAAGCCGTGATGCTGGTGGTGGTGGGGGAGGAGGTGGTGCATCAGACTGGTGCAGTTTAGGCCACTGAAATGACAGAAACACGGAAGCAGCTGAGGGGGTACAAATAGAGGGAAATGTTTAGTGATTGGTTTCTGGAGACCATGAAAGGGGAGGAGAAAGGAGCGTGGGCTAGGGTGGTTGGACGATGCGGAGCTGGGGGCGTGTTTGGCTCCAGCTGACAGAATTCTGAAAGAAGGAGGTAGCCTTCCTGATTGAACTTACGCTAAGCTCCATTTTTTCTAACTTTTATTATAGTGAGAGTAAGAGAAGAAGTTGAAACTGAATTGAATGCAACTGGAGTAAAACTGCTATCAGTCTTCAGTCTTTTTAGTTTGAGGAAACAAAAAATGAGCAGACAGCAGTATGGAAAAATGATGGCAACTTTGTGACCAGCTTAATCTTTCTGATGTGTTTTTCTATCAAACACAAGTAAGAAGTCTCAACAGAAGAGTATTCAAAAGTACTGAAGGATCAAGATTATTGTGTATTGCGAGAGAGGTCAGAGGAGAATGGGTAGACTTGTTCTAGCTAATAGAAAGGCCACAAATGCTCCAATAGCAGCTCTTTACAACAGTGGTGTGCAGAAGGGCACCTTGTTGAATCCATGCCGCCAAGAACTCAGGCTGTTCTGGAGGCAAAGGGGAGTCCTACCTGGTACTAAATAGGTGTACCTAATAAAGTGGCCGGTGAGTGTATGTCGGCCATCAGTTTCTTACTTGACAAATATATTTGTAGAGAGCTAACCAACAAAACAGTAGAGGGCAATAGTGAGCTCGCAATGGGGATCTGAGAGTGGTGCTTGCACATACTTAGAAGCTAGAAACTACAGCGATTGTGGTCAAAAAGTAAGATGTGGCCAAAATCATTGACCAATTATGGTCTTGCAATGGCAAGACTTGGTAGATTTTGATCAATCATGTCCAGCGGGAGTTTGCCTCATATCCACCGCTAGACTCTTGCAGAACAGCACTCAGCCATGCATTGGCCGAGACTGAAAACAATCATTTTTACCCACTACTAATGAAACTCTAATGTACTAAACTCAAAGGGTCTGACACCATCAGGTGATCCAAGAAAGAAAACCATTATTATTTTCAAGCTGGTTATTTTTCTTCCTCTTTGTCTTTACCAAAGTACATTTGTTTAAAGCTTTCATAGACCTTCATTTGAAAGACCTGCAATACACATGTTTGGTTTAAAAGACTGTATCACTCAATAAAACATGGGGGGGCTTAATGAAATGCAACTAACAATAAGGAGGTAGGAAACAAGGCACTTTTATTCGCATTGAATAAAAAAATCCCTTTACCCATGCGGTAAGAGTCTTACGAAAAACATCAATAACACGAGAAAAGTGTGTCACCCTTGCTGAAGGGTAAAGTGTGCCAAAGGACATTCCAAAGTTGGCACGGGAAATTAAAGAATCAGACGCTCTCGAGCCCTGTCAGAAACATCGGCCTCCTTGTGTGGAAGAGGTTCAAAGCAGACGGCGGTGCAGAAAGTACAGCTGCAATGAATCAAACCTTGGCCACACAATAGGACCGCATACAGCAGCTGACCTATGTGCTACTGTATGGCACAGCGTCTCATCCCTGGAGTGTCCCTTCAAGGTCGTTCCATCTCTTCAACAGAGTTACCGGGGAGAGGAAAAGGCAAAACGGCCAAAACGTAATAATGTTCAAGCCCTTCAGCCTCTTTCAAAAATCTTCCCTTCACTGTAAAATCAATGCAAACCTATTGAGGAAAACACAACAAAGAAAATAAGATAAAAACAAAGAGAATATAAGCCGTTGAGGCCGGGAATCGGGGTTTGCTCATCTTTGCCCGTGTGAAATGGCATTGGCCGCGACTCAATAAAACATAAGAGAAAGGTCCAGCTAAATGAAAGGCAACTAAGAATAAGGAGGTAGGAAACAAGCCACTTTTTTAATGAGAACGTCTTATGAAAAACATCAACAACACAAGAAAAGTGGGTCATCTTTGCTGAAGAGTGTTCCTTCAAGGTCGTGGTCCAGACATCCAACCGATGCAGATGGTCTTTGTTTTGAATCTCGCTTCCTTATTTCTTTCTCTCTCTCAATCGTTATTCTGTCTGTTGTGAAAGTGATGATCTGTTCAGATTTCTGAAATGGCACGGCCTTGCCATTTGCCGGATTTGCCAAATCGAGACAATTTTGATGTTTTGATTGCTTGTGTGTTTTATGTATGCCTGTGTGCATACATATGGGAAACAAGGTGTTTTTGTAAGGTATGCATGTGCATTTTTTGGCATTTCCACACTTCCTTGTTTCCCTAGTGACCTCATTTAGTTTCATGGACAATAGTTCTGCCTGGCAGATGGAAAATGGACAATGGAGTCGATGGTAAGCTCAGAAATAATTTCATTGTTTTATTCAGTTCATTTTCAATTAATGCTACCTAATTAGTACTTGCTAGCTCTAAGTGATGTAATCTTATGAAAGGCAATACCAGAGGAACCTCACTTTAACTTTTGTCTACTTGTGTAATTACGGTAAAGACGCAGTGTTGGCTTAAATGAAAAATGCCGTACCGAATACGTGCAACAAAATCTGAAGCGCTGCTCACTTGACCGCAGTAATCACCCGCATCAAACTATAACGGCAATATGATTTGTCCGTGGGTGCCCGGGCCCCTGGGCGCCCCCATAGTCGGCACCTATGTCTGCAGCTACAATGGGAGCCTCTCACACTGACCACAATCCGTCAGAATAGAGAGACCCATCAGTTCTCAGTGCGAACGCACGGAAAGCCTACAGGCAGACACACTTGCCTCTTTGTGGGAGAAAAGTCTTGCCAATTGGAATTCAGTAATTGCGAATTATATGAATATGGGAACACCCTATTCCCAGTTTGGCTCTGTGTAGCGTGACTACTAAAATTACAAAGCCATGTCATTACAAAGCATGCATGTCATTATTCCTCAAGTAGCAGTCAAGAGAGCGTATATATATATAAGCACTGTGGAAGGAATGGAGAGAGAGAAAGAAAGAGAGAGAGAGAGAGAGGCTGACACACAATTTTCAAGGACATTCCTGAACAATTAACTTGCGGTTTTAGCTATCTACCCCATTAGTCTTTGGGGGGGGGGGGGGGGGGGGTTGGAAACAACCATTGATTTTGGATGTCAGCCACTCTCATTTTATGGAAAGTGCACTAAATGGCAGGGAAACAAAAACAAATTGAATTTAGTGTGCTATTACTTGTAATGTGAAATTAGATATGTGGCCACGTGGAACTGGACAAGCCAAGCACGGAGAGACAGAGAGCAACGGTACAGTACAGGCAGGCTACATGTCATATTCGTTTAAGATGCAGTGCAATGAAAAATAGAGGTACGAGGTAGAATAACTGTGTGGAGGTACACAATAAATTGAAGTTGTTAGGGTTCAAACGATTTTTGAAGGGTTTTTGAAGGCCGGTACTGATATTTTGTGCCTTTAATATTTGACCATTTTCATGTATCTATGTGTTTTCCCCAGAATTTTCAGGGTTTAAAAGCCTCCGAAACAACATTTAGACCATCATGGGACACTAAAACTCTTCAATGGGAAACTATATTATTCACAAAAAAAACATTACTGAACAATTAAATGATTAAATATAACGTGCAAAGAAAATCAAATGTCATTGCAGGTTTTATACTGTTTTTGTGTAGCTTTGATCAGGGAGGCACCTCCATCATATCAGAGGTGGACAACCCAATAGAGGTGGACTACCCAATATCTAATAATTTAATAAAAGCCCAATATTTATCTATATCTAAACCCTATATACTAACCGAATGCCAAAGATTGCTTTAAAAGGTCTGCTTTATTCAGCAAAAATAGGCGAAAAAGGGGAAATGCGATCAGGGATGCAGTGGAGGGTAAACCCACCTTAACGCAGCTTACCCACCACCAACCTTTTTATTTGAGGAAAAGAGTGGTGATGTCACTGTTCGCCCAGGGGCCCTCCAGTCCCTCCTAAGACATGCAGCACTCTGACTGAGGCTGAGGAGGCTCCAACACCGACTGGCCCAATTCTGTCTCTCCATCTTCCCTTTCTCCCCCTCGGCTGCTAGAATATGCACTGCACAGAATGAATATGCATTCCTCTAAACACAGTCACACACACACACACATGAAATGAGATGAAATAAGATGAAACTTTATTGGTCCCTGCATGGAAATGAGACCAATAAAATATAAAATAAGTAATAAAAACTGTAAATTGTATCAATTCAAATGCATGTTAAGTAGTAACATGTATTAAGTTACAGTTGTTACTACAGTTCCTTGTGGTTGCTTACTAAAATGTGGATTATTAAATGCGAAATATGTGCTGCACTGTATATACATAATATGGCAATAATACAAAAACATCAGCGTGTATGCAGTATGAAATAGTGGAATCATGTACCCACACACACAAAAGCAAGCACACAATCAATCTTTCCCTTTATGGAGGAAGGATTTGGGGGGAAAAGGTGTCAGCCTCATCCAAGGCTGAATAATAGAGGCAGTGAGGTGTCTATACATCAGAAGCAGCTGTCAGCCAGTGTTGTCAGTCGGGCGGGGCGTTAAGGATGATCCATCCATATGCCGCCTTTCATTGTCAGTGGTTGAGATGTCAATCTAGCTTGGCGAGGCTTTGACAGCACTGTCACTATAATGAAACCCTTTAATAGCCCCTGACCGAGCACGAGTGACAAATGGACTGTTAACACATCAAGGGGAAATAAATGCCCAGTGTCAGTGGACAGCCGTGATCAATATCAGCTGATTGAGAAGGGGGAGGGGAAATCCAATTAAGGTTTTGCAATTCTCGTTCAGACCGAGCTGAGTACTGACACGGCATCCATGCAATTGTAATTTGTGGGTTCAAAAGCACTCTTTACTTTTTCCTTGTAGATTTGCCCTGCTCATATAGATAATCTTTGCAATTTAAACCATAACTATAATGCCTCTAGAAACAAGGAAGAGATAGGGAAGCTCAGCCTGAAATGGAAAACTATTTTACTCATCCAAAAATGTAAAAAGATCTGGATGTACATGGTTAATATATTACTACTATTATTATTAATACTAATACTAATTAATACTTCTTTCGTACACCACTCTTATTTTGGCTCTGACCGAAAGAATAATTTCATTTTCATTCATTTCAGTCAATTATGGAGACAGAAAACCAGACTGAGTTCGCCAGGCTGAATCTGGTGAGAAATGATGGGTACCCAATTGACCTACACTGCCGACTAGGCTAGCTGGCAACAGCGGACCGGCATTACCAAACTAGCCGAAGCTGCGTGAGTTTGGCCTCTTGCTAGCTGCCCATGGCGGACTGGCGTTACCAGCTGCCGAAGCTGGGCGAGCTGGCCTCCTAACCGAAAAGCTGAATCTGGCGAGGAATTGTGGGAGCCTGATTGACCTACACTGCTAAGCTAGCTGGCCACAGTGGACCGGCGTTACCAAACTGGCCGAAGCTGGGTGAGTTTGGCCTCTAGCTAGCTGAAGCTTTCAGTCAGTTTTGCGGATCTAATTGCAGATATTCAGGAATCACTTTATTCCGATAGTACCGAGCTCAGGTGTGTTGTTAATGGTAGCTCCAGTTGTTGACTGTCGTTGTTGAGGCATGACTACTGCAGCGGAGCTCCGAAGGTGGCTTCCTCCGCTGACTGAAAGCTTCAGCTCCCTGCCGACAGCCGCAACATTTGGTGTCCTGGAGCAAGCGATCACTATAGTTTCTATAAAACTATTGTCATTTAACAGCGATCGTACAGGCTCCCTTCCATTCTCAGCCATTCCGCTCCACTAGAGTATAAACAAATACGCATCTGTCACGTTGGTTGTTACGTCCACATGTGTTCCTGTATTGTCTTCCTCTCCTGAAGCTACAGTTTTGGTTCCTGATGGACTGATTGACCACTGCTCCTCCTGATTGGCCACTGCTTTTCCTGGTTGGCTGCTGCTCTTCCTGGTTGGCTGATGCTCCTCCTGCCCTTCGTGATTGGCCTGCGTTCTCCCTGCTCAGCCAACCACAAAGACTTTTTGTGTATATAGGCTGAGCTGCACCTTCACTCATGGTTGCTGCTCAGCCTGCTTCTACCTTCTGAGGTAGAAGGTAGTTGAGGACTGGTGTTGTTATACGATCTCTGTTTAGTTGGCGCTGTTTAGTTTTGGTACTTTTGGATATATGCTTGTTTTGTTTTCACATGTAACTATTGTATATAGCTGTGTTGTTTTAGGAAGCTGGAAAGGGGTAAGCTGCCATTTTTGTTGGGTACTGTTTTTCTCCTGTTTTGTTATTATAGGAAGATAGGTTTAGTAACTGTTTCTTTGTGTTGGTCAGTTTAGATAGTCTTTCTTTGTTGTTTTGGGCTGGGCTACCCCTGGAGTTTCAGTTTGTGTTGGATATTAAACATTTCTAAACACATCCTCTGAACTTTTGACCCTCAAATATAGCTTACTTGCATTCTATTAATATTTTGATGTTACTGTGCAGATTATTGAAAGTCTGCCATCACAGGACGCTGTGGTGAGCAGACTCAGACAGGTACAGGGATTCTCAGAATTGCGGGGCTAAGACCCCCGCCTGCACGATTGCTCCATATCCTGTTCTGAAGAATCAGTTATGAAAGTTGTGTGTTCAACTCTATATAACCCCTGTGCAAGTGTGAATAAACTCAGAACCTTGCTGACACGCAAATTGCTTGTTGTTGTCACTTTGTTCTCCGAGCGCTCGTGCTTGACAACCTTCAATCACGGGACAGAGACACAGGACGCAGAGCCAGTGCAGAGCCTCAAGAGTTTCCAACAATCTGGTGTCAGAAGTGGGATCCTGGACAGAGGTAAGTCTTGTTTTACTCGCAAGCTCTTGCCTCTCTCCGGGATGACCAAATTTAGTTGAACTCGTTCTGCTAGGGTATTGCCCGCCTGGGTGGTGTTTCCCCAGGTAACGTTGTAAGACCTGTGTGGTGTTTCCCCAGGCATACAGTATGTCAGGCATACTGAAAGTCCTGAGAGTGGTTCTCCAGGCATAACCAAAGTGAATTGTTAGTATAGCTACAATTGCACTAAAATCTGGCTGGCGTCCTACAGTGTTTCTCTTGTTGATTGATTGTTGTTGGTGTTGGAAATGGGGAAAGTCAGAGTAAGCAAGTCAAATTACAAAATGTGATTAAATACAAGGGCTCTTCTGATGTTCCAAAAGGAGCCAGGGGTAAATATTCCTACAGTCCAGTCCAACCTGCGAATACTGAGACTCCAATTGAGTTTGTTCAAAACAGATTGGGTGGGTTTTACACTCAGCCGTTCTCAGACAATTTGGCAGGCTGGACTGAGGGAATAGGATCCCAGTCGCCGAATCCTTGGCCACGCGAAGGGTCATTTGATGATTATCATGTTGGCTTAGCCCAAAGATGTATGGATCAAGATTTTGGGGATCCCAATTGGGATTACAAGTACATGAATGAGGCTTTGGCTGGATGGCTGAAATTGAAGCCCCTTTGGGACAAAGCGCATCCAGCACCAAGACCTCCATTACCTAAACCAGTGGCTCAATTACCACTTCCAATTCTGGTGTTGCCAGAACGAAAAGTCCTTAAACCAGTACCTCAGAGGCCCCCACCATCCGCTCCTAAGCATTTGGTAATGGCTCAGACTGTTGTGAGAGGTGATGGTAGTGATGAGGAAGACATACTAGGAGCTATGGGTGCTACTATTGTGTATCCTGATTTGACAAAACTTAAGGCTGATTCAGAATCAGAACCTCCAGAACCTAAACCTGATAATTATGCTAAAGCATTTGCAAAAGAAGAAAAAGTACATGGTGCATATCCCTTTATGACTGTTGGAGAGCAAGTGATTGTGAAGGGTCCTAGACTAGAAGATATGCAGGGCATATGTCAAAGGGCACTAGACCCACTGTGCAGTCCTACAAAATGTGTCATATTTGCTATCCATTTCAGCATATGTGCAATTTACTGGAAGGGATTGGAGATATTTGCTGACTAATACAGTTCAAAGTCTGAATCATGGCAACATCGTTGAACACATCCCTAGTCTGAAGGAAGGGAATGATGACACCTCTGGTGGGGTGAAGGGTTATTTTTGGGCTCAGGAAGACTCAATAGACAAACTGCTAACCGAGGTCAGGGATTATTTGGACACCCTGCAGTCTTGTAGGAAGGATTTGTCACACGCAGTAGGCTGCGTACAGGCTGAAGGCGAGCCAGTGACTACATTTGCGCAAAGGTTCATGAATACTTGGCTAAATGAAGCCAGAATGCCTACTAACAGACAAGACATACAGAAATTGTTTATTCAAACCTTGATAGCTAATATGATTAAAGAACATGGCCAGATCGTCAAAATGTTGGTTACAGACTGGCCAAATAAAAGCCCCAATGACATGCTTAAAATTCTGCGGGAGAAGGAGGCAGCAGGTGTATTTCCCAGCACTACAAGTTGCTAAATATGCTGCTGCCAATTTGCCAGTGCTACATCCTCCTGATCAAATAAATACAGCCATGTTCCAAATGCCTTACACCCCAGACCACATGGATCTTGCCCTAATTCAGTCCGCGGCCAGCGCAGCTGACCTTGCATTTTGGGCCTCTCAAAACGTGACCCCCGGTACTGATGGCATCCTACGCTCCGGCACGGACTTAGTAGCCATACCTGCGGCCACTCTCCCGTTAATTGTCCGACATTTTCATGGCATTTCCCATATCGGACAAAGGGGGGTGAGAGAGATGATTCAAAAACGATTTTGTGCTATAAACATTGGGAGCACGGTTAAAACAATCAGTCATGCCTGGTCTGTGCTAGAGTTAACGTAGGAAAATCAACTGCCAAACACGAAGCATTACCTCCACCTAGCGGTCCCTTCCAAGCATTACAGATTGATTTCATGCACATGCCCCAAAAGGGCCAGATAAAATATATGCTAGTAATAGTGGATCAGTTCTCAAAATGGGTTGAAGCATTCCCATGTGCAAAAGAAAATGCTAGAACAGTAGTAAAAAATCTTGCAAAAGAAATTATTCCAAGATTCGGGATACCAACAAGCATCAATAGTGATAAAGGAACTCCATTCACTTCAAAAGTCACACAGCTCTTATGTAAATATCTTACAATAGACTGGAAGTTCCATATTTCATATCACCCGCAATCCTCAGGTGTGGTAGAAAGAATGAATAGGACATTGAAGGAAAAACTAACCAGGGCCACACTGGACAAAGGTATAAGCTGGGTAGAGTTACTACCTGCAATATTGGCCGAAATAAGGATGACTCCAAGTGCAACAACCAAATTATCTCCATTTGAAGTATTAATGGGCAGACCATTTCCAACACCATGGGTGTGGGGGAAGGGTGGTCCATGTCTCACCGGAGATGTGGACACTGCTTTAGGTGACTATACAGTCGCCCTAATTGAGAAATTGAATGGCCACTACGGTGATGTATCTCTAGCTCTCCCCCTACCAGGTGACAAACCAACACACCCTTTCAAGCCCGGAGACTTCGTCCTCGTCAGATCCCTGAACCCCAGGAAGGTCGGTGAAGCCGCATTTACCCCACCAACAGAGGTAGTAGCCGTGACCAGGACTGCAGTGCTGACCAGCGCCCAGCCCCAATGGATCCACGCTACCCGCGTAAAGAAGGCTCCGGCTCAGAGCAGCCCCTGATGCTGACCATACAGAAGATTTGTTGTTTACCTCCTGTCCTCCTTTGCACCGCGACTGGCGGGCCTTGGAAAGACAGGAAGAATAATGATGTTATGGTTATGTGTTTATGTTTTATACTTATTCTTTTAGAATAAAAGAGGGCAATGTTGGATATTAAACATTTCTAAACACATCCTCTGAACTTTTGACCCTTGAATATAGCTTACTTGCATTCTATTAATATTTTGATGTTACTGTGCAGATTATTGAAAGTCTGCCATCACAGGACGCTGTGGTGAGCAGACTCAGACAGGTACAGGGATTCTCAGAATTGCGGGGCTAAGACCCCCGCCTGCACGATTGCTCCATATCCTGTTCTGAAGAATCAGTTATGAAAGTTGTGTGTTCAACTCTATATAACTCCTGTGCAAGTGTGAATAAACTCAGAATCTTGCTGACACGCAAATTGCTTGTTGTTGTCACTTTGTTCTCCGAGCGCTTGTGCTTGACAACCTTCAATCATGGGACAGAGACACAGGACGCAGAGCCTCAAGAGTTTCCAACAGTTTGCTTCCTTGTGGTAAATAAATACTTCTAACTTGTGCAAAACCAGAGGCCTGTACTACGAAGCAGGATTTGGCGTTAGCGAGGTAACTTCAGGTTTAACCCTGGGTTTTCAGTGTCACGACGGTGGTTCACTTTTTACCGGGGTATCTCCATGGTAACTTATGCTGCACACCTAACCTGCTCCGGAGCAGGTTATGTTCGAGATAACAGATCAACACGTATAAAAGCACTGCCCACTGACCAATCAATTCTCTTGGAAAATGGCGTCACCATTCCTAGAAGATCCCATGGACCTAGGTGCGCGAATAGTGAAAGAGTAGGAAGGCAAGAGTTTTTAGAGACCGACAAAACCCTTTGGCTTTCCCTGACCAATATCTATATGAAAGATAGAGATTCTCAGCGGAGGGAATGGCTTATCTTTGTCAGCTTCTTGATTAAAGCCTTGTACTTGACCTTATAAGATTTGCAAGTAAGTCTACTTACCGGTTTGAATTATGTTTTTATATTTGTTCTTTATTTGCTCCCAAGAGCATATAACACTGCCGGGTTGCAGCTGAAAGAATAAGGCTAAAATTGTCTTACACACCATAAGAATACATCTAAGCAACACATTAATTTAATGGAATACACACTTGTAATTATAGTCAGATCTACTTGTGCCTTAATGATGGGGCAGTGATATTGATGATATTGATGATAAGCCTATTAATTTACACATTCGCACAGTCGGCAATTTTTTGCCAGCTTTCCTTCCTGACTTTGGCAGCAGCAACTGTGTTGCTTTTAGCCTGGATAATACTTTTTAATTCTTCATATTTATTTAATATGATAGTTTGCTCTTCCTGTGTAAAATATGCGGCTCTGGTAGACTTGTCCTTGTTTGCGATTGGTCATATGGTGCAAACACAACCCCTTTTACGTGAACGCGCTCATAGCCAGATTGGGAAAACCTGGGTTGACTTAACGAGTTGATAACCACCGTCATGACACAGCTTATCCGTGATTGCAGTTGTTAGGCTTAGTGAAGCCAGCTAACGAAAAGATATCCTGGGTATGTTGAACGAGCTTCGTAGTACAGGCCTCTGGTCTCACAAGTCTTTCAGCCACTGTTATGTTCCTCCCCGTTACCCCTAAACACACGGGGTTGTAACAGGTGAAACGATGGCTAGATCGATGCCTGATCAAAATACAATGTTCAAAGTAGCCAATAAATTCATAATATAAATATATAGAATTTCCCTTGAACTTTCAGTCATTATCTTTACTCGTCAACTTTCAGATTGTTAACAGTGGTGCTTAATAGCTGGCCAGTTCAGTGCCTGATCAAACTCAAAGTCCGATGTGTATATGTGATATATCAAAGTCCATATAGTAAGTATTAAGATGTGTCAAATTTATTGACGTGTATCTTAAGAAATTAAGCCCTGTGGCAGTCGGAAAAAGCTTTATCAACAGGCATAAACTCAAGGAGATGAAAATTAGAAAAGAAAAGTGGTTAAAATAGATTGTAAAGTGAGTCCAAAAGGTCTGCATTTACTTCATCACCTCCTTTATTTAGCTCACTGGCAATTATTTGTTTTTGAAAGTGTGAACTTGCGCCTCTAATAGAGGAGGTGAGTGAGCAGGGCCTCCTAGCAGAACGCTGTAGAGGATGTGACAAGGTGCACAGCTGTTCATGCCTTCAAAACCAATTAAGTGTCAGTGAGGTAAATCTAGGAGATAATAGGTTAAATAT
Organism: Hoplostethus atlanticus; assembly: GCA_034670405.1. Lineage (NCBI taxonomy): Eukaryota > Metazoa > Chordata > Actinopteri > Trachichthyiformes > Trachichthyidae > Hoplostethus > Hoplostethus atlanticus. The sequence continues at coordinate 1,007,614 of JAXDDX010000100.1, forward strand.
ATGTAGCCCCAGAGACTGGGAAGTAGGCCAGGTGTTTTTCAATTGGTTGCCAATTTGCCCCACCCACTGGTTGGATATACTGTATATACATGCACAGGTGAGGGTAGCTATCACAACTGGGGTCCTGTGACACATTAATGATTGAACTGTCATCCCTATTAAATCCCCTTCAGTCATGGAGGGGAGATGGAGATGAATGAGAGGAGACGTTAAAGAGGGTTTTTAGTCCTCTTGACAATCATGGACATGGATTGTGCAGAATGTGGGTGCAACTCAACTGTAGGAAGGAGTTCCTAATATTTTGTACACTCAGTGTAGATTTTTTTTTATCCACAGTACAATCAGTAATATGGTAGTGGATTTGCAACTGACACGTGTCACCATCCAGGGAGAGGAGGTGGAGGTGGCCCAGTTCTTCAAGTTCGTGGGAGTTCATATCAACAACAAATTGGACTGATCTAACACTGACACACTACACTGTTCTTGAAGAAGCTAAACCCATCCAATGCACTACATACAGTGGCCAGTAGGGGTATTTGTAATATTTGTACAGACATGATTGTTGCCATCTGAGTATTTACAGATATTCTGAACTATGTTTGTCTTTTTTTTTTTTGTTTAATTGGTGTCTGCTGTCAATCAGTGACAAATTTGCATTGTTTTGTGATTCTGACAGCGTGATAGGACAGGCCCACACACAGCACCTCCCATAGGACCCATACAACTCGTCAGAGTTAATTCGCAGAATGCATATGTCAGCAGAGAGCACACTGTCTTGGACCTCTTCTATTTGAAAATTATTTAATAGCCTCCCTTCTAGTTCTCAGGCTTTGTATAACCTCTCAGGGCTTTACACTTTCAGCAGCAGTGCTATTGTTAGTGGTTGGAAGTTGCCTCGCTGAGTCCACGGACCTAAGAGCAGCTCTTAGCTAACGCCAGCTAAAAATCTGTACACTAAGCACATGCGATAAACTAAGCTAGCCTACGGTGAATGTTAGCTTGCAGTTGAGAATTCTCTCTCTCTCTCTCTTTCTCCGAGCTGTTCTGTATATAGTTTGTCCTCTAATACAAAAAATAATAATCACAGGAACTGTTCTATATATAGTTTAACAGGTCATTGCGAAATCATGGTTTTCATGCTTAACTATCTCAATAAGAAGATGAGGTCCAGTTTGAACTCTATCTTGGACCCTCTCTACGTTGAGCTGATGCCAGTACAGAGCACATTTATTCTCTGGCTCATCCCATTGAGGTGACCCAAGAGTTTTATTCAAGTTCTTATTTGTGCCAACTGTCCGGCTGTACAATGCTTCCTGCCACATCAGCTCCAGCTGTTCTACTTGTTGTATTATTCTCTGTACTATTTGTTGTATGTGCTATTTGTTGTGTTCTTATACGTGAGTTGAAGGGAAGCCAGAAGCAAATGCCTTGTTCTCCTTCCAACATGCAGGGGCACAGCACCTATCATCAACTTGCTGTCAATGTGATTAGGCCCACCCTGCCTAACTTCTCTGTCCATGGATGCATAAACCTAACCCTGCTGAGGAATTTCCCGCCTTTGAGATTCAGACTTAGGGTGAACATAGGACTAGAACATTGGACATACATAGAACATAGACTAGACATAGGACTTCAGGTGAACAAGATTTTTCCAGGCAAGATGCAGCTCACTGGTTCTGATAAACCAGTGAGCTGCATCTTGATCCATCAAGAGTAAGAGTAAGCACATCTTTTTTTTTACCACATAGCTAACTAACATAGCTAACATCAAGCAATGTGGTCTCCAACATTGAAGGCTCAATGTGACTAATCATGTAGTTAGTTACATAGTAAGCTAATGTGAGCCAGCTGCATGACCATATATAAAAAAGTAACCCACATCTTTAATTTTATGAAATTGTTCATGGTAACTTTATTTGCCCTCCAGCCTCCATAGTTTCAGAAAACAATGACTAGTGGCAATGTTATGGTCGTTACCTTGTGATTCCATCGAGCTGGCTAACATACTAAACTTGCTAATGTAACTTTGAGGTGTTTTCTTCTGAAAAGGCATACAAATTCAGAGAAAGTGGATTGAAATGTATTAGTCTTATAACAGTAGTAGGCACTTTGAATGTCTCAGCATATTTCTTGTGTTTTGTGTCCTTTAAGCTTGTTGCTTTGGTTGTGATATTGCCTGTTTGTTTTTGTTTTTTTATCACAAAGCAGGATAAGAAAGCAGTTCAGATGACTGTAGAAGAGTTGGCTAGCTATAACTTTTTATTTTATTGATGCACTTGCCAAACTTGCCAATTCTGTATTGTGGCAAACATCCATGGTAAAACGCTAATAGTTTGAAATCTTAACAAGAATTGAATTTTAATATTGTCCGGTGCTAACAGGCATATTGCCTACCTAGAATGGGTGCTATAAGGAGAGACACTTGGTAAAGGAAACTGCCTCATCCTTCGTGATGGGGAAAATCATGCCATAGATGAGCTGTGAGGCTGGATGACCAGAGACCATGGTGGACAATCCATACACAATGACCAGATGACCTTATGTCATCTTCGCTTGCATTGACAAGGACAGTAACAGTGAAAGACTTTTCAATAAAGATCAGAATTTAAAGTTGTTCATCGCTACATGTAACCTGGTTATACAGTAACACAAAGAAACTACTCTCGACAGGTGTGGATTTTATCAAATACATAACAGAATATTTTTTTTGTCATTCTAACATCTTCTAAAAATATTTTAAAATTGAATAGCGAGCTTCAGCTTTTGTTATGTATCAGGGTGGAGGTTTCCCTAGCTTACCAGTGACAGGTCAAAGGTCATGCAGGTACCATTTAGGTACATGGCGAGCTGGAGATCTTATGAATCCAATCATAGACGCTCAAATACAAATAGTGTAGGTGGTATACTTAAGATGGCTGCAAGAGAATTTGGTTGAGGCCATTTTATTATTTCAACAGCAAATTCCCCCTAGAGGGATTGAATGAAGCTTATCAATGAAAGCTAGGCACATCATTCCAATATGGCAGTGGTTCACACAGATTGTGTGAACCACTGCCACATAGCATGCCACCACGCATTTCTCTGCACTTTTATAACTGTGTATGTGACAAATAACCTTTTGAATATTTTAAATCTTTGAATATTCTTATCAGCACCGCACTATTTCCTCTTAATTACCATCTGATTATATTTTACCATCTTTACTTACTGTACAGTTACATATTTCACTTGTGTAGGGCATGATTATGGACATTGTAGATCTAGTAATTACAGGTTTGAGTTTCTGTCATATAGCACCAGCCAGGGTCATATAGGGCAATATCAATAGATGTAAAAGTTGCATCTTTTGTAATTAGAGGTTTGTATGAAAATAATCATGTTCACAGGTCCATACAAATCAGTCACAATGAATAATTTTGCTCTGGCTTTATTACAATAAAAAACAACAGACAACAAGGTAAAAGTGCTCGCTGAAGAAATGTGTGTGTGGCTTGTCTTCACCACCCACTGCTTGGACCGCAATAAACCTGGAAAATTACACACGGCAATTGGCAATGCTTATCTACTCTAAATGACATCATTTACATTAAATGATGTTCAGGAAATTGAGAATTACTGGTTTGGAATCCAAATTAGGGGCTTGGAGGACTAGGCATTGAAGTAGTTTGTGTTTCACCCAAATAGAGATATGACTATATTTGTGACTGTCTGAGAAGGTGCAATGGGAGCGGCCTAAGCATCAGTGGTGGTGGTTGGTTGTTTTCTCTTCACAATATTTTCATTGTGTTGTAGAATGGCAGGCAGTCCTCTCTCCCTCATCCCCATGTATGTGAAATGTTGTCTCTTGGGCATGTAAAACAACAGTGCTCTATGGAAAACCGCCAATGTAATAGCACAAACATATAGCTTCAGGTGTGAAAGGACTAACAGGGTGAACACACAGACAACAAAAGACCACCATGTACAGTCCTGCTAACAGTAACAACCCCCACCTCCCAAGCAATGCAGACAGTAATAACCTCCTGTCCAATAGTAACCCATATCCCTCAGTAATGATGACCACAAAGACAACCAAGAGTCCTTCAACACTGCTTGCTTTCTATTACAGTGTGTGTCCTACATTTAATTTGTTTACACAGATTACACAGCCAGATTTTAATGGTAAATGACTGGTAAATTATTATTATTATTATTATTATAGTATTATTCAGGACCAGTTGTGAAGTTGTTTCATATGAAGGTATCTGACTAAGTTCATAATCTCTTGAACACAGAGATCAACTACATGTTACAATACATGTTAACACCAGCAGCTGAATAGTCATCTTACCTCTGAAAACGGTCCAGGTGCTGGTACTTGTTGGTGGTAGCTGTTGGTAACATTATAGTTTCAGAGGCTGGTGTGGAGAGAGAAACCTGTACCCTGAGATAGAAAATAGTGATATGAAGTAATAAGCTTCTTTAGTTTTTCAAACAAGAGTTTTAGGAAGGTGGTAGAGTTACATGCAGAAATCACTATAGCTGTAACTTGTAGCTAGCTAGCAAATTTGCTAACTTATCTGCTTTCCAGCACCTACACCAGCAACTGAATAGTCATCTTACCTCTGAAAACGGTCCAGGTGCTGGTACTTAGTTGCTGCTAACATTATAGTTTCAGAGGCTGGTGTGGAGAGAGAAACCTGTACCCTGAGATAGAAAACATAAATATTTTTTGTAAGGTGTTAGCGTTACTTGCAGACTCATAGCCCCTCCCAAGGTTTCTTCCATTTTCCAAGAAGTTTCATGGGAGTTTTTCCATGTCCTCTATAAGGGTCCAAGGTCGGGGGGTGTTGTGTGCCGCCATTTATTGTTTTCATAATGTGAGCATTGTGAAGCCCTTTGAGGCTGTAACCATGATTGAGGGCTACACAAATAAATTTGATTTGATTAGTAATCACCAAACTTTGACTTTGACATCTTCTTAACCACTTTAATGACCTTTGCTCATCTACCTCAGATGCTCCTGCACCCTTGAAAACTAGATTCATTTCTACTGTTAATTCATCTCTGCGGATTAGTGACACTGTCCAAAGTTTGAGGCAAGAATGTAGAAGAATTGAGTGCAGGTGGAAAAAGACTAAACTTCAAGTACACAATTTACACATGAAGGAGCTATTAATCTCCTATAATCAAGCTGTTAAGAATGCAAGAGCTGCCTACTTTGCTCACATAATTGCCATGAATCAGCCTAGCAACATCTGAAAAGTTTTGTTGAAAAGATCAACAGTATCACATCCAACATTTTACCTCCATCCCCAACTAGTACAGTTAATTCTGACTGCCTTGACCTGCTGAGTCACTTTAATATTCCAGCATTGCATTAGACCTGCTTTTTGACTACGTCCATGCTGGGCTCGATACACCCCAAAAATTTTACACAGAACTTTTACCAGACTACCTAATCTGTTCTTATTGGTGACATTAAAATGACATAATGCAAAATATTAACACTGATTCAACGACGCTCCTATAGTCCTCATAGCATTGTCCACATGAAAACATTTTTATTTATTTTTTAAAGAAAGAATCAACTTGTACTTTCTTACAGGTGGCATCCACATTGACACAAAAAATAAATCTCCATGTTTTCTAGTCCTGCAAAGTGTGGGACTACAATTACTGCCTTGGGCCAATGGGAAACTGTCAGACAAGTCAAGATGTTGAGGGTGCATATGGCAGCCAATGTTATCAGGCCAACTAAAAAAGTGGTGAGTGGGTGAACTGGTGTAAGGGTAGAGAGAAAAAAGCTTAGTCAGATAGAACATTGGAATATTGGAGGCATTCAAGATTAGATTTATTAGTTGTGCAATTTATTTGCCGTGATGTGTTGCCACCAAAACTTCAACCAGTGGCTAGGCGAAGACCCCACTTGTCCTCAGCAATGATTCATATGCTGGCAGGACCCCAAGTTAGTCTTTCCTAAGATACTCTTGGTGACCAGTCGCTGAAGCCCCTAGGAGCAGCAGTCTAGAGCAAACAAAGTTTGTATATGAAGGTAAATTAGTCAGGGATTAATTGATTTTGCATAGGCACAAGTTAAGGCAGCTATGAGAGGCTAGGGATTGTGAAATGCAAGCAGACATAAGCCAGCAACTAACAGTCAACCTGCAACCTGAGGAAAGCTGCAGGTAACAGAGCCTTTTCTTACAGCGCTCCCTATCTCTGGAACAACCTTCCTGCAACAATCAGAGAGGCAGGCTCTATTAATATCATTAAATCAAAGTTTATTCCTCAATTTATTAATTCAATCAATTTATTGTTTCTATCATTTGGCCAAACATAGCTTTGCACAATTCAAGATTCAAGAACTTTATTTGTCACATACACACACGGGGTGTGCAGTGAAATGAAAAAGTGGCAATGCTCAACAGGAATGTGCAAAGGGCAACAGTACACAGTATTTACAATAAAAAAACATATTTACAGTATTACAGTAAGAGCTTATATAAAAAAAAAACCACAATATTTACAGTAAGAGCCCTATAAAAATATAGTAATATGAGAAATTGTATGTATGTAATATAATATAAATTATGTGTAGTCGTTACCTAAGTGTGTGTGTGTGTGTGCATAAGAGGGGCAGTGTGTGGATCTTGGTGGGGGCCCTGGTGAGGTCGGAGTTCACAGTCCTGATGGCCTGAGGAAAGAAACTCCGTCTCAGTCTCTCTGTTTTGGCAGCGTGACTGCGGAGGCGCTTGCCTGACCGCAGCAGCTGAAACAGTCCGTTGTTGGGGTGGTGAGGATCCTTCATGATCCTACAGGCTCTGGTTCTGCACCTCCTGGTGTATAAGTTCTGCAGGGTGGGGAGTGTAGTTCCAATTGTCACGGTCTCGGCCGTGCCACCAGTGTTCCCTGTGTTCTTCCTCCCCCTTGTGTCTCTACCTGTCTTTCCTCTGGCTTTCCTCCCACTCATCGCCAGATCGTTGATTCAGCCACTGTGGTATTTCACGTCTCCGGCTCCTAGAATTGTGTATGCTAGTTTGACTCTTGTTTTCTCTACGTCTCGTTAACTCTGCTCTCCTCTGCCTCAGGATCATTGCTTGCTATCCAGCCAATCAGCTCGTCTCTCCGTCTGCCAGCCTGCCAGTCTGTCTACCTGCCTGTTCACCACCTGCTTCCCTTGCCAGCCGCATCCACCATCGGTTTCCCCGGCTTCTCCCTGCTTCCGCCTCCTGCTCCTTCCCCTGCCTCCGCTCCAGCCTACCCCCCGGGTTTTCCCTCAATAAAGAATCATTATTTTCCATACTCTGAGTTCGGCTCTGCATTTGGGTCCAACCCATGACATTGCAACAGAACGATCTGGCCACGATGGATCCAGCGAACCCGGACTCGGAGCCCGCCTCGCTCCGGAGAGCAATCACCAGCCAGGGCGAGTTCTTGGGGCAGCACGAACAAGCCCTCCGGAGTCTCTCCGATAGCAACCAGGCTATGCTTCATCAGATCACCCAGCTAACCAACCAGGTAGCTATGCTAACCGCTCACCTTGCTCCGCCAGTCTCCGCAGCCCAGCTCTCCCAGCCAGTCGTCCCGGCTCCATCCCCGGTATCTCTCCCCTCCCGAGAATCCTACGCCTCGGATCCGGAACCTTTCTCTGGGGATGCGAGTAAATGCCGAGGGTTCGTCCTCCAATGTTCCTTGATTTTCCACCAGCGGCCACAGACTTTCCCCACCGATCCATCTAAGGTACGCTACGTTATCGGCTTGTTGAGAGGCGGGGCCCTGGCCTGGGCCGAGGCCGCTAACTCTCACCAGCCTCTTGTTTCCCTCTCATTCGATGATTTTATCTCTGAACTTAAGGATGTGTTCGATCACCCCGACCATTGGGGAGACGCTTCCAAGCGCCTGGCCAACATCCGCCAAGGAGCCCGCAGCATGGCCGAGTACTCGGTGGAATTTAAGACTTTGGCAGCTGACGCTGGGTGGGACGACCCGGCGCTACGGGGCATCTTTTTAAATGGTTTGACGGAGCCCTCGCAAGACAAAATAGCCACTCGTAATGAACCAGGTAATTTTAAATCCCTTGTCTCCTTAGCCATCAGGTTAGACAACCGTCTGCAGGGCCGGCACGGCAAGGAGCGGTTCGTCTTCATCCGCCAGACAACGCTCGCTCCGCCCCTCCTCCACTCGCTGTGCCGGGAGTTCCGTCGCCTTCCGCAATCCTGGCTCCGTCATCCGTGGCTTCCCATGGGGTGGAGCCCATGCAGCTTGGAAGAGCCCGCCTGTCGCCGGCCGAGCGGCTCTGCAGGATGCGAGCAGGTGAGTGCCTCTACTGCGGGGCACCCGACCACATTCTTGCCACCTGTACTATCCGGCCAAAAGCCAGGGCTCACCAGTAACTTTGGGGGTGCTGGTGAGCCAAATGGCCTCTTCCCCATTTCCTCGTATGCAGTTTAAAGCCACCCTGTGCTGGAACCAGGAGACTCTACCCCTGCTGGCTCTGGTGGATTCTGGCGGCGATGAAAATTTTATTGATTCGGAGCTCGTCTCCCAGGCCGGCATTGCCACCGAGCCACTAGCCTCCCCGCTAAACGTCAACGCCTTGGACGGAAAACTCCTGGCTCACATCACTCACCAGACTAAACCCCTGCTCCTCATCCTCTCCGGCAACCACAGGGAACAGATCCGATTCCACCTGATCTCTTCACCTCATGCTCCCGTCATCCTTGGACATCCCTGGCTGAAACTACATAATCCCCACCTCGACTGGTCCTCAGGCAAGGTAACCAGTTGGAGCCCATTCTGTTTATCTTCATGCATGCAATCTGCTCTTCCCCCCACAGAGGGCGCTGCGACTCCACCTGTTCCTGAGCCTCCGGACCTCTCATCCGTTCCGTCCACATACCATGACCTGGGGGAGGTTTTCAGCAAGCAACTGGCGCTTTCTCTGCCTCCTCATCGTCCCTACGATTGCGCCATTGACCTCCTCCCTGGACTACACTACCCTCGAGCCGTCTGTACAACCTCTCTCGGCCGGAGAGAGAGAACCACCATATATCAAAGACTCCCTGGCTGCTGGCATCATCCGGCCATCCTCTTTCCCGGTTGGTGCGGGTTTTTTCTTTGTCTCCAAGAAGGATCTCTCTCTGCGTCCATGTATAGACTTCCGGGGCCTAAACAACATCACCGTCAAGAATAAGTACCCTCTTCCCCTCATCAACTCCACCTTCGAACCTCTCCAGGGGGCCACTATATTTTCCAAACTGGACCTCAGGAATGCTTACCACCTGGTCAGACTTCGGGAGGGAGACAAGTGGAAGACGGCCTTCAATACACCTCTGGGCCACTTTGAGTACCTGGTAATGCCCTTCGGCCTAACCAACGCCCCTGCTGTCTTCCAGGCCCTCGTTAACGACGTGCTCCGGGACTTCCTCAACCGCTCTGTGTTTGTCTATCTCGACGACATCCTCATCTTTTCCCGGACTCTGGAGGAACATACCCAGCACGTCAGGCAGGTGCTCCAGAGACTCTTAGAAAACAAACTCTTTGTGAAAGCCGAGAAATGTGAGTTTCATGCGAGTTCAGTTTGCTTCCTAGGCTATATTATTGAGAGCGGGCAGGTGAGTGCAGATCCGGGGAAGATACAGGCGGTGGCAGAGTGGCCAACACCTTCATCCCTGAAGCAACTACAACGCTTCCTTGGGTTCGCCAACTTTTACCGCCGCTTCATCCGGGATTACAGCCGCATAGCCGCACCGCTGACCAAACTCACCTCTCCAGCCGTCCCCTTCTCCTGATCCCCCGAGGCAGAGCAGGCTTTCGCCCAGCTGAAGGAACGCTTCACCTCCGCACCCATCCTGGTGCACCCTGACCCCTCGCGTCAGTTCACCGTGGAGGTGGATGCCTCCGACACGGGGGTCGGGGCAATCCTCTCACGCTCCGGCACTGACCAAAAGCTCCATCCCTGTGCCTTCCTTTCCCGTCGGCTATCCCCAGCCGAACGCAACTACGATGTGGGCAATCGTGAGTTGCTGGTGGTAAAGTTGGCCCTGGAGGAGTGGAGACACTGGTTGGAGGGGGCGGAACACCCTTTTATTGTCTGGACGGACCATAAGAATCTCGCCTACATACAGTCTGCCAAGCGCCTCAACTCCCGCCAAGCTCTTTGGGCCCTTTTCTTCGGGTGGTTAAATTTCTCCATCACCTACTGTCCCGGCTCCTGCAATGTCAAACCGGATGCTCTCTCCCGTCAGTACCTCACCCAAGAGGCTCCACCCGACCCAGACACCATCCTCCCGTCATCCTGCGTGGTGGCCGCAGTCACATGGGAGATCGAGGCGTTGGTGAGGCAGGCACAACGGGACCAACCTGATCCAGGTAACGGTCCTAACTGCTTGTTTGTCCCTGATTGCCTGCCACCCAGGGGTGGGCCGCACCTTGTCCCTCCTCAAGAGACATTTTTGGTGGCCATCCATGGAGGCCGATGTTCGGGCCTTCGTGGCTGCCTGCACGGTTTGCGCTCGGGGCAAATCTTCTCATCGGCCTCCCGCCGGCCTGCTACGCCCTCTGCCTGTCCCTGGTCACCCCTGGTCACACATCGCGTTGGATTTTGTCACCGGTCTGCCTCCATCCCAAGGTAACTCCACTATACTCACCATTGTGGATCGTTTCTCTAAGGCTGCCCATTTTGTCGCTCTTCCCAAACTCCCCACAGCCCAGGAGACGGCCAAGCTGCTCACCCATGCTGGTCATGTCTGTCTGTGTGAGTGAGAGTATGTGAATGAGTCTGTCTGCATGTCTATTGGTGTGTCTACTATATGGCACCTATTGCACGCCTGGCCATCCTGAAAGATGGAACCCTCTGTGAGTGGCCCCTCCCAAGGTTTCTTCCATTTGTTTTCCTATAAGGTTTCATGGGAGTTTTTCCTTGTCCTCTGCGAGTGGTGCTGGATTTGTAGCCACTAGTTCACTCAGTAAAATGGGGATGGGTTAGGGTTCACATCAGGTCACTAAGGCAGCTTCGAAAGAAGCTGAAAAGAACAGCTTGAAGACACCAACCTTTTTGGGGAACACCATTTTTTTCAATGCTTAAGTGATCTACCAATATGAGTATGATAATTTAAGTTTCTTTTATGTTATGTTTTTCCTTCTCTTTTTCTTTTTATTCCCTTTTTCTTTGGTGCTATATATTCCTTTCTTCTGTCTGGAACTTCTTTGCTTATGAAATACCCAATAAATAATTGCTCACAACAAAAGCATCCATCCATGTGTGTTCACTGCATGCATGTGCGTATACAATATGCATTCAAGTGCATTCTGGACGGCATGTTCTTCTGTCAGCTTTAGCATCGGAAGCAAAGAGGAAGCCAGAAGCTGTTGTGCGATCACAGCAGGGTGTGAGAGAGTAGGCCGCGCAGCGAAGAAACAAAACAGCCTCATTATATGCCTGCTGATAGAAGGTCAGCCAATGTATTGCTGCAACAAAGATGATTCAGTTATTATAGTGGTTCACAACACAGTAGTGGCTCACAACCTCATAAAATGATGAGATGAAAGAGACTATTTCCCGCTTTTTTCGTGAGACTGTTTCTGTCTACTTTTTTTACATTCTTTATATCATGTCGTGGCCCCGAGAAAAACATGCCTCGCCCCCCTGAGGGGTTTAGAAAGCTCAGGTTGAGAAACTTTCACTGATTACACAAAAGAGATGTCCAAGGATGGAAAGTGAGAGCATTCAAATGTGACAAAAGATGGTCCAGAGATGGTTCACACTTGCACAATTATTTATAGCTAGCTATGGTGGTGCATTGTTTGCCTGAGTCATATGCACTCCAACTGCAATATTGACACTTTCGGATCTCTCTTCTACTCTTTCACAGTCAGAGTGAAAGAGTAACTTTCACTTAATACCTTTGCACATAATAATTTGGCATTAATTGGTGATATTATACTTATATATTATGCTAACATATAATTAATATATTGACTAATTAGGGGGATCAAAAGGGCTTTAACCCCAGTTTACAAGGCATGTATATGTCTCTGTCACTCAAGTCTGATACACTAAAATAAATGAAAATAGTTTAATGGGAATTAGTGGAGGTACAAAAATAAGTGAACCATACAGGTGAAAGAAAAACACTATGCTGTGATCTAAGAAGACCTCAGAGGACCTCAGGAAGAGAGGAGTGAGTGAGCATAAGTATGTGGAAGTTTTTTTGCCATTTGCCATTTTACTGAATGTCACTTTCAGTTTCTTATTATTCCAAACATATATGAATAAAATAGCATTGAGTTTCTAAAAAATAAAAGCTGCAAGCTGGGAAGGACGTTCATGCATGTCACATTTATCCTGTCAAATAGAGAGTTTATATATGTATAGATATCCAATTGGTTAGATTGTGCTTATTTTTTGTTATGAGGGGTGTGTAATTGGCTGAAATCAAGTCTCCCAGATCATGTGTTTAAAGGTTTAAAGGAAAGGCCATGGTTTTCCCAAGGTTGATCTTACATCCCGATAGTCTAATAGGATTTTCTGAAGTTCTGATAGGATTTTCAATACTGATCTGACTGATGATTCAGGTCTAGAAAGGCACAAAAGGTCATCATTCACGTGAAGTGAAATTCTGTGTTCTTCCTCTCCTCCTGTGATGCCCCTATAGTCATTTATTGCAGATGGGGGCCTATAACACCCAAACACAGCAATAGAGTGACCTTTAGAAACTTCAAGGTTCAGGGCCAGGAACTCAAAATGCTTAGTCAAAGCATTTGACATGTATAGCAACACCACCATCTTTCTGTGGGCGATCAGCGTGGTACACATTACAGCCTTCAATGCAAACATCCTGTCATTTTTTAGTTTATGGAGTCCACGAAATTGGGGCAAGAATTCATAGAAATTGTGAAACTGTCATTCAGGATCAATTGGCTTGGAAGGCAGCATGAGTTCGGAGCATTTGAAAACTTGAATAAGCGGGGAGGATAGAAAGAGTATCCCTGCAGAAAACTTATTTATAAGTTGGTGAGGGGGAGAGTAAAGAGACGCGGTGATCCCTCCAGGGGGAAATGGGAGTGCTGAATTATCCACACCCAGAAGAGAAAGATGGGGCACAGCAACGCCAGGAAACAAAATGAAGAGTTTTAAGTTGCACTTGCAACTTCCAAGGTGAAGATCTGCACCTTTAGCAGTGGCCAGCATACGCGGATCGCAGGTTGGTTGATTGAAGTCCGATTGAAGTTACAGGTAGTCATGCCCACAAACAGGTTTTCTTCCCAATCATGTTCAGCGAAAAATAAAAATGATCAGGGGTGTAAAGCTCTGTATTCTTCTCAATGGATTAGTTTTAAAAGTGTAGAATTCTCAAGACTAGAATAGTCAGGACTAAGAACTTAAAACATAAGACTTGCAAATGAACAATAACCTGCTTCTCAAATGGTTTTCTTATTCAGTTTGTGGCCCCCATTATGGTCCAAGTTATGGTCCTATAACCAGCTACTGCAAACTCTTATTTGATGCTCAATTTTCATGGACATCTTCTTCCTCTTCTTCCTCCTGCTCCTCTTCCTCATCATCTTCTTCCCTCCTCCACCTTGCTTCTTTTTACTTTTTTCCCTCCCCTTTTCCTCCTTTTTCTCATAACTTGCGCCCCCATAACTGCTTTGCAGTCCTAGATATTGTGCAATTTATTACTTGATTGAAGCGATGAGACGTTTAGACATGAGACTGATAATTTAGAAAAAGCTCTAAATCTCTAAAAAAAAAATCTGGTGTTGTTGTTTCAAACATGCAGATGGATAGAAACACCCTGAGGGACAGCAGACTGCACTGTCTGAAAGCATTTTGCCAATGATCATGAAAAGCAAATGAATGCAAAAGTAATAAAAAAAGATTACTTATAGACTAACAAAGTATTAATGAAAACCTCAAATAAAAAGAATATCACATGGAATACAAAGTATGCCAATGAGCTAAATTCAGGGGAGTCTCTGGCATAAGCATTACCAGGGAAGGTCTGGTGATTGGTAATTTTTACCTCAGGACCATGGGAATTTTACGAACATCAGTGATTCATCTCCAGCTACCCCAGTAAAAATGCCATCCGAAATTACCTACTGTTTGTTGAGTTTACTCTGACCTCCTGGGGTAATTTGAATCCCGTCTGGATCGACGTCTGATATATCATGTAATCGTTGACTCTGGATTACAAGAGCCTTATAACCAGTGGTGGGGGAGAGCAGCATCACTCCTAAGATTAGGTTAGATTGAACTTTATTGAAATTAGGTCGCTGCAGCAACAAAAGTGATAGGATTCAGCAGGGGAAAAAAGAACAGAATTTAAGAACCCAAATAGAATATAAAATAGGCAATAAAAGAAAGAGATAAAATAGAGAAAATAGTGGAAAAAAGTGTAGGAGCTGGTTTGATATAGTACAAAAAAAGAGTTTTGCCAGTTTTGCTGTGCTGTGGGTGGCACATTCGCACAGACAGGTGCCTGGATTACCACCCGGATGGCTGACGGTCTGGATATGAAGGGGCAAAATCAAATTACTGACCTCCCCTGGAGATTGCTATACTTTGAGTATTGATGTGGGATATTACCTGAGTTTGGTGGTAAGTATTAGGAGAAAAAATGCAATTTAACAAAAACATCCAAGCCTAATCCTCAAACCCCAAACAACCACTAGAGAGTTAAAAGCCAAGAAATTGTTTTGAGATGGCATGTAACACTCCTGCTCACAAAACAAACCATTACAGTTCAGATGTGTCAATGTAAGCCAGAGTGTCGGAATAATAACCCAAATTATAACTATCAATAGAGATAGCCACTGCCGCCAAATTGGACAGCATGAGAAAAAATGGGTTATGCAACAGGAAGCCGTTTCTAAAACCACATCAAACATGGGCAATAACATAATCAGTCAATAATCTGCACCAAAATATCCGTCTTAAATGAAATTCTTCCAAACAGAAAAACTGAACAAACCACTTACCCACATCTCCAGGTCTCATGCTGATGATAAAACTGAAACTGTGATGGTGTAGCTCGCAAACAATGGGGGGGGGGGTCATCTAGCATTCAGATCTACCAGATCCTAGCAGACTGGATGTAATCCATGTTATAGGCAAGGGCGGCATTGGGGTGAAAAAGTGTGTCTTCTCACCGCAGGCAACCGAGGCAAAAGGTAACTTTAGAACCATGTGGTTTTGACTTCACATCCCTCAATACAGCCCTCTGTCAGGAAAAATGTGTTGTATTTCAGCTGTCCCCATGTGCATGAGAGATGAAGAATATTGTCCTCAGTTTGACAAAGATGTAGCCCGCCCAGAAAAGGTCTGGGGACGATTGTTGGGTTGTGGTTTGGGCCTCACACAGTGGTGAGCCCCGTCGGCAACCGGCGGGCCATTGAACGCCTCTTTCCCCGGCACTTCTGTCAGTAAAGTCACCATGAATCCCACTTTGCTCCCTGTCAGGTATGCCAATGACAAAGAGCGTTCTGTCTGCGAGATCAGGTCTCTTGGTCATCAATGGCAGCCTTCAGTTTTTGGTTCTCAGCTTCAGGTTTTGCAGCGTTTCGCCTCCGTTGTCTGCCATCTGCCCACCACCTCTTTCTGTAAGGCTTCCAAATGTTAATTTTTTTTGACTGATTTGAAATTTCAATTTGGTTCCACTGGCGACCCAATTGGACCTGTTCACTTTAAGGCATTGTTGAAATGAACAATTGATTCCTGTCACTACTTCCGGCTGCCCTGGCTGAAACTGTCTCGCAACTCTGACACGGTGAAATGAAACAGTCACCAGAGGATTGAAATTGTAGCTTGCTCATTCAACAGGCGGCATAGTGGGCTTATATTGAGTTTTGAAAAAAATCAAACGTGTAACCAAAAATTGGATTCACCATTTTGTTTCCAGCTTCAGCAAGCCACCTCAGAGTGAGCTGATCAGAGAGGTGGTACTGCAGCTTTGAAAGAAAAACCTTGCGATGGAAAAGTGTCTAGAACAACGTTTTGCTGGATAAACACTGTTGCTACCTTAGTGAGGGACATTTTGAGCGAATTTCCTGGAGGTAGATAGATGACACAAGTATGTTGATATTGTATGCAAAAGTGTGGGTGGAAAGCCGATGAGAAAACAAAGTGAAGGAAGAGCTGAAGCGATGGATGAATGGATTGGAGCAGTCAGAATGAATCCCATAATCCATCTCTCCTTTAGAGCGTCCCCGCTCGATAGGCTGCGGCGCCAAGAAACTGCGGTTGACAAGAAACTACAAAATCTACCTTGATACGATCGGTTCCATCAAGACACACCTCCGCGCCGACGGCCTCGACTGACTTCTGATGCAATATTTATACCGGCGGTGGAGAGAATTTGCCATTCGTTTTGATCTTGAAAGGCACAATAATAAATAAATATATGCGGTGGAACAGTGCCTAACGCATGGCAACAAGAAGGAAACTAGAACTAGTGGCACAAAGACAGAACTCCAGTCAAAGTGGCGCCAAAGAAGCTGGGATAAAAGAGACACACACACACACACATATGCAGAGGTTTGGTGGCCTGTAGCATCTTCAGTGGCTCAAGCCTTGAAGAACATTCGCTCCTATAGGACTGAAATTTAAGATAAAGATTGACACAGTATGATGTCAGACACACACACACACAAATTCTCATATTTCCAATTTCTCATATGCTAGTTTTTTTGTTCAGATCCATTCGGATTGTTTTTGGGGGACTAGAAAAAAAAATCAAACGAGACATGAGACAGACAAGAGCTTTGAAAATCTCCGATATGGCGCACTGCATTGAAGGATAGCGACACATTGGCACGCTAGCTCATGAAAACACCAAAACACAGTAACATCCTGAGAGCCAATATCACAGTGTACACCTCCTCCACATCAAAACTAAAAAGCCATTTTGCTTGAACAAATTGTCCTCCAGTCACACACACACACACACACACACACACACACACTTGCATCTTCGAGCTGACATGGTGTATCACCAGTCTATTGTTCGACTGTGATTATCAAACCCACTCATGTTCTATTTCTGCCATGCCAGTAACCTTTGAAATCATAGCATGTCCCTCAGATGCACAGCGTTCCACTAACATCAGAAAGAGCAATGCAAACAAACGTAGTTGCCTCCACCATTGGGCAACATGTGGGGGGTAATTTGTGTGTCGCATAGCAGTCGACTTCACCCGGTTAAAGCTAATTTGTTATGAAGCTAGTTAGTCACATAGTAGCCTAGGTTTGAGAAAGGCCTTCATGCGACAGCACACAGATTATAGGATATAGAGAAGAACGTGAGATGATTAGGTACAAGTTCAGAGAAGCAGGGGGAATGTGGTCTGAGGAAAGAGAAAAAAGGAGTGATTGATAGAAGGAGAAAGGATTCAGGAAAGAGAGGCAAATGGGATGAGAAAAATGGAGAAGGGGTCATGATTCAGACACAGGGTTTGAGCTGATGAGAGGGAAGCATTGGGACAGGCCAATAAGACAGAAAGAGAGAAACAACAAAAAAATCACCATGATATATCCTTGCAAGTATTGAGACATATATGCAGAGGTGGGTAGAGTAGCCAACAACTTTACTCAAGTAAAAGTATTGTTACTTTAAAATAATAATGACTCAAGTAGAAGTAAAAGTAGCCACCCAAATAACTACTTAAGTAAGAGAAAGAAAGTATCTAATGAAAAGACTACTCAAGTAGTGAAGTACTTCATGGACAAGTAACAAGTAACTGTCCATCCCGGTAATTTGTCGCTGTATTTCTTCTTCCCGACGAATGGACAGATGCTCTCTGATTTCAGAATATTTCCAATTCTCTGTTATTCGTTCTATTGGTTCATTGTTGAAACGGTCCTTGCCGTGAACTGGCTTGCACACTAACACCCGGGTCACACTGGACGCGGAAAGAAAAGGAAGCGCCGCCATCGGCGCCGATCGAGCAAGGAGTTTGGTTGTTCACACCGGCACCGAACGGCGCCGAATGGCTCCGATCTCCGCTGGTTTTCTCAATGTAGGGGTTTGGTCTCTCTCTCTCTCTGCTTGTGCGTGTGCCTGCTCGTCTCTCTCTCTCTCTCTCTGCGTGTGCCTGCTCGTCTCTCTCTCTCTCTCTCTCTCTCTCTCTGCGTGTGCCTGCTCGTCTCTCTCTCTCTCTCTGCGTATGCCTGCTCGTCTCTTTCTCTCTCTCTCTCTCTCTCTCTCTCTCTCTCTCTCTCTCTGCTTGTGTGCGTGTGCCTGCTCGTCTCTCTCGCTCTCTGTTTAGACACAGACAGTAAAAGTTTACACACAACTGAGAAATATGTATATATATAGACTGGATATCCAACGCCATCATCAATCAGGGTGTTTTATTTTGAAATTTGTTATATTTTGGAAATTGACCGGATGCTCTATGCCGTTCCTGTGTCTGACTTCCTGCCCAGCTTGACACATTCGCTCACGAATCGAGAAAATCTTAGACCAGACGCCGAAACGATCGCTGTAGGCCGCGGCCATTCGTCGCCATTCGGCGCCATTCGTTGCCGTTCCGCGTCCGGTGTGAACCCGGCGTAACGCACCTCTGATCAGCCGAGCCACGTCCGACCCGGGAATAACCTGGGTCGGACGCAGGGTCGCGGACCTGAGTCTGATAACCCCTGTTGACCCATTCACACCAACGCCTGACACGGGTCATTCCCAGGTCGTTGCCCCAGTATGAAAGGCGTATAATAAGTGTGTGTGTATATAGATCAGAGACTAAATGTGTGTGAGAGAATTAGTGCGTGAGAACCGGTTGTGTGACTGGCTGAAACATGTAAAAACATGTAGCGAGAAGAATGGAGCCGAATATAACGGAGTAAAAGTAAATTTTTGTCCCCACAATTACACTCGAAGAGTGAAAAGTATCCTCCAATAAAACAATTCAGTACAATTTATTCAAAAAGTTACTTAAGTAAATGTAATGGAGTAAATGTACGCGCGTTACGACCCAGCTCTGCATATATAACAGCAATTTGCTTTCTACTCTGGTGACCCAAGTTCAATTCCAGTTTATGCAAAGACGTTTTCTACTGTGAGTGAAGTTTTCATTTTAAGCGAAGTTGTTTTTCTTCTTAATCTTAATCTTTCCCCTAACCACATTTATTTAGTAGCTTTACCAAAGTTTTAGTTGCCCAAACCTAAGCCTAACTTGAATGTTATTCACCCCTCATTTCTGACCTAAAATACCCCAAATAAAATAGTTACTGCTCTTGAACCCCATTGACTACATGCATAATCATGGTCTCTCCTGAAAGGTCAGCCCTCGTAGTTTGTTCTCCAAGCGTCAGTATTACTATAAATGTGGTGGCTTCTGTTTAGAATATATCAGTGTTTCAATTATAACAACAAACTAAAACTTTCTTCTTTGTTAACTAATTCATTCATGAGTAAGTGAGAATTTTTTTGACATTCCTGCGTCAAGGGAAGGTATTCTTTTATCCACCTTTTCCAGAAAAGCTTTACAATGTATTTGATTTGCTCCTATCTCCTCCTGTGGTCTTCTTTACCCAACAACCCAGGTGGCATGACTGGCTTTCCCTGAAGATGAATAAGGCAGTTGTGGGTAAGGGCCTCCAAATCATTAGGATCATCCGATACCAGTGCGAGGGGGCGGTCATGAAGGATAGCTTCTACTTCACAAAAGGCTGTTTGCAAGCCCTCATCATCCTATACTTGCAGGAATATGTTTTCTACCTGTCGTATTACGCGCTCCCACACTCCTCCGTGATGTGAAGTAGAGGGCTCCACTTTATTCCATCTCGAAGGAGATTGCTCTGAATATTGCCATTGTCCGATCTCAACTTGCACTCTTCTGCAGTTAAATCTGCGAAAGTCTAAGGATGAAGTACACTGTATCCCTTCCACGTTTTACACTTTTCTTGCTGCAGTGTTGGCATACAGGATCAAACACCTCTGTTTCAGCTGGGGGAGCATGTGACTTCCTCCTCCATGACCAACTTAGTTGTGAATGTGTCTTAAAATGAAGCAGAGTGACAGTGTCAGGCTATCATTACGGTGGAAATTGACGTTTCTTTTCTCGCCTGAAGCTGTAAAACGAGCTCTAGCCATAAATCAGCTCAATCCTGGTTCTGAATTTACAATAATACCACAAAAAATGAGCATTTGCTCTGGCTAGGCAGATTTCCAAAAAGACCATTTGGAGACTCCAACAGGACATTTGGCATGATATTATGGGATATTATGATTCTGAGCTAAGAGCTGTGTTGTCCGTCCCTCCCTCGGGTATGAATTGTGAGTAGTGTTTATCTCTGTGCGCATCGCAGCAGGAAGGTCTGTTTCAATGACTGGCATGAGCAGAACAATTTGTAAGACAATGACGATGCTGCCATGATACCTGATGTGTAAAATAAAGGTTTTGTAATACTTTAATTGTTTTAGTATGGTGCTCAGTGACATAAGAATAATCGAGATAACATTGGATACTGTCGGAGGAAGAAGCCCAGGTTTCAGGCCAGTGATGAAGATCGGACCTCCACGCCAACACTTAATCTTCTTCACGATTCTGTAGATTCTGTAGTCACTGGAGTCTCAAACAGGTTCAAAGAAGTCACTGGAGATGATCAGAGTTCGATGCAATAGAGCTTTATTCTTCAACAGAGACAAAACCCGAGTTGGTTCCAGAACCAGACTGAAATACAACTGTCTGTGCATGATCTTATATATCCTAAAAACTGGGCGGAGAATACTGATTCTACGCCCAGTTTTCATTAATTTTAGCTTTGTCAGCAAGAAAATAATGGTGTCTTAACACCAAATTTGGTCCTATGGGGGGGTCTTTGTGGGCATGTAGGCGGTCCCGTTTTCCCGTTTTTCTCCATTACGTAACCGTTAAACCTGGAATTTTGGGGACTTTCCCATTCACCATTACGTAATGGCCACCTGGGCCTCTCCTGTCTGCGCATGCCCCGCCTGTCTTTTTCTAGGTACTTCTTATCAAAATGAGGCCTGTGCAGCTCGTCCTTGGACACCCTTATTGTGAGAAGGCCTCAGACTGTATTTTTTTAAAAACTTTATGATTACTGTGGGGAAACTTTTAGACTATGTTTTTGAAACTTTATGATTACTTTATGATCTTTAGGTTACATGCTTAATCAAACACACTTTTTATATTTATGCAGACTTATCATAACACACTTTATAGTTATGCAGACTTAACATTTTGCACACACACTCTTGATTATATTGCTTATTACAAAGCATATTATACCTTAACTATAATTATTTACAACAATACCACTAGGTCCATAGTTACTTGGATAGAAACACAATCTAAAATAATCTAAAAAATAATCTAAAAATGTTGTATGTTTGTAATTTTTTTTTTAATCTTTGTATTTTTGTTTTTGAGTATTTGGTGTGATTTTATTAAAATATAGAAATTGTTTTAGTCTTGTACAGTAAAAGTAAAGTCTTGTAAAGTCCCATAATAATCCCCTATCGTTTGGTTACCAAACGGCTATTTCTTGCAGCTGTTAAAGTAACATTTATAGAATAATTATGAACTTTAATGAAACAATTTCGGAACTTGAATTTAACCACTGTATTTGCAGGAATATTTTAATCCTTTTTTTTAATTTTTTATTTAATTCATCAAGTAGCGCGATATTTTCACTCTCATGCCTTGTCCTTTCCTCATGCGGACACATAGGGGATGTGATCATACACAACAAAACAAAAGGTTAAATTCTAATTTAACATGCCAGAATTAAATCCTCCTTCAGTACCGTGGATAGCGCACTTATTTATAAACTTCAATATAGAAAATAATCACAAAATGCAATAGCACAACGTGCTGTCAACATAAAAATAAATAGGCTACAGTATGCCTACTTGTCAGCCGTGCATGGATCAAGGCCATTGGAACCAGGATCATCACATAGCAATTTACCCACCTTTTTAGGCTGCTTCGGTATGAAATATGAGACTATTTGATCAATTATGAAACAATTTTCTTAATTTCACTTTATTTTTTCAATTTTATGTACATCTGATTAATTAACACTCGTGGGGCACCATCAGTTTACACTGGATCGGTTTACACTATTTTTGGTTCAATTTTCGGCAGTCATTTGATTTTCAGTCAGAATCGTTGCACAAGTAGGCAGGTCACGCCAGTTGACGTAGAGAGGGGCCGATGCTTCGACCCAAGTCATTCAGAGTGCAGAGCAGAATAGCGGCTGGCTTCTTGGTTTCTGGATCAGCTTGAGTGACTCGATCGGGTGTCTCGACGAGATTCACTCTGGAGCTGGTGTGGTAGTTGAAAGAAGAGCTTGGAGCCAGGTTCAGACTTAGGCCGAATCCCAATTCACCCCTTGGCCTACCCCTTAGCCCTTACCCTCCGTTTTGCGCGTTCATGTGTAGGGGTAGGGTGTCCCGATTCTTGTTGGGATCGAGGGGTAGGGCGAAGTGTTAGGGCTACATGGCCCTCCAAACGGAGATTTTTCAGGGGCACACTACAAACCGAGGGTTAGGAGAAATCTCCGACAATCATCGGCAAGATGGTGGCGAACGCTGAACAAGCAACAAAAGTAGTATCTTCTTCATTAATAAAGATTTTAAAAATATTATAACCGTCGTATTATCTTAATTTAATGTCATTTCAATGTATTATAGACCTTTTCTTTATAACAAGTGTGGTACACCCCAAAACTGTGCAACCACTTTTGTGTTTATTTAATTTAATTAGTTGAACAGTCTTTTTTTTTTTTATTTCCAGGGCCTAATATTATCCCTAATAATGTAGGTGACAGTCACGCTATTTTATTTTTCATATATAATGTGAAGGAAAAGGGTAAATGCAAGCAGCACCCAGGTGGAACTGTTGACACCGGAAGAGTTGCGTCCCGGGTTGTCTCAGGGGGAAGCTTCCGCCCACCCCTCAGATGCAATTTGGACGACAAACTGAACAAGTCTTCATTGTCTACATGCTGATTCTACCTGTTTTACAGGTTAGTAGTTGGTGAAACTTGCCAATGTCAACTCCTTTAAGCCATCTTTATTTCGGCAAGTGTTATAAAGATGTTCTGATATTGTTTCGAGCATTTCTGTCGAACTTTAACAAAAATCCCGCCACTGTCTAATACGGCAGGTTTAGACGCCGCTGAGTTAGCGGTCGCGGCGCCGCGGTTTTTGGGTTTTCTTTACCCGAGTATAGTTTTGCAGGCAGAACGCTAGGTTTTAGGTTTATTTACTTTACACTGAGTTTTATTTGGGCTCCTACCTTAAGGAAAATGTGTATATCGTTAAGTGCCTTATATGACAGGGCAGTTGAATGCTGCAATGGAATGTTAATATTGTAATGAATTCAATTTAAAGGTAAAAATATTAAAATATCGCTGTGATCTTTGGTTGTAGCCTAATGGTTTTACAGTGAAAATGTTATGTATTGAATATTTTGTTGTGAATCTGAAAATAGATGCAATTTGGACGACAAACTGAGAAAACGTGCTGATTCTACCTGTTTTACAGGATTTTCATATTGTTGCTGCGGTACCAATTTTGGGACCCGTAACACAAGCATAATAAAAAAAATCGCTAGTATGCCGATGTCTCTACCTCGCTAGTTAACGATACAACATTGTTTTTAGGCTGATTTGTGCATGACAGTCCCGCATTTTGACATATTTCCATGTCGCATTTCCCCCCGTTGATGGCATATGACGCCCGAGCGTCCATGCTTTTCTATCTCCATCAGATGAATAGCAAATGTCACTGTGATGTGTGTAATGTCCGATAACAAACTCGTCTCGTCTGTTTACGTAAACGTCATCGATGACGTATCAGGGTCTTGAAGGGTTGTCCCATTTCATAGGGGGAGATTTCAACCACTACCCCTTGTAACTCTGTTCCGAGGGCCAAGCCAAAGGGTGAGGGGCACTTGAAAACGAGTCGTAGGGGTGAAAATGAGAAATGGGATTCGGCCTTTGTTACAGGATGGGCTGCAGGACGATTGTTGTTGAGTTGTTGTTGAGACGGTTGAGTTCCTTGAATTTGCCCGTCGGAGTGTCTTGGATCTTTGGCCCACGAAAGAAGATGAGACCTGATTGACTTATATTATATATAAACTTATACAACAAAAGGAGTAAATTAAAAGTGGTAAATTAGTAAGTAAATTAAAAGTCTCTCAATTAAAACACTCTACTCACAGTACATCATCTGCCACGGAGTGTGAACTTCAAACATTAGAACATACATATAGAAAGCACATTTTTATATTAGATTCCAGAGTTTCTTTTGTTCTCTTGCTTTCTGTCTCTCTTGGAATGCAAAGGGTCTGTAAATTTCCCCAGCCCCCGGTCATTTCCCCAGTCATTGGTCCTATCACCTAATGGCACCGAAGCAGGCTGGTCAAACCTACAAAGTGTTACTTTTGACGGTTTTATGGGGGAAATTCACTCCTTGCTAGAGGGAGGAGGCCTTAGGTTCCTGGGGGACCCAGTGGGGGTCTTGCCATAACAGAAAAGCCCTGGAAAGGAATGTGCAAGCCTTCAGATGTTGATATGCATGGAGGACTGCATGACATCGGTCAGGGAAGCTGGCCATCCTAATGCAGCTGTTCCCACCACTGTTACAACACAACATGCTTATAGACAATAACAGTGTTCAGAGAGATAATAAAGAGAGCATAGGAAGATAAACGGAGAAGTATTCCTGCAGTCATTCCTGGTCATATGGATATTCGTCATCTTTACATATGACAGCTGAATCAAACACAAGCACTGGGCCTTTTTCCCCCCACTCACTTTGACACCCTGACTGAAAATCATCAGCTAAAAAGGCAGTATTGTGCAGAAGTCATTTATATCTCCATTTTGTGAAGTAAATGCAGCATGGCAATGGAATGGCTTGCTCGGTCTGCGCAGGAGGTTAAAAATAAGTATTGAAACGTTATTGCATTTAATTTAGCTTGGTGCTATGAATGATTAATTTGAAAGGAAAAAAAACCTGAGTTTCTGCATGCCTAAGGATTGGAGTGGGGGTGTTGGAGGCAAATGTTTGTGCATTAGTCCCCATAAAAAATGTGAAGAAATGGAGATTCATTTCAGCGTGGTAATGAAACTTCAGCCTCCTGATAGACTTATTTATTTATTTATTGATTTGGAGTATTTTTTAACTGGAAGAAGACAGATAGATTCAGACTATAGCCCAAATGAATGTCTGTATTACGAGAGTTCATTAAGTTAAAGAAGGGTATGTTTCCAATCATCACACTGGGTTTGTCTTTGCAACTTGGGAACAAAGTGCTAGAATCCATGCATTCAGTGTCAGACATGAGTCTAGTGATTGAGTGTGCATAAAGTACAACGCGAGGTCAATCAGTACACATGCAGTCGGTATCAGTAGTGTGTGAGTGTGTAACAACAGAGGGGCCCGGACACCCATGTAGCTTTACCGTACCTTTATTAATAACACAAGTAGACGTGCAACAAAAAGTTAAAGAGCGGCTCACTTGACTGCAGTGGGTGATTTAACTTGATCGGATGATACACATGGAGTATGTGAAATGAACATTAATTTTTTTTTCATTTAGTAGCTCTATTAGTAGTCAATGTTTGGATTATTATTTTTTTAGGTCACCCCCCGAGAAAAAATAAACCTGGCGCCTATGCCCACGGACCAGCTACAGGCTTTTCACAGTTAACACAGTCCACATCAGCAATAATCCCTAATAACAGAGGAGATCCTCTTCACGCCTATATTAAAGTTCACTTTCAACAAAAGAAAACACAGTAATCACTCACAGACGGCCCCTCCCAGAGTGATTAGTCAAGTTCTGTCAGTCAGTCAAATAATCCACTGACAGTCCCAGCTATTCACAAACGCCTGAGCCACAGCCAAGGGCTGGCTGTGGCTCAGGGGGTAGAGCAGGTCGTCCACTAATCGGAAGATCGGCGGCTCGATCCCAGGCTCCTCCAGTCCGCATGTCGAAGTGTCCTTGGGCAAGACACTGAACCCTAAATTGCTCCCGAAGCTGCGCCTTCGGTGTGTGAATGTGTATGAATGGTTAGTTTCCCCTGATGTGCAGGTTGGCACCTTACATGGTAGCGCCCTGCCATCAGTGTATGAATGTGTGTGAATGGGGTGAATGTGAATGTAGTGTAAAGCGCTTTGAGTGGTCGGAAAAGACTAGAAAAGCGCTATATAAGTACAGTCCATTTACCATTTACCGATGATTTCACAATTACCATCACCCACAATGCCAGTGTGCATCTCGATCCGATACACAGCAGCTACAACAAGCTAGTGTACTTGCCAACTCCCCTAATAGGTGCCATGATAGCATGAATGTGGTGTAGTACTGGAGCGCGGGAAACTGTCATTTTGTGAATGGCCAGCATAGTAAATGTAGTAGGTGCGACATTGTCATCATGGTATGAATGAGAGTGTCTGTCTATCTGTGTTCAATCTGTGTTAGCCCTGTGATTGGACCAGTGACCTGTCCAGAATGGCACCCTGCCTTCCACCCAATGCATGCTGGGATAGTCTCCAGCTTCCTGTGACCCTGAAAAGGAATAGACAAAATGAATGAATGAATGAATGATAATGTTCTTATGTAATTGAAGTAACATTGCCGGGGCAACTCGGTACTGTTGCCCATCAAATGTCCCAAAAAAAGTTCCATAAAGTTCTTGCTTTCATGTATGGGTAAATTGTATTTCTAATTTTACATCACTCATCAAACTTAATGTGCAAGCAACCTGCCCCTACACCTAGAGATCCATGGAAATCGCCACAATCAGATTTATATCTGGTAAATGCATATATATATATTTATATATATTCCCCCCCCCCCAATATTTACCTATATATATTTATATATATATTTAACATGCCTTATAAGTATACATTGAAAATATGAACAGGTTTGAGACGCTAAGACGTCCTACCGATGCTAGAAAATGGCTTCAAAGAGGCTATATGAATATAGATGATAAAGGCTTCAATTTAATATGACCTGCGGGATGAAAAAAAACAACACTTTGTCAAACATCAGACACTGTTCAGTTTGTTTGCTTGTGTGTGGATCCGGGTCTTGCTTGAGGACCAACACCACAGGCGGGGAAGGAAAGGCTTTGAGGAAATAAATCAACATTTTAAATGCGTTCCCAAAGCGTGTGCCTTTCAATCTCCCTCCCGCACCCACGGGGACAGCCAACCACGTCTGATCGCCGCATCAGTTGGTTGTTTTGCTTCGTTTACCTGCCCAAACTACGTCTCCCGGGATAGCATCTGATGAAAGTTATATGATGGTGAAAGTAAAGAATGTCAACTCTATAGACCCACTGTGGTGGTTGCCAATTCATGACCTCTGAGAGAGAGAAAAACATATATATGATGTTGGCTCCAGTGCCATCAATAAAGTAGATTGATGTAAAATAGCACCAAATGCAATCTCAAATGATTCAATACTGATTGTGCTAACATCTAACACTGAGTAGTATATTTATGATAGACCTGCAGAACTTACTCACGGCCATGTGGCATGACTTCGATCATAACGTTACTGGAAAAAAACGGTGGTTCAACACATCTAAAAGTGAAACGTGAAATGCGAAATGTGACACAGATACAACAGAGGACGTAATGGAACAGGCCTGGTCTCTGCCTTTCAAACAGATGGAATAATAGCAATGGCGAGGAGAGTAAATTCAATAGTGGGATTTTAATATCTGAGAGAAAAACAGTCAACACAGAATCCGTGCCAGTTTTTTCAGAGAGCTGCCTGCGCATCATTGCTTTAATGTCACTGGCACTTAAAAGAGCTCAACTTCAAGAGGCTTTATATGGAAAACACCCACAGCCCTTGGAAATAGAATGAGAGAAGGGAGAAAGAGAGAGAGTAAATAATGATGTCATGTCAGAAAATGTGAGCAAAATTCTAAGCCAGGGTTGCAGGCGTTTGTAAAGGTTTGCAGTTAACCGTACTCTCCTTTTTCTTTGATTTGCTGTGATGGATTATTTATCTGCCATATATCCTACAATACCCAATCATGTATGTATGTAGAGGGATCGGATTGATTCCAGGACGATATGAAGCCTTAGGCTTAACTTAACATCATAAATGTCAGTGGTCTCTATCCCTCTACCCCTATCAATAAAACAGAAAGAACAATGAGATATAAAACAGTAAAAATCTGGATAAAACAAAAGAATGAATACGTATAGGACAAGGTAACAAAGCTCCAAAGTCTAGGAGCTTCACTAAAGCCGCAAGACCGACTAAAAGTAAGTAGTTTAAGTGCTAACGCCTTCAGACTAATCAACTTGCTCATATTTGCCCATCAGTGCACTCTGAACATTTTGGTTGTAGAATAAATGGTGAACAACCTGATAATAACGCCGTCTCCAAGTCATTTTGCAATCCGTAGTAAAAGATTACAACTCCATGCTCTCTACCACCTTTTTCATCTCACAGGTGCACATGTGAGATGAAGTAAGCTTTCTCCCAGAGAAATTGTGTGCTGCAGGGAACTGGCCAAGGTACAGTACTGCAAAGTGTGTCAAACCACAAAAGGCTACTGCTTGACTCCATATGAAACAAAATAGTATGCATAGAATTGTTGTACACTTTATGCGTGATACTTTATTACCAAGTCCTTATCAACAAAGATATGTAATTCAGATACCCTTCCCTGTTCAGTAACCAATAGGCCGTCATCTAAAAGTGATTATTACACTTAACAAGATGTACAGTAAACTATCAACTGAACCTATGTGTTCCTTTACCATGCAGGTTATGTACAGATGCGACCAGATTGGAAGGGGTGGAGAGTGTCACACTCCATCCAGGGTTTGAGCCAGTGGCCATAAACCCCCGATGTTCTGCATTCACTCACCTGCAGCTGGATGGGGGAAATGCAACACGTAATAGGGTAGTTCTGTATAGTTCAAGGTAAATGGAAGAGAGTAGAAAATATCTGTAATTCTTTAATTTGATGCTAAACATACTCTGAAATCTGTTACAGATGTCACCTGGCCTACAGGAATTCTGGGAATGGAGGGCAGCATAGGGGCTTTATCCTGCCTCAATATTTCCCCCAATACAGTTTTATACTTTTAGATTATTATATTTTTCTCACAAAGAATCAGTAAAAATAATTAACATCATTCAGCGTGCATAGTTTGTAGTAGCGATAATTGGAATGAAAACATTTACTATGACTGCACAGCCACATATTGTTTTATTATTAGAATCAAGATAGAATTTACACAGCATTTTGTATTGAGTACATTTTACATAAATAGTAGAATATTGTATTTTCACAACAATCACAACTTCATTTTACACTCACTTAATCCCATTCCGTTCAATTTGAAGTGAGTAAAGTGGATAAAGCATAGGAGGGGAGGATGATTACAGTGCTTGTCTGAGGGGATAAGCACACCTGAGCCCCGTCCCAAATGGGCAATAGGGATCTGTGCAGGGCATGAAAAAAAATCATGACTTTCATCACTGCTAGTGTGAGTGCACATGACATGGAAATGAAGAGAGTAATTTCCCCAAAGTCAGACCAAACACTGGCCTCCTGTTGGACACGTTTCTCCATATTCATATTTCTAGTCCTGATTGTACGTCAGTATGTCAGCCAAACTGAAAGCAACTCTTGTAACTAATGTAGACAACTTTTTCTTAAAGTTATACACAAATAGTATAATAGCACTGGATATTTCATATGACGTTTTATTGTACGTAACAACAAGTAGGGACAGACAGGAGAACAGAGACAGAGTGAATTAGTGGATTCTGAAAATATCAACAGATACCTATATACTGTCTAGCTTGTGAAGAAAAAAAAATACTAAAATTACAACAGAGAGGACAAAAAAAATCAAGTTACCTAATCCTCAGTTTCCTTTGGCTGTCTAAAACGTGACTGATGTCTTGCCACCGGCTTGTGTGTGTCAGGAGCTGTGAATAGGGAAACATAAATACACAAAGGCTCCAGTCTGCATGTGAAAATCCACAGATGATAATATAGTCTCATTCCAATATTGTCATTTTTCTGCACTCTGAGAAGAGAAGAGCGGTGATTCTTGCAATAAGCAATATCATAACTTTTCAATCGAGTGAAATTACAAAAGTAGGTGGACAGGATTTTTCTCCCCCTACCTTTATTTAGGGTTTTAAGAGCACACCGCCACTGCAAAGGCCATCTGCTGCAGAAGGAACAGATGCTCTGTGTTTGGTTTGGTAGAACACATAATCTCAAGCAGGGACTGCGGTCTCAGTCGGCCCAGGCAGGGTCAAGGAAAAGGATGACTTGAGTGTTTCTAGCAGACACCACAGTAATCAGCAGGTCAAACCATTAAAAACACACAGAGATGGGAAGGAGAACAGAGACAGAGTGGATTAGCCGATGCTGAAAATATCAACACCTATACTCTGGTCTGGTGTTGTCTTTGAGGTCAGCCATTGCGTAACTCCCACACTTTGCACAATGCCCTGATCATACAAATGCCCCGTTATCGCTTATCGCTCACCCGGCGTGACAGCCACTCATGTTACTGTCGGAGGAAGAAGTCCAAGTCTCAGGCCAGTGATGATGACCGGACCCCCACGCCAACACTTAATACTTCTTCACGATTCTGTAGATTCTGTAGTTACTGGAGTCTCAAACAGGTTCAAAGAAGTCACTGGAGATGATCAGAGTTCGTTGCAATAGAGCTTTATTCCATAACAGAGACAAAACCCGAGTTGGTCCCGGAACCAGACTGACGTACAACTGTCTGTGCATGATCTTATAAACCCTAAAAACTGGGTGGAGAATGTTGATTTTACGCCCATTTATCATTAATTTTAGCTTTGTCAGCAAGAAAATAATGGTGTCCAAACACCAAATTTGGTCCTATGGGGGGTCCTTGTGGGCATGTAGGCGGTCTCGTTTTACACCATTACGTAACCATTAATGTGGAATCTTTGGGACTTTCCCATTCACCATTAGTTATGGCCACCTGGACTTCTCCTGTCTGCGCCTGCTCCGCCTGGTTTTTTTAAAGGCCTCTGCCACCTGACCTTGGACACTCTTAGTGCAAAAGGGCCTCAGACTGTATTTTTTTAAACTTTATGATTACTGTATGGAAACCATTAGACTATGTTTTTTGAAGCTTTATTGAAACTTTATGATTACTTTTATGATCTTTTAGGTTACATGCTTAATCAAACATATTCTATATTTATGTAGATTTATCATAACACACACACACTCTGGATTATATTGCTTATTATAAAGCATATCATTGCTTAGTACAAAGTATATTATTCACAACATTTCCCCCCTTTGGGACTTACTAAAGTCCCACTACAATGCTGCTCATCAGGTTCAAACATGTTTCTTTAACGTGCACAGAATACACATACCGAACATGGCTCCTGGGAATCCAACACAAAGAGACAAACATAAAATGAGCAAATTCAGGAAAACAAATTACTGAATCACGAGCTTAAGCTCATACTCATCACAATATAAATGGTCTTAACCAATCAAAAATAGTGTATAGATTATATTATCACTCTGAGATTATATTAACAAACAATTTTTCAGTGTAAGCCACTCCAGTGTAGACTACTTGATTTGTGCGGATATTATAATCAGCAATTTTTCAAACAGTATAATGTCAAACAATTTATCATCAATCTATGGCACATCTATGTGAATTACAGGTGTTTAGAAACCTGTACTTCTAAAAATAAGTCGTCATGTAGTCGTCGTCCGTCATCTTCATCAGTCGTCTTCAACCCAGACACTTTGCGTGCCGTAGAGAGTCACTAACATGAGAGGATACTAGAACCTCGTCGTTCATGTTAGTATGGGTATCTTCCAAGTCAGTTTCAGTCCATATGTGAGTTGGCATCTAGGTTCGATCAGAATCCGACGCACCGACGTCCAGGGTCAGTACATCAGACTCTGACCAAACCACGACACCAGTGTGGTGTAAGGGCAAAGTGGCTTGGGGCGGGACAACCTAGGGGTAGGATTCTTTGCTTAGGGGTAGTGTACGCTTCCCTTAGGGGTAACGTATGTTCCAGTGCCACGCAGCCGTCGGTATTCGCCGATAACCTCATCACTCGCAGCCACGCGACCGGCCAGGAGATCCCTTTCTTTGATCAACTCATCCACTTGGCCCACGCGACCGGCCAGGAGATCCTTTTCTTTGGCCAGAAGATCCTTTTCTTCGGCCAAAAGATCCTTTTCTTCGGCCAACTTATTCACTTGGCTTCTCAACTCTCGCAGTAGGGTTGTCATTGCTTGTATCACATCTTTCTGGTGTTCCATAACGCCCTCCCGGCCTTCCAACACCTGCAGTCGACCTCGCTGTTCTTCCATGTCACCCTCCTGGGCCTCTAACTCACGGAACCGATCTCTACGTTCTCTTGCCCTAAGCCTATTGCGTGTGGTGGCGCGTCGTTTGAGCTCTTGCATTCTGGCTTTTTTCAGAACCGATGTGTGGTGAGGTGGTAGTGCTCTTGTCTGTGTTTTGAACTCCCACCACGTGAGATCAGCCAATCTGGTGGGTCCCCAACGCTCACCGGTAAGCAAGCTGTTAGTAGAGCTGACTGAGGGCGTTGCCCAACCCTCCTGTCGCTCGCCCGTAGCCATGTACGCTAGCAACTTCAGGTATTCAGCCCTAGGCATTCCACCGTCGGGAGTCGTTGGTGTTGAGCCTGACGACTGTGGCTGCCCTGTTGGAGTCGGTGGTTTCTGGTTAGGGTTTGACATTTCTCCTTGTGGTGATGGGCTGTGTCCCGCAGCCGTTTCCTCGTCGGTTGTATCCTGCACATCCATGGGGGGACTCTGGTGTGGTTTTCCTTGGCCTGATGTCGTCGGCTGTTGCGTCTCCCATTCTGGCTCCCTTGGTGCGTTTACCAACATATTTCCCTGTTGGTACCACTGGCTCCCGAGTTGGTGTGGTTGATTCACGGCTGGGAATGCCCTGTAAGGCTCTCCAGGAAAAAACCCTACGGCTGGTTGCATCTGGGCTGGCCCCAAAGGGGTCATTGGAACCAAATTTTGTGGCCATACTTGAGGTTGTTGAACATAACC
Source organism: Hoplostethus atlanticus (assembly GCA_034670405.1). Classification (NCBI taxonomy): domain Eukaryota; kingdom Metazoa; phylum Chordata; class Actinopteri; order Trachichthyiformes; family Trachichthyidae; genus Hoplostethus; species Hoplostethus atlanticus. The sequence continues at coordinate 1,040,687 of JAXDDX010000100.1, forward strand.
CTGATTCTGTGGGAATTCTGGCCACTCATATCCTGGGCCTTCTGCCATGATTTATCTATCAAAATAATAAAAGGTGTCAGTTCATTCACTCTAGGCAACCTTTGGCATAATTCATAAAAGTTGGAGCGGTGTCACCCCAGCAGTATAACTGAAGTCTGTCTGTATATAGACTGTAACTATATTTACATCTGTCTGAAATTCGTCCTACACCTTTCTTCCCATGTCTCACTAATGAGCCATGAGTGCTAAATAATATATCATGTCCGAGTTTTAGGGTGACTACTTCTATTCTAGTTTTTGTGAACAGGGGCATGCAAAGTTGTCTCGGCGCCAATTGTACCAAATCATAAGTATAGAGTATTGAGACAACACTATGCTCCAATCGTAGGCCCTGTCCCAATGTATATGTCTCTGTTTTCCAGCGGCTACTGTGCATTCTTTTCATGCGAATGATAGGTGGTGTTAGTAGTGGATACCCCTCAGACTGCACTGAATGTAATGAATATTGTCGGAAAGTTTTAGAAGCATGCAGCTGAATAGGACCATATGGCAGGAGATCTAACACGGGTTGAAGTTCTTTGTTAAACCGTTTATCAGCTGTTTCTTTATGTTTTCACCGTTCTTTCTTTTTTGTTCTTTGTTCTGCTGATTGTTCTGTCATTATCGGATGATTTTCTTTATACATCAAGCTGCCATTTCCGTGCATCCATTGGGGTGTAGATGTCATCTACAGGTTCAGGTTCAAACAGTATTTCGCGATTCATTTGTGTCATCTCTATTTCAATGTCTATGCCCTGGTGAACCACTAGAGGAAACTGTCCGGTTATCAGTGAGATCATCTTGCTGATCATCGTTCGGATTATTGGAAACACACAACACAAAACGACCATGGCAATCAACAACAGCGAGCCCACTATCATTCCTACCACCTGCAGGATCCTTCTCCAGGATAGTTTATTGAAGAAGTCCCACATTGCCTGTGCCCTGGTATTCCAATTGGAATTTTTTACATGTTCATCTCTTAGTGTTTTTAGCTTGCTCAATATCTTTGTGAGATTACCCTCTTCTCCTGTGTGCATTGGTATGACAGTGCAACACTCATCACCGATATGGCTGCACACTCCCTGATCGTCGGCTTCAAGATTCAAGATTCAAGAACTTTATTTGTCACATACACACACGGGGTGTGTAGTGAAATGAAAAGTGGCAATGCTCAACGGGAATGTGCAAAAGGCAACAGTACACAGTATTTACAATAAAAAAAAAAAAAACACAATATTTACAGTATTACAGTAATTACAGTAAGAGCTCTTATATAAAAAAAACAACACAATATATACAGTAAGAGCACTTTGGAAATGAAAATATAGTAGTAAGGGAAATTGTATGAATGTAATATACTATAAATTATGTGTAGTCTTTACCTAAGTGTGTGTGTGCATAAGAGGGGCAGTGTGTGTGTCTTGGTGGGGGCCCTGGTGAGGTCAGAGTTCACAGTCCTGATGGCCTGAGGAAAGAAACTCCGTCTCAGTCTCTCTGTTTTGGCAGCGTGACTACGGAGGCGCTTGCCTGACCGCAGCAGCTGAAACAGTCCGTTGTTGGGGTGGTGAGGATCCTTCATGATCCTGCAGGCTCTGGTTCTGCACCTCCTGGTGTACAAGTCCTGCAGGGTGGGGAGTGTAATTCCAATAGTGCGCTCGGCCGAACGCACTACTCTCTGCAGAGCCTTCCTGTCCTGAGCGGAGCTGCTGCCAAACCAGGCAGTGATGCTTCCTGTCAGGATGCTCTCCACAGCTCCAGAGTAGAAGGACTGAAGGATCCTCCGGGAGACTTTGAATTTCCTCAGCTGCCTGAGGTGGTAAAGGCGCTGCCTCGCCTTTCTCACCAGAGTGTCAGTGTGTGTGGACCATGTCAGATCTTCGGTGATGTGGACTCCCAGGTATTTATACCTGCTCACCCTCTCCACAGTAGTCCCATTAATCCCCAGTGGTGAGTACGTCCTCTGTTGTTGTGTCCTCCTAAAGTCCACAATCAGCTCCTTAGTTTTGGTGACATTCAGGAGGAGGCTGTTGTCCTGGCACCAGAGTGACAGATCAGCAACTTCCTCCAGGTAGGCCTTCTCGTCGTTGTTGGAGATCAGGCCCACCACCACTGTGTCATCCGCAAACTTAATGATGGTGTTGGAGCTGAACCTGGCCACACAGTCATGTGTGTACAGGGAGTACAATAGGGTGTCTATGACAAACCTGTTTTGCAGTGTCATCATGGAGGTGTGGTGTAGCTGTTCATGTACAGTCCCTAGTGCTGATAAAGTCCAATTAATAAACCTCTGCTGATTGTACCATAAGTAATTCACCCATCTGCTGTTGCGTGCTATGTATTGTGCATTTGACATCTGTCCTATAAGCGGGACCACTCCCACTGCCTGTCCAGAGATGATCCAATCCTCTCCTAATGCCTTGTGGTCTGATGGCACGCCATGCGGTTCCTGGTTCCAAGTGATATAGACTTGTGCATCTGCCGCCCATTCACTATCGGTGCTTCTTTTGACTCTATTCTCTAATGGCGGGGTGCCTAGTACCGTCATTTTCCCTGTTAGCATAACTGGCGCGCAAATCCCTGTCCAATTTGACGGTAATACCATTTTTACTTGTTTATCGTTATCGCACATCCAGAACACATCTGCCAACGGCTCTGAGCCGTTTGCAAGGTAAGGGATACGATATGCCTGGGGAAGTGTGCCACCTTGTTTGATGACAAGATAACTACCATCTAATGCTATCTGATGGCACTGAAATTCTGCTTTGTCAGTTGTGTTACAGACTTTTACTCTTAGGGTTTTGTTTTTTTGTGGGATATTCACCCCAATGTGTCTACATCGTACTCGAGGATCTGATTTGTTTAGGCGTATGGCACCCATCATAACAATACCACGTGCTATACAATATTGGAACGTTGTCTCCTTTGCCATGTTGACTACTGGTGGTAACCAGGACTCGAGTTCATTTGATTGCCATCGTGGACAGACCTGCACATCGTTGGACCATCTTCTTCGTCCTCCAGCCATTTGTATTACACAATATGCAAAACAGGTGTTGATGTTATGACACCCGCTTTTACCATAACCCGTTACGGGCATTATCTGGGGAATTCTTTTGGCATTATAGCACGTTACGCAAGAATGTGAGCTTGCTTGCCTGGCTGAAAATTGCATCCATTGATAGAACATGTTTTGTTCCCATGTTGGCGTTCTTAATTCTCTGTCTATCCCATGAAATCCATCTTGCACATTTCTACGTGTACGCTCCTTGCCATATGGTTCTACCGAGCCGACCGCTGCCCTCGTGGGTGTAGGTTCTTCTATGTTGATATCTATACATTGGCTCCTAGAGCATGTGGCCCTTACTCTCACCACCCCTTTGGTCTTACACTGTTTATTTGCAGGAAGGTTGTCTAATTTAATGATCTCATGGGTGGCCGAGATAGCATAAATTTGTTCGTTCTCAGTTTTAGCATAGATGAGTTCAATTAGTTCATGTAGTGGCACTTTTCCCTGTTTTACTGCCATAACTCCAGCTGTCAAAGCACAGTTAATCAGCTGCCTCTGTTCTGTAATTGTTTCTTCAGGATCCGAAACCTCACGTTAGTAGAAATAAAACCATAATTGTAAATATTCCCCATAACCCTTTCCTTTTTACTCTCTTTCCCTTATATTCTAGATGGCCCTTCCCCTGGGTCTGCTTCTTGTGGGGCGGTATCACCTGCCCCTTCTGGTCTTTCTGTTGGGCTTGTGGGTGATTCATTATCTGAATCTGATTCACTTTCTTGTCTTGATGCCACAGATCCACTACTTGCTGGACTGTCTCTGGCCCGTCTGGCAGCCAATCTCTGGGATCGTCTTTCTCCCTGTGGACTCTGGGACCGACTAGTTTCCTGTGGGGCGGTGTCACCTTCCCCTTCTTCTTGTGGGGCGGTATCACCTGCCCCTTCTGACTGTGGGGTGGCGACGCCTTCCCCTTCTGACCCAGGGCGTGCTCTCCTTCTGTACGCTTCAGCCGTCCCTTCTGGGTCATCTGCTCTGCAGCAATGATTTAGATGGTACCAAAACTTCTTACCTTCGACCTTTAGTGCTGTTGGGGTTGCTAGAATGACTTTAAAAGGGCCTTCACGTCTGGGTTGGTCCCACTTTCTTTTGAACACCTTGATGTATACCCACTCTCCTGGACGCACCCTCTGCAGTTGGTCTGGGATGTCTGCGTCTGCGAAATATCAACTTATGGATTTGGGTTAAATGCTGCACATAACTTATTAATTCTTGTTCCAACTGCTCCAGTGGAGGACCTTCATATGGGCCTCTAAGATATGGTACAGGCATTGGTCGTCCTGTAAACATTTCATGCGGAGTTAGATGTGTTAGTCTGTTAGTTTGTGATCTCATGCACATTAGCGCCAGAGGCAAAGCTTCCACCCAATTGAGTTTCCCCTCGTAGTCTGCCAATATTTTTGCCAATTTTGCTTTTAGAATGCCATTAGCTCGCTCCACTGTTCCCTGTGACTGGGGGTGGTATACACACCCAAACTTCTGTTTTATCCCTAGCATCTTAAAGGTTGTTTTGGTAATTTCTGCTATAAAATGCGGTCCGTTGTCAGAGCTAATAGCATCTGGTATGCCAAATCGTGGGAAGACTTCTTTGCACAAAAATTTTGCTACCGTTCCAGCATTGGGGTTCGCTGTTGGCACCGCCTCAACCCATCTGCTGAACCTGTCAATCACAACCAAGATATACCTCATTCTTCCTATTCGTTGGGTCATATCCACGTAGTCTATCATTAGATGTCTAAAGGGACCATCTGGTGGAGGAATGTGTGCTATTGGGGCCGAAAATGCTTTTCTTACATTATATTGAGCACACACGTCACATTCATGCAATGTTCTATCTACTGTGGCTGCTAAAAATGGCGTCCACCAGACTGCCTGAAGGCGTTTGATCACTTCCCCCCTTGCGTGATGGTCCTGACCATGCGCATTTCTAATAGCATAACGCAACAAAGAAATGGGCATCACAAAATGACCATGGGGGCTTCTCCATAACCCTTTTTGGGGTCCGTCCTGCGTAACCTTGACAGCACCTCGTTTTAGCCATACTGATTGTTCATAAATATCAGCCCTCTCCTGTGCCAGTATAAGAGAGGAGAGAGTAGTAAGGGGCGCACAATCTTCTGCAAACAGTAGTGGCGCCATACTGTTGCTGATTGCCGCTCGTTTAGCTGCTTCATCAGCTAAGTTATTACCTGTGGCTATCAGAGAGTCCGTTTTTTGGTGAGCTGGACACTTGATGATTGCAACCGCTGTTGGTAGGTGTATAGCATCTAGCAGAGCAGAGACAGCTTCTCCATGTCTTACTGGGGTGCCATCTGCTCTGCAAAATCCTCTCTGTTTCCAGATGCTACCATCTATATGACACACTCCGTATGCGTATTGCGAATCTGTATATACATTAAGGCGCTGCCCTCACGCCAATTTACATGCGGCTGTTAAAGCCTTGATTTCTGCTAGTTGTGCAGAACATGGTTGGGCAATTTTAGTTGCTTGTATGTTTGTAAAGGTGTTATCTTTATTCAATTGTACTATGCCATAGCCGGCATGATTTCCTGTAGCATCTCTAAAACAGGAGCCGTCTACAAACAATGTGAGATCTGCTGTAATAGGTTGAGCATGCAGGTCATCTCGAGCCTGCATAAAATCATGAGTTGCTTGGACACAGTCATGTGGAGATCCGTCCACAGGCAATACCATCCGAGTTGCAGGATTTACTGTATTGCATCGTTGGATGTTAAGTTCGGGCGCTGAGAGTATAACCTCGTACCCAGTTTTTCTAGCCTGAGTTAGAACGAACCGTGGGCTTGTGAGCAGGGCGTGCAACTGATGAGACGTATAAAGGGTCACTGAGTGGCCCATAGTTAGTGTGGAGGCTTTTTGAAAAGCGAAAGCAGCTGCAGCCAATCCCTGCTAACAGGGTGGCAGACCGGACTCAATGTTATCCAATTTGGTGCTATAGTAAGCTAAAGGCTGTTTGCGCGTTGGCGTATCCTGCATTAATACTGCATTTGCATATCCTGCTCGTTCTGCAACATACAAATGGAAAGGCTTTGAATAGTCCGGATTTCCGAGTGCCGGAGCCGACTGCAGGTCCCCTTTAAGTGCGCAGAAGGCCCCCTCAGCATCCTCAGTCCACTGTAAGTGGGCTGAGCTGTTATTTTGTCCCGCCGCTCGTGTGAGGGCTCTCATAGGTGCTGTCTTGACAGCATAGTCACAAATCCACTGACGACTGTATCCCGCCATCCCCAGAAAAGAAAGCATCTGTCCCACCGTTTGCGGTTTGGGAGCGTTAGTTATGGCTTCTACTTGGGAGGGGGCAATTAACCTTTTATCCCCGCTCAATCTCCTTCCTAGGTAATCAACTTCCTCTTGGCAAAACTGCAATTTGTCTCGGCTGACTTTGTGTCCGCCGTGTGCTAGCGCTGTCAATACTGCAACAGAGTCTATCTCACACTGCTGTTTTGTAGGACTACAGATCAATAAATCATCCACATACTGGAGCACTGTACTGGGGACGTCTAAATGTTGCAGATCTTCAGCTAACACCCTGTTGAATATGCTGGGACTATCAACATAACCCTGAGCCACGCGTGTGTATGTGTATTGTTGCTGCATGTATGTAAAGGCAAACAGATATTGTGAATCTGGATGTAGTGGCACACTAAAAAAAGCTGAGCATAAATCAATTACAGTGTACCAGTGTGTGTTAGGTGGAATGTTGGTCAGTAGTGTATGTGGGTCTGGGACAATGGGTGTCTCGGCAGTCACAATGGAGTTGATGGCTCTTAAATCACGCACTAATCGATAATCGGCAGAATGTGGCTTTTTGATTGGAAAAATCGGAGTATTGCAAGGGCTTTTTGTTTTTATCAATACACCTGCTGCCAACAGGCCCTCAATTGTGGGTCTAATTCCTTCTATAGCATGCTGCTTCAGCGGATACTGTTTTCTATAGGGGAGCCTTACTTGTGGTTTAAGTTTTATGCATATGGGTTGTGCTGACTTAACTTTCCCTACATCTGTCTTATGTTTTGACCATAATTCCTGTGGTACTTGTTTCAATAGATTTTCCTGTTCGGCTATTAAAGGCATCTGTGTGAGAGTTCTTTGATTTACTAAAACTTTCTCTGCCTGTCCTTCATCAACTGTGCGTAGGGATATTCTAATGTAAAGTCCATCAGGTGACGTGAATGTTTTTGTTTTGGGTGGCTTTACATTCATGTACTTGCAATGCCGCCTTCACCATTGGGCCAAGTTCATGGGATTCGTGTCCTTTTGTCACCATCAATGTGACATGGGGGGTGGAATTTGTCACTTGAAACCAGTCTTTCAATTTTGAAGGGAGCTCTATGGCTGCTGCTACCCCCTGTGGTCCTATATACACGTTTTGGCTGACCACATAGTATGGTTTTCTGTTAATCAAATCATCCCAGCATTCCTCATAGTCTGTCTGTTGTCTCTGTTCATCATACATAAGAGTACAATGGAGTGGTAGTTGTGGTTCGATGGTTTGTCTCATTTGGGTTTTCACGCATGGTTTCCACGTGTTCCACTCTTGGAGCAGACTGGATTTTGGCATTAGCCGGAGCCAATATACCAAAGGCTGAGTTATGCTGAGGTCTCTCCAAACTGACATCATTCTTGCTGAGGAGTCTTCTGGAAAATCTACATAGAGACCTTCCTTAGTGCACATAATGTTAGCTTTTAGTGGACACAAAATGTCTCTTCCGAGCAGGTTGACAGGTGTATTGTCAGAATATAGTAGGGGCGCGACAATAGTTTTTCCGGCAATTAGTATTGAAACTGGCTGTGTGAGGGGTATTACCTGGAGCTTCCCAGAGAAACCCACCGTCTTGACTGACGATGTAGAGAGGGGGAGGTTTGAGCCGGATTTCCCAATACATGAGTAGGTGGCCCCTGTATCGATCATAAAAGAGTACTCTCGGCCCTGTATTGTTACCTCTAGGGTGGGCTCATCCTGTGGTTGTAATGAGAGTACTGGTGTTATCAATTCCCCCTCAGGCTTCTCTGGGCCCCCCTATGGCCAATCTCCCGCTGGGCCTGTCCATGGGTTGGTTGGACAGTCCTGCCTGATATGACCCGTTTGGCCACACCCCCAACAGACGAGATCTTCTGTCTGTGTTTGGTTAAGCTGTGGGTTGGACTGGGAGCGTTGTAGTTGCTGTGGACCTCTGCCTATCCCGCTAAATGATCCTCCTCTCTGTCCTGGTCGTCCCCTAGAGCGGTAATTTCCATTGGTCCCACCAGCCTGATTAATATGCACATGGATAGGTGGTAGTGCAGTCATGGTGTTGCCTGGTGCTCTCTGTTGTGGTTCCATCGGGACTTGTGACTGGACTGGCGTCTGGGGCGTGGGTGGTGCTTGGGGTGCCATTGTTACTGTTGGTTGTGTTGGGGCTTGATCTATGGCTACCACTGGGGCCTGAGTCTTCGTTTTATCTTTCTTTGGTTTGATTAATTCATTCAACTGTAGCTGTGTTAGCTTGTCGGCCATGCGTTTGCTTGCTTCTTCTTCCTTTTGTTTGTCTTTTCTGTGGTTTTCCACATGGTGCACAATATGTTCAGAAAACAGTGGCCATTCCATCTTCATAAGCCCCACAACATTGTCTAGACGTGTCTGTACTCCCTTTGGCATGGCTTTCTTTACCATTACCTTAAACAGGCTTTTTGTGGTGTCGTTGGCGTTCCAGGCACTTCCTGTTTCATCTCTCCACTTTCGCTGAAAGTCACGTAGGAATTTTGCTGGGCTTTCACCGTCTTTTAGCGCCTCTCCGTCCAATTTGGAGGGATCCATCTTTTCTGAATATTGTTTTCTCAGTTCAGCCCATATTGGATTGCGAAATCCGCCAAAACCCACCTCATCCACTCTATTTCCAGCTATCAGTGCTGGCAGATGAGCTGCTGTGAAGATTTCTTCAGTCATGTGTTTTCCAGCTATGTGCATGAGCAAAGCCTTGATGTCCCCCAATGCCAACCTCACTCCAGCTGTACTTTCTTCTAGTGCTGTAATCCATTTATTTGCTCCTTCATGGAGGTCTGGTAGTCTACTGGCCAGTCCCACCATGTCCATAAATGACCACGGCACATATTGGGTCTGCCCTGTTGCTTTGGTTATTATGGGGCACTGAGTGATTAGGAGATCATCATATATCTCTTCCGGCTCTTCGCCTGGTCTCAGATCTTCCTCACTTAGGGCCTGGTATTGTCTTCCACTTCTCAGCCTGCCCGTTGGTTTCCACTGCTTCTTTTGTGGCTTTATTTTCCTCAGCTGGCGAATCTGATGATCCGCTATTTTCGACATTTCTGCTTCGATTTCATCGATTTCATCCACTAGTAGGCGCCGTCTGTCTTCAATTGTTGGATCCTCTGATGTCATGTAACCACTCATCTGTACTTTCATTCTGTGGGGCTGGGTCCTTGTTTCCTGTGATCTTTCCTCCAAATATGGGCGCTGCCCCTCCTCCAGTTCTTCCTCCAGGAATAGGCACTGTCCCCCCTCCAATTCTTCCTCCATTCTTATTAGCCTCATAGTGTCTTGTGTGGCTGTAGGAGGTTTTGATGTTTTCACACTCTTTTCCCCGCATGATAGCCAGCAGGCATCCTCCTCCTCCATGTCTTCAAAACTCACCCTGTTCAATGTTTTCGCAGGGCCATTTCTTCTATCAGACCTGGCTGCAAGTGTGAAATCGTCAGGGGTGCTTGTGTAGCGGGGGCATTCTGCTGACTGGCTCCTTCTAATGCGGCCTTGACGTGGAGGGAGCGGTGTTTCTTCACCCTCCTTCCGATAGTAGTCATTTCTGTCATTGCTGGCTGACTGCCTGCTCTGTTGTGCTGCCTGTCGATATTGCTGTATGTCTCTTTCGTCTTCGCTCGTTTGGTTACTCCTTTCTGCTGTAGTTCTTAGTGGCTCACCACTGCTTTCCGCTCTCTTCTTCAGGGGAGGGTTGTCATTTGAGGGCGTGCTACGTGGGCGGTCATATATCCCCTCCTCTTCAGGGAAAATGCTCTCCCGACTCACATTGCTTCCCCTGTCATTTGCTGGTGCGGTCAGTGTGATACTGAAATCCCCTTGCAGCTTGCCTTGTATTTTGCATTCTTCTTCCTCCTCATCACACACTCTTGATACTGGAAACTGTCCTACTTTGATTAATTGTTTGCTGGGGGCATATGGTGGTGGCGGTGCTGGTGGTTTGACAGACGGTGGTTTGACGGGCCATAGCGGGGCAGTGGGCTGCTGTTCTTGCTCTTTTATTTTTTCTTTACTCTCTTCTCTGGCTTCTGCCCTCTTTTGCCCTTCTTGTCTAAACCATCCTAACACCTCCCTTTCCCTAACTCTTCTACCTTCCCTTTGATCGCTCTTATCTTTGGCCTTGTGGTGTTTTATATTTTCCTCCACTTCATCGCAGCATGCTCTACTGAATGTGCCCTTTGTTGGCCACTGGAGTCTTCCTGATGTCCGCTCATGCCACTCGGTCATGAACTGCTGGATCTGTTTTTTACGATCCAGATTTCGTCTAATCATCACCTCCATTGGTGTCGATACACCACCTCCCGTTGTTACTTTTGCCCCCATGTATCCCTGTCGCACACTGCTTGCCAGTGATCTAGGAATTTCTGGCTCTTCGTCTAACTCTTTTGTTCTTATTAATACAAGTATTTTACCAGCAGTAATGCCAGGCTTATATTTTCTTCCTTTAATATGACCAAATTCTAGTTTCTCTGTCCCGTCTCCTTGTGGGGTTTTAATAATATATTCAAATTTACCAGTTTCCCACTTAACTCTTCTGGGGACTACGGAAATACACAGCCTTGGATTCACCGCTACTCGGCTTCGTCCTTGTAACCCGAAACCCTCTGGTACACCAAAAGCTGGATTTAAAGGGAGCGTTGCTACCGCACCAGGATCTCCGCACAACGGCTCCAACAATCTAGTCAAATTTGTTACAGTCCAATACCCATGTATTGCCCTTTTCCACGGCACATCAGGAAATTCTTCCTGTATTTGCTCTAGGTTTACAAATTTTGTTATCTGCCAAAGTTTCAGATTGATTAATTGTTCGTCTTGCCACTGTTCCACACCTTCCTCATCAATATAGGTTCGCTCCAACCAAAAATGTGTCCTTATTCCTTTTGTGTCAGCAGCTCCTATATTATCAAAATGTTCTAACGAAAATATTTCATCTTCGCTACTATCTCTCTCATCCATTAATATTTACCAACTTATATATAAAATACATACATTATATTATGATACTATTCTATTCAATCTCTCCTCTACTCCTCTTGGCACACGTTCAACAGCCTGTACAGTACTCCTGGGTGCATGCAGAGAGAATTACAACTCTTATCACGCCGCCTCCTCTACTCCCTCTCAACATGCCCCCACCAGCCCGCACAGTACTTCTGCTCACAGGCAAGAAGCAAAGACCGCTATCTCATTCTGACAGCCGTAACTCATTCAATCTCCTATAATTACTTCTTTAGGTTACAATAAGTACACTTGTTATTTACACATCTATTCTAAATGTTTATATAATAAAACAAAACAAAAAGCAATATTTACATGCACTATAGTTTTTTTCTCTTGGCCAAGTGTTGCAGTTACATTTAGCAACAGTTGCAATTACATTTAGCAACTTGCGCGCCTTGCAGTCCCTAAAAGGCCCCTAGCAACTGTTGTGTACAAAACTCCTCCGACTTTTGTACACAAACCGACCCCCTGTTGCAGTCCCCGTCGGTCCAGCGATGGTGTACACTCAAATCAACCCCTGCCTATTCAGACCTTCCCTTTCCGGGAGAGCCCCAGTACTCCGCTGAAACCCTACTGAAACGAGAAGCGGTATCCGCAGTGTTGTGATCAACCCCTGCCTATTCAGACCTTCCCTTCCCGGGAGAGCCTCAGTACTCCGCTGAAACCCTACTGAAACGAGAAGCGGTATCCGCAGTGTTGTGCTAGCAAATTGTGCAAAACAACTTTTGTCTATTCTGTCCCCCCCTTCTCGGGAGTCCCCCAGCACCCAGCTGAAACACTACTGAAACGGAGGGCGGTATCCACAATCGTTGGGCAAATCCTATTATAACCTATACACAAATCATCCGGTTCTCATGCTTACAACAAATTCACAGATTTTAACAACTTTACAGACATCACAACGATACACAACAACTTTTATACACCGTCCGTCTTCACTTTTAGCAGCAATCACTACTATCCTCATTCTGTGTGTAATTATTTCTGAATTATGGCCTGGCCTGAGCGTGTGCAGCCATCCAAATCATACCCCCGCTGAACACTAGGCAGACAATTATCCAGCATGCAATACACACATTCAATAGCCATTCATCCACTCTTTCGCCATCATTCATTCTTTCCGCACCATGGTGTTTTTCATACATACAATTTGCATCAAATTCTGTACCGCCAGTGACTTAGTTTCAGTTAGTATTATTTTTGTGACCCTGCTGGGTTTTACACTTATGCTATACAAATTTGCCTATTTTCTTTAAATCATTTTTTTTTTAACTAAGTTCTTTAGAGGAGAGACATTCTGATTTTCCTCACCTGGGCGGAGTCCTGCACTCAGACACAATCACAAAGAATCTGCAGAATTTAGAAAAGGTTTCTGCTTACCTTTAATTTTGTGTGCACTGATGTGTGTTTGAGATGCAGGCCGCTCCCCTCAGGCTGAGATCCTCAGAGTCTTGTCTCTCCTGGCTGGCTCGCCAATTAATGTCGGAGGAAGAAGTCCAAGTCTCAGGCCAGTGATGATGACCGGACCCCCACGCCAACACTTAATACTTCTTCACGATTCTGTAGATTCTGTAGTTACTGGAGTCTCAAACAGGTTCAAAGAAGTCACTGGAGATGATCAGAGTTCGTTGCAATAGAGCTTTATTCCATAACAGAGACAAAACCCGAGTTGGTCCCGGAACCAGACTGACGTACAACTGTCTTATAAACCCTAAAAACTGGGTGGAGAATGCTGATTTTACGCCCATTTATCATTAATTTTAGCTTTGTCAGCAAGAAAATAATGGTGTCCAAACACCAAATTTGGTCCTATGGACACCATTACACCATTACGTAACCATTAATGTGGAATCTTTGGGACTTTCCCATTCACCATTAGTTATGGCCACCTGGACTTCTCCTGTCTGCGCCTGCTCCGCCTGGTTTTTTTAAAGGCCTCTGCCGCCTGACCTTGGACACTCTTGCAAAAGGGCCTCAGACTGTATTTTTTTAAACTTTATGATTACTGTATGGAAACCATTAGACTATGTTTTTTTAAGCTTTATTGAAACTTTATGATTACTTTTATGATCTTTTAGGTTACATGCTTAATCAAACATATTCTATATTTATGTAGATTTATCATAACACACACACACTCTGGATTATATTGCTTATTATAAAGCATATCATTGCTTAGTACAAAGTATATTATTCACAACATTACCACTAAGCACCACTTCACCAATTTGTGTTTTGGATGAGCTAGCTCTGCTCCCTCGTCCACTGCTGTCGATGGGTCAATGGGGGGAAGAAGCAGTCATCGTTGCTGTTTGCGGTAGGTAGTGTGGCTGATCTCTTGCAGGTTAAAGGCCTGCATTAACTGGCATGAAAGACCCCAAATTCACGTTTAATTTAACAATTTCAAGGTTCCAATTGTAAGAGTACAACTGTGGATTGATTAGCTAAAAACAACTCACCTTAAAAGACCTTAAAAAAAAAGAGGATCCAGTGAAGGGCACAGCTGCTGCGAGCTGAAGGTTACCAGCCACTCATCCACCTTCGAAAGTACTCAGGTCAGCAATAAGCAACGTACCCACAGTCCTGGTACTGATGGCACAACTCCTGGTGGGAGGGGTCTCAATTGGATTTTTAATTTTAAATTTTACAGTGAATCACGGATTCAATTAACGTTACTCGGAAAAAGATGGAGTACAAAAATAATGTCAAAAATGATGAAAACTACAACGGCAGCAACATCATCATCAACAATAACAAGAAAATCTGCAACAATAAAACAGTGAAATAAACATTGAAAAAAAACATTGAAATAAAAAACATTTTGTGTCATTGTCATTTTGTGCTGTAGTAAATTAATTACTGTTGTACTTATTGTGAAATGATGGGTTTTTGCCAAAATGCTGCTCTTTTTCATGTTGCAATTGTATAACAGTTTCTATTACTTTATGAAACATTCATAGCATTACGCCAAGTTCATTTTGAAATCCAGTGTTTGTGGAGGCGCTGTACGGTTGCAATGTTTTTCCAACCAAAGTCACCCTGACCTGCTCTTGACCCCAATTGAACAAAGCAGAGAGACACACAACCGAGAAAATGACTGCAGCAGTTCAAACATCTGATTAAAAATTTAGATTGATAAAATCAGCCTTATTTATTCGCAGCACCAGAGGCTGTGCATGATTTGCTGAAAACTAGCATCAAGCTGTACTTGATTAGTGATGTCTGATGAGCTTCTTCCCGCTCATGCAGGGGTGTGGGGTGTTGATTTGGCCTGATGAGACTTAATCATGCTAATCAATGGGCTCTAGGAAATGAAAAAAAGAGAAAGAAATTGTGTTGAAAGATAAATAAAGAACTAGCTCTAGCTGGAGAGGGTTTGCTGCCAAGGCTTGTCTACTTCTGGAATCAGTTCTAGTCAAGTTGTTTAGGTTGTTATTTTTTGTGATTTTGTTTGTACTTTTTTAATGCTGCTGTACCCTGAGCTACCCAGAATATGCAAATATTGCAAATTGCTTCAGTAATATTCAGTAACACACAACTAAAACAAATCAAAGGTGTTTTTTTCCTTGTGCCAATTACCCCTAGGATTATAAGAGGATATTATGCTGTCATCCTACCTGCAATGTCTCGGCAAGCAGTGGCCTTAAATGCATCCCTTTATATTTAGACGCTGTATAATGAGTCCAGGTTTTGTTTTGACAGATGTTTTCAAAGAAGGTTGGTGTTGGTGCTTTGTATAAATAATCAGTGGCAACATTTGTCTACCCCAGTTTTTTCCTCAGCACTACAGGCAAAGAATTGCATTGGAGCCTTCAAGACACTGGTGTGCATCTCCGACCACTAGGCTACAGTCACATCCAATGGCTGCACAAACAGTTACTCACCCCCTGTCCCTTACCACACAGACACACGCACAAACACACACAATTTTTCTCTATTCTGGCAATGTAGTTGTATTGTTATAATGATGTTAGGTCAAGCTTAGGTTAATGCTAGGCTGATGTTAGGGAAGTTAGGTAAGATGTTAGGCATGCAAGCATTAAACAGCAGGATAACAGGATAACCAGGAGTAACAGGTTGAGTCTGATGAGAGTTGGTATAGAGGGGGGTGATTCCACTGTTGTGCCTTCTTGAGTTGTCGTGGGCCCAACTCAATGAAACATTGGTGATGGAAGGTGCCCACTTGATAACCCCAATGATATGCCCGCTCAAACACACTCAACCCTGCAACCTGTAATATCTAGAGTAGGTAGCGTAAGACATCGTTCTTTAAGTATGAATTGGACTTTTGTAACTGTTCTCCCTGGAGTGTGGCACAAGGGATTGTTACATCATATCCTCTGTATTGTTAAAATAAAAAGGTCAATGGTAAATTTGTCAATTGTGGAGCTATTAGCAGTAAACTGTCAAAATATAGTTTGAAATATCGGTCCTCTAATCCTTTTCCCATTGCATGGAAAAATCACATTGTTGTTTTTGTAAAAAAGTAATGACATTTTACTTTATGTAGGTTTAATTTTAATTACATAGCTACCTTTTATTTTTTACTCAAGTAGATTTTTACACCAGTGATTTTACTTTGTAATAAAATGTCAGCAAGGTACCAGTACTTCTACTTGAGTGGGATATTTTAGCACTCTTTCCATCCCTGCTTGAAGTGTCTGTCGACTGTAGTGGGTTAGAGACTTCCTTTGTGCTATACCTCTGGTCTTAGAGGACTATATCATACTTCCAAACAGTGTGTCAAATAAAAGCTCTCTGGATTCAGGCCGCAGGAGGTATTATGAAAATAAGATATGAAATATAATTTCTATCGAGCTAGGGGGTCTATTAATTTGAGTTTATGCACCACTCCCAGCCATTTGTAATTGCTTCGTGCTCTGATTGGATTGGATGCGTGCTTGTGGGTCAATGCACAGTGGGAACCGATCGGAGTGGCAGATATCCGGGGGTTTCCTCTTTAGAAATAATGCTCCAGCGATGCCTACTGGGATGATTTCCAAAACAAAATGGCCGACAATTCAGATTACAACTCTCAGTGTTGACTGCCCAGTGTAAAACTGCTACATGATTTTCCTGGAAAAGTATGATTCAGTGCTATGCTAACCATTTGCAGCCTAGTCTCCGTGTAGGCCGAAATTCATACTTTATAGACATTTCTAGTTTGCCAAATTTGCAGCTTTATTACTGCACAGCTATGTTAGCATGTATTCTGTATACTGAACTAACCAATAGTCTGTATGTATTTCATTATGTTCAGTCAGAAATTGACAATAAAACAATGGACCATACATACCTTGCTGGGCTTCCGTTACGGTGCCAGCCGAAGTGACACAATTTGTATCCAATCAGTGCAGAGCATGGTGATCAATCTCCATGTACCAATCAGGTAGCTCTCTGTTCTAGCCCCCGCCTCCAATTTGTTTGCAAATATTGGATCTCGCTTGTAAATCCTGGCCCATTGCAAATCTTTCTGTCAGGCTTTGAGCAATGAAACACTGACAAGTCGGCACGCGCAAAATTGACTTTTGCAAGTGTAAAAGCGTAACTGAAAAGAGTGTTTTGTGAATACAAATCAGATTTTCTTGCCCAGATTCTTTTGCACTTTAGCAAATCAGTCTTTTCACTTTTGAAAATAGTTCTTTGCAAACACATTGTTTTTCGCTTTTGCAAATCATGAGTTACACTTGTGAAAATAGTTTTGGCAGAGAAATACCTTCATAGGAGTGTCAAAGGCAACTTTCAGACACAAGATTTTATGAAAAGCTCAAAGCTGACCCAATTGATGAGTATATATCCGAACGACATCCTTTACTTTATTCCCCTTTGAACAGTTCAGTACAAAATACACGAAAGCCTCTGAAAAAATTGGACCGCTCTTACAAAAACACTGGCATGTTCTGCAACACTTGTACTCTGCGGCCGTGACCATTTAGTCTAGTCGGAATATATACCGAAAAAAGAGAAGCGTTTTGGATCTCGCACCTCAACACACTGGCCCCCTATGGCATCACTGTTGATTTTGACCTTAGGCCATTTATCTACTGTGCCTATGGGGTTTTTGTGTTGTAACCTATCTTTAACCATTATTGGGATTGTTAGTATTTCTCATTTTTTTTATTTAACTATGTACTATTTTGTATATTCTAATTGCACGCATATGTTTTTGATTTTTCTTTGCTGATTGTAACCACATGCACCTGGTTTTTGGCACCCATAGTTTAAATATGTGATGTAAATGTAATGAATTTGCCACACCCTGATGAAGGCTTTGTGCTGAATCGTTGGTGGCTACTTCACACATTAAATCACGACAAGGAGAGTATAGTGTAGTGACTTTCATATTTTTTCATAGTTGAGTTTCCATCAGTCAGCACCTTATCGTAGGGTATGCCTCCTTTTCTAGTTGTTTCTTCAATAAATGGTTTAAAAACATAAGTCTATGGCATGTACTCTTATTATAATGGCATGCGAAAAGCTATTTGAATGTCTAGATAGGGAGGGGCCCCCGTACTACAACCTTGCGGCAGGTACATGTCCACTACGCCAGTGTATGTGAGTGTATTTTATTTATTTCAACTGTAAGGTGTTCACGGAAAAATGAAAAATGTTTGTAATGGTAATTAGGTGCAGATATATTGTTGGATGTCAGAGCAATTGAAGAATAAATGAACGCACTTAAAATGGTAGCGTATTTCACAGTTTGCATTCTCATATAAAATAAATAAAACAAATGAATTAAAAAGGCAACATGTTACTTTTTGCCCTATAAAAAACAATATGATGGTCATCACATGTGCCTGCCAATTGTGTGAATATTCCTTATGCTAGTGAGGTGTTTGAGTCATGTTGAGATATGTTGGAATGTTACTCCAACATGTCATTACCATTTGTTTTGTTAGCTAAGTTTGAGCATAAAACTTGACTTCAATAGATAAATTATGTGTTTGGTAATAATAGCTCTTAAGGCCACACACTGATTTACAGATTTTGGAGCACATTTTCCTCAAATTGTTGTTACATAATGTAGCGTGTTGTGCTTCGTTATGAACGATGAGACTATTTGGTCAATTCTGAAAATTGACAATTATTGAAATTATTCTTAGTAATTAATATCTTATTAATTAACACTTGCGGGGCACCACCAGTTTACACTGGAATAGTCTCTTTATGATATCAGTCTAATAATCAGAAGTGAGCTCTAGATTTCAGTGATTTTCTACCTTCATGTCCAGGATATATCAATGACACACAAAAGCCAGTTCTTTATAAATGCAGGCGTCCTCGTCTCCGTGGTAACCGTCGCGCAGTCGCAGTGGACAGGTAAACACGCACGTGTTGGTCTGGACCAGTCGACGTCAGTTGGGCCGTTGTGGAGTGCGGTCCGGGGGCCGTTGTTCGTCGGAGTCGTCGTGCCAACAGTTCACCTCAGTGGATATAGAGGGATAGGGCGATGTGTTGACTCACGTCGTTCAGGAAGCAGAGTAGAGTAGCGGCTGGCTTATGACGTGGTTCCGTAGTCTTCTGGATCAGGTTGAGTGAACTCAATCGGCCATCTCGGCAAGATTCACTCTGGAGCTGGTCTGGTACTTGAGCTGAGAGAAGAGCTTTGAGCCAGGTTCAAACTTAGTTACAGGACGGGCTGCGGGACGGGCTGCAGGACGGTTGAGTTGAGTTTCTTGATGTTCCTTGATGTTTCTTGATGTTTTTCCGCCTGAGTTTTTGCCCGTCCGCCCGTTGCAGGAGTTGTCCTCCTTTGTTCGTTCGAGTTTGTGAGATTTCGTGTGTGTTCTGAGCTGAGCCCAAGGGTCAAGGGCTTTATGGTATGTCAGGAGTGGTAGGTGTTTCCCTCATTTGCATGCATCAGATTTACAACTTGATGACTGGTGATCACCATCCCCTAAAACTGCATTTCCAGCTCAGGTTTGGAAAACATAATTTTTCTTGATCCTTTGGGGATGCAAGTGACATATTTAATCACCTAACAACAAATGGGTTTGAATGACACCAAACATCACTGTCTTACCACAAAATACTGGCGAGTAAACCAAAAGTCCTGATAACACATTCTGTGTGCTTTGAATAACCAAGATACTACATTGGGGAGTAGGGTACATCATCTGCCACAGGATGTGAAGTTTAAATCTAATAAACATATACAGAAAGCACATTCTTGCAATACATTCCAGAGTTTCTTTGTTCTCTTATTCTGTGTCTCCCTTGGAAGGCAGATTAGGTACATTTCCCCGGCCCTTATCATCGGTCCCATCTCCTAATGGCACCAGAGCGGGCTAGTCAAACCTGCAAAGTGTTACTTTTTGGCAGCTTTATGGGGGAAATCCACCTTTTGCTGCAAAGGGGGTTCCTTGGGTTCCTGGGAGCACAGCAGGGGTCTTGACCTCATAGGAAGACCCTGGGAGAGGAATGTGTTAGTCTTTGGGTGTTGCTGTGGTCCAAAGAGGGGGGGAGGCCGATGTCTCCTGCATACACTACAATAACTACTATGGAGGACGGAATCTGCCAAAATCAAAAATAAATAAATAAATAAATAAACGACCTATAAATACATTAATATGCCATTAAATGTACCAAAAATAATATTAAAAATAAATGTAGGCATTAATTAATTGATAAAATGTGATATAAATTGATATTTCAGTTTAATTTGCCTCTGTATTTATTTACCTTTGTATTAATTTCCCTATTTATTCACTTTCCTATTTCATTTTCCCTTTTATTTATGTATTTATTTCTTCATTTATTTCTCTATTATTTCCCCCCCCTGTATTTCTTTCTTCAAACTTATTTATTCCTGTATTATTGTCTCTTTTTACATTTCTTCATGCATTTCTTCATGCATTTCTTCTTCATTAAGCAAATGAGGGGGCTGTCATTCAAAGTGTGTCATGAGGTCAACTTTTCGCCTATTGGTTGATTGACATCACAGCGCATAGATGACTATACATGCCTTGCTCCCACACTGGTGGCCAGGGGTGCGTTCAGCCCGACAAAAGGTAGCAAAACCGTGGTGCGTTGAACACCCTGCAAGTGTTGCAACTATGGCAGCTGAGAAGGCCATTCTTTGCGTTCTTTTCAAAGAATTTTCGGAGCCTGATGAAATCGGTTTAAATACATGTTTAATACTACAACATACTTTAGTTGGAACCATTGTGCGCACGTCGCTGCTGATTGGGTAACATCTCTCACACCCACCAAACAAGAGAAAACGTATCCCAAAGACCGTTGCCCACCGTTTCACACCGTTTCGAGGAAACATGTCGTTCAACCCGGAAACCGTAGCAAAACGTTGCACACCGTTGTTAAATTGAACGTGCCCCAGGCTCACTACAGAAATGGCTACCTCCAGTCAGGAGATCGCTGGAGAACTGAGGCGTTTAGCTGATCTAGCTGAAACTAATACTGTCAATACTTTTTCGTGTGGACGCTCTGACTGACAGTGTGTTTCAATTAGCGGCATACACGGACACAGAGGTTGACCCTTTTGTTTTAAACAATTTTGAGGAAGTGGCTCATTGCCTGAACATGTCCATATATCACACCGATAATGGCGGGACAGTTGGGCGCCCTCCTCATATGCTGCCTGCGGAAGCCCTGGAAAGTTTTTTGCTCGTGGGTCTGTCTGTCCGTGACATTGCAAGGCTTTTTGGGGTTGGTGAAAGAACAATTCACCGTCGGATGGCAGAGTATGGCATGAGGTGAGTTTGCTTGTGACGTCTCGGGGTGGGTTGCTGTTGCGGTAAGTTACAGGATTTTATGTATTTGTCTGTAAAAAATTACAGTTATTGCGAGTGGTGTTACACTGAAATCTGTGGGCCGTCAAAACGTAAGCCAATGTAGCTAGCCATATTGTTATGATTGTTGAAAATATATCTACAGATACAGACGATATGCTGTACAGCATTGGAAGTGTAGTAATAGGGGACCCTGATAGCACACATACATTTGCCCGACGTAGGCTGTAGATCTTGTCTTGCTTTCAGAGGAGGAATATTAGTGAACATGCGCTAACGTTTTACCGTCATATCAGGTTAGCCCATTCTACTCCCCAGATAGGACGTAAGTTAAGGCTGTAGACCCAAGACTTCAGTCGGCTGAACGTCGGAAAGAGCATCTTGCCTACATAGGTCCGTTGTAGGCATTCCATCGGAGTTCTACGGAGGCAGGCTCACACCTTGTCCTAAATAACATCAGAAATGTATCCAGAGGCCCGACGTTCTGCTCCTAACAGTTTGTGGCATATATTTTTCTTTCATGTGGAAGTACTTTTCCACTGATCTGCAGAAGATGTAGTAGTTGTCCAATGAGCATACAAGGTATTAGAAACATTGTGTATTATATATATTTGGTTTGTATTGGCTTCCTATAAATTTGATACTTTAATTCCCTGTAAAGGCAGGCTCACTGTTTGCCACTACACGATTAGAACTAGTTATTACACACCAAATTACACTTATTTACTATTGCAAGGGTCTCTCTCTCCAAGAACCCCAGTGCCCTTATATGTGCTGCGCTGCATAAACAAGATTTATGGAAAAACACTCATGCCTTCATATTTAAGTGTGAGGAGATTAATGTTACTGATTTGGATGGGCTACCCACGGAATTTCAGATGCTGCTACTTTCTCACTGCAGATGAAATAGGATTGTGAAGATGGTTTTTCTTTACCATTTAAGACTTTGTCTTAAAGGTTACTATAAAGTAGCTGGCATTGTTATTGCAGTAACACTACACTTTGCAATTTCTTAAATTACAGATGGCGAATTGTGGTTCACGGGGGCATTGACGGCTTTAGCCGTCTTATTGTTTACCTACATGCTGCCACCAACAATCGTGCCTCAACAGTGCTCAGCAGCTTCCTTGAAGCAGTCAATGCATATGGAGTGCCATCACGCGTTCGCTCTGATAAAGGAGGAGAGAATGTCCAAGTGGCACACTTCATGGTGTCCACCAGAGGCCCAAATAGGAATTCCCATCTCACTGGAAGAAGCACACACAACCAGAGGTATTCTCATTTTGTAAAATTGTTGCATGTTCTCATGCTCTTTTAATGAAATGTGTTCCTCCAACTAGTTCCTCCCTCCTGATTTTGTATTTTTCTTGTTCATGCGTTTTTTTTTCCTCTCAATCCAGGATAGAGAGATTGTGGAGAGATGTCTTTGGGGGAGTGTTGGATCTGTTTTACACAACTTTCTGCAACCTGGAGACAGAGGGCCTACTCAACCCAGACAATGAGATCCAACTGTATGCACTGCACTGGACCTTTCTTCCTCAAATCAATAGGCATCTGCAGTTGTTCAAGGAGGGCTGGAACCACCATCGCCTGTGCACCGAGGGAAATTGGTCACCACACCAGCTATGGTCTCAAAACCAGCGTGAGGGTCAAGATGCCCTCCAGGTTTGTACTAGAAACAAATCTCAAGGTTCAAGTTCAAGGTTTGTGTCACAAGACAAAACCATATATGTATATAGGAACATCAGACCTGACTAAAAGGGCTGTAATTTAAGTTTTAAAACAAGTCCTTTGTAATTCATTCCATGTTGAATGAATTTGTATGTAGCAAAAACATTAAGGAGAGATGTGATGTATTGATAGAAGTTTGGGATTAAGGCCCTTATGAAGATGATGTGTAATTCTATTGTTATTGCTAAGGTGGTCCAACATACTGTGCCATATAAAACACAGATGAGTATGGGATTTATCTCCTGTGAGAAAGTGCAGAGCACAATGATAAATTGCGTCGTTTTTTTTTACAGGAGTGGTTATCGAGTCCTTAAGTTCCACTTGTCCTGCAAGTTTTTGTTCCAGCATTACTCTTGCACACATGGTACAATTAAGGGTTTAATGCTGATTGTTTTAAAGAGATCTACCTGAACAGGGCATGCATGAAAGTATGTGGCCCTCAGGCCACTATCTGGTTATCCTGCTTTCTCACCAACATGACCCTCAATTGACTGCAGTACATAGAGTCAATGGGACATGTTTAAAAAGACATGCTCATCTAATTTTAATGGTAAATCTCCCATTAGGTTGACATGGAGTACGGCATTGACTGGGAAGGTCCACATGGTCACCACCCTGAAGGAGTGACAGTGCCAGAGGTTCATCTTCAACGGCCTTTGAATGAAGTGGAATTGCAAAGACTGCCAGATCCACAAGGCTCTTTTTCCAATGTGTTGAATGTGTACAGTGAGACGATTAACACACTGACTGAGATATTTGGAGAAGTTTAAAAGGTAGAGATCTACTAACGACTAACATTATGAAGAATTTAATTTTTTGTTTTTAACAAAGACACAATGTGTTCGGCTCTTAGATTGGGCACAGTGGACTTTTGGCTGCATGGCAGCCGCTAATAACTATCGATATTATTAATGATAATAATTATCAATAATTCTAATAGTAGTTCATATTTCATTTTCAATGGTGGCAAGCACTGAAAATAATTTGTCATCCCTCAGGTTTAGACGAGATATGTGCAACAACAGCTGCAGGAAATAAACTGATGACAACTGACTTTTTGTCTTTATTCCTAAAGAATGAATGCACTGAAAGTGTCAGCTCTCTGTTTAATCTCAAACAAAGACAAATTTGAACAAGGTCCCACTGACTGCTTGTACATCATGGCACATTTATTTTTGTCTGTGTTCCAAAACTGTAGACAACAGAAAGTGCAAAGTGGGGCCTTCTATTCCTGCAACCCATTTCTCCTGAAAATAGTTCTTACTCCCATCAAACACTTTCCTTGATAGGACACGGGGACACACACGGGCACACACACATTTGTTCAGCATCACAATTTCACTGGTGACTAAGTATTATAATTTTTTGGAAATGTAAACAAACAAACAATTTTTAAAGAATGCGCTGGAGCAAAACAATGAACATCAAATATTGGGTTTTCAGGTTAACAGGTGTCTGTTTTAAACCAAGTAAGTAGTAACAGTTTGCAATTTAGATGAAGTGAACAAGTAAACTTTACTGACAATATCTGCAGTTCTTAGACTCTGATTGGAATGCATCATAATTACTCCTTGGGTGTCAATGTCTGTGCTCAAATCTGACCGAAGCCAGAGTAGGAGGAGGATATGCTTGCCATCAGGTCTCGATGAAAGTCTTCATAGTTCAATGTATTTTTAGACAGCTTCAGAGTTAGAAAGCAAGTTGATGACTGTGGTAGGGCACAATCAATAATTTCCACCTCCAGGTTTGGGGAAAGAACGCCCCAGCCAGTCCAGAATGTAAGCAAAGTCTTCAGCAGTTCTGGAGTACCTTTTAAAAATATATACTGTATATACACTCACTAGGTTGAATATCTATTCAATACATCCAAACAGTAGAACAAAAACAAACTGATAAAAAAAATACGCACCAGTCTCTATTCCTTCGGAAATTCATTACTCGGCAGTGGTCCTCCAGGGTGAGGATGTCCTCGTCGATGTCCTCCTCCATTGGCCAGGTGATGTCCAGAATCATCTACCAAATAAATTCATCCATAAAATTCCTTGAATTCTTAAGAGCTAAGTGTTATTACACCTACATTAAATTATCCTGTGGTAATTTATATTTATATATATATATATATATATATTTATTTATAAAACATTTGAAGTGTACAGATATTGAACAGTGTAAACTAAGATGCAACATGCACAATAATGCAAGAATATATCAGTATTACTTCTGTTTGTAATTGTACTGTGACTTATCTGCAAGCAAAATATACCCTCAATGAAAAAATAAAAAAAACCTAAACTGATAAATGAGAATAATATAATTTCAAAAGAGGCTTCTCACAAAAAATACACTTTACAATTTTACACATTGATTGATTGACAGTTGTGTTGCAGACACTTCAGAAGGTCCATAGCACACAAACACACACAAAATAATTGTAGGCTAACTGTAAAAGTACAAAAGCCTGGAGTATCAGTCCTAAAAAGAATGGACAGAAGTCACCCTGTGTACTACCCATTTTCAAAATGGACTAACAGACTCTTCCACCATAATCTCCATAGCACTGAAGTATATCATACACAGTTTATGAGGATTTACCAATACTTCAATGATGTGATTGTCTGAAACGTCTGGCAGGACAGTACATTCACATTAACAACCATTTTAGTAGCACTATGAAATCTTGGCACAGACAAAAGCATTTTCACTGCATCATTGTATGCCACTGTAAGTTTCTGCATACTAAATTTTCTATACCTATACTACAAGGGGGCAATATATAATGGCAAACAGTAGGCTGTAAACAGAGACACCTTGACATTAGCTATACACATAGGAAATTTATGTAGTAGCGTATTTGAGAACTTTGACAGATTTCTTTATTTTAATTTATTTGCTTTACCTGTGGTGTGATCTCGGCGTCACAGGCCCTTGGGAATAGGACTGGCACAGCATCTGGCCTGGAGCTGAAAAACTCCCAGACACCTGTGTCTTTCAGGCCTCTCCTTATTTGTTTCACCTGCTGGGTTATCCTTCCAAGAACCTGTAAAATGTACAAAAACATAATCACAAAATCAGATCACTGTGACATCTGTTGTGAAGGAGAACTGCTTGTTTAGCTGGGAGGAATAACTGGAATTAAACGGGGGCAACAGAAAGCATTTCAACATTTTTCCAAACTTAATTTTGCATTCCTGCCAATGCTAATGTGTAACAAAAGAATATTTAAGAAAAAGGTTTATGCTTATTGGTTATTAGCTTATTAGTTATTGGTAACTGTGTAAATATTTTCTAAATGTCACCAGGTGATGGCTGTTAATTGATCCCTTTATTATTCCTTCATAAATAAAGTAACGTCATCACTACAGGCAGGATGAATGACAAACAGCATCTGTTTACAGACATGCTGCGTTGATGCAAAATGTAATGGTGACACCTAGCAGCCACTTTAGCATGAATGATCGCTCGTTTCGAATAATTTATTTGACTACAGGTAACATTTCACAAACTAACCCAACTTCCCTCCAAG
This sequence comes from Hoplostethus atlanticus, assembly GCA_034670405.1. NCBI lineage: Eukaryota > Metazoa > Chordata > Actinopteri > Trachichthyiformes > Trachichthyidae > Hoplostethus > Hoplostethus atlanticus. The sequence continues at coordinate 1,067,065 of JAXDDX010000100.1, forward strand.
TAAAACACTACATTTACAGTCTTATTTGTTCCATATCAATGTGCTCAAATATCCATGAACTTGAACCTAGAATTCATACAATACTAGTCCAAACATAAGCCTACCAACAATAAGTCATCCCAGTGTTCATCAGAAACACACCCTCTACACAAACCTGCCATAGTTGGACGCAGCTTATTACAAATACAATAGCAATAGTATACTGTCATAGCTGTATGACATTAAACCCCAAATTCACTTTGTGAGACATACTCTAATGAAAAAAGATCTATTAACAATTTGCAATATGTATCATTACATTGCATAATAGATTGCTTACAGCATGGAGGAGTATTTTCTCCCTCAGCCACCACCTGTTATTCTGTGTGACACCAGGCAGGTCCCAGGGCAAAGTCACAGAGAGGACCTGGGATTTCTCATTTTCTGACAGGTCCTTGGTTCCTTCCAACTGGTCAGTGAAACCAGCAGAGAAAAGTTAAAAACAATATTATCATGTGGTAAAAATAACATTAAAAATCTTTATCCTAACCAACTGCAAGACGTCCCGGACATCCTGGTCCACACAGTCTGACTCTGTGATCGTCGATGTCTCTGGCTCCATCCCAAACAGTACATGCATAATTACAGGGCTCAGACCAACCAGATGTGGGCCACCATTTAAAAAACAATGTCCAATAATTCTCCCAGCCACCACAAAAAAGTCACTCTCCAAAAGCGACTTTGATGATGAGGGAATGAGATGGTCCTGCTCACCCTCAAACAGTAATGTCTTCATTTCTAGGAAGAAACAATTGATTTTGAATGGTCAAAAATGGAAGAGCGTAACAAAATAACTTCACATCAACTGCAAGGCTGTCAGTCAAAATATTTGAATACCTGTGTCTTCATCAAGAAGGAAGCCATTTTGAAGGTTTCCCATTACTATGGACAGTACATGCCTATTGACCCCTTCTCCAATGGCAGCATCACCTTGTAAAACATTATATTGTAATTCAGTAAATGTGGTTCTAAGAGTTCATCAAACCTACCAATTGGGTGACATGAAAAGTCACAGTGCACCCATAACTAGCACATTCTAAAATAAGAACGCACTCAGTAGTTTATAACTTTTAAAGAAATCCTGCTGACAACCAAACAGACAAACAGTATGTGGCAAAAAACGTAACCTCCTTTTAACAATATTTTAACAATATTTAACAATATTTTTAGAAAATATGTAGCTGGAACTTTGCAAATTATAGGTGCACTATGTGTAATTAATTCAGTAAACATTATGGCTTTGTGGAGTTTGACCAGTAAATTACGTATTTACCAATCAAATTGCACTGTAGTGGCTTAGTCCACTGCACCCGTGGTCTTTTATAGAAAGTGACAATGACACGGTCTCTTTCCACCAAAGAATTGCGTAAACTCAGGGTGAACATCTGGGTTTCTTTGTTCTGGTTTGCCTCACGTGTTGACACAATATACAGTTCAGCTGCCTTGGCCGGAGCAGATTCTGTAACCCAAGCTGAACAGAAACATATTATTTAACTAACACATGTGTATGTGTTAGTTAAATAATATAATAATAATAATACACACCTACACACACACACACTTATGCTAGTCTGTTAGCATCAGACTATATTTGTCAAATATTCTACATGTATCTGTCCCTAATGAAACATGAAGTGAACTTGATGTTGATGGAGAATATTAAATCATCAGCACACAGCATTACATCTTCACATATATCAACAGTTGAGTTACTGCATGCAACTGTCAAAGTACAAACCCTCATCTGACCCTGTCTCCAGACTCTCTGACTCTACCACTGGATGCCGAGAGGTGGAGGCACTGGTGGTCCCACTGGTAGTAGGAACAGCTGCATCCCCATTCTCTCTTTCACTTTCACCCTGTGATTGCCTTAAGAATTGATTTGAAAGTTATTTTTCATGCAATTATTTAAATATTCTTTAAAAATAATTTAAACTATACCTGTTTGCGGGCAAAAGCTTAATTTGGGGAGTTTTTCTACAAGAATATTACTCTTTCCATCGAACATAATGAAAATAGAACAGCTGCATTTAACCAATGAACTAGCCTTTTGTTGATATAAAACTTAGGCATACTATCACATTTAATGACTACATCTGCCCTGAATAGATCATCATTAATAACTGAAAATAAAACCGGTTAGCTGATAAAGAAACCAAAACAATAATGACATAAAATCACCATAATGACTATTTTCAAATTTGGAGCAGTACCTTGCACAGGCCTCATTGTGTTGTCTTATCTGTGAAAAAGGAAATTCCTCTCCACAACGAAGACATGGAGTCTGGGGTCCAAGATGAGTGCTAAATGGTCTGTCATTGCTTTCCTAGATGTACAAAGAAATAACACAAATTTGCACATTTACATAACACCTTCTAAAACAGCTGATTAAAGCCCCTTAACACAATTAACATAATTGTGGACATTGTAAAAATGTTCATTATCTGATCGATTATTTAGTGCTCTACACTCAAAAGGTAAATACAACTGCATACATTGAGTAACCAAGCGTTACCTGTTCCATGCTCACACTGCATTGAAGGGGGCGGATGTATATAGTTGCATGGTAAATGAGGAGACTTGGGTCTTTCAGATATTCGACTGTGTAGCCCACATTCGGGCAAGGGAGAAGAGTCAGCTGACGACTCCGTGTGGTTCCGGAGATTCTCATTAATTCAAATCCCCCTGCATCTCTCAATTTCGGAAGTCCTGTGGGCTGTGTTGGTCATCTGAGAAACAATGTAAAAAAAAAAGGTTCTTGGAAAAATAATTGTAATAATAATCACTATAACACTACGAACAGTTTATGGTATAGTTTATGGTTTGGTGTGCGTGTTCGCTTGTATGTACTGATATATGCAGTTATGGATGAAAGAATTTACAGCTTATTCAGCAGCAGTACTTAATGTGAACATATTTAACTGACGTAATGTTTATTTGTAGTTGGGCTAGCTCATTAATTAATCAATTAATCTTAAAGCCCAAGCCAAACAAAACACTTACTACATTACTACGTCCCAATTTGAAAATCGACAAAATTCTGGACCAAGGAGCTGTTTTCCTCCAGTGTGGAAATGTGGTGAAACTTCCTGCTGGTGCACGTATACATGAACATGCACACTGTAGAAAATCAGTAGGGGGAAAAGAAAAAAAAAAAAGAGTAGAAAATCACACAATCAAATGATATACCTCGAAAGCACAAGCGCCTCTCACCCAAACCTGCCCTTTGGAGACGCTGCTTTTCAGCCCTGCTCGGTACTAACGATGAGTCTTTACGAGCAAGGCAACAAAATGTATGTGTATAGGTAAACACTGGAGGACTGCTGTTGCTATGCGCACGTCTCGGCTGCCTTGGTCTGGTGCTGCTGTATGACGAGAATAGTCTTGACACTTCAGCTAGAAAGAAGGGAATAATATATTAAACAATTACTAGAATCACCAAAACCCATACTTTATTTTAATGCTTAACATCAAGGCAGCTTTCATTTAGCTAGGTTACATAAGATATCACAGTTTATGTAAGCAAACTGTATATTAGCTTACCATCAACAGGGTGTCTGACCACCGTATCTGGAGTTCCAGATGGTCTTGCTGCTGCTGTTAATATTGACATGAATATATTAGGATGCAGAAACACATGCGAATTTGCTTGACCATCATATTGCAAATGGTGCACAGCTGGAGAGACATGATGCATATTGTTTATCAAAGTAAGCTTGACACATCCACACAGCTGGATTTCTCCAAGTAGCCTAACTAATGTTATAGCGCCGGGGGCGACAGCACTAACAGTGCGGTGTTAGTGTGGGGTTTACCTACCCACAGATTGCCTCCAAACTATTCCCTGTTTTAAATCTGGATTGTTTAACACTAGGACCGCCAGGATTATAGCACTACCTTCAACCGCCGCAGCGGTCTACCAGACCGCTGGGTGTAACGGCATTGATGGCGTTCACAGTTGCAGTAACAATGCATTTGTTGGATAAAGTTGGGTGTTAATTATCAAAAATAAATAAAAAATACAATACGAAATAAGCTATAGGGTCTCGGTATATGGTATGGTATATGGTATTATGACAGCCGCTATAGCCGATGCAAGTGTGGAATTCAAGCTATTTCCTAAACCAATAAACAATAAATAATAATGCATGACTCTGAAGTATTTAGATATATGCAACCAAGGAAACAACATGCAAAGTCAGCTAAAGTGTTAGGCTATAGGCGATATCGACGGGCTTTGCTCTAGGCTTCTTTCACAGTGCGCAGTTGCCTTTCACGGCACAGGCCAAAGCTGAACAGTTTGTAGTATTGACAATGCTAAAATAGAATAATTTACACTATTCTATCAGATAGGACAACTATGCATATCAATACAGAAATGACACAATAAACAAAATAAAAACATTTATTAGCTGCAGGAATCAGTGTCCCGACACAAAATAGCAGGCAAAAAACACAATACAAATCACACAATATTCAGAAAAAAAATAATGAATGAATATTAGAAAATAACAAACAATAATAATGATGTAGACTACATAGAGTAAACGAAATACAATATAATTTGTCAAATTTTAACATTATAATTAATTATTATTATGAACAATATAACAGAACAAATAATCTAATTTTAACAGGTCAGGTGAAATGAAACAAGACGATGTGTCGCAAGATGTGCGCGTTGATGGCAGCCAGGTCCAGGATGTTCCAGAACAGAGTACAGCCGAGCCATCGGATCCACCACGTCAACTCCGACCTGAGATAGAAATTAGTGCAAACTGTCATAATTGTTGGTGGTAAAAATTGAATGAAATTAAATTGTCCAATGGAAATATTTTTTACAACATTAGTGTGTTTTTATCTGTCTCTACAATACTACCATTTACACAGCTCACCTTGGAAACGTTGTAGAAGGATTAGGAACAATTATGAACAATATAACGAACAAATAATCACAGAATATTTTGACAGGTCAGAGGAAATGAAATAGAACATAACAATAGGTGATTTTGAACAAACCTGAGGTCCAATAGGCAGTCCAGCTGCCTAATTTGCTTTACGCACTGCAGCCGGGGCAAAAGCTCTAAACCCTTGCAGTGCACTTCCTGCAAACAGGTCGCTTGCATCCTTCACATGCAATCAGGGTCTTATTCTTTTTGCAGTGGCTGTTGATCTGGCATTGCTTCCGTGTTGCGGGCTGTTGCTGGTGTGGCTCTCTCGGAACATGCGCGGGCAGACTGGCCTTGACGTGCATGTGGTCTTCTCTCAGCTCCTTGGCCAGCTGGAGGATGAAGACTCTTCGGCCACTGCTGTTCCCTGTGCACATCTTGTACAAGATGTGCGTGTTGATGGCAATAATAAAAATAATAACCTATGCCTACCTGGCACCAATGGAGTGGATGTGGAAGTAGATGGCTCAGTTGGCAGAACTGGGGCAGCGTTGTTGGGCTTGGATTTTTTACGCCGGGGTTCCTCTAGCTGATAGTCGGAATCAGACGAACACTCCTTCCCGCTCCAGTCCACATCACTCAAGTCTGAAACTTCTCCACCATCAGATTCCCCTTCACCCAGTTCGTGAAATAATGCCAAAGCCTCCTCTACATTCAGTCTTCTGTTTGCTCTCTTCATCTTCTCTCTCTTCGTCCTCTTGATCATCAAATAGCGGGCAATAGCAGACAATACTGACTCAACTCAAATATGCTACTACTCTGTGTTTTGGATTGAGATCTTACTATATATAGACAACGGGTATTATTGAAGAAAAACAAGAAACATTGCTTGGCAACCAAAGACGCGCAAAATGAAACCCGCGAAATTTGAAAAAAAATACATGGTAATGTAGCGATGTATGGACATACAGTATGCGCTATGGCGTTCCTAGGTATAAATGCTCAGAAATCTTTTGTCTTTTGATTTAGAACCTCCAAACCTTGTGAAAATAAAATTAACACATATTTAGGAAAAGTCATGGACTGGGGGCCTCTTACTCTTTACTCATACTCCTCTAATCCTTTATTTGAGATATTTGCATCAGAAAAACCCAAACATCTTGGCAGTTCTAGTGTTAAAAACTAGTTCTTTCCCAGCAATTAACATGGGTATGACGGTAACACAAACACTGAACTAATGTTAGCTGAGCCATTTTGAAAAATGCACAATGCTGCACATCTGGCTTTGCCCGAATCAGCTCGTTCTAACGCTGAGCTATTCCAGATAGTCTGACCCGTAGCTACATAAATACACAAGGAAAATTTGTTTTCAGAGCATATTGATTACTCTCTATATTTAGTCAAATGTTACCTTAAACCCACCTTTGAATAATGCTCATAATTTGGTTGATCTTTGGGTTAGCCAAACTAACTTATACCAGTGGAAATAAAATCCAAAAAAGCTTAGCTTTTGGCCTGTCTCCACTCCATGTTGTAAAGTTACCGGTACCGGATCCGAACTGGATGCTGTGTATGAAGAAAGTAAGTCAAATAATCTTCAATGGACGCAAGAAAAAACATCATATTGCTGATCTCATACTTACAGCGCTCCAACTCATCCAGTCTATTAGCCGCCTCTCTTAATAGCTCCGAGACTGAGCGTCTAGCTGAAGCCACCATTCTTTTCAAACATCTATCTCCTGAGTAGGGTATCTCTGCAGACCGGAGACTTGAGAGGGGCAACTGTCAATCATTTTTGATTTGACCAATCAAAAACAAATTTCACCAATACGCCGCTGATTGGTCAAATTAAAAAATGATGACTCCCGCCCCCTCTCAAGTCTCTGGTCTGCAGAGATACATACTTGGAGTGCCTTGCTACAGCTACATCCTACCTGCCTTTTCTGAGTTTGATTGCTAAGACTGAACATGAAAGCAACGCCCCCTCATTTGCTTAATGAAGAAGAAATGCATAAAGAAATGCATGAAGAAATGTAGGAAGAAATGTAAAAAGAGACAATAATACAGGAATAAATAAGTTTGGAGAAAGAAATACGGGGGGGAAAATAATAGAGAAATAAATGAAGAAATAAATACATAAATACATAAATAAAAGGGAAAATGAAATAGGAAAGTAAATAAATAGGGAAATTAATACAAAGGTAAATAAATACAGAGTCAAATTAAACCGAAATATCAATTTATATCAGATTTTATCAATTAATTAATGCCTACATTTATTTGTAATATTATTTTTGGTACATTTAATGGCATATTAAAGTATTTATAGGTCGTTTATTTATTTATTTTTGATTTTGGCAGATTCCGTCCTCCATAAACTACTAGTGTGGCCATGCAGTCTCATTCCTGGTCAAAATTATAGGGGTATGACTAAAATCAGGCTCAGTGTTCAAACTAAAACTCTATACAATTTAAAAAATAAAAAATAAAATCTGAACGTTTCAGCTTCCCTCTACAAGAATAAAAACTACTACTACATGGCAGATTCAGTAGAATTACCCATATACATTACAGTGTATATATGTCAATATGTTGAAAAAGATATTCGGGGTGCTTTTGCAGTGTGGCGAGTGTCCATTGGCCTGTTAAGACTGTATTGGAGAGCCACAGACCCAGGATCTATCGTGTAGCAATTGACGAGATTTTGGTCAGAATCAATCAGTATGATGGAAAATTATGCGAAAATAGAAAAAGGTTATGCTTTAACCATCAGGGCTACAACCTGGAGAAAATTAAGAAAACGTGATTGAAAAAAAAACATATTCTTCCCGAAACTATGACAACACCCAAAGATGAATACTGGTATTTCAAACACCATTATTTACTGAAGGCTATGAATAGGAGTAGGTAATGAAACATACGATACTGCTTATACTAGTCAAACTGGTGTTGCTGGATACATACATTTCAATTATTCCCCCCTTTATTACAATCTCCATTTACACCCCATCTCACAACTTTCAGTGATTTGAGTCACCCGAGGCTGTTACAAAAGCATAATCCCGGGGTGTGATTGGAGAACGCTCGGCTGTAATTAAATGATAAGGTGTTTATGCAAATGTCTCTGTTTTTTGTCACTGCACAGCTACAGCTGTTTGAATGAAGAGGTTGAGATAGTACAGATCATTGATTAAATAGAGAGTCTGTTAGTGTCACCGCACTTGCTCTCTGTCTGTAAAACACTCGGTTCCTCTCCACCTTATCGGTTTGGCAGATTAGCTGTGCAAGTAATACTGATGCTGTGAATGCCATCAGATACATTTTAATCTCGGGGGGGAATGTACAGCCAAAACCCTACATGAATATGCACACATGCCAGCATGGGCACACACACAGCTCAAAGTGACTGAACCATAAACACTGCTTTTTCAATAGCCCTCATCAGTCACCAAATTATCTGTTCACTCCAGTAGCAGTAAAATGGCTGAATGTTCATGCCATTAAAAAAAAACAGCAGTAGGAACAGTGCCATGAAATGGTCCAGTGTTCACATAATTAGAAATTTAGGTCAACTGACTCACCAAATGGTCCTCAGCAAAGCCAATTTCTCTCAGTTCTTACTGTTAGACATAATTACTTTAACATTTCGTACTGTAAAGTGCTCATAATAATGTCCCAGTGATCATGGTTGGAGCATTTAGTTGAATTCATACCGTTTCGTCTCAGCTAGGTGGCTCCTTCAGGGTCTAGAGAGGATCACGTCTCGGGCATATGTGACCTCCCAGGCCAAGTTCAAGGCCTGGGTATACCAGCGAGAAACTTTTCCAAGGCTCGCCTGGCCCTTGCTGATCTACATAGTCTCCAACGTGGCACTTTTGAGAGAAGGATTAAACTCTATTAACGCAGGACTAATTTTCCTGGGGACGTCCAGTGATTTCTAATCCTGTGCAAAAACTGCCATGTTTGTACTTTGTAAAGTAAAACTTCCTGTGCAAATTACCTATCTCAAGACAGAGGTCCCCTGGCATGTGAATTGAGCTCACAGTAATTTCAGCCGTAATTTGTTTTCGGCAGTGTTTCTTTTTCTTCATCTACTAGACTCATGATTTCTATTTCCGTCCTGTCATGAAAAGTGGAATCCATAGAGGAAGGGCTTTAAATGCATTTTCGGCACAAATTTCTTTTGGCTTCAGTGACAAACTGAAATCTTGACCGTATACAATTGTGTTTAGGGGACCATTTCATTATCCCGTGCAAATTCATGAAGGTTGGGGATTCATTTATTAAATACATGAGGTCCCCACATAATACTAGGACCATGCAAATAGGACTTTAGTTGCTATCTCCATGGGTGACTGGGGCTCCCACGTAGTCTCAGCAGAGCTGTAGGTAGTAGTAACAAACTCAGGTTATCATCAAAAGGCACAAGGCACACCAGACAGCTAGGATCGTAATAAAAAAGGTTCTTTTAATTTGATATGGGGCAAAAGTGTACTTTTTGCCCCATATCAAAGTAGAAGAAAATCAAACATCTTTATTCACGACAAACTCAGGCTGCCTTGCATCTCTGTAAGCCAGGCGCTGTGGCAGTCCGAGAAAGGGAGTACCTGCAGGATCCAGGTCCAAGTTACCCCGAGGTAGCCTAGGCAGGCATCAGCGTAACAAGAAAAGGAAAGGTTGTATTGGCAGTGAAACCAGGCTGCAGAATAAAAGTCCTGGTGGGGAAAATGACTGAGGGAAGAGCTGATCTGGGCAGCATGACACCACCTTGGTACTGCATTGCCCAAGGGATGGAGTAGAAGGAAGTTAAAAGAGAAAGAGAATAGGGGGGAGGGAGAGAAAGTGTCGGAGAGACATGCACAGCCAAGTTTGTTGGCGTGTGGTCGAAATACCGGGGAGTGAGCAGATGTTCATTGAATTATTTTTGATGGAGAAAGCTTTTCTTTCAGGTCTCCCTTGTGTCAAGTTTAAATTGAAAAGAAAAAAGTTCATAAATAAAGTTGACAAAAGGTTTTGAATAAGAATTCTGGAGTATTGAACCTACTCCTATGTTGTTCATGTAGTACTCAAACACACACACACACACACACACATTTCATTACACTACAAAACATTTATACTTAAGGATTTCATATTACCGCTGCCGAGAATTATTACGTCGTCCCTTATCCCCACTACAATAATGGCTCTTTTCCAATATGGCAGGAAATCTGGTGCTAGACAGATAGGTACAATAGACACAACAGACTCCCCAGGGCAGACTCAAGTGCGACTTGCATGAATATTTCAACATGTGTCAGAAAAACCTGTGTCAGACAGAGAGAGATACAGAGGGACAGAGAAACTGGGCATCTTTCCTCATTCAGCATCGAGGTGCCGCATGTTAAGTGATAAAGAGGCGACTAGGCCCAGCATATGGCACCTCCTTTATTGCCCTTGGTCACTTCAACCTCTTCCTATTGATAATTCATGGTGATCTCTGTAATTTAGGGAGATCTGCTCTTAACGCTGTCAAGAGGGCATGTATTATGAATCGTCTCGCTCTCCAATGCCTTGTTAAGTAACAGAAGCACTGACAGTTAAGTTTTCTCTTTCGGTGGCAGGATAGAGTGACATTTTTACAATTTTGCAGTGGATGGGATTGTTTTTAGATTAAAAAAAATACAGAGCTGTACAGAATACAAAAAGCCAGTTGTGTTTTGATGTAATTTCTCGGCAGTTACGATTCTTAGACGCTTACCCCGCGTTCACACAGCGATCAGCACAATCAACAAGTCACCGGAAATACATTAATTTCCTATAGAACTGAGCCACCAGGGAAATTCGGCTGATGTGTCCGACTGCCAAGCTTGTCGGCCCGAGAAAAGTTGGCTGGTCGGTTGAACTTTCAACCACCCATCAACGGCCAATCAGATTTCCTCTCTTCCGTGATTCCCTACCAATGTGATTTAGTATCATGAACAATAGTTCTGCCTGGCAAGACAAAAAAGGACGAGAAGTTGATTACAGTTATTCAAAGCTTCAAAGTTTTATTTGAAAGACTACAGGAATAATCGATGCTTGGATAATGGTTGGGGCAGATGCTAAGTTATGAAGTAATTTTCTTGATTTTTTTTTTCCTTTTTTATTGATGCTACCTAATTAGCAACTAGCTAGCAACCAGCTAGCTATGTTAACCCATCAAAACAATATAACGCGATGAAAGGCAATCACTACACAGATGCAATCGGAGCTTCTTGCATTGCCCACAATCAGTCAGAATAGATATCTAAAGATAAAAAGTGTAAAATCCATTTGATCTGAGTATATTACCTCTGATTCTGTGTCTATCTGTAACTCAAAAACAAAGGGGATCACACACAAAAATATGACAATTGTATTGCTTTTTTTTTGCACAAGGGAATTGTAGGGGAGAAGAAAACACAAATGTTTCAGTGTAAACCAGATTTTTCTATACAATTTTCCCGCCATTTTTTTTGGAGTTGTATCGATGGACCCAGCACCATGTTGAATTGGTTGTGCACGAGGCTTTCCATTCTTCGCCGTAATATCTGTAACACCTGCCAAAGAGAAACTGCTTGTTAACTCTCTGCCATGTGCTTGCATCCTGCAGGAGAGCCAATGCCCGCCAGCTCCAATCCAATTAGCAACAGTGCCGACTCTCCTTCAGTTCCATTTAATATGCTTTCTCAACTTTTTCGTGGAATTAGAGAGGACGATGCACTTTGTAATATAGGAAACCAAGCTGTGAGGTGGTAGAGGAGCGGCTGGATGACGGTGAAGTTGCAGTAGATTCAACGCCTGTCCTGATGTGAGCCGGGTTCACCCAGCATCGAGAGCTCTCCAACCAGAAGTGATGACTTACAAGGGAGGTATTCTTGTGAGTAGAGCAACCTGTGTTAATCTAAGTTTGTATACATTCATGCGCTTATGCATGTTCAATTGATTCCCATCTACTGCTGTCATCATAAGTGACGGAATTGCATCCACTTAGAACTAAAACCAACACGGACAAACTTTAAACTTGAAAAAACAAGTTTATCTTAAATCCCACAGTTGTTTTTTTTTGCTTTCCTCTCTGACCATTCATCCTGAAGTATGAGCAGAATCGACAGGGCATTGGAAGTACCTTTCTCTTGTTAAGTGGAATAATATCTGCATTCCTGGAAGCTCATTGAAATGTCCGAGAGCGAACCAGGCTCACTTATATTCACCAAGGTTTCTTGCCATTCCCTCTTGAGAACATTGCCTTGAACAGGAAATATACACCCACTTACACCGGAGCTACTTTTATTGTAGTTAAGAAACATTACTGAAGTAAATGGATACTGTGAATTTCATTCACAAGGGATGAAAATAATCACAAACACAATATAAGAAAAGGGTAAAACAGTTATTAATGCACAAATATTAGTATTGCCCATTGATTTTTGTTTTTGTTTTGACTTCTTGCAAAATTGACTTCTTGCAACTGTTTTTTTTTTTTATTGTTAGTTAATATTTGTATAGTACATGACTTCTTTTTTCTCCAGGGAGCCCAGGGTACCCCCAGGATTCTCCAAGTTAAATTTAAGACTTTTTAAGACCTTTTTAATACCACTTAGAATTAAATTTAATGCCAGCTTCACGGCCATACTGGCAAAAGTATGAAGGATATAATGGAAAATCAGTATGGATTTTAAGCCCTAGAAAATAATTATTTACCAAGTACTTGAATTTAATAAAACATGTTATTATAATACTCACATTAATATTTAATACACAATAGCTTGTGAGCGCCCTTCACATGATCAGCGACAAAAACGCTCGGCGCTGGCATTCATTTCCTATTTGGCAAGCGTCGCCGCTGAACCTAGCGCTGCCGCTGCCCCCGGCATTCTGCGCCCTGGGCACAGACACTGGGAGACCCCCTGGCGCTGCGCTCAAAGTTCAACTATATTCAACTTTGACCTTTGCGACGCACAACCAATCACTGGAATCTAATAGCTCTTAGTTTGCTATTCATTAGTGATCGGGTTAGAGATAGAGAGCAGTGGGAAAGAGAGGCGTTTGATATCATAGCCGCGAAATTTAAAAGAAAATATAGAAGATAAACTTGTTTTATGTGTGTCGGAGCATCCCGAATTATACAACATGACCTTAAATCATACCATGATCTGACTAAAAAGTCTGTATCATGGAATGATGTCGGTTTATAGACGGGACTACCAGGTTGGTTGACAGCTTAGTACAGCCAGTCTATATTCACTTCTATGGCTGTGCTAGTATGATCATTGGCGATGTGGTTAGCTACGATCACCGGCTGATGCGGCTGACGCTGATCATGACACTTGCCCATTCTGAGGCGACGAGCTAGCTTGTTAGCAGCACACTCCACGGTCAAGAGCATCAATACCAGTGGCAGCTGGTGCATTTTTCTCCATGGGGGGCTATACCAAAAATCAAACAAGCATGTACTAAGGTATCATCAGTGTATTTAAATAAATGAAAAGGCCTTTACTTGTATTTGCTGAGCTGAATGAACATTTGTTGTAATGAAACGTGCTAAGGTACTTCAATTAGTGCAAATTCTTTATAATAATTATCTTTTATACTACAATATGTAATGGTGAAAGACTAAAGTAACCGAAAAGTGCCTCGATAAGTGCAACAGAAATCTGACAACACAAAACCCTGAGACAATGGCAGAAAATTATGAACACAATAAGACCTAATAGAAAATAAAAATAGATTAGAAAAAATTAATTAATATGGTATTGCATTTGAAATACCCAGTGCCATCAAAACGCTGAGTGAACTGGCTCAAAGCTATATGACTTTGCCACCTTGTGGCTTAAACTTTTTGTACATAAATTTTGCCCTTCTCTCCTTGAGAGATGCACATTTCTCAATGACTCTATGGCACCACAGAACTTGACTGCCAACCAGTGGTTGGTGGTGTGTAAATCAGCAGCATTCAGATAAATGCTGTTTGTACATGCGCAGTTCGTTGGCGGGGCCAAGCTCCTATCTCTTGCATTGAGAGGAGCGAACTGCGCATGTACAACTTATAACGAGAGTCAATGGGCAAAGATTTTTGCGCCCCAGGCCGGAAATACATGACGTAGCAGTAACAATTTGAATCTACATTTTATTGCAGATTATACATTCTACTCACTAACTATATAATATTTATGTCGCTCATTTAAAAAAAAAAAAATTTAAGTAATTTTTAAAGTCTTATTCAACGAAGTCTAGGATGTGGGGAGTGGTGGGGCGGCACCCTAGCGCCCTCTATTGGCCAGCCGCCACTGGTCAATACACTGACGTAAACATTACCTGTACTGTCGTAATGTCCAAGCCACACCAAACAGAGTAAATTGTAACGTTACACACAAAACATTTTATACATTTGACAGTTATTCATGACGTTACGGTATTTATTTGATCCTATGAAAGGACAATAAAGAAATTTAAGACCTTTGCAAATGAAATTCAATACTTTGTAAACGAAATTCAATACTTTTAAGGCCTTATTTTGAGAATATTAAATTCAATGCTTTTTTAATACTTTTAAGACCCCGCGGGTACCCTGAGGGAGCCACACGATAAGCCCCTCTGGATTTCTTTGGTCTTCCTTGTACATTGTGCATTCTGTTTTCTTTTTATCATTTAATTTGTATTGCTGTGCTAAATAAAACAAAAGAAAGACATCCCATTTCCCAAAAACTCCAAGAGGATGTTGCTATAATTGCCCCCCTCCCCCTCCCTGGCATCGCTCAGGTTGTTTTGTAGAACAGGAAGAAGGATACAATCCCTTAATAACACCCAAAATGCATTCTGTCCAGGTAACGTGAAGTTGAAACTACGCAGTTAGAATAGAGGAACTGGGTGAATGTTGTGGATTTATTTGCCAAGTATAAACTCTTCCTGTTTTTGTGCGATAAAGCAAACCAGCAGATTTCCCTCCAAGTGTAGAGGCCGGTAGATGCCAGTCTTCTCAACCGTGGTCTTGTTTGCTTACGGCAATTATACTAACGTCTCGAAATGAATGTGGGGGTGATTTATTCATGCGGAAAATGCTACATATACCACCTTTAACATGGAGTCAGCTCTAACGGACAGCTCTGCACTGCTGACAGCCCAGCTTCGGCTAACAGCACTAACCTCCGTGAACTCCAACGGTGACACTGTCATTATCGATGTCCTCAGTCTAGCTCAAAAACCACCCCTGCGCCGATGGAACTGAAGCGGGAGCCTCTCTGGAGGGATCGGGAGGCCTTCAGCATCTACAAAGCCAGCAGCTCACTGCTAGAGTGGCTTGGAGTCACTTCACATTAAGGTGAGTGATGTAGCTAGAGTGCCACCATGTTTGACAGCATTGAACAATGCAGAAATTGATCATGCAGGGTTTCAAACAAAGACGAGGAGTACCATCTTCTACCTCTTCCAGGCCTAATGAACACTTTTGCGTGTGCAATGTGTGATCAAAGCTGCTCCCTATGGCTTACACATGTAAGCTAATGTGCACCTGTAAGCTTCACAGTTCACATCACAGTTGCGCTGAGGAATTATGCGATCAATATTGATAACTGCTGTTACCTAGTGTTTGCAGGAGCTGTATCTGTCACTTTCAATTTTAAACATAGCATTGTTCAGATAATGTCCTTTTGACATGCTACGTCATCCCAGAATTAAAAAAGGGCACCTTTAAATCTCTGCCATTTGATTATTAAGATGACAAATGCCACAAATATAAAGGTGCCCATTTTAATTCTGAATGTTTACATCATAATAAAATAATAAAATACCACAATCATACCTCTGACTCAGAATCAAAGGCAGGACGGCTCCGGAGTCTGCCTCAATGTTATGCGTCCTGCCAAGCTCATTCACATGGACAGAGCTGAGTCAGGCTGCTTTCAGGCAGACAGTAATCCGTTTTGTATTGTTTAAATCACTGCTGAATCTGGTGCTCATCCCTGTGCTAAGGCGTGGGCGAGGTGGTCACAGCATGACAGAGACAAAGAAAGAGAGAGAGAGGGTTGGAGAAAACCTTGATTCCTCATGACAGTCTTTTCCTGCGTGGACAAACCTACAATATTGCCTCCCATCCATCACTGCCTCACCGGTTTAGACTTCCCCTCTCTCTGACATTAACTGTATCGAGGGTTCGGCTCAGGTCTGGATGAATGCATATCCCTCTCCCTTATTTGTATTCAGTGCAAAGTTTTTTGTTTTTATTGGCATGAAATGCAAAATGGGGCTGGCAGTAGCCTGGAGGTTAGAAGCAGGCCTGTGAGCAGTTCAAATCCCCCAACCAGCTGGGAAAATGAACAACCACTCTTGAGGTCCCATTGAGCAAGGCAAGGAAAGAACCCCCAACTGCTCCAGTGGAGCTGCTCAGTGGCTACCAGTAGAAGACTGTGGTTGTACTGGGCAGTAGTGGTGGGCGGATCGATCCAAATATCGATAATATCGATACCAACGTTGGTATTGATATTGATCGATACCAGTGTAATGAGATCGATACTTTAGTTTCAGTTTCTCTCCTGTATGCACTGCTGCGGTTTCATCAAAGAGGCGACCTGGCTGTCTGTGTCTGTGTAAGTGCCGCTGCTTTCAAGTGCCGCTCCTGTCACAGCGCGGAGCAGGCACACTTTGCTCCTCCTCCCCCCTCTTGTGTTTTGATGTTGTACCGTCACGTGACTCAGCGGCGCCAGGCAAACAAGCAAGCAGGCTCAGCCAGCCAGGCCCGGCCAGCAGCACACACACACAAGGAGCACAGAGACGGAGCAGAAGAATGGCAGAGAGGAAGAGGAGCGCCGTGTGGCTATATTTTCAGGCCGAAAATGAAACAACGGCAAGCTGTATAATTTGTAAAAAGGCTGTAAGATACAGTGGTAACACAACAAATTTATACAAGCATATGAAAAATCATGCGAAAGAAAACACCGAGCTACAGAAACGGAGAGAGGAGGAGAGAAATCCCCCACCCCCTGGCCCCGACAGACCCAGACCCCCGACCCAGAGGCAGAGGTCATTGGCAGAGGCCTTTCAGTCTGGCAGACAATATCCAGGTAGATAATAGTGGTGAAAGTAATATTTTAGTCATCTTCGGCATTAGTTAATATTAATTTTCAAAGTGCAACTGGCCATTTGTTACTTTAGCCAACTCAAAAAGTATAAATTATGCTAAGACCTTGATATAATACATTTATCCCATTGAAACATGTTATTTAAATGAATACATTTACTGGAATTGAAACAAATATACTGAATATGGCTCAGATTTGATTGAATATAATTACCCTTTTGTGTTAACTGTGAAAGGGATACTGTATGATTACTATATTTAAACTACAAGTAGATGTGCTACAGACTTAATTATTTTATTATTTCATTATTTCATTATTCCCCAAGAGCAGTGGAGATTACGAGGAGCCTGGCAGAAATGATTGTGAAGGACCTGCAACCTCTTTCCGTGGTGGAAGATGACGGCTTTAGGAATTTTGTGAGGACACTTGACCCACGGTACAAAATTCCAAGTAGAAAATCTTTAATGGAGGGGAAACTACCAGCTCTTTATGAAGACTGCTGCTCTAAGGTCAGAAAGGCATTGAGTGGTGTGGACAATGTTGTGCTTACAAGTGACATGTGGACATCAAGAGCCACAGAGGCATATTTAACAGTCTCATGCCACATCATAGATGAAAACTGGCAAATGCTGGCATACGTGCTAGAAACGTGCTCTGTTCCTGGACAACACACTGCAGACAATATTTGTTCACAATTAACCAGAATCGCGGAAGAATGGGGCATAACGGACAAGATTCTGGCTGTAGTAACCGATAATGGCGCCAACATGGTTGCTGCTGTGCGCAAAGCAGGTTGGGCACACTACCCATGTTTTGCACACACTTTGAATTTGGTGGTGAAAGACTCTTTCAAGGCTCACCCTGACTTGCTTGAGATTCAGCAGAAAAGCAGTGCTATTGTTGCTTTCTTTCACCATAGCACTAAAGCTACAGACAAGCTCAAAGAAATTCAGAAGCAGCAGAAGTTCCCTGAACAAAAACTACTTCAAGCAGTTGAGACAAGGTGGAACTCTGTATTCTACATGTGGGAGAGATTGTCTGCGCAAAAGGAGGCAGTTACCACAGTCCTCTGTCTCCTTGGAAAGAGCTCACTTTGCTTAAGTGAGGAAGAATGGTCTGTCATCAGTCTCTCCATCGATGCACTGAGACCATTTGAGGAAGCAACCAGGGAGATATCAACTGAAAAACATGTTTCAGTTTCAAAGGTGATTCCCCTGGTGTCACTGCTTCTCACCATTGCAACTTCTGAGCGTCAAGGTAGCAAGCTAGCTGCTGAGCTGTCAGCGCAATGTCACCGTCGTTTCAGGACTATTGAAACGTTTTATGGTCTTGCTGTCAGCACCTACCTGGACATTAGATTTAAAAACCTGGGATTCCGTGACTCTGCAAATGTTGAGCCTGTAAAAGGTCGACTTGTCACCGAAATGCAGTCAGTGAGTCAGACCTCAGCACCTTCATCATCTGCATCAAGCTCAAGCTCTGCCACCAGCTCTGCCCCAGCTCCTGCAACTACTTCAAGCTCGTCTGCAGGGGCTGACGCATCCCCACCTGCAGCAAAAGGTGGGATATGGACAGAATTTGACTCTCAAGTCCTTGCATCTCAGCAGCATCGGACAACTGGCACTGATGCCCTAATTGAAATGCGTAGGTACTCAGAAGAGAGGCCAATTCCTCGGGATCAGGATCCACTACTTTGGTGGAAAAACAATGCACCAACATTCCCCTCTCTGAGCAAACTTGCCATGAAACACCTGGGAGTGGTTGCAACATCAGTGCCAGCCGAGAGGATTTTTTCAAAGGCAGGACAGTTACTAAGTCACAGGCGATGTGCAATAAAAGCGAAAAATGTGAACATGATACTGTTCCTGAACAAAAACCTCTAACCAAAACCTCTGTTCTGCACAGGGGGACAGGGCCCACAGGGGGGCTTCTGGGAATATTTCGTTGAACTCAAGGCTTTGGGGGTTGTTTAGTTATTTACACTTTATTTCTTGTATTTTCACTAATTGTTTTTTATTTTTAATTATTTTTTCAAAGACAGAAAAGAAGTGCACTGAAGGGGAGAAATTTTGTTTTATTTTTGTATTGTATTTCCTGAACACACATTCTACTTGAAAAGAAAAAATATTGTGTTTTAAATGTTTTATAACATTTGTTGTGGAGTGATAATTTTGTACACTTTGTTTATTTAAGAAAAAAATCCAGAAAAGAAGTGCAATGAAGGGAGAAATTGTATTTAATTTTTGTATTGTAGTTTCTGAACACTCTACCTGAAAAAAATAATTTGTTTTAATTTGTTCTCGAGTGATAATTTTGTGCACTTTGTTTATTTAAGAAAAACATCCAGACATGACAATGTATGGGGAAAAATTGTTTTGTTACTGTTCTATTGTTTCTGAACAAAAACTTTTATTATGATAATAAAGTATTTTCTATTTACCTATAAACTTTGCCCAAATTCTGTCCTGGGTTTTAACTAATTAATAATCCAAAGGAAAAATCACAAAAACACTTAAAGGTCATGAAAATTCATTCAGATTTAGCAATTTGATGATGCATCAACCTTAATTATTAAAAAGTATCGGTATCGGTATCGGCGATACTGGCCCTGTATTTACTTGGTATCGGATCGATACCAAATCTTGCAGTATCGCACACCACTACTGGGCAGCTCCTAGTGTGAATGTGTGCAACGGGGGTTACTAGGAGCCTGTGCAGTCGACTTAGAAATACAGACTACAATAGGGTGTCATGGTGATCCAGTTGGCTGGGGTGCATGGTTCAAATCAGACTTGTGACCTTGTCACGCGCCGTCCCCAGTCTTTCTCGTTACTCTCCACTGTCAACTATTAAATAAATGCAAAAATTATATTTAAAAAAAAAGATTCTAACCAGATTCAGTTAGCAACCGTGATAGTGTGACATTAACGACAACAAATGGTTCAATATTATCAAATCAATTAATCAACAGAAAAATGTATCAAAGGACATGCATTCTTTTTGCTCATTGTTTTGAATGTAGGATATGTTTGTCTGTTTGGGAAGTGCTTTGTCTATTTTCTATTTTGCTCTCTCTCTCTCTCTCTCTTAATTTCTTCAGATATCATCCCTATGAAACATTCACGCTCAAAACAGCCAAAAGTGATCCCCCCCCCCATTCTTCTTGTGCTGCATGGTTGATGGTTTACTTAACCTGCACATGGGGGGCATCATTTTGACTGATATCTCATAATGAGCTTGAGGTGTTGGTTCAGGAGCTTGTTTATCAATGTAAAGTGTTGCTCAATAAAAAAAAGTTCTGTGATTGGTTGCACAAAAGGTTTTCTGGCAAGGATTTCACTTAAAGGTCCCATATTATGGAAAACGGTTTATTCCTGGCGCTTATACATGTTCCACAGGAAATTACTTCCCTAAGCAGCTGAGAAGATTTGAAATCTGGAAGTCAACCTGTTTTTGACCCGTTTCACCACTCTCCAGTCATGTTGGCTCACTCGACAATTTTGCCAACGAACTAAACGCTAGCCTTACCAACGCGCTTGACTCAATCGCCCCGTTAGTCACTAGAAAACACCACGCTAGGAAGTTTGCACCGTGGTTTACCCACGACACTCGTGCACTTAAACAAGCCTGTAGAAAACTAGAACGTAGATGGCGATTGACCAAACTCGAAGTCTTCCGGCTTGCCTGGAATGATAGCTTGCTAAATTATAAATGTGCACTCTCGTCAGCCAAAACTGCACACTTCTCTAGGTTAATCAGTGCAAATAAAAACAACCCAAAGTTTCTATTCAACACTGTTGCTAAGCTAACACGGAATCCCTCCCCCTCTGATAGCTTTCTGTTTTCTCCGAATGATTTCATGTCCTTTTTTAGTCAGAAAATCACGCTGATTAGAGATGAGATCACCAGTACACTCTCTACTGGCGGTGCCATCTCACCCCTGAAAAGTCCACTTGGTGTTCCCCGGGCTGAATGTCTCTTCTCACAGTTTGATTTAGTTTCCTTAGACTCTCTCACCAAGCTAACTCTGTCTTCAAAACCCACGACCTGCATGCTTGACCCTTTACCTGCTAAACTGCTTAAAGAAGTATTCCCTATCTTAGGACCCTCCATTCTCTATATGATCAATCAGTCGCTCTCCACTGGCACGGTGCCCTCCGCCTTTAAAACGGCCGTGATCAAGCCACTACTGAAAAAACCGAACCTTGACCCCGAAGTACTTCAGAACTATAGACCAATCTCAAATCTGCCGTTCCTCTCCAAATTACTTGAACGAACAGTAGCCAGTCAATTTACAGATTTTTTGTCAAAAAATAACCTGCTTGATCCCTTCCAATCTGGCTTTAGATCCCTTCACTCGACCGAAACTGCACTCACGAGACTGGTAAATGATCTTTTGTTAGCTATTGACTCCAATTCAACCTCAGCACTATTGCTATTTGACCTGAGTGCAGCCTTCGACACAATTGATCATGCGATACTCTTGAACCGTCTTGAACATTATGTTGGTATCCGGGGATCAGCCCTTTCTTGGTTTAGGTCTTACCTACTTGATAGATCACACCACGTCTTTTACAACAACATGACCTCAGAGTGTTGCAATATGGACTTTGGTGTCCCACAAGGCTCTGTCCTAGGACCACTGCTATTCTCTATCTATATGCTACCACTTGGTGGCATCATTCGCAAATTTGGCATTAACTTCCATTGCTACGCCGATGACACCCAAATTTACATACCAGTCAAACCAACCGATGACACCCAATTCCAAAAACTAGAAGCCTGCCTATCAGAGGTCAAATATTGGATGTCCCTAAACTTCCTACTCCTTAATGGCAGCAAAACTGAGATGCTGATTGTGGGACCGGCTAGACATAGACACTTATTTGAGAATAGTACTCTTAACCTTGATAGTTGTGTAATCTCCCAGAGCCCATACGTTAAAAACCTTGGGGTAAAATTCGACCCTACCCTCTCATTCGAGTTGCACATTAAGGAGATCACTAAATCAGCGTTTTATCATCTTCGCAATATTGCCAAAATTCGACCTATGCTAACAGAGGCAGACGCAGAAATTTTAGTACATGCCTTTGTATCATCCAGAATCGATCATTGCAATGTCCTTTTCTCGGGCTTACCTACTGGGCGCACTAAAAAACTACAACTGGTCCAGAATGCTGCTGCCAGAATCCTGACCAAAACTAGGAAATTCGACCATATAACTCCCATCCTGTCCTCATTTCACTGGCTACCAATTCAGGCCAGGTGTGACTTTAAGGTGCTTTTACTTACATATAAATCATTACATGGGATGGCACCGTCCTATTTATCCGATTTGATTAAACCTTATAAACCGCCACGCGCCCTCAGATCTCAGGACGCTGGCTACCTGTCTATCTCAGCAGTCAAAAAGAAAACTGCAGGTAACAGAGCCTTTTCTTACCGGGCTCCCTATCTATGGAACAGTCTGCCTGCCTCAATCAGAGAGGCAGGCTCTATCGAAGTCTTTAAGTCAAGGCTAAAAACCCATTTATTCTCTCTGTCATTTGACCAGCCTTGAGGGAGTGGCTCAGTCTCTTCTCAGAGTAAGGCTAGACCAGTTAGCTTATCCTAGATCAGGGTCCTGCCGATGGATACTAGCATCCTGCCTACATGTCCTATTCTCCTGGTCTACCTGCTCCTGTCCACTGACACTGGTCATGTTTGTCTGTGTGAGTGAGAGTGTGTGTGTATGGGTGTGTGTGGGTGAGTCTCCTATCTGTTCCAGGCCGCAGCCCGGCAGAGTTGGCGTCTGGTTGGTCCCCCCTCCTAGGACGATGCTGACTGAGCGGACGTTGCGTTCTCCTATCTGGGCAGTGTTGGCGCCTGCATGGTCCCCTAGTCCTATGATGACGCTGACTGAGTTGCCGTTGCTGTGATGCCGCCCCATCAGATCTGGATGTCCCACCAAAATAAACTTTCATATATTGTGTATACGCTGCTTGCCCAAACTCGGCATCTATTGCACGCCCAACCGTCCTGGTAGGGGGATCCCTCTCTGAGTAGCCCCTCCCAAGGTTTCTCCCAATTTTCCCAGTGAGGGTTTGTGGGAGTTGTTCCTTGTCCTCTGTGAGGGTCTAAGGCTGGGGGATGTTGTGTACTAACCATTTATTATTTTCACATGTTGGGCACTGTGAAGCCCTTAGAGACTGTAACGGTGATTAAGGGCTATACAAATAAATGTGATTTGATTTGATTTGATTTTTCTGTATTTTCCTTTTTCCAAAAACGGTGCCAAAGATAGGAGAAAAACAGCCCGTTTCAGAAAGGAGCCCCTTTGGACGTCATAAGGGGCTAATCCAGCCCCTCTCAGAGCATGCCCACGCCCAGGTGAACAACCAATCCCATTTACGTTGTCGCAAAATGCAGCTCAGGCAGTGCCGCAAGCCGTTGCTTATGGTGCATTCCATTGTACTCGGAAATCGATAATTCCGAGTCGGTATTCCTAACTTCCAATCTAAATGTGTTCCAGTGCATCTGCTTGGGAAAACATAATCACCCGCAGCAAACTCATGTTTGTATGGCAAGTCTCAGAATGTTACAAGCATCTAAACTCAACATCAACTACTACAGCGCCATTAGTGAATAGAATCGGCGCATATCACATTCGGACGCCGTTTTTTCCGAGTACACTGGAATGCACCATTACTTTGCGACCAGGGAAGCTAAAACAACAAGATATCTACGGCGATATACCAACTCTCCAGTTATTATTTTGTAGGATGCAGGCTGCAACATAGATCCCTGCACAGTCTCCCAACACGCGAAAATGCCAGGACAGAGTGGATTAATTTTATTTTTAACGGCACGCTACAGTTTTTTCTGTGTGTGATGATCAGTCCTCAGACTGCTTGAGCAACGGCAGGATTAGCATCTAAATTGAAGCTTAAAGATGGAGCAATTCATAAGGTACGTGACCCATATGCAAAATTGGAATCTGTAAGTGTCACCATGTTTTGATTTAATTTACCAAATTAGTCTGGTTAGTATATTCGACTGTTGGTTAGCTAACGAGCTAGCGGGGCTAGCCACGGGCTTGTTGGGCGTGGAAGAAGTAAGAAAACTAAAGCTGGAGTCATTAAAAGTAAAGTAAAGTAAAAGTAAAGTTATTGGTTGGAGTCAGGACTCATCTTAAAGTTATTTGTTGGGACCAGTGTCCGTTTTATAAGTCTGTCGAACGTGTCAGGCTTGGTAAACTTTACCCACCATTAGTACAATCGCGTTTGGTTGTTTGGCTGCGCTGTTTGCGCTGTTAGGTGCTGCCAGTAGAATTTGAAATTTCATGATTTTGGCAACCCCTTGAGTCCCTTAGTGGTAGTGTTTTACATCACTGTCGCAAAGATGACTAACCACTTGCTTGCACTTGCTTGGAACTGGAATGACTTGGCATCAGGACCCAAATTCAGATCTGTCAGTCAATCAGGCACACAGTCAGTCAGACCGTCAGTCAATCAGTCTTTCATCAGACACTTATCCGCTAACATCGAATGACACTCTCTCTCATGTTGAGTGATGCTCACTCGTGTCTTGCTAATGTGTTCTGTTGTCTAATATAATGTTGTCTATGTGTGACAAAAAATATTTTTAGCTGGTGAATATTTTAGCTACAATAAGATCAAGCTAGCAAAGCAGTTTTGCGTAACTGAAATTTATTTAAGTTGAGCCAATGCTACGAAACATTTTGTTATGATACTGACAGCTAACCTACCGGAGCGTAGCAATATAGTATAGATGGATTCTTGACAATACATTGGGTGAATCAGGTTATCCTGATTATTCCAGGACTGTTAACTTAAAGCTGCATTATGTATGTAACTTTATGTAACTTTTTTAATGTAAAAATACAAGCGCCTTATCAGTCTAGTTTATGAAATGGGGCGCGATAGAGAAGACTGGCCAAATACAGTAGGAATTACACAGACATAAGATGCTGACGCCATTAGCTAGCTAACCAAGTTGCTAGCACGGCACAAAAGCAATAATGTCCAAAAACCATTAGTCCTGAGCAAGTTTAGTCCATTTGGCACAGGACTATTATTACCTGGGGATGTCCAGTGATTTGAAATAATTGTGGAGATCATTGGGGATTTTAATCCTTTGCGAATCCACAATGTTTGTAATTTGTAAAGCAAAAATTACAAATTATTATTTCAGTGAAGACAGAGTAATTTTAGACATAATTTGCCTTTGACATACAATTTGTTTTTCTTCTTCTGCTAGATGTCCTGTCATGTTCCTGTCATGAAAAATGGAGGCAGTAGTGGATTCTATAGAGGAAGGTTTTTAATGCATTTGTGGTATAAACTATAACGTTTTGTTTTGCTAAATCAGAAAGTGAGGATTTGATTCTTATAATTTTATCTGGGTCACTGGTGATTTCAGCTAATTTCACGTTCCATGCAAATGTGTTTCATTAAAGTTGGGGTTGCGTTGGGCATTCATTTAAGAACTCTCCGGTATAATACTGTGCAAATGGCACCTTTGTCAACTGAAGAACTTCTGGTCAAATCTGTAATCTGGCAGCAACTGCTGGGGCCTCATTTATAAAGGTTGCTACGCACAAAAAAGTGGCGTTAACGGGGGTGAAATGTGCGTACGCATATGTAGCAAGGATGCTACCACGGGTAGGCAGAGGCGGAGACTTGCGGTGGGTTGGCGTGGCAGCAACGCCGTTTATTGGGCAAACAATCAAACAAACATTCAACGGGCTCTCTCGCCCTCCTCCGCTCACTGCGGGAACCGTCCTCTCTCTCTCTCGCGCTCCCGTGCGGCGCGCCTTCTCCGTGTTCCCGGCTCACTGACATGGGAAAACACACACGCACAACAGATATTAGTCCCCACTCAGTCCCGATGGGCTGCAGCCGGTGTCGGGGCAGGGCGAACCCGCCTGCCGGCCCGACTCCGCCCCCCGCCTCCAGCCACCTGCCCAACCACACCCCCCAGTCTGCCACAGCATATTTTACCGCAAACGTCGGGATTTATAGAAAAATTCTATGCGGTAAAAGGTGCGCAGTTCTACGCATCCTTTCACCCATGCGTAGAGCTCACCGCAAAGTTTTTCAGACACGGGAATCAGCGACGCCCGATGGGGAGATCACAAAATAAAGCTCAGTCCTCTTAAAAACATAGTTTAATAAGTGTGCTTTCACAGGGATTGTGGTCTGTTGTATCTGTTAAGCCACTACTTAAAACCTATTTTTATACAAAGGCATTCTCTTAACTCTTATTTTATTGATTATTTTACCGGGCCACGCCACGCCACGCCAGGCCAGGATGAAGTGACTTTTATTTTTCATAAAATAAAACTCAGTGATTTAACCATGCAACAGCCTCAGAAAGGCTAAATAACAACAACATGAGGCTACTGTTCAAAATCAAAGAATACATTTATTAATCGGAGACTCACATAAGAACGGAGCACTGCAGAGAATTTATGAACGATAACGATTCTCTGTCAAAATCAGCAGGGGGAGGCGTGTAGAAACAGCAGTTTGCGGCTTGCATCTCTCTCTCTCTCTCTCTCTCTCTCTCTCTCTCTCCACAATGGGGGGAATGTATTTACCACCACGAAAAGCAAGCCGAAACCGAACTAAGTGACGTGTCTGTCTGTCTATCGATCTCCTCAGCTCCGTTTCAGTGGGCTACTATGGACGCCCTAGCATACACCTATGGAAGTATTTTTCTATAGATACATAAAGCTTAAACTGATGGGGAAAAAATACAACTGAGGGGCTAAGCATAGTTTACGCTCTCATATGTAGCTCCTTATGCTCAATGTTGTATAACTTAATAACTTAACTTAATAATTTTTTAATTGTTTTTATCATTTTGTTCATCGTCAGTTTGTCTACTATTTTTATTTTGTCTTCTAAAGCACTTTGTAACTTAAACTGAAGTTTATTTTTATTATTATTAAGGTGTGCCGGATTATTAGGGCTTGTGCTGTTCTCCACAATGTGGCCCAGATGCCTCTACTGAGCCCCCAAACAGTACACCTTTATGGCGCTCAACCTCAGTGATGAGCACCTCGATCTCGCACTCCGCAAATTTCGCTTTTCTTGCAGTTGCCGTCTCTCCGTCTTTCCCTCATTGATAGTCCAACAAAGGCTCCTTAACAACGTCGGCATATTCATGACCTATTTAGCATTGACCATTTATGGATGATTGTGGGACGACACTGGGAGGAGTAGTGGGAGGACACTGGGAGGAGTACACAAGCGCACAATTCACCGCAGGTGGGTATTTATAAAGAGAAGACTGCGTACAGGTGTGTGCCGCACGGTTTTATAGATCTGAATATTTTCTTGCGTTAGTAGATTCTGAGATTTGTGCGTACGCAATGTTTTAGGATGGAATCTACGCAAAGTTTTATAAATGAGGCCCCTGGTCAGTTATTCTGTCCATTGTTGGTTGTTGCTGTCACCAAACACTCTTCTTGGCATAACTTCATTCTCCTTGATGAACAAAAAACTCAGCCATATCCAGACTTTGTTAAAGCTAAGTAACTGTTTATGGTTTCTTAAATTTCTGAAAAATTCCTTGTTGCTACGGATGATTACACCTAAATAGCAATTAAGCAATTACTTAGGATAAAAACTTGACATAAGAATGACAATATGAATTTGTGCAATTCATTTTATAAAGGAAATATTACATTAAGATGCTTCATGCAACTTTTGGTGTCCCAGTAAGTTACAGCGAGTATAATGATGAACTATGTTTCATCACTGTTTTTTTATTTTCTTAAATGGCTTTATTGAATACTGAATTCGGAATTGGCCAATGAAGGCTTCTGAGGTCTGTTATTTCTGAATAACAAGCCATTACATATCTAATATTTTCACTCTGCAGTCAGGACAGTCCTGCTGTGCTGGACCAGTATTTTGGTGGAAGCTTGTGAATTACTTCAGATGGTAATGAAATCCTTTTAAATCAATATTTTGTGTCAACTTATGTCTTTGGTAAGTAGCTGTGTAATACGAAGGATAATGTACAGGGAACCTTCACTTCATGTTGGGGCTTATTTTGTAATACTGATGGGCTCCCTGTACATTATTACCTGCTACTCTGCAGTTGCTGCAGTTGGACCTTTGGTTAGCATTCATATCTCTGCCCATATTTCCTTTTTTATCAGAGCCACAC
Organism: Hoplostethus atlanticus; assembly: GCA_034670405.1. NCBI lineage: Eukaryota > Metazoa > Chordata > Actinopteri > Trachichthyiformes > Trachichthyidae > Hoplostethus > Hoplostethus atlanticus. The sequence goes on from JAXDDX010000100.1 coordinate 1,095,251, forward strand.
ATCATTAATTGTGCTCTGATTTCCAATCAGAGTACGTGGTGTCTTTAAGGGATGGAAGAGAGGGAGGAAGTCGACGGGAGGATGCAAGAATGTGCTGTGATGATCTATGATGAATGATATCATATTTTGACTCACATTTTCTATTTTGTTTTTGATTGTTTTTTAAAATGTATGCCGCTGCTGTTTTAAGTTCACCTTTCAACAGGAGACCTTGTCTGACGTGGTTGTCAGGGTGAGATGTGAGGTTCTTTCAGCTGAGTGCGATAAGGAAAAAATACCACACTATAGGCCTTTACATTACATTTACATTACATTACAGCCATTTAGCAGACGCTTTTATCTGAAGCGACTTACAATAAGTGCATTCAACGTAGGTAGGCACGAGAACTACTTGTCACTAGAAATCGTAAGTGTATTTCCCTCCTAAACAAGCATCTAAGAGCATAACCAGTGCTAAGGTAAAAGTGCACTAAGTTATCTACCTACTTGTTGTCAGGGAAAAGTTGGAGGTTTCTGCAAAGACTTGTTAAGATTATTAAAATGGTTAATCAGTGTGCTTGCTTCAGCAAAGCACTTATGTTCTCGTACTTAATTATTATTACTATTATTTTTATTAGTGTGCTTGCCTCAGTGAAGCACACTTATATTCTCGTACTTACTTATTTATTATAATAATAATAATAATAATAATAATGAGTGTGCTTGCTTCAGTAAAGCGTTTATGTTCTCGTACTTACTTATTAACAATGATAATTAGTGTGCTTTTGCTTTCACTTTGACAATGGCTCTGTCTGTACAAGACACTAGATGGAGTCAGAGACTGTCAAATGTGACCCTGGCTGTCTTTTCACAATGTCCAGAGACCAGAGACTCACTTTGTGGTTTACTGATTACATTACAGTCATTTAGCAGACGCTTTTATCCAAAGCGACTTACAATAAGTGCATTCAACATAGGTAGGCAAGAAAACTACTAGTCACCAGAAATCGTAAGTGCATTTCCTTCCTAAACAAGCAACTAAGAGCATAACTAGTGTTAAGGTAAGAGTGCAATAAGTTAGCAACCTACTATATCTTAAACAAATGAGACAAATAAGAGAATCAAATAAACAAGAGCTAAGACAAATAAGTGAACCAAATAAGCAAGAGCTAAGACAAATAAGTGTATCAAATGAACAAGAGCCAATAAACAAGAGCTCAGACACATGAGCTGATGAATGAATGAATAGAAAACACAAAGCTGGACATTAAATTTGTCTACAAATATGATTTGATGGAGAAAGTTTCCATACAAATAATCATTACAACTATTTATACTTTTAATACTTTCAATATGTTTAATACTATGATTTCAATTACATTTTTCAATACTATTACTACTACTACAGCTGTAAATTCTACTACTATTTCTGCTAATAATTCAACTACTACTACTACTGCTAGTACTACTACTACTGCTACTACGTTTGCTACTACTACTGCTGTTACTACTCCTGCTACTACCATTATTACCTCTGCTAATACTTCAACTACTACTACTTCTACTGCAGCTATTCCTAACAGCCAGGGTCACATTTGACAGTCTCTGTCTCCCTCTGGTGGCTGTCAAATGTGACCCTGGCTGTCTTTCACAATGTCCACAGACCAGAGACTCAGTTTGTGGTTTACTTGATGACTGAATAGACCACCAAACCACTACTTCTGCTAATACTTCAACTATTACTACTTCTGCTACTACTACTTCAGATAATACTTCTACTTCTGCTACTACTACTGCTGGTGCTGCTATTACTTCTGCTTTTACTACTTCTACTAGTACGATTTCTTAACACAGTATCTTTCTGATTAAATTGACTTCTTAAAAAGCATTTTTAAGCTTAAGCACACATACATTTTTTTCTAACCTTTTCTAGTATTATTATTATTCTTCCACCCGAATTTCAGACTTCAACATCTTTCACACCATTTAAGCTATCAACACCATTCAAACTATGAAAAATTCAGCATAGTCTTGAATCATCATCCATCATTAAATTTTTTGCTGACTTATACCTTTTCTGCAATTTTATTTTATTTGCAATTTTTGACCCCATAAGAATACATTATGAAAAGTTAAGTTTCACTTTTGCTATGACAATGGCTCTGTCTGTACAAGCCACTAGATGGAATCAGAGACTGTGAAAGAAATGTGACCCTGGCTGTTTGACAATGTCCACAGACCAGAGACTCCTGGGGCCTCATTTATAAAACTTTGCGTAGATTCCATCCTAAAACATTGCGTAAGCACAAACCTCAGAATCTACTTACGCAAGAAAATATTCAGATCTATAAAACCGTGCGGCGCACACCTGTACGCAGTCTTCTCTTTATAAATACCCACCTGCGGTGAATTGTGCGCTCGTGTACTCCTCCCAGTGTCCTCCTACAATCATCTATAAATTGTCAATGCTAAATAGCTCATGAATATGCCGATTTTGTTAAGCAGCCTTTGTTGGACTATCAATGAGGGAAAGACAGAGAGACGCCAACTGCAAGAAAGGCGAAATTTGCGGAGTGCGAGATCGAGGTGCTCATCACTGAGGTGAGCGCCGTAAATGTGTACTGTTTGGGGCACAAGCCCTAATAATCTGGTACACCTTAATAATAATAATAATAAACTTTAGTTATATAGCACTTTCCAAAACAAAGTTACAAAGTGCTTTAGAAGACAAAATAAAAATAGTAGACAAACTGATGATGAACAAAATGATAAAAACAATTTAAAAACAGTTTAAAAGTTATACAACATTGAGCATAAGGAGCTACAGATGAGAGAGTAATCTTTATGTATCTATAGAAAAATATTTCCACAGGTGTATGCTAGGGCGTCCATAGTAGCCCACTGAAAATAAAATAAGTAAAATAATCAATAAAATAAGAGTTAAGAGAATGCCTTTGTATAAAATAGGTTTTAAGTAGTGGCTTAACAGATACAACAGATTACAAGCCCTGTGAAAGCACATTGAGGACTGAGCTTTATTTTGTGATCTCCCCATCAGGTGTCGCTGATTCCCGTGTCTGAAAAACTTTGCGGTGAGCTCTACGCATGGGTGAAAGGATGCGTAGAAGTGCGCACCTTTTACCGCATAGAATTTTTCTATAAATCCCGACGTTTGCGGTCAAATATGCGTACGCACATTTCACCCCCGTTAACGCCACTTTTTTGTGCGTAGCAACCTTTTAAGCTGAAGCAAGTACACAAATTTTCTTCAGAAAAACCTTTTCTAGTTTACTTCATGGCTGTATATAAAACCATAATGACTCAAAGAATCCTCTGATTTGTTAAACTACAAAAGAAGTATATCAGAATTTAAATAAACAGTGTGGATCTTTTGGCATTTCATAAATTCTTAAAGGGTATCTTAAAGCACCATACATGTTCTTTGTAGAACCATCTGAGCATGGTGCTGTGGAGAACCTTTCTAAAAGGGTTCTTTATGGCACGACTGTTGTGCAATGGTCTAAAGAAGCATTTTCTGGTACTATATACAATCTTTTGTGTTAATGACATTAGGGACACAGTAACCTACAATAAATAAAGCTAGGGAAACATTCTAGTAAATAAGCAGCTAATTTCACTGGACAACATCATTACTTCAATATTGTAAATTTCATTATCCATATTTTATTTCTCCATAATCTGCAGTTACATATCTACTTACATGCTTATTACCAATAAATGTATCTCAAAATTTGACTTACTACTAATTAACCATAATTAACCACTACTTTCTATTACATTTCCTTACAAATATACCTGTCCTGTATATCTGAATAACCTATAATATTATCCTTTATTTCTCCTTGCAGTTTAGTGTCAGAATAACAAACCTTATAACAATAAGGACTTTATTGAAATTATTGGTTAAATTAGGCTTTTAACTGCCCTCTGACACTGAAAGTCTCATTTCAGTTTCTCTTCAGGTAAACAAATCAGTAATTACTAGTAAACCATCAAGTAATTTGCTATATTATCCATTTCCTTAGCTTTATTTTTTGCACATTACCACAATATGAGGATAATGATACAGTTCTGGTTAACAAGCTGTAATGACAATGCCCACTGCGGAAGACAAAAATATTCCACAGTGGGCTGTCAAATTGTCAAAATATGTCAAAGTATGGGAATTTTCACTTGGGTGTTCATGCCCTTAACTCACTTAATATTCACAATAAAAGTGGTCTGAATCAGAAGCTGGTGCCCTCTGTATTAAGAGATTTACACACATTGATCAACAGATATGGGTTGAAGGGAGTTCATGTTGTTCTTGGCAATCAATAAAAGAGACTTGAGAGTTATTGCATTAGGCAGCTGGAGGTGATGTCAGTAAATTAAATATCTTCATCTTAGTGTGCAGTGGAGGTGGAGGTGGGTTCAGCCAGGACGTGGCGTTTGCTTGCTGCTGTAGCGTGTGCTTCATTATGAACTATGAGACTATTTGATCAATTCTGGTAATTGACAATTATTATAGTTATTCTTAGTAATCAATATCTTATTAATTAACACTTGTGTGGCACCACAATAGGCAGTTCTTTATAAATACAAAGGTTTATTAACTAATTAAACACAAATAACAATAATAGATGGGTAAAGGTATACTAAAGCTAAAACCCGACACCGGAATTTAATTTGGTGAAATAGGGTGAATCTCTGGGGTCACAATTAGCAGGGACGGGACGTTCTTGTTGCAGCTCCACTTGGTGATTTAGGATGATAAAACATCTGCATTCTTACATAAAAAAACTGACATAGTGCAGCTTTAATTACAATTAATGGTTATCCATAGCTGAATTCAGGAAAAGTGGAGAATCAATCAATTGTTTATGTGCATGATAAAGTTGAAAGTGAAGTTCTTGCACTCAAAGCATGGAAATGAATTAATGGAGGATGTTGGGATACAAAATGAATATGAATGACAAATATGACAAATTGACTGTTCAGGTGGGTGGAGCTACAGGTAGAAGCAGGTACCAGCATCACAAGAATTAATTAGTTTGGGTTTATTGTTTTGCCAAGGTTTTTTGTAAACATTTTTTTATCAATATCTCACAAATTATTTGTTTAAAATATATGTTCTATTGTGGCGGGGACAATTATTTTAAAAGGACTCTACCTTACAAATCAACTGGCCAGGTGTACCTAACTATCAGCACGTACACTATATGGCCAAAAGTCAGTGAACACCTGACCATCACACCTATATGAGCTTGCTGGACATCCCATTCTAAAACCATGGGCATTAATATGGAGTTGGACCCCCCTTTGCGGCTATAACAGCCACCACTCTTCTGAGAAGGCTTTCCACAAGCTTTTGGAGTGTGTCTGTGGGAATTTGTGCCCATTCAGCCAAAAGAGCATTTGTGAGGTCAGGCAGTGATGTTGCCTGGCTTGCAATCAGCGTTCTAATTCCTCCCAAAGGTGTTCAATGGGGTTGAGGTCAGGGCTCTGTGCAGGCCAAACTGTTGCCACAAAGTTGGAAGCACCCAATTGGCTAAAATGTCTTTGTATCCTTGTAATGGTTCTTAAGTGCAGTGGAATCAAACCAAAGATCTGGAATGGGACCTTGGTGACAAAGTGCAGACCAAACAATTTTAGAAACAAGTCATCGATTTATTCAAAATATTTCTTTTTTTTTTTTCTTTGTTGTTTTCTTTAAAAGCCGGCAAGCAATGCAACCACCACAGTTACACAGGATAATCAGGGAATTAGTTAACACCACATCCACGGCTTTTAAAGGAGCGGCATTTTGCAGATTTGGCAGCTCATTGGTGCGATGGGAGGCTTGGCTGTTGATTGCCTGCCTATTGCAGTCAGCCCATTCCCAGAGTCGGAACACACCCATTTCCTCAATCAGCGCTCATTTGAAAACCCCAAATAAAGGGGGACAAAATATAATCAGTTATATATTACACTGGGGAGGCAGCTCATTAGATTATAAAAAAAAAGGTCAACATTGTCATAATACTAAAACAATAAAGAGAAAAAGCATACTCTACTGCCCCTTCTATATAGGGAGAGAGATGGCACTACATTATATTGATAGTATGGACATCATGCACCCATTACATCCTGTAGCATTAAGATTACCCTTCACTGGAACTAAGGGGCCAAGCCCGAACCCTGAAAAACAGCCCCAAAACATCCCTCCTCAACCAATTAGTAGGGCTGTCCACTGACTTTTGGCCATATAGTGTAGAATAGAAGTAACTTGAATATAGGTAGAGCTATCTCCATGAACGTGTTACTTAGAGCAGCAAGGAACCTTCCTTCATGTAAGTGTAAATTACAAAAAATGAAACTTCAAACTTTAAAAAACATAAATAAAAGTGTGTGCATGTCCGTTCCACATGTCTATAGTTTCTGTTTAATTGCTTTGTATTGAAGTGAAGTGAATTGAGTAACAATTCTTGCTTGCAACTTGCACTATTTATCACTTTAAAATGTTTTTTTTTTCAAATGCAATAATGAATCGCTTATCTCAGAGGCACAAAAATTAATGTCCAAGATAAAAAGAAGATATTAAGAATACCAATATAATAAAAGATTTTATATTAGTGTTTTTAAAGCTTGCTTCTACTTAGTATTTGCTCCTGCTACCCTCTGTGCTGTACTGACTACTTCTTAAGGTGATTTGTTTGGCCGATGGCTGTCTTTTCAATTAGATTTTTTTTTAAGTTGAAAAGTCAAACTGCTGTAAAAAAAAAAAAACAACCGACCAAACAATATCTGTTTTGTTATCCTGGAGTTCATGTAGGGAAAGTGGACATAAGTAATTGCCCCATGATTGCATTTGACTTACATAATTGCACAACAGGGATAGTCGTGTGCATTACTTTGTACAGAGAATATTGATTTTGTTTTATATGTCATTGTACACAAATAGAATAAATTGGTTTGCCTGTTTGCTACTCTCCCAGTTGGAGAATAAAGGCCGTTCTGTGTTTTCTCTCTTCATTTAATTAGATTTTTTTTTTTTTCATCCTTCAATCTCAACTGAGCTGCACCAGCCTGGATACTCAGGAACCCGCTGCTTCTCAAAAGAAAAGCACTGTTTTAGAAAGACTGCTGATGCGGCATGCAGTCGGATTTGGAGGGGTTCATTAAGTTTCATTCCAAAATGAGATAGCCGCCATTCGATAAATGTGACATCTAATTTGAATCTGATTACTGGCACAAGAGTGAAAGTTACAAAGGAATATTATTGAATTCATTACCTAACTCACCTTTATGTACAAAATAGCTACTTTTGTAGGATATAGTCAAATACATTTTCAAAATATTGAACAATAAACAAAGGATGCCCAAATAGATTTTGTGGCATTTTGGAATAAAACCTGACCTTTTTTTTATAGACTAGTGAAGTTGTCTAGTTTGACATTACATTACATTACATACAGTCATTTAGCAGACGCTTTTATCCAAAGCGACTTACAATAAGTGCATTCAACATAGGTAGGCAAGAAAACTACTAGTCACCAGAAATCGTAAGTGCATTTCCTTCCTAAACAAGCAACTAAGAGCATAACTAGTGTTAAGGTAAGAGTGCAATAAGTTAGCAACCTACTTTATCTTAAACAAATGAGACAAATAAGAGAATCAAATAAACAAGAGCTAAGACAAATAAGTGAACCAAATAAACAAGAGCTAAGACAAATAAGTGAACCAAATAAACAAGAGCTAAGACAAATAAGTGTATCAAATGAACAAGAGCCAATAAACAAGAGCTCAGACACATAATTGACGACAAATAGGCAAGGCTAAGAGGAAGGGTTAGGGTAGTGTTTCCTGGGTCAGGGTAGTGTTTCCTTTCCTTGACGGCCTCACAGGATGACATATGTACACAGTGACTCCGTAAAAAACCCCAAATTCAAACAACTTAATTTAAAGCTTTTGACCTTTGGATGATGAAGAGGTAGAGATGTCTCAAGAGTAGCTGAACACAGAAGACAAGAGCGCCGCTGGCATTGTAGAAATATTGGCTTAGCAATCTACACTCAGTTGAAAAATTGGCAAGGTTATGCTTTTGGTCTGCACAGTATTATAAATGTCACTATTGTCTATTTGTTTTATATGTGCGTCAAATAAATGTTGGGAGGTGATAGTGTGTTTTAAAGCCAGGGGATTGGGAGGTCTTAACTGTCGATTACACGACTGTAAATCGTGCCCATGAGCAAAGCACTTAACCACAATACTTCCCTGAACCTTGAGTACATTGACAAAGCGATAGTTTTCCTCTATGATTACGAGTAGTGGGCATTAACATTCTTTTCTTTCTTCTTTCATCAAGATGATTCACCAGCGCCTGCCGGTCCGTAATTGTTATATACCAAAGGGAGGCAAAAGATTGGATTGTTCGATCTTTGGCTGATCGGGTTGGTGATCAATATCAATGACTCAATGCTGAAGCTTCTGGCTTTCAAACTCTTCTGGAACAAAAACTTGCCCTACACCCATTGGGATTTCAGGAACCCTCCCAATCCCCACCCCCAAGACATGTTGGGCTTTTTTGGAGGTAAATACATGTGGAGTGTTGAAAATTCAGCCAGAACTCTTTATCCTGACAAGGCTGGCTGACAGTGCCTTAACTATTAATAGTGCATATTTCAGATAGCTGCTGCTGCAAGGAAGACGGAGGACAGATAACCACGCTCTATAGAAAGACAGGGGATTCATAGCAATCTCTGGCTTAATGAGGATTTGGACATCTTCATTCCGAAAAAATAAGCTTGGATATCGTTGATTCTTTTTCAGGCCCTTTTTCATGTTTAACAAGTTGAAAATAGCACGGGGCTGTGTTATCGTGGTTTGTGGCGACTTGGCAATGCATCACAACATGAGCAAGACACGGGAAGGGAAGGGTTAAGGTTGTAAATCAAGGCCTCCTCTAGTAACATCATTATGTCCGTTACGTCCATTTTTACATAAACAGGAATTAGATATTATTCCCACTTTGCCTTATAAATCAGCAGTTTTCCAATCGTTTGTAAGGTCACTGGAGGCGAGATTTAAGGTCAGAATCGAGCTTGGGTTTGGGTCAGAAAGTGAATATATATGCCATCCATCGACTGACACCAGACAGTTGAAATACTGGTGAAATACACTACGGCAATCTATACATCCTCGATAATATGCAGCAACATCTGGATACACGGGGAAGATGCCTGACTGGGCTGACCTGAGCAGCAACAGAATCATAATTTTTACCACCTGTTCAACCAATGTACAAACTAAAACCTTACATTAGAGACCATTTGAGTCACGAGGTACTCCTACTTCCTGAACTTTTCTCCCCAAATGCCTGAAGTTTTGAATTTAGAGTGAAAAAGAGGGGGGGAGAGAAATAGAGAGCTAAAAAAAAACGTGCAGTACTCCCCTGAGGATTTTGGGGTTTTTTCTCTCAATGGTATTGACAAAGCCCCATTATGATGAGCAGGAGGGAGGCGGCATTAAAGTGAGAGCATTGGTGAGATTGATGCCCATTATGCATGACAGGAGATGTCTTGTCTCAATGAGTTAGTCACAGATGTATAAAGAGTAGGCCAGACAGAGAAAATAGCCCCTAGTTGGATGCCACCACCATTTACTTGAACTGAACTTTGGAATGATGTATTTTCTTTTTTTTCTGGCAATTCATTTTAGGTCAGAGAGACAGACAGGAAGAGGGACACTCTACGGTGAAAATGTCATTTCACATTCTCTGCTGTCTCTTCTTTAAATGTGGACTAATTTTATTTCATTAGTCTGTTACAGACAGAATTACATGCTGACGGCAAACACCTAACAAGCCGTCAGCAGATTCCAAGCCAATATTTGGTTATTTGCCCATCAAACATATTACCTGAACCTGCACAGTCCTCAAATTCAGAAAGGACTTTTGAAAAAAAAATAGACATGACATTGGCCATATGCAAACACACAATCTTATCCAGTGGACCCTGTTAAATGCACGTTGTTGCCACATTCCCAACAGGCCTCTTACCAAGCTTCACAACACCTTCATTAATGACCAGTGAACATAAAAGCTTCACACATATGTCAAATTAACATATAGTGAATGCATAGTGAGTGTGTAAAATATTATGACCGCCTGCTCTTTGCATGAAATTGACTGACCAGATTAATCCAGATGAAAGCTATAATCCTTTATTGATTTCAGTCATGAAGGGGAGATAAAGATGAAGGTAAGGACACAGGTTAATGTAATTTACTACATTTTTGGGAGATTGGGTTAGGGTTAGTGAAGAGAACATACACCAATACACAATTATCCATGCTAACACTTAAGCATACACTATGTTGAGTGATAGTAGGCTCCATGCTAACACTTTTGCATACACTATGTTGAAATAGTCTTGTGATAGTAGGCCAGTAGCATTATCTCAAAATTTTGAAAATGTATTGTATTTGTAGCATCTATAAATCTAAGTGGTAAGTCATTTGAAGTGATAAGTCTGCTAGGTCTGGCAGCTTTGTGTAAAAGATAAAATGTACAATAAATGTGATGTAAAGAATACTACTTTACTCGTTTCTATAGGAAGTGATGGCAGTGGGCGATGGGACACTAAACAGCTTCATCTTAATACCTTTCTGGCTCGACAATACAAACACCAAATGTGATTTTGTTTTTCACCTGAATGCTCTAAAATGGAGCTTGAGAAGCAAGGGAAGCTCATAGCACGTATTGTGTGTGCACTCATTTATGCAAAAAAAAGTGAAAAAGAAGTGGGCTAGATGCCAAATTTTGTTTGGTTAGGGAGATGCAGGCAGCCTGGTTTACCTTTTCTGCTGTGAGTTGGAGGGAAATTATGAAAGCCCAAATGAATGAATCAAAATAGCTTGCTAGACTGTGCTTTGTTTTGATGTTCACAATGTGTATGTAACAAATCATTTCTAAATATCAATTTTACACCTCTTCCACTTGATTTCCTCATTAGCTTTGGCAACATTGGCTATTGCTGCTCACCATTCTGAAATCTATGCATATCTCACGGGACTAGAGCGTTGCAGACAAAATCAAGCATGTTTGAAAATCCCCAGATATCTGAGATGGTTCAGAGACTGGTCAAACTGCCTCTCTGACCCGCTCAAAACCTAACAAGCTTTTGTAACAGCAGAGCTGCTCCGACGTGAGGATTTTGTCTCAGATGTCAAAAACTTGTCAGGGACAGCTAAATTGAGCCTAAGGTTGTGCAGTGTGTGCCCAGTTTAAAAATGATATACGTGGTTGCTCACTGTTGCATTATTATTAAATGATGCTGTGATTTTAATTGCATATCCATTAACTTGTCACAAAAACACATTGTGGGTTTTTTGTATCATTGTGCTCTATACACACAATACAAAGTGCTGCCAATTAGTGCACGTCAGAAACGGAAGTAACAAATGAAGTAACACAGAGTGGTCTTACAGTATATATCTCTATTGACTGGACACCTAGATAGATGCAGTATTTGCGGTGAAGGCTTTCTTTGGTTGACAGACATGATCTTTCACACTAGGTGTGAAAGTGTATTGATTTCAGTTATTAGGATTGATTTTACTCCCACGCCTATGGCATGTGAAGCCCCATTTATGTCATGACCTGTGATGTTGTGATCTGTGATTGGATAAGTCATAGCTACCACAGAGTGTGAATCAAGACCTCACATCCAGAGACCACTTGCACTCTGCAGGCTTGCTTCAGGTTGAGCTTCACCCATCAGGAAATTAGTTCATTGTAGCAGCAAAAGTAATGGGATAGGATAGTGTGCAGCATAGGAAAAAAAATAAAAATAGAATAGAAGCACAAAAGTGCAATCTAAAATAAGAAAAAAATAAAATGCAATATAAACCATCGTGAGGTGATATAAACATATACTGCCAACAATGTCACCACATATAATTAGACTATGAATGGGAATGAATATGAATTACTTACAGTTGTTACTTAGTCTCGATTGATTAATTACCAAATATGAATACTAAATATGTGCTATATATATATAAATGAATGTAAGTATTTATAAACATAACATTCTAAAATATTTTTTTGTATATTATGTAAAATATAAAGATATAAAAATATTAATATGTAGTACACAGTATGAAATAGTGGAGCCATTATGAGAAGTACCATCCGATTCAAATATCTCCTGAGGCTCTGACTCCGCATGAGATGGAAATTCTCCTAAAGCAGCGTCATTATAACCACCAATTTTCTCCCAATTACTCGCCCCACTGCAATTTCAACCTATACTCCTGTACCATCCTGATTTGCAGCTTCACGTAATGGCTTGTAGTAGTGGACGGAGATGAATCTCAGAGCAAGTGGGAGTCTGCAGTCTAAGGAAATGTCCTGTGATTCAGGAAATTTGCCTCAGGTGTGTCGGTTCAAAAAATCATACCCACAAAAAAAAAGAACAAGAACTTGCGCAGTGACAAAAAGGAAGAAACTGATGCAAAAAAAAAAAAGAATGACATTTAGAAAGCTGAAAAAACTACTAGCCGAGTCATACTTGACAAAATATACATGATTGTCATCAATTTTTCAAACAAGCCACGGTGCTTGCGGGACATTGATCCAGTCATCCAATCACAACGGAGTCGACCAGAAGAATGCCGCCTGATAGGTCAAATCCGATCGCATTTTATGCTGTCACACTCAAATCAAAAGTTTGGAGTTTACTGAGCATTTAGAAGTGGTGAGGGGAGTTCTTCCATCTGAGGAGAGTCTATCACTCATTTTCATAGACCTTCCAGCCTCAGTGACGGCAGTTCGTTTCCCTGTTTTATCTTGCATTTAATATCATCCTGGCATCTGACGGGGGGGGGCGAGAGAGTGAAAGGCGGCATTACTTAGCTGTTTCTTTCTCCTTAGTGGTAGAGGTCAGGATGGTGGGCCAGAATCGTTCCCCTTTGAAAATTATGATAAAAATATGAGACCGACTGAAGTTCACTGCAAGGGTCTCAGAAAGAAGAGGAGAGAGAGGGGGTATAGCTGCTTAGTTCAGAGAAAAATATTCCCTCTGCCATTGAAACTGGAAGCCTTTGTTTGCTGTGACCATGCAATTGTCTGAAGTGGGATCCCATGCGATGCGAGACTAACAAGGAACCTTTTCCAGCCTCTGCCAAATATCCAATTCCTGCATTTGGTTACACTTGAGATTGGTGACCAATCCCTTTATCCTAGCTTTTGTCTCACCTGTGTCCATGGAGCATCCATTGAGATTATCCTTTGTCTTACCACCAGAGGCAAAAATCACTTCAACTATTAAAAAAATAGCTATTGGCAATGCACATTTTGTTGTTTGGTGGTGTATTTATTATTCCTGCGGATAACAGAATCAAAGAGCTTCTTTCTAGACGCACCATTTGGCTCCAATGTTCAAGAATCATACAGGGAGGAATCCATCTGGTCTATTGAGACAGTAGACCATAATGCAATGCAGCCACAAGACAAAATTTTAACTAAAATAAGGGCCGTGGCTGCAATCAGAGACATCCCCGCAACAAAATCGCAAAATCACAAAATCGCTAACTGAAGTAGATAAGTGGGTATACCAAAAAAGTAAATTACAAGACCTCATCACAAAATAACAGTATCTGAGGCTGGCTTTTTTTTTTCTTGTTCAGTGTGTTTTCCTTTGCACCGGTGTGTTCAGGTGTTTTTTTTTTATTATTATACGGAGATGAAGCATTCACCGCCACATCCTGTGGAGTGGACCTCTGGGCAGATTATCAGGTTGCTGTCAAAACACGTGGCAGTACTTATGCACAGAAGATGTCTGGAAATGAATGACTCATCATTTGAATCCCATGGCGAGGATGCTTTTTATGGAACTGAGTATGTGGGTTTGCGTGAGCATGCACATGTTTGTGTGTGCACAAAAGTGTGTGTTTGTGTGCATTTGTAGTCAAGGAGAACATCCAGGCTTGCACCAGCAGAGAGCCTCATCTGTTTCCATCATACTGCGCCCTCAAAACATCAACCTAGGCTGTCTGACCTGACAGCTGGTTCTGCTCTTAGGAGGCAAAAGCTGGTCTATGGAGACCTGATGAAAATGACATGAGATGAAACATCCAAGTCCAGCGAGTCCATCCTCCAAATAACAAGTAACCAAACAACCCAAAGACAGAGTCAACTCCTCCCCGCTGAATGCCCTCAGCCCTCTGCTCAGGCTCTGTGCTCTATGAAATTTATTGACAGCTGACCTCCCACTCCATTTCGAAACATCCAGCAAACTGTTTTCTTTTTTTTGTCCAAATCATAGTCGGAAAGTTGTCTTTGTGGTATCTTTGTATCTGGTTCATTCAGCTTCACATTACAAGCGAAACATGGTTTGTAAACAAAAGTTACACAGACTCACAACTAGCTGGGTAAATTGGACAGTCATCTGACATTAAGAACACATTAAGAAATAGCCAGATATGAGCATCAGTCCAGACTCTGGTTTGCCCTCACTTCAGTTTGTTATGCCAGGCTTTCAAAGCTATCAGATGTCGATATCCATCTTCTGATACCCATAAAGCCTCGCATTTTGGGGTCATTTCCTGCAATTGGTGTGGATTACATTCTCATTCCTAACGAGCTGCACCGCAGATTGCTTAGAAGAGGACTGAGACCTGCATTTTCAAGTGTCTTGGTGAGGTTATTTGAAGGGCATTGCTCTTGCCTGCCCAAACAAAGCAAAATAAAGAAGTAAACGCTCCAGAGTCTGAATGACTCGCTCCAAACATGCTTGGAGTGCTCTTAGATACAGGCAGACTTTGTGACTTTGCACGTATTAAAATTATCTTGCCACCTGCAATTCCACAATTTCCATGGCCAGAACCAGGTTATATAGCTGCTAGTGCTTTTCTACCGAGTTTAGGGCATGACAAGAGTGTCTGAAATAACTCATTTAATTTAATTCAACAGCTATTCTCTGTTTGGCTACCAGGAGGCGCAGTGATGGCTGTCAGCAATGTGGCAATGTCCAAGGAGAACTACACTCCTCTCACTACATAAGAAGAGATTTCGGGGATTTCATTTCAGGGTACGATTGCACTGGCATGTAATGTTATTAAGCTAACTACAGCAGTAGCCTGATCACATCAATGGGCTATGCTAATTTACTAGCTGTTACCTGTTACCACAAAAGATGAGTAACAGAATAAGAGTGAGTGTGAAATGAAGTCAAAGCTGAATCCTCAGAAACTAAATCTGGAGACAAAACCCAAGGATGAGCTTGCAAGACTGTGGTGATGTTTGAGTTGTAAACTTTCAGAAGTCATTGCATACTATCCTGAAAATGGGGCAAAGTTTAAAAAGACCTGTAGTTCATAACTCCAACATGGATCGAAATCTGACAACCTGCACCTTAACAATGGAAAAAGTGCCTACAGAATGGGGTATATCATTTTTATCTATTATATTTTATGCAAATTCACAACCTTACAATGCCAAACGTAATATGAAAATTAAAAAAGCATGTATTTCATAATCTGTTTCATCTTGTATTGTTATTGCATTATTTTGTCCATGTCTGTTTGTTGCTGTTGAGAGAGGAGAGTGCATTCTACCCAGGCCATCACTGGGGCATAAATGGGCCATCTATAATTTACTGACATAAATTAATTCTATTGTATTGGGGACAATGGAAGATGATGAAAGCCTGTCTACAATACATTAGAAATCCAGGCCAGGGCCAGGCTGGGATGATACTGTCCTCGGCTGGGACTTCAGCTACTCCTCTTTAACTGGATGCTTTGACTAGCATTTATTAGAGTAATGTAGAGCAACAAGATGAGAAAATTGCCTTCCAAAATAGTGAAGAATAGTGAAGAGAAGCTACTACTAGCATAGCATAATAATTCCAGTGACCAGACAGTGATTTACAGCAACATGTAGTTATATAGATATATTCTCTAAAACTCTTTACGCTAAATTTACCTCAACTCTTAAATGGGCTGGGCAAACTGGGCAAATCTGGCGGGAAAATTAAACACAGGATATGTATGAGGTTACATTCGTCCAAGCGTATCAGTAAACTCATTTAGCCTACATAAAGTCAAATCCAATTTTTTTAAATATTTTTTTCATTTTCCACTTGGTTTTATAATACTTAAACATTTTTACAAAAAGTTAGCATCATCATTAATATTAACAGACGGTACAAGCAGTTGAGAACACAAATTACTACGCAGTAATTCTGTGAATCTACGTTGGCTGTATACATATGTTGCCTATATCTGGCACTGAAAATGTCAGCCTTGTTTTTTGTCCATGGAAGCTAATATTAGGTTCTATCCTATTCATCCACCTTAAACCAGTAGAAAAACATCAAATTAGCTAATCACGAGTCAAGTCTACATTAGGTCAGAAGAAGGGCAGAAGGTTCTGGTCTACTCATCTGAACTGCCACACATCCTTTGACATGTTGGTTCCAACCTGTGAATTGGAAAAGATTACTTTAAAATACATTATATAAAGCACTCAGGACAAATAGGCCACAGTCAGACAACATTTAGCTTGTATTCTGTTTAGCTCATATAGGCTTGTGATCTCAGTGGAAATTGTCACATAGACACTTCAATGCTCTGATTACCAACTGGTCCTTCTGATGAAGCCAAGTGCTTCTTCAGGCTGACTGCATTTCAGAGGAGCCCGTTGTCTGTCCACGGAGATCATGAGGCTGCCAAGGAAACTAGTTTGAAGGATCTTCCGAGGGAATGACGTGCATGCCTAGGATCATAAAGGCATTACAATCATTTCTGAACCGTTTCAAATCCCGCCTAAGATGAATGTCACTCTGTAGTCCCAAACAGAAGAACACTGGGAGAAAGCTGCTATTGAGGGTTCCCCTAAGCAACGACGGCAAACATTTTGACATTAAATAGATTTTGATACCACGGCCTTGCACCAACATTGAAAACTCATCTCCAAAATGAAAGGTTAGATGATATTCGTAGTCGGCCATAGCTGCTACCTGCATCATTTGGTGAAGTCAGGACCTAAATATCTTTCTGATATCAGCTCATCAAAGCTGTTTCAAGATGATTTTTTACTATGCTATAATATATCACATTGTGCTCGTTTTGGGTTGATGTTGAACTTGGCTGCCTGCTGCACGCCACCATCCATCACACGCTGGGAACTCAAGAGATGAGTGTATCAATTACTGGAAACGGACATCGATAAAATCTGAAACATATTTTGCCAACCAGCTGTCAGATTTGATGGGTATAATGTGGCCCTGATTGTCACCAAAGTGCTTTCGATTCCACTGAGCATTCGCCAGACTGCCAGAGTAGTCTTTCCCTGTGCTGACAAGCCCTCAGTGAAAGGTCACCGCGGCTATCAAACTCATCAGTAATGACAACAGCCTTGATTTAGAAAATAAAAATGGGAAATAATAGGCTGCAATCAATCATTTGACAGATTTACACCTCACTATTGGCTGCGGATTTATCGCTGTCGTGTTTCACAAAAGTTGCCGATGACATCTCTGACTAGGCAGTATCACTTATCAAAGCATTACTGATCAAAAATGTAACCATATTCTCTGATTCAGCATGCAAGTTGCTCTCAGAGATGGTCAGATGGGGACAAAAAAGACAAATATATCCTGGACGTGGTGTGAAAATACTACAGGATTTTTTTTTACGCTTGTCTTTAAGATTAGGCAGCCATTTTACTGGCATTTCAGCTTTGCTAAGGCCACCATTATACCATTATAAGGCAGAGGGTTCCTTGTATAAATCATGGTCTGCATTAAACTTATACAACCTGATCTTAATTTGTTCTTTTGATGGCTCTCAGAGGTTACTCTTAAGGTCACGGCACATTTTCTGCCACCTTATTTCACCGTTCTCTTCTTTAAATGATGGGGAGTTAGATGAAAGGAGACCAGGTTTGAGCCACAGCAGGGTTTCGGCTAGCGATGCAGTGGTAAATTAAAAAAAACTGGGTAAACTATGACCTTGAGTAGGGGTCATCATAAGGCAAACAACCACCCATAAGAAGTTTTACCATGGTATTTTTGAACAGTATCTTGGTACTAAGGTACAAAAGTACTCGGTACTATGGTACTGAAAACATGGTACTTGTACCAAGGTAGTGTTTGAAAATACCATAGTACAATATACAGTGATATATTAAAAAAAAAGATATATATATACCGTGATCATACTGTGATACTGTGATACTGTGTGTGTGTGTGTGTGTGTGTGTGTGTGAGATGACGTGATCTGATGACAGTACCACAGAGCCTATCCAATTTGCGAATGGGAGATGAGGCAACACCAAGTCTACAATGGCGAAAAGGGAATAATGGTAGGGTTTCTTCAACCTTTTGTCACAAGTAAAAAGCAAACTGATAACAGCCTCCATTTTCACCGAGGCTGCATGCTGTTCAGATTCCCCTTGAAGAAAAGGTTAGGATAACCTGTCATTCACACTTTGTTGGTTTTCACAGTTCTAGTGGTATTCATCTTCAGACAGAGTGCATACAGTATATGGTGGTCAAAATGTAAACTTTAATTATTTATTTTGTATATTTTCATTATGTCTCTGTTCCACCTTATGTTCACTGCTGAATAAGTCCAAAGATAATTACATCCGCTGAAATTCAGTGGTCCCAGTGACATTCTTGGAATTCTGGAATCCCCCTTTTCTGCTTCCTTTGTGGTACTTTTTCAAAATCCCTCACTGTAGTGCAACAATAACGTAGCCAGCAAGCTAGCTGTAGTGGTTAAAACACAACAAGCTAGCTATAGAGGTAGTGGTTAAAAGACAACAAGCTAGCTGTAGTGGTAGTGATTAAAAGACAACAAGCTAGATATAGAGGTAGTGGTTAAAAACAACAAGCTAGCTATAGAGGTAGTGATTAAAACGCAACAAGCTAGCTATAGAGGTAGTGATTAAAACGGATCTTGCAATAGGGCAGGGCTGTGTAATTCATTCTGTGGAAAATTAAACAAACAAGCCTAGAGTGACTTGTTAGCCATGTACGTTCCACCAACAAAACATTTCCCTGACACTATTTTGGAAGGGCACAGTCTTGAGTTAGGCGGCTGTCATAGTTAATCAAAGGTGCGATACTGCTGTTGCTGACTATCGAAAATATTGGAAATGCCTCAACCTTATGCATGGACAAAACAAAGAGAATGCATCTTGCAACCCCTCAGGGTGACAGGCTCCAGACTAATGGCATTGCTGCCCCCTGGTGGATAAGTGATTTATAACCTGAGACAGGCTTCAGGAAGTCGGTCAATGTGCCTGTACTATGTAAGCATGCATATGTTGCAACCTTGTGTTAGTGTATGCATGCCTTGCATCAGGGCCGGCCGCTGGCATAAACACTCTATGCGGTTGTTTAGGGCCACAACCGCTAGGGGGGGCCACATGATCAATGACTTTCTGTGTTGCTCGCTCCTCACTATTTGTACGGTGTTAAAGGGGAATTCCGGTATTTTTAAACCTGGGCTCTATTTGTACAAATTCGTCATTTATACCGCAAAATAGGTTCAAAAAGTTTTGGAATTGCTCCGTTAGATCGCCTCAGTCGGCAGTCGCGAAACAGGCTGCTATGGCTGCAACGTAATCCGCAGGGGGCAAGTGAGCCGATCAAAGTACGGCCACTAAAAGTGCTTGTTTTTGCCACTGACAGGCTCAGATAGTTATGCGTGTGTCTGACAAGTGTCTGACAACATTACGGAAAGGATCGTTACAGAAATAGACCATTTTTTAACCAGAAACAGAAGTCTCACTCAAGGAGAAGCCTCGCTCTGAAATCTGAAAGATGAGGTGAGTTGTTGCATGAAGAGGTTAAACAAAGGTTTCTGGTTAAAAAATGTGTACAAATAGAGCCCAGGTTTAAAAATACCGGAATTCCCCTTTAAGTTGACTCGCTCACTTTAAGAACTCGGCAATAAATCTCCATTTGCAACCTATTTTGATGAACCGAGTAACGTTACACAAATGGCTCCTAAAAGAAAATTTAGGACTGGCACTCAAAGGTGGAAGAAGAGAAAATTTGAGATGGAAAAAAGAACGCAGGATAAAGGTATGTGATTGTTTGTTGAATCAGATTGAATGTATCTGACAGTCTTTTTTTTTTTTAACGAAACAGAACATAGCCACAGTTAATTTTAACCTGCCAAGAAATATTTAGACATTTAGATCTGATTCTGAAACATTTTTTATTAGAACATGCTGCTTGCTTACTAACCTGAGTAGGATTGTAAGCATCAAATAATAACCGTGTTAAGCTTCTTAAAGGGGTCATATTATGGAAAATGGCTTATTCCTGGCGCTTATACATGTTCCACAGGAAATCATTTACCTGTAGCTGAGAAAATTTGAAATCTGGAAGTCAACCCGTTTTTCTGTATTTTCCTTTTTCCAAAAACGGTGCCAAAGATAGGAGAAAAACAGGCCGTTTCAGAAAGTAGCCCCTTTGGACGTCATAACGGGCACTTCTTAACATAATCCAGCCCCTCTCAGAGCATGCCCATGCCCAGGTGAACAACCAATCCCATTTACCTCGTCTCAAAATGCAGCTCACGGCAGCGCCGCAAGCCGTTGCTTATGGTGCATTCCATTGTACTCGGAAATCGATAATTCCAAGTCGGTATTCCTAACTAAATGTGTTCCAGTGCATCTGCTCGGGAAAACATGATCGCCCGCAGCAAACTCATGTTTGTATGGCAAGTCTCAGAATGTTACAAGCATCTAAACTCAACATCAACTACTACAGCGCCATTAGTGAATAGAATCGGCGCATATCACATTCGGATGCCATTTTTTCCGAGTACACTGGAATGCACCATTACTTTGCGACCAGGGAAGCTAAAACAACAACATATCTACGGCGATATACCAACAGTTATTATTTTGTAGGATGCAGGCTGCAACATAGATCCCTGCACAGTCTCCCAACATGCGAAAATGCCAGGACAGAGCGGATTAATTTTGTTTTTAACGGCAACGTCCCGGCTACAGTTAGCACGGCTACAGGTAGCTAATTTTTTCTGTGTGTGATGATCACTCCTCGGACTGCTTGAGCAATGGCTGGATTAGCATCTAAATTGAAGCTTAAAGATGGAGCAATTCATAAGGTACGTGACCCATCTGCAAAATTGGAATCTGTAAGTGTCACCATGTTTTGATTTAATTTACCAAATTAGTCTGGTTAGTATATTCGACTGCTGGTTAGCTAACGAGCTAGCGGGGCTAGCCACGGGCTTGTTGGGCGTGGAAGAAGTAAGAAAACTAAAGCTGGAGTCATTAAAAGTAAAGTAAAGTAAAAGTAAAGTTATTGGTTGGAGTCAGGACTCATCTTAAAGTTATTTGTTGGGACCAGTGTCTGTTTTATAAGTCTGTCGAATGTGTCAGGTTTGGTAAACTTTAGCCACCATTAGTACAATCGCGTTTGATTGTTTGCGCTGCGCTGTTTGGATGCAAATAGATTGCATCCAATAATATATTGGCTAACTAGCTCAACAAAATTGTCAATCCTAGCTTGTCTGCAAGTTGTATTCAATAAGCTTATGGACATGAGCCATAAACAGACCGGCTACAGCAGAGAGTGTCGCTCACACACCCACATACACAAAACAAAGTACAATATTACACAGAATTGTTATCATTGAGAAACTAAGTGGAACCGCCTCAGCTGCCTCTTCCCATTCTGGGTCAGGCTCCGGCTCAAACATGTACGGTCTCAGTGTTGGTTCTGGAGCAGCCGGTTATGGTAAATTTCTGCATCAAGCTTATTTGTTTACCTTGAGCAGCATGAGTGCTCTGCTCTCCGCCTCCGCCAGGCGAGATTGTATGTAATGAGCTCATTACATACAACCTCCACGCCCTCAAAACAGCCTGTTCTTTACAATGGAGAAAATGAGAGACTGAAACACATACCACAGAAGCTGGTTTTAGGAATTTTTTTTATATAGACTTCACAAACGTCTTGTAAGGACCCCCAGGAACAGTTTAAATAGCCCAAAATGAGTACAATACCCCTCCTTTAATAAAACCGCCCGGTTGTTCTTTTTTTTTTTTTTATCCCCAGAAACAGAAGCATACTACCGCTTTTCCGCCTACCGTCTGGTGATGACGCCTCGCCTCTGCGTCACCCAGCAGAAACGTCGCAGCTGGCCAGAGAGGGGGAAATGGGTGAGATCTCACTCTGCCCGTTTTCACAAACGGAGCAGAGTCAGAGGCTTTGTAATTGCGTCACAAGTCTCCTAGCAACCACACCATTTTGGCGTGGTGTGGTTGCTAGAGGATTTGGCTGTGCACAAAAATAGTAGATCCACTCAACAATGTGTGAGATTTGGTGGTTGTGTTTTGGGGCCACAAACAAAATCTTGTTTAGGGCCACCAAAATCCTAGGGTAATGCCTTGCATTAACTGCATGGTGAGTTCACATGGGGGAGTGGTAGCCCAAAAGTTAAAGAAGCAAACTTGCGAGGGAAAGGTTGCCGGATCGAATTCCAGACCAACTGGGCAAAGCTAGGTGGCTAAACTGAATGAGAAATTTCTGTCCCTCAGTAAATACTGTTGAGCAAGGGCACATAATGCTCAACTGGTCTGGAGGATCTGCTACAGTAGCATACTGGGTATAACAGTCCCACCAGGATTTTGCAGATTTTTTTTCTGATTATTACGGGCCAAAATGATTGAATTTGCAGCGGCTTTTATCAAACACATCTAATTAGTTAATGGCAGCTCGTCCAACCGGCCCACAGACCCACTGGCCCACCGGGATTCGTCCCGGTTGTCCCGATTGACCACTCAGGCATTGTCCTCATGTGTAACCATATCAAAGGCTCAGGATAAGAAGAAAGCAAATGGTGCAAATTGCATATTTAAATTTAAAAAAACACAACCTCACAAACATGTAGGAGTGTTAATGTGGAAGCATTGTGCCAATTTGACCATTTCATGCGGGAATATTACAGGGTTTTGGCAAAATTGCGAGCTCTTGCAAGTATTTCGGCAATTAGTTGAACTTGCGTGAATTCTTGCGATCACAACATGATTGCATTCCTTATGCCTTCCAGAGAGAGCCTTATGCCTTAAAGAGCGAGAAACAATTGCTTTCTGGGGCGGAGCAAAATAGATGATTACAGAACTGGCAGGAGAAAATCAACACCACAGAGGCAATAGACTGAGGTATGTGTGTGTGTGTGTGTGCGTGAGTGTGTGTGCGTGTGTTCAAGTTACCCAGAACTTGCGCGAAGTGTGATAACCTCAAGGTATTTGGTATGGTTAGAAGAAGTGCACTACTGACTGAGTTACTGCATTTGCAGTTATCAGCTGTTAGCGAATGCCTTTTGGGAATTTCCCAGCCTACACACCAGGAATATATTTCCTTTTTTTAATAATCATTGCTAAATCCATGCAGTGATTGTTTAGAAACACACTCACATTGCAGTGACAATGTTATTTAATACCCAGAAGCTGTCTTCCAAGGGCATTGAAATCAGTTTCTGTGTGTGTGTGCGTGAGAGAGAGAATGTGTGCTGGCAAGTATATTGTAATGAGTGAGTGTGTGTGTGTGTGTGTGTGTGTCTTATGAGTCCTATGAATCACTGTGGATTACATGAAAATGAATTATACTGTGTTGTTTGCCCACTTGGCAGCAAACAAGACCAAGGAGTTTCCTTCCCACCTGCATTACGACTCCAGCTGAATGCCAAGCCCGCTGCCACGGCCGCCATCAATAACACAATAGTTTAGCCTCAGATAAAATGATAAATGCACTGGCATTCCTTAAGACCCCGGCTCAGCCAACCGTTTATTTTAATATTTCTGCAACCACAAGACGCTATCGTTAATCACTGTTAGAACGCGCTCAGGCAGGGAGGAATCACTGAGAGCAGGGGGAGTAGAAGAAGAGATTGTGATGACGGACAAGGGAGGGAGCAGGAGGAGGAATGGGTTTGGGGAACGCCACTTCTCATTGGGGAGGCTGTTGCTCATCTGTTGCGGGCTCGTTGGGGCATGGCTAAAGGCTCCCGTTCAGTCAAGCTCCTCTCCGGTACGCATGACATTTCAATTACACAGTGAGCTCTCATATCGCTCTCCACAGCCAGATAAGCTAAGACACCAAATGCCACACACAGCATGGACACACACAATCACACGCCTTCGTTCCAGGTTGTGGCAGGTCAGCGTACTGTACGGCAAAACACTGTTGGCGTAAACCACAAATCTGGCAAAAGAATATATTCGGATAATGATTTTAAATATTTGACCTACTTGAGATGTGCTTCATTTCTCTAATTATACAGTTCTGGCTGAGACTATTTGCACCCTTGCATTTCATGAAGATAATGTACAGGAACTTTTGAAATAATTGGAAATTGACACAACTTTCGGTCTTTAATCTGTTTTATTTAACAGCACATGATAAAACAATAATAATAATCAATAATAAATATATATATATTTTTAATGTGTATTCTTATTGTTAGATCATGTTCTGTTGTCGATAGATGAATGTGTGAAGTCTGAATGTTGTCTCAATTTCCAATTATTTCAAAAGATATTGTACATTATCTGAATAAAATGCAAGGGTGCCAATAATCTTACATAAATACATAAAATGCGTATGTGAGATGACAAGATAAGATGAAACTGATCCCTGTAGGGAAATTGGGCCATTGCAGCAGCAAAATAGGACTAGGAGGAGACCCCAGGGGTAGACCCAGAACATGCTGGAGGGACTACAACTCCCAGCTGGCCTGGGGGCACTGGCCTTGGAGAGCTTGGGGATCCCCCAGGAGGCACTAGAGGAAGTTGCTGGACTGCTCTGCTTTCCCTGTTCCCATCACGACCCTGAGCTGGATAAGCGGCTAGACAAAGATGGATAGATGGATGGATAGATGGACAACAATAGAATAAATAGGGTTTATATAAACATACAAACCACTAGAACCTGTTAAGTAGAATATATAAGTGAAAAGTATGAGAAAAAGTATGGATTACAGCCTGCTCAGCAGTTCAGAAACTGAATTGTACCAGTAAACTATATATATATTAGTATACATAACTATATACTATACCAAGAGCTGAGAACACTGTATCACTACTCACTCTAGCCACCATATGTATCCTATCATATGAAACATTCCTTCCTGCAGTCATAAGTTCATATTTTATATTTCTTCATATTTAATATGTTTAAGAGACCCCAGAGTAAGCCTTTATTTTCAGCTAAAGCAACCATGCTACTACCAAACAATATGCCAGTTAGCATATGGCAAACACACAAAAGCTAACAAGTCAAGATGCTAAGAGATCAATATCCGAGAAAACATGCTACTAACAACCAGCCAAAGCAACCCTGCTACTAGCAAAAAATATGTCAGCTAGCATGGTACAAACAAAAGCTAACAAGCCAAGATGCTAAGAGATCAATATCTGAGAAAACATGCTACTAACAACCAGCCAGAGCAACCATGCTACTACTAAAAAATAGGTCAGCTAGCACACCAACATATCAACATGCTATGAAGCCAATATACCAGCCAGCACCTAGAAGCATTAAAGTGGACTTGGCTATAAACTCTTAGCATCTAACTTCCACAGGCGCAACCTAGGTTTCCAACCCCACTACTCCACCTCTCCTACCAATTTTCCTTTCATATGCTATCTACTGCGTCCTCCCACGATACTGTAAGCTCAATAAAATACACTATCCACTGTCTCTCTGACCACAACACCAACCCTGTGTTCAAAACTGCATACTACTCATACCTAACATGCTAAGTGTGATATAAAATGAGTATGTAGTGTGTTACCACTGCCTCCAGCCTGGGAGGCCCTTGCCTGGATCTCACCGCTTCCCACTGCACCTCTCTCTCCAGATAAAACTTAGTTTATTTAGTTAGTTCATTTTGTAAAAGTATTTCAGTGCTACTAGACAGCAGAGTTTGACTGTAAGGAATAATTCCTGATGACATGTACAGCAGCACTACCGATTGAGCCCATCACATAACATGCTGGGAGTCCGCTAGGCACTAATTATACATATTTACTTATGAGACAAATTTAAAACGCATGCAGTGACCTCCACCAACGTGCAGATTTTTCGGCTTTGTGCCTGCCTGGTTCACTTCTGTTACATACATTAGGCCATGCAAATGTCATAAACTGTTTGTTTTTTTTAGACATCCGTTATACTTGATATGATAAAGCTACTAACCATACGGTTCCGATTCTGAAATATGTTATAGAACGAGGTGATATTTATTCATTGACGTCCTTATAAGTACAAAATATTGCACTCAAAATCTTTCAACAAAAATTACAGAAATGTTTATATCTTGCAATTGCTTACATAAGGGAGAGTGCTTCCAGGTGATTTTAAACCAAATCTATTGCTTTGTTTAGTTGATATAAGACGTGTCCGCTGTGTCTATGGAAAATCGTGCTAGAGGATGTACATATCTGCAGTGGTAGTGAATTAGTACAGTGGAACACCATCATGCAAAATAGGAACAATTGTTTAAACAGGAATTGATAGCAATGACAAGCCAAATGTATTAAGTGTTGATGCATGTTAATAATAAAATGTAGACAAAATAACTAAGGCTTATACAATTCAAAATAATGTAGAAAATCATATATTATTGGGTAAAATATCTATCTGTGTTGTTTTACAGCATGACCTGGGGCCTCATTTATAAAACTTTGCGTAGATTCCATCCTAAAACATTGCGTACGCACAAACCTCAGAATCTACTAACGCAAGAAAATATTCAGATCTATAAAACCGTGCAGCGCACACCTGTAGCAGTCTTCTCTTTATAAATACCCACCTGCGGTGAATTGTGCGCTCGTGTACTCCTCCCAGTGTCCTCCCACTACTCCTCCCAGTGTCGTCCCACAATCATCCATAAATGGTCAATGCTAAATAGCTCATGAATATGCCGACGTTGTTAAGTATCCTTTGTTGGACTATCAATGAGGGAAAGACGGAGAGACGCCAACTGCAAGAAAGGCGAAATTTGCGGAGTGCGAGATCGAGGTCCTCATCACTGAGGTTGAGCGCCGTAAAGGTGTACTGTCTGGGGCACAAGCCCTAATAATCCGGCACACCTTATTATTAATAATAATAATAATAATAATAATAATAATAATAAACTTTAGTTATATAGCACTTTCCAAAACAAAGTTACAAAGTGCTTTAGAAGACAAAATAAAAATGGTAGACAAACTGATGAACAAAATGACAAGTTGTATTTTTGCCCCCTCTGTTTAATCTTTATGTATCTATTCATAGGTGTATGCTAGGGCGTCCATAGTAGCCTACTGAAACGGAGCTGAGGAGATCGATAGACAGACAGACACGTCACTTAGTTCGTATTCTCAGCCTGCTTGCTTTTCGTGGTGGTAAATACAACTTTCACGGCCCTAATTCCATTTCCCCCCATTGTAGAGGGAGAGGGAGAGGAAGAGGGAGAGAGAAAGAGAGCGAGAGAGAGAGAGAGAGAGAGAGAGAGAGATGCAAGCCGCAAACTGCTGTTTCTACTCCTCCCCCTGCTGATTTTGACAGAATCGTTATCGTTCATAAATTCTCTGCAGTGCTCCGTTCTTATGTGAGTCTCTGATTAATAAATGTATTCTTTGATTTTGAACAGTAGCCTTATGTTGTTGTTATTTAGTCTTTCTGAGGCTATTGCATGGTTAAATCAATGAGTTTTATTTTATGAAAAATACATTTTAACAGCCCCCTCAGTCACTTAATCCTGGCGCCGGCCCGGTAAAATAATCAATAAAATAAGTTAAGAGAATGCCTTTTATAAAAATAGGTTTTAAGTAGTGGCTTAACAGATACAACAGACCACAAACCCTGTGAAAGCACACTTATAAAACTATGTTTTTAAGAGGACTGAGCTTTATTTTGTGATCTCCCCATCGGGCGTCGCTGATTCCCATGTCTGAAAAACTTTGCGGTGAGCTCTACGCATGGGTGAAAGGATGCGTAGAAGTGCGCACCTTTTACCACATAGAATTTTTCTATAAATCCCGACGTTTGCAGTAAAATATGCGTACGCACATTTCACCCCCGTTAACGCCACTTTTTTGTGCGTAGCAACCTTTATAAATGAGGCCCCTGGTCTTGTGATGTACTGTTTGAGTACACTTTAATCTGAATGGTCTGTAATGGTGTTATATACTGATTAGTACATGGCATCCAGTCTCACGCACAAAAACAGTTGTAATCAACAAATCTTCCTTCCTATGGCCTGATGAATTAATTTCTAGCCGCTTGCTATCAATTACTGTTGCCGCACACTTCAGCCCTTGGTCATGTATCGTCCTTGGGACAGACTCATTTTGCATCCTTAAAAAATTATGCCATCAAGTAAACCCCTCCCGTCCAAGTATTAAATGTTTTTTCTTTTTTGTTTTTTTAAAATAAATATATATATACATATATACTGTTTTCCCCAGACATTTAAAATAGGATAAACCCATTGCCCATTCATTTCAAATGCAATATAAATAGATATCTGGTACATTTTAGATATATTACTATTACTACTATTACTATATTAGCTATTTTAGACCAACAAAGGTCTAAGTTCTCCTATTGTGCAGACTACTGACAGAATAACATCTTGTGCTTTCTAGAATGATCAGATGGCAGTTTAACCTGCCATCATCTGATCACAACCTCAAATCAACTGTGACTTCAACAAAATAAGTACCCCCGTCGTTTTCGAATCCAAGTACGCATTGCCTCTCAGCATCTCTCTACGTTCTTTGCAATGTGTGTAACTGCTAACCATGCTACCAAGCCCGTAGTTACCCCCTTCGCCTGTCCAGAAAAGTAGAATATCTATCAGCATTAGGGAACCAAACCTTTGATCAAAGGATTTAGGATTATCAAGAACTTGCAATTCAGAGTTTTAAAAAAGGCAGCTGATAGGTTGAACTGCTGAAACCGTTTCGGCTGACAAAGTAGATAAGGCTCAAGAGCAGTGCTGGGGAGGAAAAAAAATACACAATGCTGATTCGGTCGTATCAGTGTGTGTGTGTGTGTGTGAGTGTGAATGCAATTCCCTGCAATAAGGGAAAGTGACTTTGCCTTCCCGGTCCTCATTCAACACCATCCAAATGTCTCCCAGCAAAGGAGCAATTTCCGCGAAGATTCACTTTAACTGTAATTGACTACAAACCCCCGTTAAGATCCAGATGATGTCTTTATTTTGCTTATTGCTCAGAAAACGACTGCTCACTGAGCCTATAAGTATCCACCGAGATCAAAGGAAGCCGTTGAAACGAGCTCTGAGAAAGAGCTCTTTTCTAAATGCCGCATATTAAGATGTGGGAATGGAGCGGATCTCGACACCTGTCGCCTCTGGGGACAGGAAAGCATGAAAGAGGAGTCTTCTTATTTATTGATTGTCTTAAACTGTTCAAGCCGGGGTGAAAAAAATGCAAATACAGGGCTTGAGACACACGCAGCATGGTAATTAGGACTGTTAAGGCTCTGTCGGGGTGGGTGGGGTGGGCAGACTGCCTGGTCCATCACACACACAACCTTGAGGACTGAGGAAAACAGTGAGGGGATGGAGGAGGGAGGGATTGGCCAAAGGACGCTGGGAAATTATGGGAGCAATTTAGAGGAGGGGGAGGAGCCAGTGGGGGACATTTGATTGGCGCCCACAGCTACATTACCATTCCTGTAGTATCGCCATCATAGCAATGTGAGCACAGTCACTTTCTTTTTGCTCCCCAGCTGGGCACGGTTATAAAATATAAAATAAAATATAGCACAGGGCCTCAAAATAAAATGGACGAGGCAGTTGAACCTGCAAGAAACACATCTACCTCCCGCTAGGATCTCTTCGCCAAGTGCGATGAGGCGCGCTGATGATGAGCCGTAATAAATACTTTTCATCAAAACGGGCTTTGTTTGGTCGCGATGTTATGCGATGACGGCTGTTTCAACACGGTTCAAGGCCTGTCTATTGTCTTTTAGCCAGGATGCTGGTGATATGGATTAGCTGTCCCTCTCTCTGGGCCCAGCTCTCTCTCTCACGGCTATCATGATCTTACGCAAACAACATTTGTCAGCTCATTTATCACTGTTCCCCCCCCGGTTGTCCACTCTCGTCTATTCGTCCACGCTCTATTTCTGCATCCATGCCTCCAGGGTGAAAATGTATGTTACCTCCACAACTGAAAATAACCCCCAAGAGTCCCCTTTGATATTTACGCAAATCTGCAAATGTCAATGGCGATAATTGTGGCTTGGCTGCCTCACTAACGTCCGTCGTGATTCTTGGGAACTGCGTGGACATGAGCGCCTTGTGGAAAAGCTGTGATGTGTTTTCATAATATGCTAATTACAATGTCACTCCATCCTCTTATGATTAAATGGGATAAATTCCTGTGGTAGCAAGGGGATTCAGTGTTGGTCGAGAGGCAAGGAGCCCTGAGCCGCAAACTGGGTCAACAAGGTGGATATGCATATTTATACATATATATGCACTCTAGATGAGCCCATAGAGTGAAACGGGATCAAAGACATGCACCCCTATGTCTGACAAAGAGAACAAGCTACTCATTTATTTAGAGACTCTGGGACTAATCACCTGAGAGTGGGGAAAATTGGCTTTATCACTTGTGGTGTGCAATTTGTGTTGTTTTCTGTTTAATTCTTGGTGTCGGTATAAAGTACAGACACAACCAGAAGTGCGTCTCACGTGTGCTAATGCATTAGCATACAGTGCCTGTCGGCAACTGGCATTATCTAATCTAACGGAAGATAGACCTTTTAGTAACCCAGAGTTGGTGTTAGTTTTCTTCTGCCAATCCTCAAGTCACATAAAGGGTAAATTGACCAACAGGCCAATTTCCCCAAAAAGTGTAGTGTAGTCCTTTAAGAGATAGAAAAAGATTACAATTCATTTTTTTTAGCCAAGACAAGATAACATAAGCTAACATAAGATAAGATAACATAAGACAAGACGAGATAAGAGAGGGTTAGGGTTAGATAAGATAGATAAGATAGACATTAGATAACATAAGATAAGACAAGGCAAGATAACACTACATAACATAAGATAAGATAACATAAGATAAGACAAGACAAGATAACATAAGATAAGACAGGACAAGATAACATTATACAACAAAAGATAACACAAAACAAGATAACATAAGATAAGATAAGATAACATGTATGGATTCAATTACAGTTGTTACTGCAGTTATTGAGAGTTGTTACAGATACACGATTGGTTACTCAAAAATGGATTACTAAAGTAGAAATATGTGCTATGCATAGAAATAGAAATAGAAATAAATATAAGTATGTATAAACACAACATAATACAATCTGTTTATACAGTGTGAAAGAGTCAAGTCATTCTGAAAATACATTCTGAGAATATAACAATTAGGAAGATATGTGAAAATGAGTTTAGGCACATGCAAGTTCTGGCAATGTATAGTATTATTTGTGTGTTATGGTGCTGTCCATCAAAACTGTCTGACCTCCAGCTCCACCACCGATCAAGAAGTAGAACAGTGGGTGAAGCGATGGCTGCAGCTTGCTGGTGACAGGGAGGGAGAGGGGTGTGAGCAAGACAGCGCAGTGCAAATCAGAATGACAGTTGCCATCGAAAGCATGTGTCATTCACATATGCTTTGGTAAGCCTAAATTAGCCTTGGGGTGAAAGCGTGTTACATAAAAACATTTCAGTTTATGTCTCTGGGGGTGGGTAGGATTGTGCTTAGCAATCGTGGGGGGGTTCAAGTGACAGTGGAAATCTCCACTGTAAGAAAAGAAAATCCCTGTGGATGTATTATTTTTAATTTGTTTTTCAAAGTAAAACTACATATCGCATTGTACGTGGTTAACCATGGTTTTATCTGGTACATTTTATTGGCCTTTTTAATGCCTAATATATGTTCTACAGAGTTCAGGTTGCCTTGTGACTTAATTTACCTGAGTTATGGTCTTACAAACGTTCCATTTTGGCTGTATTCTATTCAGTTTGATGCCTGCGATGGGGTCAACTAAAGGCTGTGTTCCACGTCATTCCATGGCGGTACGTGGGCCGAATGAAAGTGGTAGGTGTGGGCCAGCACTCAATTGCTATATCATTGTATATGATGTGCAAATGTGCATTGTATTCATTAATTACAGATGACCTTATATATATGTGTATAAAGTGTTGTGGCGTGTAGAGTAGCATTCTAAAATGGTGTGGATGTAAAATGTAAATGATGTAAAAATTGTAATTGTAATATTTTTTGCATTACCAAATGTGGAAAGAATATAAATAATAAAATATAATATATAGTATAGAAATTATATATATATATATATATAGGTTATAGAACTAATGTTTATGGTCTATTTTTTCATCTTTGCTGTTTTTCCCTGGCCAACTGCTTTTCGCAACAGACACTGAGAATAATGTGCTGGTGTTTGCTTGAGAATGTGTCACTGCAAGTTACACATCGCCAATCAACTTAGCCACCTGTTTTCATCGTCTCAGTCGTTTTCTTTCCTCTTCCCTGCCTCTACCTACTGACTATTTCAGTCAGCGTGGGCGTCTGGAGTCATCCCAGCACGCCCTGCTGCACTGGTATTTCCAGATTTCAGGTTTTGCGGCAATCTGTAGCATGTCAGAGGACTAATATAGGAGCCAGCTAGAGACGCCATGAGATGCATCCTAATCACTGGCCAAGCCTCCTGGCAAGAGTACTTGCGTTTCTATATATAGAAACGTAATGACATAATAATATTAAGGAGTCACAAACGGAATAATTTTATTGCAAGTTTTGCAATGCTCCAAGTTTTGAACCTTATTCATTGCAGACTGTGTTATGGTAAAGCCAATTGATTTTCACACTGAAATTAATATGGAGTTGAAAGGGACACAGAGGTAGAGAATTATGTTGTTTTTTTTTAAATATAAAAGGAGAACTACTCTCTATTGCTGATTGATATAATACAATAGTTATTCAACATATACCCAGTGCCTGAAAGCCTTTACATTTGCTACTCTTAAACACTTGGAAAGTAGGTCTTAACCAGGAAATATCCTCTGAGTGATGTGCTTTATGCTCCCGTTTGTTTGGAATAAAGAAGAACTGGTTAGTTAGCATGAGCAGTGATAGCCACCACGGCTGAACAGACAAAAGAGAACCACCTACAGAAACTCAATTATCACTTTAACCTCTCGGCTATCTCTGGACATGAGACTGATGGGCTTTTAATGTGAATGAACACATGGTCAACTTTGACTTGCAATGACACTCATGGTGACCGCTGTGCTGGTGGGGAGTGCCGGTAAATGGTAAATGGACTGTACTTATATAGCGCTTTTCTAGTCTTTTCCGACCACTCAAAGCGCTTTACACTACATTCACATTCACCCCATTCACACACATTCATACACTGATGGCAGGGCGCTACCATGTAAGGTGCCAACCTGCACATCAGGGGAATCTAACCATTCATACACATTCACACACCGAAGGCACAGCTTCGGGAACAATTTGGGGTTCAGTGTCTTGCCCAAGGACACTTCGACATGCGGACTGGAGGAGCGAATCTTCTGATTAGCGGACGACCCGCTCTACCCCCTGAGCCACAGCCGCCCACATGATTGCGGTAATGATTGCATGCATCTGTCAAACCCCGGGATAGCGTTGCAGTCTCAAATGACAGTTTCCCACGGTGCAGCTGCTGACTACAGGCATTGTCAGCAATGTTATCACGCTGAAAAGTAAAAGCCTGAAAAGGAAGAGACCAGCAGCAGAGCTCTGGAGTTTGACCTCGGTAAAAAAGCTTTACATTGCAAGGCTGCGGTTCTAAAGTTAAACATAGGGAGATTAACATTGGGACACACAAGTAAAACACGAGAGGTAGAAAAATAAAGTTTTTCCCCACATAGCATTTGATGGTAATTCAAAATAAAATACAAAATATCAAGGTTCTGTAAACCGAATGCAAAAAACTGCCTGAAAGCCTCAAACTGTAACTGAGGTTAAATAAAAAGAACAGAACTGAAGGCCAGAACATGCAAATGCAGAACAAAAACTGAATCTCCTAAGGGACACATTAGGAATACACAACGCTGGCTGGACCAAAATGTGTAGATATAGGGCAAATATTACATAATCACACAAAAATAATTTACAGGATTAGAATTCAATTGTATTATTGTATTATTATTATTATCATTGATGTCCAATGTTTGTGAAAAGCAGTAAGAATACTTCCTCCCACAGAAAGTAAACTTTATTTTTTTTTTCCATCTAGAGGTTGCTATGTCAAATCAAAGTGGATGATGACTAATTATGACCAAAACAAATCAGAGGATGGCAATGAGCAGAGTTTTTGTCACCTTCAATCTGTTGAGTCGGAAAGTGAGTTTTGAGAGCTTGAAAGTCTCAGCACCTGGTAAAGTAATAATTGAGTCATTGGTATTGATCAACCCTATCACCCAATCAACATTTTGTGCACCTTTTGTATGGTGTATGAAAAACAATCAATGTGTTGTGTCATTATGTGGTTTGTGTATTATATAGTGCAAAAGTACAAAAGTGTGCAATAGTCTTTTTTAATATAAATTTGGTCTTAGATGTTTTCTTTTTTATTTTCTGCATTAGTGTTTTACATTACATTTACAGTAAATTTTTTGATATTTTGAAACTTTTCATTTTGAAAGCATCTTCGCTTAGCAGATTTTTTTTATATGCGCCTAAGACTTTTGCACAGTACTGTATGTTAAAGCTTCAATAGGATTTCCCAATAGCAAATAATCTTGAAAAGCCACGACAACTTGTGACATACTTCACACACAGTTTTGAGAAAGTTCAAACATTTCAAGAACTACTTAAAGGCTAGGCTAGGCTACACATATTCAAACAAATAAAATATTTGATTTCATTCATCACTTTTAGCTCATAGGGCAGAGAATACTCTTGATGATATTATAGGCTACTGTTGTGTGGTGCAGCATGAGCCAAATGGTTCATCATTTTGATTTAAAATGTGGAATTAAAATAGATGATCATCAGTTAACTTATTGTCAACAAATTGCATCTTCTCCAACATC
The DNA here is from genome assembly GCA_034670405.1 of Hoplostethus atlanticus. NCBI lineage: Eukaryota > Metazoa > Chordata > Actinopteri > Trachichthyiformes > Trachichthyidae > Hoplostethus > Hoplostethus atlanticus. The sequence goes on from JAXDDX010000100.1 coordinate 1,130,354, forward strand.
ACTGAACCTCATTCCTTCATCCTCAATGCATCAATCACCTGTAGCCTAATAATATATATACTGGTGAAAGAGAGACAGCATTATTTATTTATTATTTTCTTTAACAATAAGGGCCAGAGTTAAAAGGAAATGCTAATGCTTTTGCTGTTGTGGAGTGAAGCGCATTTAAATTAATACTTTAGGTAAGACTGCGTTCTCTGTCTGCAGTATTGGATCTTGCCTTCACGGTACCTGCAACGTAGAATGTAGTAGTTAATGCAGTATATATCCTATTTAGTGTTATTTTAATATTTAAAGTCTCATATTGCAACTTTAAAATGCATAAAATAAGAGGTGATGCTGCAGGGGAACAGTATGTGCAGACTTTGGACGAGCACAAGGCAACGTCCTATGGACTGAGAAGGGCGGTGAAGGAAGCCAAGAGGAGGTACAGAGACAGAGTGGAGTCGCAGATGGAGCAGCGCGACACCAGACGCCTATGGCAGGGGCTACGGACTATAACCGACTACCAGGGCAGACCCCCCGCAATTGTGAGTGCCGACGCATCCCTAGCGGACGACCTGAACTCATTTTATGCACGGTTTGAGGCTAGCAACAACAGCGCTAGCTCGCCGGCTAACAACAACACTGTTAGTGTAGCCGAAGTGAGTTCTACCGCTAGGGATGAACACACACTCTCTGTGACTGAGCACAGTGTGAGGAGGGCTCTGACGAGGGTGAACACCAGGAAAGCTGCAGGTCCAGATGGCATATCTGGGTGAGTACTGAAGACCTGTGCTAATCAGCTAGCTCCAGTGTTCACCACAATATTCAACCTCTCCCTGGCTGAGTCCGTGGTCCCCGCCTGCTTCAAGAGATCCACTATTGTCCCGGTGCCCAAGAATGCTTCTCCAGCATGCTTGAATGACTACCGACCGGTGGCCCTCACCTCGGTGGTCATGAAATGCTTCGAGAGGCTGATAAAGGACTACATCTGCGCCTTCCTCCCTTGCTCCATGGACCCGCTGCAGTTTGCTTATCGTCCAAACAGATCCACGGATGATGCTGTCTCCCAGGTACTGCACACCACACTTTCTCATCTTGACAGCCGGAAGGGGGGCTATGTGAGACTGCTGTTCATTGATTATAGTTCAGCTTTCAACACCATAGTCCCCACCAGACTGGCAGGCAAGCTGATTGAGCTGGGACTGAACACCCCCCTGTGTGCCTGGATCCTGGACTTCCTGACCGCCAGGCCCCAGGTGGTCAGGGTGGACAGACACACCTCCAACCCCCTCACCCTGAACACAGGATCCCCCCAGGGTCCTCAGCCCCCTACTGTACTCCCTGTACACACATGACTGTGTGGCCAGGTTCAGCTCCAACTCCATCATCAAGTTTGTGGATGACAGTGGTGGTGGGCCTGATCTCCGACAACGACGAGAAGGCCTACCTGGAGGAAGTTGCTGATCTGTCACTCTGGTGCCAGGACAACAGCCTCCTCTTGAATGTCACCAAAACTAAGGAGCTGATTGTGGACTTTAGGAGGACACAACAACAGAGGACGTACTCACCACTGGGGATTAATGGGACTACTGTGGAGAGGGTGAGCAGGTATAAATACCTGGGAGTCCACATCACCGAAGATCTGACATGGACAATACACACAGACACTCTGGTGAGAAAGGCAAGGCAGCGCCTTTACCACCTCAGGCAGCTGAAGTCTCTCGGAGGATCCTTTAGTCCTTCTACTCTGGAGCTGTAGAGAGCATCCTGACAGGAAGCATCACTGCCTGGTTTGGCAACAGCTCCGCTCAGGACAGGAAGGCTCTGCAGAGAGTAGTGCGTTCGGCTGAACGCACTATTGGAACTACACTCCCCACCCTGCAGGACTTATACACCAGGAGGTGCAGAACCAGAGCCTGTAGGATCCTCACCACCCCAACAACGGACTGTTTCAGCTGCTGCGGTCAGGCAAGCGCCTCCGCAGTCACGCTGCCAAAACAGAGAGACTGAGACAGAGTTTCTTTCCTCAGGCCATCAGGACTGTGAACTCCGACCTCACCAGGGCCCCCACCAAGACCCACACACTGCCCCTCTTACGCGCACACACACACACACACACACACACTTAGGTAACGACTACACATAATTTATATTATATTACATACATACAATTTCTCATATTACTATATTTTCATAGTGCTCTTACTGTAAATAGTGTTTTTTTAATATAAGAGCTCTTACTGTAATACTGTAAATATTGTGTTGGTTTTTTTATTGTAAATACTGTGTACTGTTGCCCTTTGCACATTCCTGTTGAGCATGGCCACTTTTTCATTTCACTGCACACCCCGTGTGTGTATGTGACAAATAAAGTTCTTGAATCTTGAACCCTTTATGTGCAGTTGGTGGTGCATCCGTCACAGAAGGGAAAGCTTATGTCTGCATATAAAGGACATAGCACTCAAAATGATGTTCCAATTTTAAGCTTTTCTTTCATGGCAAATTAAAAGCCTTCCTCTGACAAGTGAAACATCACCACTGTTCGTCTCACATTCAGCCCTCCAAGAGCCAATGTAGTGACACTAATTGTGTACTTCTACAGTAATAACGCACAGGAGAAGTAGGGGAAATTGAACATGACAGCAATGGTAAGTAAATAAAGTAAATAGGATCACTTGACTTAAATTGAGACATACTAGGGAATACAGTCTATTTCTGGAGACCAAGATATGATCTGCATCCTATTTGTACAGAATGTTCTCAGCATTTGCTGCAATGCCATTGAAGCTCAGCATGCTACAATGTTAAAAAGTAATGCTTGCTATTGGAATTAGACATTTTTCCAACTGTTTTAAACTGAATCTCACTTGTGATATTGTGCTTTGTGTGTTCCTTCCCCCTCAGAATATTACAGTACTTTTCAGTTTCAGCATTATATTAGTAAAAATTCAAAAATCCAACAAGTGCATCATTTTACAACATATTGCATCCACACAGTAAATTTCAGTGGTCACCAACTTTCCCAAGGCCAAGATTACAATCCAAGGTTGAGGGCAAGATCTACCCCTCAAAACACTAAGGGCTCTATTTTCATGAATCAATGCCACACGAGTGGCAGTGGCCACTGATATAAATAGTGCATTTTATTTAAATAATGAGCATTGCATTAGCATTAGCATTGCTGGAAACGAAATAAATCCAAACAAGTCATAAATTAATCCAAACAAAGTTAGAAATAAATCCAAACATAGTTATAAACAAAGTTAGAAATAAATCCAAACAAAGTTAACAATGCTAAACTATGCCAAGCAAAGTTAACAATGTTAACAATACTAAGCTATGCCAAAACACAGATTGCATTTTGGTTAAAAGATACAACACAACAAGGCTAAAACAGTGTCAATCTGCAGTTGTTTTTTTCATTTACTTGGACTGACCAAATGCAAAGACCTGTACCACCTTGCTAGCTTCATATGTTTTAGAAATTTGTTTCTGCATTTTATCAATGGGAGGCCCAGCAAGGAGTTTACCCAGATAGCAAAGAAATGCTGGTCCAGTCGTGGCCCAGTTCTCACCTGCCGAGTCAGCTTTAGTTGGCCTGGCACCGGAACCCGGAGATGGCCCGACCTTGTTTTGAATGACGGCCCAGTTCCGTTTGTCGAATCCAAGCCGATTCTGAACCAGAATAGCCCCAGAACAGGCCCGATTTAAGATTATATACTATTCTCTTTCCATCCTCACTGAATTCTTTAATTCCCCGTAAATTGTCTAAAATAACTAATTGTCTAAATTTTCTAAAATATACAACACAGTTTAACAAACATTTACATTCATACAACAATATATTGTATAAAGCCAATTGCAAGAATATTGAATATAATATATACACACATATATATGTATATATAATAATTCAATAATTAATTCTCTTCTTCTCACTGGTCTTTCCTCTCTCTTGCCTTCCTTCCTCCATCTCTTAATGTATTTCTCGATCTCCTCATCCACTGCCTTCACACAAAGAGAAAGAGTCAAGGGAAGGAAACAGAGTGAGAGACTAGACAGACAGATAGACCTATACACCCACTAGAGATGAACAAACTTAACAGTAAAGCACAAGTAGAGCCCGCACACCATGATATCCTTATCATGATATCCACCACTGCCCTGCTTGTCGGAGTACCGTATAGTACCACAAATATGAGAAAATCTCTTTAAAAAAGGTTCAAAATCAAGTTTTACAGCACCAAATTATAATTCTCCATTTTTTTCATATTTATTCTGTGGCTTTGGCGGCTAACAGAAACATCTGAAAATGATCTTTCTAAAAACTAGCTTAAATGCATTTCTCCATTCAGAGACCCCTTTGAAGCTACACACGACTTAAAATACAATCTCAAAAAGTGGATGCAAAGGACTCAAACTAAAGTCACATTAGACTTAGTTAATCTTTAAGAGTGTAAATATTAGATTAACTGACACCCGTTAGCTAGTCGCGCTAGCGTGCTAATGTTAGTTTATCTTAGCTGTAACGTTAGCGGTCGCTTCTACCAGATTTTTTAAAAAGATTTGAGTGCAACAACAGTAAAATCAACAGCATAAATGACAATTTTGTTAGTTAAACTACACAAACCTATGTTGGTTACTCACCTGGAATTACTAATAAAAAATACAAAGAGTACATACAGAGTAAATACAGAGTCAAAACGCCAAGTGAAAACTGAAGCTCAAGCCCTCTACTCAACCAGATACGTTTCATAGTGTTGCTAGGCAATGAAATATAGTCATCTGCCGAATATTGACCAGAGTTGGTCCAAATTCAGACAATGATCTGGGCCATATCTGGCAAGCTACAGTCGGGCCAGACTCTTTCCGTGACAATAAACCAGTATTCACCCAAGCCCTCCACTGCCGGAGTCGGCGCGGCTCTGACTGAGCTGACAGCAGCCGAATCTGACACTCAGCCGATTGTGCCGTCAGTGAAGTGGGCGCTGGCCCGAGTCTCATTGCTATCTGGGTACCCATTCTCACCAAGCAGAAATGGCTGGTGTTGAGGAAGGTCACCCATCTCCAAAAAAGGTGAAGCATTCTTTGAATACATATAAACAATAGAGTTTATATTGATGAAGTATTACTGTAACTCCAATACCACTCATTGATTTACACAAGGAGATGTGAAAACCTGGAGTTAACTAGTGCCATAATGGAGGATAACAGATTTAGCACGAGAGGTTAGACACAGAGGTTGTCATAAAAGTTATTTACATGAAATTCATGAAGCTTTGGAATTATGGTATTGATAAACTGGACATCTTTGTAAACTCTCTCAAGGTGCAGATCTTTCCTAGGGCTGCTGTTCGTAGGTCCTGCTGTTCGTTTTCAAAGCCCTGAACCAACTGGCACCCTCCTATATCACAGATCTCCTAAGCCCTTACACTACCTCCAGGTCTCTCAGGTCGTCTGACATGGGCCTCCTGGCCGTCCCTGCGCTCAAAACTCAAACTCAGAGGCGACCGCGCGTTCGCAGTTACAGCCCCTAGACTATGGAATAGCCTTCCCTCTTCCATCAGATTCACCCCATCTGTCGATTCTTTCAAATCTCGGCTAAAAACATACTTCTACTCACTAGCGTTTGAATCTTCCTAATGGATTTTGAGCTGCTTGTATATAGTGTACATGTCTCTTATATGTACTGATCTTTGTATGCCTGCTTTATCGTATTTTAATTTGTTATTATTTATTAGGCTTTGTACAGCACTTTGGTCAACTTTGTTGTTTTTAAACGTGCTTTATAAATAAACCTGACTTGACTTGACTAGGGCAAAATCATAGAATTCAAGTCCATTTAAAAGAAGTTGTACTTGGATAATTGGATGTCTTTTTCATTTTTGACTATATAGAACTTTTGAATGTTTGAGGTTGCCTCTGACTTGCCGCAAAAGCACACTTAACCTCAAATAATCTATTTTTGCCATCATCACACATGATTGCAACTGGTGATAGCAGCAAGCTAGCATCATGTAGATGGTGATGAGGATATTTCTGTTGACATAGCTGCTTTTCCCTTGGCTCATTAGCAGACCCATAGCTTGTAAGTGGATTGAACATTTCTATCCTTTTGATTACCCTTCTAAACTCAGATGCAGTTACCCTCCCCTCTCACCCACTCCATGCAGCCTGTGCCTTTGTCTCTGTTTGAATTTGTCTTTGCATCCTCCAGGCTGAAGCTCTTTGCTTGTTGATTTTGGTGTGCATATATCTGGAGAGAGGGACACAGGGTTGTTGTGTGTACACAAGGAAGATATGGATGGGGATGATGTCAACTTGCTTAACAGTGGGGGGTACGGGAAGGAAAAATACAGTCGTGAAAACAGACACATTAACACAGTGTGAAGCTAAATACTTTATGCCAAAGTCATAATAACAATTGCAACTGGGCTTACATTCTTCATTGAATTCACTTAGCCACAATTAGAATTTACCTCCAATTTATAGTTTGATTTGTAATTGGCTGTATTATTTACTACATTGATCTGTCTCCCAAATCATGAGGTTTATGAACTTGTGCTTGCAGAGGCAATGGAAGAAAACACCATCAGTGGATGAGCAGCCACTAATGGATGAGTAGTCACTGACAGACGAGAATAATAACCCACATAGAAGCAGACAGGAGAGCAAGAACTGTAACAACTAAATACCTTAGTAGATCAGAGATGCTGAAATGCTACATTGCAAATAAAAAGCAGGTTCCAACTGATTAAAAATTTCAGAGCCACTGCATCAGCTTTTGCTTGTTCTAGATTTTGACTTAAAGGGCCTGGATTTCAGATTTCAGATAGTACTGTAGGCATGCTGTTCAATTCATGGGTTGATTACATATTTGGAGTGCTTGGCCTGCATGGCCCATAGAGACACAATAATTGCCAGAAAATTGTAAGAAATATCTTTCCTACAACTCTTGCTATACTTGACTGCACAGAGCTAAGAATTGAGAAGCCAATTCATTGGTGCTGCAAAGCCAAAGCACATGCACAAGAATGCACAAGCAAGCTTTTAGTATCTTTATAAAATAGATGCTAAGTTTGCTAAGGAAATACTAATCATCAAGGTAAGTGGACTACATTGAACGACTTCCTTCTACACGTTTTGTGTTGCTAGAGCTCCATCTCCTGACTAGTACATCCAAATGATTACGATTTTTATAGTATTGCATTATATAGTAGAAGTTATTATAGTTATTAGTTGTTAAACCACCAGATAGCTAACATCTGTTGTAGTCCCCTTTCCCAAACGATTAGCTTTTTGATAGCAACAATTAAAAAAAAAAAAAGCAACTGAAGGATGAAAATTCAAAAAAGGTGATAGCTATGTATTTTATTTCATGGAACAAAGCTTAGTATAGCTAGTAAGGCTCTGTGTAGTACAGATTTTATTTTTGGTGTTTCCTGCAAATCACATTCATATTTTCCATAGGGATTTTGGACAATACAACAAATAGCAGAAATGCTAACTTTGCAGCCTACAACATTATGTCAGACTTTGCCTCTCTATAATAGATAAGTGAGTAAAGTCAGGATCATTATGGAATAGTGCTATAAAGCCAGCTTGCACACAAGCCGTTGCTTAGGCCTCTGGTAAATGAATGGAGACATAATTCCCTTGCATACCATTTAAATTAATTGTAAATATGCACACTTTTTTCTTTTCTTTTAAATTGCAAAAGGTTGTGAAAGTTGTCTAAGCCACATCCTCTGATAATGACTTGACTTTTCTTGTCACTGTATGACAACACCATGTACAATTTTGATGTCACATTTGTTTTTGAAGTCTTGTAACAAAGTGCCTATGCCAACAAAATGCCACTGCCTTGACTTATCAGAGCCTGGTTCGGCCCAATTTGATCTAGGCCCAGGCTTTGGTACCCGATGGTGGTCATCAAAATTCGTAGTCAGGGATAGAAGCATAGTATGAAGGCTGCGGTTAGCTCCCACCTGGCGCACCCCTGATATTAGGCACTGATTGGCCTCATGGTCAGTAGGGAAATGTAAGTTCTGTGCTGTGCTCAGTGGTAACGTGAGGCCATACGAGATGATCTGGTGGAGCAACACTGAAGAACAGAATCTGTAAATTACACAATGTTCGTCGGAATGGGGATAAACAGTTGGGCCCTTGTTTGCAGTGGGGGAGGTTACCCAGGCCTCCACAGGATTTTCTCCCTTTGAACTGCTGTTTGACAGGAAACCATGGGGTGTCTTGGACATAGTTAAAGCACCAGTAAAAATGAGATTCAACTTTACTTGCCCGTTACAATATGAGGTTTCTCGGTCTGACAGGGGTGAGTCTCCACAAATCTACCACCTCCTAAAAAAAATGGAGGGAGGCGGTGCCAGTCTCTCTGGTTACGTCGGTGATGGAGAGAGATGGGAGAGTTGGGTCCAGTGGTTCCAAAACCGGCCAAGCAGACCTTGACCATTTCTGATAACCATCAACCAGACAGTGGATGTAGCCTCGCTGCAGCATCAGTTTGCTCAGTACAATCAGCACAATAGTAGTATTGGTTAAAGTATTGGCCAAAGCCCTAAAGCCCCCTGGGCTTGAACCCCTAATAAATTCATTGCAAAACAATAGTAGTTGACCCTACCTGGGTTGAACTCCTATAATATTAAACCAGTACAATAGTAATATAAACCAGCACAAAAATAATAGTGGTTCAGCCCTAAAGAAAAGATTTTAATCAGGAAGTAACCAGGATTTGAACTCTCTCCACCGTAGCAACCAATAGGCCATTTGTTCCATTGCAATGGAAAAATGGGATAAATGTCAGTGTTCTTCCTCCACTTTCTCCCGGCACTTGCTGTATACCTGGCATCACATACCTCAGATCCAGTGTTTTGATCAATGCCCCGTTCGCTCAACTGTTTGTATAGGAACCATGTCCTTACATAGGTACTCCGTTATGGAATGTGTAATGTCCTTCCACCGCTTGCTTTTTTTTGTCATACGGATAGCCACTGGAAAATGACTCGGCTAGCGACGTCTGCGTTGTGGTTTTTCGTTTAGCACCACTTGCGGAGGAACTGCTTGTGTCTGCGCGCATCCTAGTACTCTTCATACTCACGGACATGTTTTGTTTTGAGGTGATAAAACAGATTGCTCGTGTTACCACCGCCGGCAACAACTCTCGCTCGACATTGCTTGCAGATAATAGTTTTCTGCTCAAGGTCCGACTTTTTAAACCCAAACCACGTCCAGATGATGGACGAAGAACCTTTCTTTCTAACTAATTCTTCTTCTTTGTTTGCATCGGGAACGGGAGCTCCCGCATCATGCTCGCTGCCCTCCATTTCACCATGCATCTTCAGGAAGCATGCGTCTGTTTGCACTACTCACGTGTTTTTTTCACATCGTCTTTTTCCACAAACTAGTTTATTATCTTTGTGTGTTACATTTGTAAATGTGAAAAAGTATTTTTACATTCAAAGAGCCTAAAAGTAGCCTTCTACCGGTACATCCGGTAGAGTCAAATCTCTACCTTGGCACGGATTTCTACCGGTATACCGGTTCAACCGTTATACCGCCCACCCCTAATACAGACCAATGCAAGTGTTACAACCCTGTTTGTCTAGGGGTAACGGGGAAGAACATAAGGTGGCTGATTGAATTGTGAGACCAGGGGGCTGTTCCACAAAGCCGGTTTAGAAAAGCGGCGATTAACCTCGCAAGCCTGGTTTGAGTTAACCTAACAAGTCAATCGGGGCTAAAGCGGTTCCACAAAGCCCAAGTCAAGCTACCGTGATCTGGCTAAACCTAGCCAGGCTCAAGCAATCCAGATAATTGCGCGTGCACAGTTATACACGGTTTATTTAAGCAGCCCGAGAGGTCAATCATGGATCTGATCGATTCATCATGGTGAAAAATGACGGTAAAGACAGAGCCGCAATGTTCACGGCCACTGAACAGCAACTTTTAGTGGAGGTCTATGGAGAATTCAGCCATATTACAATGAAAAGGGAAATACGATTGCCATAAATAAAGGGAGAGAGAAAGATTGGCAACAAATTGCTGCTAGATTGAATGCGTAAGTAATTACAAACAAATTGTATAGACCTTATTAAATATCATGTGTTCCAACAATATTAAAGAACTGAAAAGCTGTGCTAAAAATATTATAAATGAAACCATGCCATATATGAAACCTCAAGACTGTAAATGTACTATCTATCGCCATAAATGATGTAGTAAAGGCTATATGTAACGTTTCATCTTACTACATTACAGTCATCGTACAGTACTGGACCCTATATGGGGATCGAACCCACAACCCTAAGACTGAGTCTCATGCTCTACTGACTGAGCTGTTCGGGCTGGTTCTTATTATATTTTTTATGAAATCGGTTGTTTCCATCCTGGAAATTGATCGGCTGAAAGAGTGTTCTATAGTGACTGTAAATCCCATACAGTAACAGTGAATGCGTCTCCTAGCAACCGTGGAATAGTGTTACATACATGTTACAACATTAGCATGACAGAACCTGCCTCAGGGCAGGCTAGTTTCAAAGCATAAGTTGCCACAGCAACTTAGCTTGAACTATGCTGAGCTTGCTTTGTGGAACCAAATAAACCTAAAAATGAGCCAGACTAAGTGAAATAAGCCTGGATAAGTGGTAAACTCGCTTTGTGGAACACCCCTCTGGTTTTGCACAAAGTATTTATTTTTACAACAAGGAAGCAAACTAAAACTCCAGGGGTAGCCCCGCCCAAAACCACACACACACACACACTTTCCCTCCCTTGAGGGGTCCACAAATTTTTTGCCCAATTGTGGGGCTCTGTTTCTAGCATTCCGTTGAGGTTAGTGCTTTGGGATTTTTGACATCATCACATTCATGCATAAACTGCCTTATGCAGTCGGAACCCCTGAGGTAATTGACAGAATACGGCAATGCAAACAAGTATCCATTTTCATTCAGCACCCCACATTCTTCTCGCTTCTCAATCAGAGTATCAAGCGATTCCCTCATGAGCGGGGTGAGGAGAACAGGAACTTTCCTTCCTCTCTTTCCAACTATGGTTATCCGGACGAAATGTTTGCAAAGCTTCTGCTCAAGTCCTGTAAGGGCCAAGTTAACATCCTCATGCGTTTCTGATGTGTCTCTTGATAAGTACGCAGACAAGGGCATTCTGGATACCTCTCCTTCTCTCCGGCAGTTGAAGAGGATAACTTGCGCCAGGGTCACTTTAGCAAGATCTTTCCAGTATGAGGGCAAAGTCTCTTCTTTCAGGGCATTCAAGTGTTGCTGCTGCTTTTCAGACAAATGGGAATGAAGATTTTGCACATCCTGCGTGAATGGTAGGGGTTGAGGAGAATTCCACTTCGACTGGTCAAGTTGAGTTAGCGCTTGGCTTGCAATGTCAAATTTCCAACTTTCTTGGTATAGTTGTGCGAATTCCTCAGCATCTTGGGCAGTTTCTTTATCTTTTTTCTTCAATCCTTCAGACTTAATAAACATGGCCAAAGAATGCAAGCTGTGTCCAACTTTGCGAGCGAGAGATGGACGTTGATATTTGCCAGTTTCATTACTGAATCCAGCTAGGCATCTTGCAGCAGTGACAGCATGACCATAGTTTTCAGGTTTTATGAGTTCTTTGATAGTCTTCACAGGTGTAACCTTTTTTGCTGCCAGTACCAGTCTGCCAAGCTCTCTCAGTTTTTGTCAAATATATTGGTGTTGGTTGATTACCCTCTCATTCTTCTTGAACAATCTGTAACCATACTCTAACTAACCCTAAAATGCAGTGGTCTTGCTTAACAGCAATTGCAATCTTGTCTTGATTCATATCATTTAAGAACTTCCAGTATGCATCAGTAAATCCAATTGGAGCAGGTTCAGCAAAAGCACACAATGCTTGGACTCTCACCTGGTTTAGAGGTCTTACCCTGAGGCTTGAATTTGCAGACCTGAAAATGTCGCCACATCACTCTTCTTGTGAACAATCTGAAGCAGTGCACACAATGCATAAATTCTTGTCTTTCAGTTTTTTTCTTCAGTTGCTTGCAAGGGATGAGTTTGCCTTTCTGGCTCTCCAAAACCTCAGCTTTATGTGCATAGTTTCCCTGATTTAGGATATAATCAAATTGCAGTCGCCTTTCTTTTGAGTTCTTTGGAAAACTAAGCGCTTTTGCAACATCAACCTTATTGTTGTGTTTACGTGACAAGTGTCTTGACATTTTCTGAACTACTTGTCCACAATACAAGCAGTGATGTTTCTTGTTATATCTTCTTGAACCATCCTCCTTCTTCAAAACAGAATCGACAGACAGATGCCTCTTTTTCAAGGGGCATTGAAACACTCGCCTTGGCCATTTTCTCTTCATTCACATCAGCTCTGCTATCAGGAAATCTTTGTGTGGAGTTATGACTTGTTTCAAATCTTCTGCTCTGACTGGACTCGAATTGGCTCTGACTGGAAGACTTTAAGCTGTCCTGACTGGAAGACTCAAATTGGCTGTGACTCGAGGACTGGAATCTGTTCTGACTGGAAGACTTGCATCTGCTCTGAGTAGTAGATGAAACTTTGTTCTCATTTTCCAGGGATAATTCCAAGCTGCAGTCACTGTCTGTGCTTTCCTCCTTGGGATTTGGAATATACTCCTCTTCGCTATCTACACTTGAGTCATCTGATCCTACAAGACTCATTTGAATCTTTAGAAGAAAAGAAAACCCAAGTTAATAACTCAACATCCAAATTGTTATGTTAAGTATGACTAAAACTGACTACACTCTTAACTGTCTACTGCATGTTGGGATGATGTACATTCTATAAGGGGGGCTGAGTGAAATTCAGAGTACTTTCAGTCCAAGTAAATTTACAAATTAGAAAGAAATACTGTTAAGTTATGTTAGACTAAGGGACTATCAAAACAATTTGAATGTGTCAAATGTAGAGTAAAGCATAAAAAGGCACACCCCTGGCATAAATCTACAAAAATATTTGGCAAAATAATATTGAAAACAGTAAAGATACTTATTACTTAAAGGGTAGCACCCCCAAAAATCAACACCAGGCTCACTAACAAGAGCACCAGACATGCGCATTGATGATCGTCTATATGCATGCATCGTCTATATGCATGTCTGGCACTCTAGTTAGTGAACGTGGTGTTGATTTTGGGTGCCGCTACCCTTTAAGTGATAACATGAAGGAGTAAAAAGAGGCTTACAGGACGACAACAGCTTCTCCTCGGCCTTTGTGAAGCCATTTCAGCCTTAGAAGTGGAAGGGCCCTCTGTACTGTCATCACTTGAATCGTAGAGAGCATCAGAAAAATCTGGTACTCAATCAATCTGCAAAAAGGGAGTCATGTCAAGGTATGGTTATCCATTTTTCTTCAGATTCTATTAAAATCAATTACAGGGGAAAGATGTCTGTCAGGTTAACTCTGTTCCCTCAATCAGAAGTCTACCACATCACCCAATGAGTAACCCTGACTGAAAATCTGTACCAGAAAAGCAATGTGAACACCTTCCTATCTGGGTAATGGAACTACATAGTGTACAGGTCAACATAAATAGTTTGTGACAACAGTGTCTACATTATTCCATTACCTGTGTGCTAGCATCATCGCTCTTTGAATCTTCATGGGAAGTCAAATTTATAGGGATCGTCTCGGTCTCTACTGCCACAGCAGGAGCCTGCTTGCTTGTCACCTGGAATTCAGATAAAAGACAAGAACACATTAAGAACTGACAGTAATCATGTATGTAGAGATATCCATGGGGGTGGGGTGGTTCTGCCAGCAGCTGTGGGCGGAGGGAAGGGGCAGAGGCTCAGTGGGGAGGTAGACGTACCTGTGAGAGGTTAGGCTGATTGGCCCGCAATTAACCTGTGCTTAAAATCCCTCACAGTGAAGCTGGGTCAAGAAGGACGCACCAGAGACAGCGGCACGCTCTGCCGGAGTACGGCTCGTTAAGTGACTGAAAAGTGACTGTTTGCTTTTGCACGTTGGCCGATGGGCCGTTTTGAGTTGTCTTAAATAAAGCCGCCTGTCTTCTCCTACCCTCTGTCTCCGTTCCGTCCATCTGGTCCCAACCGTGACCAAAGGTGTGTCACAGTGGAGCCTGAACACGGACAATGATGGATGGAACACCCCCCCATGTCCCCGCGGAGTCTCCGCTAGGGCAAACGCTTCGGCGCCTCGCGGACATCCAGGAGAGCCAGACCACGCTACAACATCAGCAAATGCAGGCCCTTCACCAGCACGCCCAGGCGATGCTGGAAGTGGCCGCTCGCCAAGCCGAGGACGGGGCTCTCCTGAGGGAGCTGCTGCGGACCCCTCCGACCGCCCACGAGGGCGGCCTAGGCTCCGCCTCAGCTCGGCCTCCCCAGGTCGCCCTCCCGAAGATGACGACGGCTGACAATTCGGAAGCGTTCCTCGACATCTTCGAGGGGACCGCGTCGGCCTGTGAGTGGCCGGAGGCGGAGTGGTCTGTGCGATTGCTTCCCCTTCTCATCGGGGAAGCCCAGGCCGCCGCGCACAGCCTGCCGGCGTCCGCCAGGTCGGACTATCCGGCGATCAGGCGGGCCGTCCTGGACCGCTTGGGGCACACACCGGAGGGGCACCGGCGCCGGTTCAGGGGGCTCAGCCTGAGGGACAACAGCCGCCCATTTGCCTTCTCCCAGCAGCTCCTCGACGCCGTGAGGCGCTGGCTTCGTCCGGGCGCCAACTCCACTGAGGACCTCCTGCAGCTGGAGCAGCTGGAGCAGTTCGTCTGGGGTCTCCCGCCGGCAACGGCGGACTGGGTCCGGTGCCACCGCCCCGGCAGCCTGGACGAGGCCACCACCCTAGCGGAGGACCACCTGTTTCTTCCCACCCGGGACCGGAGCGCGCCTGAGCCGCGGCCGCCGCCCTCGCCCCGCCCCACGCCGGCCCCGCGGATGAGACCGGACCTGTTTCCTCCCAACTGGACACCACCTTCCCCCGCACCCGCCGGTCCGTTCCGCCCGGCTCCACGGCCCCGGTCTAACCCCCCCTCTCTCCTTTCTCTTCCCCAGGACCCAGCTTCCGCCTCTGCCGCCCCACACCCACAGGGGGCCCCTCAGACCTCAGGACAGGAGTGCTGGCGGTGCGGGCGGCCCAGCCACTTCCGCGACGACTGCCCGTTGATGGAGGTGGGACAGGTGGTCCGGGTCATCGGCCTCCTCTCCCGGTCCAGACGGGAGGTACAGCATACCGGTACGTATGCAAGGGAGTACGTTCCAGGCTCTCCTGGATACGGGCTGCTCGCAGACCCTTATCCACCAGAGCCTGGTGCGGCCCGGGGCTTTGCTGGAGGCGTCGTGGGTGGAGGTTAGGTGTGTGCACTGGGATATTCACAGGTATCCGGTGGTGTCAGTGGAAATTCGTGGCAAAGGGAAAAAGCATAAAGTCAAGGCTGCGGTTAGCTCCCGCCTGTCGCGCCCCCTGTTATTAGGCATGGATTGACCGGGGTTTGACAGCGTAGTAAGGGAGGCTACGGGGGTGCGTTCATGGCAGCCAGGGAAATGCGAGTGGTGTGTGGTGTTAAGTGGTGACGCGAGATCCTCCGAGTCAGGTGGGGAGGGGGTCCCCGCGGCCCCGGTGATCCGCCCCCTCGAGGACTTCCCCCTAGAGCAGTCTCGTGACGACACACTGCGCTTTGCCTTCGACCGCGTCCAGACCATTGACGGTCAGCGGGTGCACCCGAACGCCGCGCTCACTCATCCTTACTTTTCAGTGGTTAGGGACAGGTTGTACTGAGTGAGTCGTGACACTCAAACCGGATTAGACACCACCCAGTTGTTGGTACCAAAAAGCCGCCGGGAACCGATCTTCCAGGCGGCTCATCATAATCCTATGGCTGGACACCTAGGTTGTGACAAAACACTGAACCGGATCATGGCCCGGTTTTATTGGCCGGGCATTCGCGGGGACGTGCGTCGGTGGTGCGCGTCCTGCCGTGAATGTCAGTTTATCAATCTCCCGGCCACCCCAAAAGTGCCATTGCGCCCTCTCCCTCTAATTGAGGTCCCCTTCGAAAGAATTGGCATGGACCTCATCGGGCCATTGGACCGGAGCGCATGAGGTTATCGCTTTGTGTTAGTCCTAGTGGATTATGCAACGTGATACCCTGAGGCAGTGCCGTTGCGCAACATCTCGGCAAAGAGTGTTGCGCAAGCTCTGTTTCACATAATCTCCCGCGTCGGAATCCCGAAAGAGATTCTGACGGATCAAGGCACCACGTTTATGTCACGAACACTGCGCGAACTGTATGGGCTACTGGGGGTTAAATCAATTCGAACTAGTGTGTATCACCCACAGACCGATGGTCTCGTGGAGCGGTTCAACAAAACACTAAAGAACATGGTTCGTAAGTTCGTCCACGAGGATAGCCGTAATTGGGATAAATGGTTAGATCCTCTGTTGTTTGCAGTGCGGGAGGTACCCCAGGCCTCCACGGGGTTTTCCCCCTTTGAATTGTTGTTTGGGAGAAGCCCGAGAGGCGTCTTGGATCGGATTAAGGAAAGCTGGGAGGAGGGTCCAAGCACCAGTAAGAATGAAATTCAATACGTCCTGGACCTGCGAGCAAAACTCCATGCACTTGGGCACTTATCACGGGAGAATTTGCTTCGGGCCCAGGAACGTCAGCAGCGCCTCTACAACAGAGGAACTAAGCTACGTCAATTCGCACCGGGAGATAAAGTGCTTGTATTACTTGTATAACGTCCAGCTCTAAATTGCTCGCCAGGTGGCAAGGGCCCTTTGTGGTCACACGGCGGCTGGGGGAAGTTGACTATGAGGTTGCGCGTTCTGACAGAGGGGGGGCGCCACAGGTCTACCACCTCAATCTCCTCAAAATCTGGAGGGAGGTGGTCCCCGTTGCTCTGGCGACGGCAGTCGCGGAGAGGGATGAGTTGGGACCGGAGGTGCCGAACTCCCCCGTTCCGGCTCCGCTCTCCTTAGACAAGCACCTCTCGCCTCGCCAGAGAGCGGAGGTTGCCGAGTTGCAACAGCGCTTTGCTGACGTGTTCTCCCCCCTGCCAGGACGCACAAGCCTCATACACCACCATATTGAAACGTCCCCGGGCGTGACGGTGCGTTCACGGCCCTATCGTTTGCCCGAACATAAAAGGAAAACAATTTGGGCAGAGTTAAAGGCCATGCTGGAAATGGGCGTAATAGAAGAGTCCAGCAGTGACTGGTGTAGCCCCGTCGTGCTTGTCCTCAAGCCCGATGGGTCTATCCGGTTCTGTGTGGACTACCGCAGGGTGAATGACGCATCTAAATTCGATGCCTACCCAATGCCTCGGGTCGACGAGCTCCTGGATCGGCTCGGCCCCGCTCAATTTTTCACGACGCTGGATTTAACCAAGGGCTACTGGCAGATTCCCTTGTCTCCAGAGTCCAAGGAAAAAACGGCCTTCTCCACGCCGGACGGGTTGTACCAATTCGTGACACTCCCGTTCGGGTTGTTCGGAGCCCCAGCCACCTTTCAACGCCTCATGGACCGAGTGCTCCGCCCGCACGCGGCATATGCTGCCGCCTACTTGGATGACGTCATCATCCATAGTAACAGCTGGGGGCAGCATATGCGGCAGGTGGCGGCGGTCCTCGAGTCCCTGAGGCGGGCGGGGCTCACGGCCAACCCGAAGAAGTGTGCGGTTGGGCAGCGGGAGGTACGGTATCTGGGGTACCACTTGGGTGGTGGGCTGGTGCGGCCTCAGCTAGATAAAACGGCGGCAGTGGCGGCCTGTCCGGCGCCCAAGACAAAAAAAAAGAGGTAAGGGCATTCATAGGACTGGCCGGTTACTATAGGCGGTTCGTCCCTGCCTTCTCGGAGCTGACCAGTCCCCTGACCGACCTGACCCGAAAGGGTGCCCCAGATCCGGTCCAGTGGACGGAGCGGTGCCAGCTGGCGTTTGAGAGGGTTAAACAGGCCCTTTGTGGGAAGCCCCTGCTTCATACGCCTAACTTTTCTCTCCCCTTTGTCCTACAGACTGATGCGTCGAACAGAGGGCTGGGGGCCGTTTTGTCCCAGGAGGTGGGGGGGAGTTGACCGTCCTGTGCTGTACCTGAGTCGGAAGCTCTCCGAGAGGGAGTCAAGGTACAGCACCGTAGAGAAGGAATGCTTCGCCATCAAGTGGGCGGTCAGCGCCCTCCGTTACTACCTCCTGGGGCACCCGTTCACCCTCTGTTCGGACCATGCCCCACTCCAATGGCTCCACCGCATGAAGGATGCCAACGCGCTGATCACCCGTTGGTATCTAGCTCTACAACCGTTCAGCTTCAAGGTGATCCATAGGCTGGGGGCGCAGATGGTGGTAGCTGACTTTCTCTCTCGCTGCGGGGAGGCGGGGGAGTTGGCTGTCGGCCGGACGGCTCCCCGGCCTAAGGCGGGCGGTGGGGGTATGTGGCAGGGGGGGGGTGTGGTTCTGCCAGCAGCTGTGGGCGGAGGGAAGGGGCAGAGGCTCAGTGGGGAGGTAGACGCACCTGTGAGAGGTTAGGCTGATTGGCCCGCAATTAACCTGTGCTTAAAATCCCTCACAGTGAAGCTGGGTCAAGAAGGACGCACCAGAGACAGCGGCACGCTCTGCTGGAGTACGGCTCGTTAAGTGACTGAAAAGTGACTGTTTGCTTTTGCACGTTGGCCGATGGGCCATTTTGAGTTGTCTTAAATAAAGCCGCCTGTCTTCTCCTACCCTCTGTCTCCGTTCCGTCCATCTGGTCCCAACCGTGACCAAAGGTGTGTCACAAGCCACAAAAGTTAGCTCATGTGAAAACCGCTTCAGAAACAGCATATAACTTAAAGCTAAGTGCATGGCATGGTCTTTTCTAGTTCAGTCAGACAGGTTCCGTATTGAATAGAAGATACCTATTGAAAATACATATATCAATTATCTTTGGCATCAGGGCTGCACTCTCATTACTCCCTGAAAGCATAGTTGTCTCAACAGCTCTGACAACATAAAAGGGGCTGCAATGGATCACATTCAAATACCCTTGCAACCTTGAATGAAAACCTGCATCAGAAAAACAATGTGAACACCTTCCACACAGTATTGGAACTGCATAGAGTGTATAGGTCAACTACAGTCAACAAAAATAGTTTGTGACAACAGTGTCTACATTATTCCATTACCTGTGTGCTAGCATCATCGCTCTTTGAATCTTCATGGGAAGTCAGATCCATAGGGATCGTCTCGGTCTGCTTGTTTGTCACCTGGAATTCAGATAAAAAACAATACATGATATCCATAGATACACAGATGAGATAGGAGAAATACAAAATTAGCTGTACTAGTTGGCACATTTTTACACACTTTAAATTCCCCAAAAAATGCATCAGTATGCCTAATCTAACAAACTCACCTTTTTACGCCATGGCCATTTTGAATCACCATAGTTGTAATCGATTTCAGTTCCTGCTTCTATGTTCCTCACCGCAAATAGGCACAAATGTGGCCTGTCGTTTACTACGACTTTTTTAATGATGCAGTTTGGAGATTTGTGGTTGTCATTCACTAATCTTCCAAGGGATCCATCTTCTATGGATGCATCAACACTAAAAGGAATAAGAAAACTACCCATTAAACTTTGTACTACTTAAATATCAAATTTCATAAAGTGCATACATCTTCAGTTTTATTTTAAAAGCCATTTAAAATACATAGCACATCAACTCTAACTGTATGACGTGTGATGGGAGAAAGGCCTGATCCAGATAAAGCTCTTTTCATTCGCCTAAAATGTCAAGACTTATCAGTGATAGCTAAAGTTACAAACCAAAACTGATTCACTGGAATTAACTGTTGCGATCCACCTAGCATGTGTGATTAAAAGATTGTTCTTTCGTTGTGCTTTCATTCATTCATCAACTATTCAAACCTTTGTTTCAAGTCTTAATTAGAATTTCCCTGATCTCTACAAAACATGCATCTTTACATGCTTACCACCAGTGACGTTTCTGACGTTCAAATTCAAACAGAAATGTACTCTATGTCTCCGAGTAGTGTCTTGACCGGCATTCTTCCACTGATATGAGTTCACCCCTGTACTCCAAGACAAAAGCACCTGCTTCTATGGGCTGGGTAGCGAACACTCCTCTTCCTATGAGGACACACAATTATATATACACATTTAATTAGAAGAAACATTGAGTCATCATAACTTTTCACATACAGTATCCAGTGTAAAAACACAACGTGGCTGCTTTCATAGCCCCTTTGGAAATGCCAATATAGCCTTTTATCATTTTCTAACAAAGTAGTAGTTTGGAAGAGCGCGAGTATAAACACAACTAGAGGCTGTAAAGGCAGACTAGTGAGTAGATGAGTTAACATGTTCGGCGTGATGCATTTAATGTCCCCGACAATCTCTGTAGTCTCATTTAGCCACTTGTTTTTAAGACACGTAAAAGCTTCAAAATTCACAAGTGGGGTATTTACTGACGTATTTTAAGCTTGTGTTAACCAGACCTTATTTCAGGCATTTAACCAAAAAACAATTCAAAAAACCCATTGACTTCGAGACGAGGGAACCAGAAGCGGAAAAATGCTAACTCCCTTCCCGGGTTTGGAACTCATTCCTGCACCACTCTATATGCCATCGAAAGAAATGTGGAGAACTTTATGTGACCGGCGTGTAGGAGCAGGTAGTAGTAGGTTGGTAATTTAGAGCGACAACGCCACCTTGAAGTTGTTTAACTCAAGGAGTTATAGATACATATAACCCGATGAGTTCCCCTCATTAAGTAATGCACAGGTAAGTCAATGAGGAGCTGAGACGTGAATTTTCAACAAAGTAATTCACACATTTATTATAAAAGACAAACAGGGAATAATAATAATTCTTGCTAAAAGACAGCACATTTATTGTTTTCCTAAAAACGGACTAAAAATGGCTACTGACTGCCACAAACAGAACCAGTATTCAGTTAGACTAGGCCAGTGGGCAGCGACCGACCACACACACACACACACACATACGGGAAGGCCAACCACCACCGGTACCCTCCTAAGCAGGCTGGCGCGCACCACTAGGCCTCTTAGCAAACATACGTCAAAACATACACTTCATTGGTGTGGGGAGTACAGTACCCAGCCTATAGCCACCCTCAACACAAAAGAAAAAGAAAACAATAACCTAAACAAAGCAGCAGTACGGTCTGTTAGGGGAGGTTTGCAGGGGGTAGTTTGTCACACAGAAGGACCTAAAGCAAAAGAGCAACATTATGACATTCTACCCTATGCTCAGTATTAAACATTTGAATGTAAAGAATAACCTTACCTCATCTATGCCCTACATGGAGTTAAGACGATGCCAAGATAAGTCATGCACAACCAGAGAGCATAGCCCTATCCACCGCTTATATACCCTAAATACTAATTGGGAAAACCTACATTTAGTTTATTTCACCTAGGTTTACTGTAGGAGCCGCATTTAAGTTTATTTCTATTTGCATAATTTATTTATACATTTGTGTTGCGAGTGTGCACCCTCTACAGGTGGCGAGGGTGCTGTCCTATATATGGGTGCGCATTGCCCATGGCGAGGAAGGCGGGTGACAGCAGATACCGTCATTGACCTCAGCCTCAGCCTCATGCTCAGCCCTGACGCCATGCATTTTATTTCATGTTATGTTTTCTTTGCAATAAATTCTAAGCAACAGTGAACGGTAAACTCTTTTTTGGATTTTATTTGGAAGGAAGGCTGTGAGTCTGACAAACTGCACCCGCACGCTCCAGGTGGTAAAAACAATAGAAAACTGGAACAGGGGTTAAAGGAAAAAACAACTTAAAGTGTTTTTTGCCACTTCAAACGTCAATGACGTGCTGTGGAGTGATATTGGAGGTCTTTTGGAACATTAAGCGAACCAAAGACAAAGGAAGTGCCGGCCTGACGCGCGGCATTAAACAAAGAAAACACTTCGGAGCAGGTACGTGCTTTCAAAGTGAACATTTTGGAAGAATTTTTCGTTTGAAAATATTATTGGAAGTATATTGAAACGAAATTCACCGCAAATTTTTGTGGCAAGGAACTGTGATCTTTTATTTTTCAACTTTACTACGACGTGACCAAACGATAATGAAGGTGCGGCCCACTCCGAATGAATGGAATTGAGTTGAACCAAACTAAGAACTAACTAAGAACTGTTTTTTAATTGTTTGAAGACTTTTTGAATTAATTGAAATAAGAGAAATATTTTGACTGTTTTTTGGTGGTCTATTTGTGTGGAAAATGGCAAGTTTTGACGAAACAGAAATAACACCTGTCAAAGACATGGATGAAGCAGCGGCGCGTCTGCGCTCATCTAGAGCAGGAAAAATGTCACACATAACACGGAGAATGAACATTGTGAACAGTTTAATGACTGATAAAGACTTTCTTGACGAAGTTAAAGGAAACATGATTAAGTTCAATGAATTCCTGGAGGATTTTAAAGCTTTGCATGCCTCCTACATTGAAATGTTGGAGGAGGACGCAAAAAAGGAAGACAATGAAAAATGGTATCAGCCTAAACAGGCCCAGATAATAGCTTTCCTTGCCAACGTAACGAAATGGATTTCAGCCATATAAACCCTCAGGCTAGCTGAAGTCTCCTCTCCCAACATCCAAGTAGAAGAATTCCACTTAAGGAGGAGGTTGGGCATTCAAATGCAAACGCTGGTCTGTATGATGGGGATATGCAATCAGTTAGGTCCAATGCATCGTCCTCAGTTACATCAGTTGGGTCATTAGCTAGATCCAAAGCATCTTCCTCTTCATCCTTACGCATTAGTGCAGAAGCAGAGAGAGCAGCCTTAATGGCCAGAGCTTCAAAGCTGCAAGAAAAGCATGCCATTGAAGAGCAGGAACAAATGCTAAAGAAAAGAAGAGAAACATTGGAATTACATACAGAAATAGCAGCCACTACTGCCAAAATTAACTATCTAAAAGAGGCTGAAATGACAATGCTTAACCCTGTACAGCCTGATGCAGTCACAGTCCAGGAACTTGTGTTGGGCGCGGAGGCAACAGAGGTCATGGCCGGTGCATCGGCAGCCACAGATCCACAACTTGATGAGGAGCTGGAGAGTTCACTTTGGCCTTATGATAGGACTGCCCCAGCAGTTAGGACCAAGTCAGGTGCTCAGGTTCAATTTCCCCTTCTTAATTTAGGTATAGATAAGCATCAAAGCCAGTCTGTTGTCCAGCCCAGGGCCAGCAGTCATGCCCAGCCACAACCGCAGCAGACCTCAGCTCACAGTATTCCTTCTTTCCTACCCCCTATCATTCCCCAGTCACTTGGAAGTCCAACCCAAGCCACACAGTCAACTCTGTCACAATGGCAAATTCCTTCTACACCCAGCTCAGCACAGGAAATCCATATGATCAAAATTCTGGAGAATCAGAACGAATTGACAAGGATTCTTGGGAAGCAGCAACTTCTGTCTACACTACCACAAGGAAGCATTCCAGTCTTCGATGGACACATTCTGGAGTACAAGTCATTTATTCACTCGTTTGAAAATATGATTGAAAATAAAACAGACAACAACAGAGACAGGTTGCAGTTCCTTATTCAATATACAAAAGGCCAAGCTCAAAGGCAAGTTAAAAGCTGTGAATACATGCCTCCAGAAAAGGGCTATCAGAAAGCAAAAAGGTTATTAAAGGAAAACTTTGGAAACGAATACAAAATCTCTTGTGCGTACTTGGAAAGGGCTCTATCCTGGGCCCAAATTAAATCTGAGGATTCAAGATCACTACAGGATTATGCCATGTTCCTTAGGAGCTGCTGCAACGCTATGGAGGAAATGGAATACATGGAGGAACTAGACACAGTATCCAGCATGAGAGGCATTGTACTTAAGTTACCATACAAGCTCAGGGAGAAATGGCGCAACAAGGTTTATGAGCTGCAAGAAGAGGGTAATCGTAGGGTTAGAATTTTAGATCTTGTCGGTTTTATTGAAAAACAGGCTCGTATAGCAGCCGAACCACTCTTTGGTGACCTTCAAGACCAGTCAGCCAGTAGAGGAAAGGCTAGATCCCCTGTCAAGTCACAGGTCTCAAAGTCGCCTAGCAGTAGTTTTGTCACAAGTATTGCTATTGCCCAAAAAGAGACATTGCCTGAGCCCTCTTGCCCCTTTTGCAGCTGTAGACACACATTGGAGGGGTGTAAACAATTTTTAAAGAAAACGCATAGAGACAAGCTCAGCTTTTTAAAGTCCAAGGGCGTATGCTTTGGCTGTCTCTCTGTAGGCCACATTAGTAGAGACTGCAAAAGGCGTCTCACCTGTAGAGCGTGCAAGCAAGCTCACCCAAGTTTACTGCACATTGATATCAAAGACAGGACGGCTAAAGAAGCAGAAAGACCCTCTGATGCAATAGGTGGTGCACCAGCAGAGTTGTGCGGTCATATAGGGGCCGGAGACCGAGAGGGCGTGCTGTCCATTGTCCCAGTTAAGGTTAAGGCAGCAAAAGGCAGCAAGGTCTTGCAAGTGTATGCTCTCCTGGACCCTGGGTCCTCTGCTACCTTCTGCTCTGAGGAGCTCATGTCTCAGCTCAATTTGAAAGGTAGAAAATCACACATTCTGATACGTACAATGAATCAGGAAAAATCAGTTCCTACTCATTTTATATCTGGAATGGAAGTTTCAGCATTAGACAGTGACAACTTTTTACCTCTTCCCGATGTCTTCACTCAGAAAGAAATGCCAGTTACCACAAACAGCATTCCCAAGAAGAATGACTTGGCGCAATGGCCGTATCTAAGTAAGGTCAAGCTTCCCAGCATTAATTCAAAGGTGGAGTTGTTGATTGGCACAAATGCTCCAAAACTGATAGAACCATGGGAGGTTATTAATAGCCAAGGTGAGGGCCCCTATGCAGTTAGAACCCTATTGGGGTGGGTCGTAAATGGGCCACTAAGAAGTGGGGATGGCAGTGCAGTGAATGTGACTGTGAATAGGATATCAGTTGCAAATTTGGAAGAGCTTCTGATCTCACAGTATAATCAGGATTTTAATGAGGTAGCATCTGAGGAAAAAACTGAGATGTCAATTGAAGATAAAAGGTTTTTAAAGGTAGCCAGCGAGGCAGTCCTACAAAACGGACATTACAATCTGAAGTTACCTTTCAGGAGAGCCAATGTCAGCATGCCGAACAACCGCCAAATGGCAGAACAGCGCCTGCAGAGCCTAAAAAGGAAAATGAAAAAAGACCAGCAATACAAGCAGGAATATGTTGCGTTCCTCAATGGTGTCTTTGAGAATAATTATGCAGAGGAGGTCCCGCAGGAAGAGCTTATACAGTCACCAGGAAAGATTTGGTACATACCACACCATGGGGTGTACCACCCCAAAAAGAAAAAACTTTTGACTGTGCAGCCTCTTACCAAGGCGCATCCCTCAACACAGAGCTACTGCAAGGTCCTGATCTGACTAATTCCCTTGTAGGAGTCCTTTTAAGATTCCGTAAAGAACCCATTGGAATTATGGCTGACATTAAGTCGATGTTCCATCAGGTTAGAGTGGAAAGGTCTGATGTGGACTACTTGCGCTTTTTGTGGTGGCCACAAGGTGACATCAGTCAAAACCCAAAAGAGTATCGTATGCTAGTGCACATATTTGGTGCTGTGTCCTCCCCAAGTTGTGCAAGTTTTGCATTACAAAAAACTGCTGACGACAATGAAAGCTGTTTTCCCCCTCAGGTAGCTGAAACAGTCCAACACAATTTTTACGTGGATGACTGTGTAAAGTCAGTGGCCAAAGAATCTGAAGCTATCCAGCTAGTAAAGGATCTCACTGCATTATGTAGCAAAGGTGGGTTTCAGCTCACTCAATGGGTTAGCAATAGCCGAGCAGTTCTAGCCTCCGTCCCCCAAGAACAAAAGGCAAAAGAAATTAGGACATTGGATCTCGACAAAGACAGCCTCCCCATTGAAAGAGCGCTGGGACTGCAGTGGTGTGTGGACTCTGACAATTTCCAGTTCAACATCAATCTCAGCCAGAAGCCACATACCCGCAGAGGCATACTTTGTCGTGAGCTCAATCTTTGATCCACTTGGCTTTCTTGCTCCTCTCATCCTCCCAGCCAAGCAGTTGCTACAGGAGCTCTGCCGGAGAGGCTTTGGATGGGATGAACCTTTGCCCCAGGCTATATCGGACCAGTGGATGGAATGGATAGACAGTCTTGAAAAAATTAAGAGCTTCAATGTTGCACGTTGTATGAAGCCTAAGAGTTATGGAACACCAAAATGTGCACAACTGCATCACTTCGCTGACGCCAGTGAGAGTGGTTATGGCACAGTGAGTTACATCAGGCAGGTTAACATTCAAGATGTTGTGCATGTTACCTTTGTCCTAGGAAAGTCCAGAGTTCTTCCTTTAAAGCACATCACAGTTCCACGGCTGGAGCTGGCAGCTGCTGCACTGTTGGTGAAGGTGGACAAAATGCTGAGGAAAGAATTACCTTTTGACTTAAAACCCTCAGTCTTCCTGACAGATAGCCAAACAGTGCTCAAGTATATTGGAAATGACTGTGCTAGGTTTAAGACCTATGTAGCCAACAGAGTTTCGTGGATTCGTGACAACACAGATCTGTCTCAATGGAGATATGTAAGCAGCAAGGACAATCCTGCGGATGATGCCTCAAGAGGACTAAGTATAGTTAAATTCATGCAGCAAAGGAGATGGATACATGCCCCTGAGTTCCTGTGGAAACCCGAGGAAAGTTGGCCTGTGGAGGAAGCATTGGGCTCCAAGTCAGTGTTACAGGATGATCCAGAGGTCAGGAAAAACACTGCTGTATTCACAACAGTGGTGAAGAACATTGAAACTCCCACAGACCGGCTTATTTCATTCTTCTCAGAATGGATGAAGCTACTTAAAGCAGTGGCATGGTATCTCAAACTGAAGAATGCTTTGATGTCGATCATCAAAAGGCGAGAGAAACTTGCCCTAGGTTGTATCGCTACCCGCTCACGCAGCAAAAGGGTGAGCACTGAACTCAACACTATTAAGACCACACTTGGTGGACAGTTTCTCACAGTGGAAGATATCTCACAGGCAGAAAGGTCAGTCATCACCTATGTTCAGAGACAATCATTCCCAGTTGAAATAGCAACACTGGAAACAACCCCATCTAGAGTGCGAAAGAGCAGTAAGATCTGTGGGCTTGACCCTGTGCTAGATGAGGGCATCATAAGAGTAGGTGGCCGGCTACATAGATCTGCAATGCCTGATGAGACCAAACACCCTTGTATCTTGCCCAAAGATGCTCACATATCAGTTCTCATACTAAGGCACATCCACGAACGCTCTGGACACAGTGGTAGAAACCACATGCTTTCAGAGCGCCGTAAGAAATATTGGGTTATAAAAGGAAACTCAGTAGCAAGAAAGTTGATCTCAAAGTGTGTTGTGTGTCGACGTGTGAGAGGCAAAAAGGGTGAGCAGAAGATGGCAGATTTGCCCCAAGAAAGAATCCTACCCAACCTCCCTCCACCAACGTCGGATTGGACTATTTTGGCCCGATTGAAGTAAGACGAGGAAGAAGCATGATCAAAAGGTACGGGGTCCTGTTTACCTGTATGTCCAGTAGGGCTATACATTTGGAGGTAGCCTATTCATTAGATACCGACTCATGCATTCATGCTTTGAGAAGGTTTATTTGCAGGAGAGGTCAAGGTAAGCACATCAGATCTGACAACGGTACAAACTTGGTGGGTGCTCAAGCCGAGCTCAAGAAGGCCCTAAGTTTCCTGAATGAGAGGAAAATCCAAGGTGCCCTGCTTTCTGATGGAATCCAGTGGAGTTTCAATCCACCAGCAGCATCACACCACGGCGGAGTCTGGGAAAGACTCATAAGATCTGTCCGTCAGGTACTGAACTCCACTCTCCATCAACAAACCATCGACGATGAGGGCCTACAAACCATCTTCTGCGAGGTAGAGGCAATCCTCAATAACCGTCCTCTCTCCACAGTATCCTCTGATCAACATGACCTAGAGCCACTGACCCCAAATCACATCATCCTGCTAAAAACACAGCCTATCCTACCCCCTGGAACCTTTCTGAAATCTGACCTTTATGCCAGGCGCCGCTGGAAACAGGTCCAGTACATGGCCGACCTTTTCTGGCACAGATGGACAAAGGAATACCTCTTACTGCTCCAAGAAAGGCAGAAATGGACTAAAGTGAAGAAGAACTTTAACACTGGAGACATTGTCCTAGTGGTTGACTCCACTGCTCCTCGGGGATCATGGCCATTAGGCAGAGTGCTGGAGACCAAGCCTGATGGAAGAGGTCTGGTCCGCTCGGTGAAGCTCCAGACTAAGACTTCAGTCATTGAAAGGCCCATAACCAAGCTGTGCCGCATCTTAGAGACTGAAGAATAAAGATCAAAACATCAATAAGGGATGTAATGTATATACTTCATTTTTTTTTTTTTTTTTCAAATGCATTGATTGCTTATTGTTTATTCCACGGCTCCCTTTTGTAATTAATTTAAGTAATTGATTCTATTGAGAACAATTAGGGGCCGGTGTGTAGGAGCCGCATTTAAGTTTATTTCTATTTGCATAATTTATTTATACATTTGTGTTGCGAGTGTGCACCCTCTACAGGTGGCGAGGGTGCTGTCCTATATATGGGTGCGCATTGCCCATGGCGAGGAAGGCGGGTGACAGCAGATACCGTCATTGACCTCAGCCTCAGCCTCAGCCTCATGCTCAGCCCTGACGCCATGCATTTTATTTCATGTTATGTTTTCTTTGCAATAAATTCTAAGCAACAGTGAACGGTAAACTCTTTTTGGATTTTATTTGGAAGGAAGGCTGCGAGTCTGACAAACTGCACCCGCACGCTCCAGGTGGTAAAAACAATAGAAAATTGGAACAGGGGTTAAAGGAAAAACCAACTTAAAGTGTTTTTTGCCACTTCATTTACTGTAAACATTTATGATAGACGCTAGGCTTATGTAGACTTGCCTATACCTGGCTGTATTGGATTTTACAAAAACAGCAACTTAAAGGCAGTTTTTTGCCAACAGATATGTTTCTGACATGTAGCCTAAATGTTTGTTTATTCCGTATGTGCATGTAAATGAATAGTACTGAAAAATGCACTTGTGTAATATGCTGGCCTCGAAAGGACCTGACTCCTTACCTTTGTTACTATCAATACATTTTTCCATAAACAAGGGCTTGTCCCTTGAAGACAGAATGTATGATGTTGCATCAGCAGCAGGCCGTATCCTTGTCTTCCTTTTCAACATTATGGCTCTGTGAAAATAAAGCATTGAAACATAGGTAGTTCACTTCAGTTTCACAAGCACAATTTCATTCATAACCAACCAAAAACCTAATACTTTTAGTAAAAACTCGAGCAGCTAGCGGACTTTTAGATCGCCAACGCTTTTAGCATAACTCAGTGGAGATGAACATAGCGAAAATTAGCATCACGACTAGCGTTCTTTAATAATTCGCTAGCGTTAGCGATGTAAAAGTCCGCTAGCCGTGATGCTAATTTTCGCTATGTTAGCATAACTCAATGGAGTTGAACATAGTGAAAATTAGCATCACGGCTAGCGGACTTTTACATCGCTAGTGTTAGCGAAAATTAGCATTACGGCTAGCGGACCTTTACATCGCTAGCGTTAGTGATGTAAAAGTCCGCTAGTCGCGTTCGCCATTTTAGCATAACTCAATGGAGTTGAACATAGCTAAAATTAGATCGCTAACGCTTTTAGCATAACTAATAAACAGGAAACTTACAGCATACAGTTGCTAGGGACACAACGCAGTCAATGTGGCGTCTATGTGTATACTATGTTAATTGCTATGCTAACTACCTTGCAAAGGCGGCAACCAGCTAGCTAACAAGATAGCTAATGTCAGCTTGGCCACTAAGCTAAATAATAGCGCCGATCTAATTAATAGCACTAGTTTGGTTAACAAATTAATTTTTAAGAAAATATGAAATGGTACTTTATTAATCCCCAAGGGGAATTTGTTGCACTACAGTTGCAAGAAACTGGGTACCGAGTAAGAAACAATATCTAATGAACAAAGTCAAATAAAATAAACCTACCTATTTGCTCATAGCAAGAAGGTATATTGATCTTCTTCTTCGGTGGTATATTAATATTAATTAATGGCGCGCCAGGTCGGTTGTCTCATTGGCTAAAATGATACACACTTCCGGAAGTGTGTATCTGCTGCAGTACCGCATAGGGGGCGATAGAGAGCAACACGCACGCACGCACATCACATACGAGGACCACCTTTTCCTGTGGTCGTACAGCTCCATAAAAAAAAAAATCTGGCATGATCAAAAGCAGCGCGTGAGCACTAATATCTGTTGAAATTAACCAAATTAAGAATTTTTGTCCCAAACCTGACTGGGCGGTCAACTCTGGGGACCATTTCTGGTTTAAATATATTTCTGAGGTCCCCCTTCTCATATACACAGCTTGCTTTTAGTTCTCAGTGGGGACAAAAACTACCTACTAGGGACATCTCCTTTCTTGCTCAGCAATGGACAAAATAATAACATTAAAGTAGAGATTCTTTATTTTCAATCTACTTTTTCAGTCTACTGAAACAATCAAATTATTGTACTTCCCATTAAGGTACTGTATATGTACATCAATAGAAAAAAATCAAATGTCAAGAGCACTTTAAAACCTCTCGAGAGCTGAATATTCCTCAATAAAATGGTGTGTTAAACATTATGGAAAGTATGCTTATGTGTTGACTTACCATTAGTCAGACGAGACGATTATCAATTTTATCTTTATGCGTCCAATACAGAGATAGTTGCGGTAAATGTATGGGTAAGTAAACACAAGTATATTTCCCATAATGAACTATCCCTTTAAAACAATCAAATTATTGTACTTCCCATTAAGGTACTGTATATGTACATCAGTAGAACAAAATCAAATGTCAAGATCAGTTGGAAACTTTTCTCTTCAGAGCTGTAATGCGATTTTATATGTAAAATTTTACAGCTAGCCACTCTATTTCTCAGGACTTCTGGCTCAGCATTGATGCAGAGCTCACAGTCTCTCTTCCCTGGAACTGTACATGTTGTAATGAAGTTGGTCAAGTGTTTCTCCACAGCGTGGATCTCATTCCTTTGCCAGGGCCTTTTCGGGCGAGGATTTGAACCTAAATGACAATGAGAAGAAATTATAATTTTTAACAAGAGTGCATTTAATATGTAATTTGTGATGATTAGAAACATCAAGGAGTAGCCTATGTAGATTTTGGTCTACAATTGGTAGCCTATGTAGATTACCTGCTGTAGCCCATAGAGTCTACCAGCTGGTTTGAACCTTAACAATGATGAATGGTTTAGTTTTGTACATTATCAAAGCCTATTGTTAGCTTCGCATTTTGTCCCATCATTTCACATGGATCATGATGGAAGTGAAACCTTGCACAATGCTACAGCAGTTTGGAACTACATGCATGTTTTGGTTAACTCTATTTAATTTTAAATTGCTAATAAATTGTGTCCAAATTCCTGAACTGGTCAGTTACAGAGTGCTGTAAGGAGAGGAGTCAACAAGATCAATGAGTTGACTGTCAATGTGTTTTCTTCTGTGGTGGTGATACCACACCTTCAATTACATATGTATTATTTGTTTTCTAATGTGTAGTGTTAACACGAGAAACGCAGAGCGGTAACTGGTGACCATTTCCGATTTTAAAATTGTATGTAATGTATGAAAGCAAATTAGTGCCTAAAAAAATTTGAATTCAATAAATTTTAATGTATTATTGATTAATTCAATACATTTTAATTAGTTCGGTGTGAATAGAAATGTTTATAATTCATATTTTAAAAACCCAGGCTCTGAAACTTCAAATCTAACATTGTATCTTCCCAAAATAAAAAATTAAAGTTGTACAAATTTAAATCTTATTCTGATTCTGATTCCAAACATCAATCTTGGTTACTCAGAATAAGCAACATAACACCATATAATGGGTGCTACTTTTAACCAGGATCCATCCAGCGTAGGAGGAGAGAAAGAAGTAGTGGAGGTGAGGAGGAGATAGTGGAGTAGGTAGTGGGAGAGAGGAGGAAGTGGAGGAGAGGAGGAGGTAGTGGAAGAGAAGAGGGGGTAGTGGAAGAGAACATAGTGGAAGAGAGGAGGGGTAGTGGAGGAGGAGAGGAGGTAGTGGGGGAATGAAGGTAGTGATAGAGTGGAAGAGGTAGTGTAGGAGAGGAGGAAGTAGTGGAAGAGAGGAGCAGGTAGTGGAGGAGAAGAGGAGGTAGTGGAGGAGAGGAGTGGAAGAGATAGTGGAAGAGAAGAGGAGGTAGTGGGGAAGAGGAGCAGGTAGTGGAAGAGAGGAGGTTGTAGTGGAAGAGAGGAGGATGTAGTGGAAGAGAGGAGGATGTAGTGGAGGAGAGGAGGATGTAGTGGAGGAGAGGAGGATGTAGTGGAGGAGAGGAGTGGAAGAGGTAGTGAAGGAGAAGAGGACGTAGTGAAGGAGAGGAGGATGTAGCGGAGGAGAGGAGGGGGTAGTGGAGGAGAAGAGGATGTAGTGGAGGAGAGAAGTATTACACATGGATAGATAGCTAATAAAACTTTGGCCAGACTTACCGTAGCGTGACCTCTACTTACGGAGTCGGTTGTTGCTTATTACTAGGCCTGCAGTTATAGCACAGGTTCTCAGGTACAAGCTTTGTGATTAGTTAGAAGCAGGATTCATTATATCAGTGTTGTTTTGCTCATCCTGAGTAACCCAGATTGACATTTGGAATCTGAATTTTTACAATTTTAATTCTTTCAACTTCAATTTATAAGATTCAAACTTGTACAACTTGAACTTAAGATTTGTATTTTGGGAAGCTACATTGTTAGATGTGAATTTTCGGAACCTGGATTTTTAAAATATTAATTGTAAATGTTTGAATTCACACCTAACTAATTCAAAACGATTAAATTCAAAGTTGACAAATTCAAATGAATTGAATTAATAGATAATAAATTCCAATTTATTGGATTCAACATCCTTCTAAATTGAGATCTTTTAGGAACTAATTTGCTTCCATAATAACGCCACCATTACGAAAATCATGATGCTCCTTTTCCTTGAGTTCTATCTATTTGAGTTCAAATTTTTTTATTGCCTAAAAAAATTTGAATTCAATAAATTTTAATGTATTATTGATTAATTCAATACATTTTAATTAGTTCGGTGTGAATAGAAATGTTTATAATTCATATTTTAAAAACCCAGGCTCTGAAACTTCAAATCTAACATTGTATCTTCCCAAAATAAAAAATTAAAGTTGTACAAATTTAAATCTTATTCTGATTCTGATTCCAAACATCAATCTTGGTTACTCAGAATAAGCAACATAACACCATATAATGGGTGCTACTTTTAACCAGGATCCATCCAGCGTAGGAGGAGAGAAAGAAGTAGTGGAGGTGAGGAGGAGATAGTGGAGTAGGTAGTGGGAGAGAGGAGGAAGTGGAGGAGAGGAGGAGGTAGTGGAAGAGAAGAGGGGGTAGTGGAAGAGAACATAGTGGAAGAGAGGAGGGGTAGTGGAGGAGGAGAGGAGGTAGTGGGGGAATGAAGGTAGTGATAGAGTGGAAGAGGTAGTGTAGGAGAGGAGGAAGTAGTGGAAGAGAGGAGCAGGTAGTGGAGGAGAAGAGGAGGTAGTGGAGGAGAGGAGTGGAAGAGATAGTGGAAGAGAAGAGGAGGTAGTGGGGAAGAGGAGCAGGTAGTGGAAGAGAGGAGGTTGTAGTGGAAGAGAGGAGGATGTAGTGGAAGAGAGGAGGATGTAGTGGAGGAGAGGAGGATGTAGTGGAGGAGAGGAGTGGAAGAGGTAGTGAAGGAGAAGAGGACGTAGTGAAGGAGAGGAGGATGTAGCGGAGGAGAGGAGGGGGTAGTGGAGGAGAAGAGGATGTAGTGGAGGAGAGAAGTATTACACATGGATAGATAGCTAATAAAACTTTGGCCAGACTTACCGTAGCGGGACCTCTACTTACGGAGTCGGTTGTTGCTTATTACTAGGCCTGCAGTTATAGCACAGGTTCTCAGGTACAAGCTTTGTGATTAGTTAGAAGCAGGATTCATTATATCAGTGTTGTTTTGCTCATCCTGAGTAACCCAGATTGACATTTGGAATCTGAATTTTTACAATTTTAATTCTTTCAACTTCAATTTATAAGATTCAAACTTGTACAACTTGAACTTAAGATTTGTATTTTGGGAAGCTACATTGTTAGATGTGAATTTTCGGAACCTGGATTTTTAAAATATTAATTGTAAATGTTTGAATTCACACCTAACTAATTCAAAACGATTAAATTCAAAGTTGACAAATTCAAATGAATTGAATTAATAGATAATAAATTCCAATTTATTGGATTCAACATCCTTCTAAATTGAGATCTTTTAGGAACTAATTTGCTTCCATAATAACGCCACCATTACGAAAATCATGATGCTCCTTTTCCTTGAGTTCTATCTATTTTAGTAATAAACAGACATTGGTGGTCCAAATCTGAGATGCAATTGAATAATACTTTAAGCCCCAAGTGGTTACGGCAGATATTTTTCTCAAATGCAAATGAATGACTCTGTTGATGTCATGTGATAATAGCATCCAGATACAATGCCATGTAGCATTACTTTTCATGACAATCCCTGGACCAATTTGACCATATTTTAGCACATCAAACACAGACAGTCCGGCCACCAACTAGATTTACCTAGTCTTGTTTAACAACACTAACACTTATTTGCACAATCTGACATCAAGTATTGTATGTTAACTCTTCATCTTGGAGCTCAATACTGCAACCCTCAAAAGATGCATTGTGTGGGTTTAGCTCCATACAGACCACTGGAACATTTTGTAGGTTAATACCTCACCTCTCTTTCTCGCTGATAAGGCTTCACTTTCACTATCCATTTGTTTGTATGCCTCATTGGAGTCACTCCCTTTCAGTGATGTCATGTGCCTCCCTTCTCTCTCTGGTGTCATCATGAAAGAATCGGTGGTGGAATCACTCCGGTGTGTGGACTCATTGCTGTCTATGAAAAAGACAATCATATTAAAGTCAATAATCAATCAAGTACATCAATAAGCCATTTGTAGAGACATAAGTATTGAAGCAGAAGGGGGTAGTAACTCACTACAACAACTACTTCTGTTATTGAGGTAGATTGTAAGGACTGTAAATTTGCTGGTGCAATGGTGGACTCGTGGTGTTCACCAGGACACAATACGATGGAGTATTATACACTTCAAGGGTAAACAGACCAATTTGGTGCCCTAGGCAAGATCTTAGCTGGCGCTCCCTTGCATCGCAGCCAGATAACTCACCCATCCCCCCAGACTCAGGTAACGCTAACTAGGAGCGGGAGGAGGCGGAGGGAGTGATGCGGCCGCGGGCAACCCAGAAGATAGAGGCTATTATATATGCCCTATTTAATAGGCTATGTATATTGTTGTCGGCTTTTTTTGTAATATTTGGAAATAGTATTTTAATTAAGAACATTTTGTTCATATTTTCCCCTCTCATTTGGCACCCCTCTGGATGGACGGTGCCCCTAGCATAGCATATAGAATAATGGAGCAGTAAGCACTAAATTGGTAAATCAAAATAGCTTTAGTACAATAGAATGGTAAAATATAGCTTTCACAACTATGGGTCTGAATACCAAACCAAACCAATCTTATATTCTCATTTACTGATAGCCAGTTTGTATTACAATGCCACCTGAATGCACCTTAACCCAATAGACGCTACCCAAAAGGTATGTATAAGCCACATTACTGGCGTGTTACAGAACTAGATTCCACAGGGTGTGGTCAAGAGGTGAAGTGAAAGCTCAAGGATCATATAAAAGTCAAACAGTTCAGTAATTACAGCCCTCAGTGTACTGTAGTGCCATCCACTGGCTTGGGTGGCTATCCTGGAATACATAGACTAGTCCTTTGCAATGTAACTGGGGACTAGTGAAGAGAGGAATTGAGTATGGAAATTGAGTACTCTACCCACCTCTTGAAGTTAAAATTCAAGTCTATTTTGAGCATGAAGCATATTCAGTAGATGAATACTCTTACCATCTAGTCATATACACCATACTGTAGTAGGTATGAAATGCATGAATAATTTAAAAACACAATAAATACCTTCCATGTCCTCATGTCCAGAATCGTCTTGAACAAACTGGATCGTCTCTATAGAACAATAAAACACAATGGAACTTCAAATACTAGACATTTAAAGCTTAGGATCCTACAAACTGTACAAAACAGCAACCCCCAAAATACCACAAACCAGTAATTGGTTTCAGGAATTGTTCTGGGCTAATAATTGATAACCAACCTTGCAGTCAAAGAGATGAGTGATACAAAGAATACTAATCCAAAGAGTTAGAGGTTGTGCATTTTGTTGACAAACATGTTCTGACATCATCCCTCCCCACCCTTGTTCTTACTGTGCCATTACAAAATACACATATTGAGAAACAGGTGACTATTGCTAAACAAAAATGTATGCAATACCATATGGATCGATGTTGATGTCATCTAGGCTCTTCCCTTTGAACTCTCCCAGCCGTCCTTGCTCAAGGGCCATGAGTATCTTGCTAACCTTGGCAAGCTGGAGAGTGCCCTCAGGTAGCCGGTAATATTGACGATGCACCCTAATGTCATGGCCAAGGAAATCTGCCATCTGATCAAGCTCGGTATCCTTAAGATTAAGTACTTTTGAGAGGGTTGCAACGTGCTTCCTTAGCTTTGTAGAAGACAGTGTGTGAAGGTTTTTGGCACCACAGAGTTTGGCAAAGTTTCGGATGCAATCAGACCCTCGATAGTGGCTCATTGCAGATGGTCGCGCAAACAAGTAGATGTTTTCTTCCAGCACCCCACATTCCTTTTGCCTCTTAACTAGAAGGTCAAGTGCTTCCTGCATCGCTGGAGTAAGGAGGAGAGGAACTTTCCTTCCTCTCTTTCCTCGAATTTCTATTCGTGTGAAATATTTGCAGTTTCTTCTCCAACTCTGAGAGGGACAAGTTGACATCTTCATGAGGCAGTGATGCGTCTCTTGAGGTAAACACAGATAATGGCATTTTAGACACTTCTCCTTCTCTTCGACCATTAAAAAGAATAACTTGTGCCAGTGTTACCTGTGCCAGATCTCTCCAATTGTTAGTTGAAGACTCACTTTCCAAGTCATTGCGGTATTGTTGCTGCTTCTCATCTAAATAACAATGTAAAACTTTGACATTGTCTGTGAACGGCAACAGCTGAGGAGTATTCCATTTTGACTTGTTGAGATCCTTTAAGGCTGGGCCTGATACGAGCGCAGTCCATCTTGTCTGGTAGATTTCAGAGAATGTGTGGTACTTTTTTGCTGCTGACTCATCTCATTTTATCTGTGCTTCAGATTTAAGCTACATGGCTATACTATTCAAGCTGCCACCAGAGAAAGACAGAGCAAGACTTGGAGATGTACATTGTCCAGTTTCAGAGTTGAAACCAACTGTGTTGTACCGCTTTGACAGTAAGCATGAAGTTTCTTGGCATGACAAGCTCTTGGAGGGTCTTCAGGGGTGTAACCTCTCTCGCTTTAATTAGAAGTGTAGCGTGTTGTGCTTCGTTATGAACGATGAGACTATTTGGTCAATTCTGAAAATTGACAATTATTGAAATTATTCTTAGTAATTAATATGTTATTAATTAACACTTGCGGGGCACCACCAGTTTACACTGGAATAGTCTCTTTATAATGATATCAGTCTAATAATCAGAAGAAGTGAGCTCTAGATTTCAGTGATTTTCTACCTTCATGTCCAGGATATATCAATGACACACAAAAGCCAGGTCTTTATAAATGCAAAGATTTTATTAACTATGTAAATAAAACACCAATAAAATGAATAAGTGTATACTAAACTAAAACAGATAATGGTAATAAAACTGGCAAACAAGATAGCAAGATAAACAGTGGCAGAGGATATATCAAATAAGAGTGGCAAATGATATTGGGATCAAAGATGGCAAGGAAGTTTGCACCGACAAAATGACCTGAGCTGTAATACGTCTAATTGCGGCAATCGCGAAAGATGGCTTGGAGGACAGCTGACAGTTTCCGGGAGACTTGGGACACACACAGACAGACAGAGACAGAGAGAGACTTCTAACCTCACTTTCACAGTTCAACACTGCCTTTGCATCACCCGTGCATCAACAAGAAAGTTGGTTACCGTCTGGTTTGCAGGGTGTCAGCGGCGTCCTCGTCTCCGTGGTAACCGTCGTGCAGTCGCAGTGGACAGGTAAACACACGCACGTGTTGGTCTGGACCAGTCGACGTCAGTTGGGCCGTTGTGGAGTGCGGTCCGGGGGCCGTTGTTCGTCGGAGTCGTCGTGCCAACAGTTCACCTCAGTGGATATAGAGGGATAGGGCGATGTGTTGACTCACGTCGTTCAGGAAGCAGAGTAGAGTAGCGGCTGGCTTCTGACATGGTTTCGTAGTCTTCTGGATCAGGTTGAGTGAACTCAATCGGCCGTCTCGGCAAGATTCACTCTGGAGCTGGTCTGGCACTTGAGCTGAGAGAAGAGCTTTGAGCCAGGTTCAAACTTAGTTATAGGACGGGCTGCGGGACGGGCTGCAGGACGGTTAAGTTGAGTTTCTTGATGTCTTCCCGCCTGAGTTTTTGCCCGTCCGCCCGTTGCAGGAGTTGTCCTCCTTTGTTCGTTCGAGTTCGTGAGATTTCGTGTGTGTTCTGAGCCGAGCCCAAGGGTCAAGGGCTTTATGGTATGTCAGGATTGGTAGGCGTTTCCCTCATTTGCATGCATCAGATTTACAACTTGATGACCGGTGATCACCATCCCCTAAAACTGCATTTCCAGCTCAGGTTTGGAAAACATCATTTTTCCTGATCCTTTGGGGATGCAAGTGACATATTTAATCACCTAACAACAAATGGGTTTGAATGACACCAAACATCACTGTCTTACCACAAAATACTGGCGAGTAAACCAAAAGTCCTGATAACACATTTTGTGTGCCTTGAATAACCAAGATACTACATTGGGGAGTAGGGCACATCATCTGCCACAGGATGTGAAGTTCAAATCTAATAAAACATATACAGAAAGCAAATTTTTCCAATACATTCCAGAGTTTTTGTTCTCTTATTCTATGTCTCCCTTGGAAGGCAGATTAGGTACATTTCCCCAGCCCTTATCATCGGTCCCATCTCCTAATGGCACCAGAGCGGGCTAGTCGAACCTGCAAAGTGTTACTTTTTGGCAGCTTTATGGGGGAAATCCACCTTTTGCTGCAAAGGGGGTTCCTTGAGTTCCTGGGAGCACAGCAGGGGTCTTGACCTCATAGGAAGACCCTGGGAGAGGAATGTGTTAGTCTTTGGGTTGCTGTGGTCCGAAGAGGGGGGGAGGCCGATGTCTCCTGCATACACTACAGAAGCCTACCAAGCTCTCTCAGCTTTTGGCGAATATATTGGCTGTGGTCAGACCCTTTCGATAAAGCCTCATTTACCAGGATCTTACCATACTCCATAATGCAGGAGTCCTCTTTGACAGCAACTGAGATTTCATCATGGTTCATGTTGTTCACTAGCTTCCATAGGCTTTCAGCAATTCCTGGAGGTGCAGGTTGAGCAAAGGCACAGAGAGATTGTACTCTAGTTTTCCCAGGTTTTGATTTATTTTCGGTTGGTTTGAACTTGCATTGGCGAACATGTCGCCACAGTACTTTCCTGACAAATAATCCCTGACAGTATATACAGTGCAAAAATTCTTTACCCTCAGCTTCAAATTGTGGTTGCTTGCGTGGAATAAGGTGTCCTTTGCCCAATTTCAACACATCCACATTATGAGCAAAGTTACCTCTATTTCTGAGAAGCTCTAAATGCATTCGCCGTTCCTTTGAACCCTTTTTAAAACTAAGGGCCCTTGCTACATCCTTCTTATCGCTGTGACGACACTCCAAATGCCATGCAATTTTCAGGACAGCTGACCTGCAAAATAGACAGTACTGTTTTTTGTTGTACTTTCTAGATCCAGCCGTCTTTTTAGAGATCGCAGAAACAGACACTGAGCCACTCTCTTCTCCGATAACAGAAAGGTCGCCATGAGGAGGACCTTTTGAAGAACAAGGACTGGAGCTACATCTTGGTGTTCTTCTACTGCTTTGACATGGAGAGCTTCTGGTACTTCTCTGACACGGAGTTGCACGGTGCTTATTACTGTTCTTTACTGGTATTTCAATGCTCATCCCACTATTGTCTGAGCTAGCTCCACTTGTTTCTGGTACATATTCTTCTTCACTATCTGGACTGGTGTAACAAATCTCATCAGGTGTAACAGGAACTGTCATTCATCTTCTAGAAACAACACAATTAAGAGAATATTTCAGGTACTCTGTAAACTGCCTCACCATACTACTGCTACTGTAATGGCTGATCATTTGAAAGGCTATTTTTTTTTTTTACAGGAAATGTAATGAACCATTCATACCATCCAATTCATACCAATAAGGGGAGCCCTAGTACTCATGACCAGATAATAATCATGATGACTCAGTGTTTACCCTAGAATTTTTTTCAGACCTGGTTGTAGGCAGCGAAAAAAACAGACACGCCACAATTTATATAGGGTATAAGGATAGATTTCTATTGGTATCAAAATCCCTCACCTTACCCCTCTAAAATTTTGGCACATCTTGGTAGAAGGGACCAACAGTGCCGACGGTGTTCGCTCATACCTTTACTCCTTGTTTGCAATGAATAGCGTTGCATGTCTAAATGAAAACGCAGCTTAATGCTTCTGTCACTTTTTCTCCCAATTTTAATTTTCCAATTTCTCCCCCCCTTTACAGTTCTTGTTAGTTTGGTGGAAACACATGCCACAGCTACCCTTAAAGTCCCTGACAGTACTACTGCTCCGAGGTAGTTGCTAAAAATAATGGTAGAACCTGCAAGTGAGCACGCTTTTACAACCCGGCATGGTGCAGTGGGGGTCAGCAGTGGGCCAGTCATTGGTGGAACTTTCATTGCGTCATGAGTATCCCAGGAAACATCACAGGGGTTGACACACGTTTCAGAACCGTGCAGGCATGCAAATGATTGCGGATTGTGAATGCATCTGTATTTTGTTTGCCTGGCGGGTTTGTCCTTGGCCTGGAGGGCCACCAGGCCTGTAACATTATAGGGGAAACACTGATGACTACTTGCCCCAGACAAACATAAAAAGGGGGTCAAAACTCAAGGGGCACTTACTGGGATGCATTTGGTCTTCCTCAGCTTTAGGACAACCGTATCACCTTATGGTTGCAGATTGGAATGTTCTGGGTATGAGTCAATTGTTTCACTTCTTTGGTATGGTTGAAGGGCTTCTGCTACTGCTCAGACATGGAGATGAACATCTTCCACTGCTGCTCTTTGAGGATAGATCAAAGCTTATTGAACGGTCTGAGTTTTCCCCGTTGTTATGTGGATCATTTTCTTCTCCACTGTCTGGACTTGAGTCATACAATTCATCAGATCCATCCGGAACAGTCTCAGTCATCTTCAAGAAAAAGACCACAATTCATACAACAGTTCAGACATTGAATACATTGTCCTTGTGAACTTTAATTCAACATTTAAACGTTTGATCATTTGAGAGCCTGTTGCATTTCAGGAAATGTAATGTATCACCAGGTTCAGTATGTATTAGAAGTTAGCAGATTCACATCCATAATGGTTTAGGCCACCATTTCTATTGGATGGCCACCCCACCTAGATGTGCCGACATAAAGCCTACCAGATATACAATATTGTCATTTAATTGAAAATGTTTTGTATTCGCAGGGCGGTGGAAATGTGAACCATAACCAATATTGCCAAAGTCATTACCTGAAAGCCTACAAGTTTACAAGTGAAAATAGGTGAAATATGCTTCAGAAGTGGGACTCCTGTTGTAAATAATATGCCTTGTACTAAGCGATGATATGCTTTGTAATAAGCAATATAATCCAGAGTGTGTGTGTTATGATAAGTACATAAATATAAAATATGTTTGATTAAGCATGTAACCTAAAAGATCATAGAGTAATCATAAAGTTTCAATAAAGCTTCAAAAAAACAGTCTAACAGTTTCCCTACAGTAATCATAAGGTTTTAAAAAAATACAGTCTGAGGCCCTTTTTGCAATAAGGGTGTCCAAGGACAAGCTGTAGAGGCCTAAAAAAAAAAAAAAGGACAGGCGGAGCATGCGCAGACAGGAGAGGCCCAGGTGGCCATTTATAATGGCATGATGGATGGCATCTTGCACTGGGCTGGTTCCTTTACGTGGCATTCTTAATGGCTCTGCAAAGACATTAGTTTCTGACTTATTATGTGGCTTATTCAGGATTCTGATATTTAAGCAAAAACCAAAGCTGACAGACAATTTATTGGTTATGTAGTAGGACATTTAGGTCATGTCACAAAATATTGTCTCTAAGCCAGAATTCCAATGAAATAGCAGTGCTATGGTACATTTTAAACAATGCCAACTCAACAACCTGTGGACAGATGTCTTATATTTGCACTGCCTAAATATCTTCACTTAAATGTTGTGATTGGCTATTGTCAACGTTTGTCTTATTAGTATTAGTGACCAAAAATGGTATAATATTAAGGGACAAAAGGAAAATAATATGCACATCCAACTTATCCAGTGCAGAACAGAAGACGAACAAATCAAAAAGAGTTGGCCTAATGTCACCCTGTCGAAAGTAAACTCAATAATGGACTACATTGACTACTTCTGTGAAATACTGGTCATAATCCAGTAGGCATACATTTAATGTAATTCTTGTTTAGCTGCGCGTTTAACTTTTAACTGCTAATACTGAAATATAAATCATATAGCGACGTTACAAACCAAAACACACCGTGCGCGGACCGCCACCAGAAAAAAATATAATATCCCCCGAATGAGACTGCCGAAATCCGATGGCTGCAGACTCTACATTTTCAAAATGTGTATACTCCCATTACTTTGAGTTTATCAAAGAAAAGGGCAACAACATAATAGTCAAGTGCAGTCTATGTGGGAAGCCGAGGGAACTGTCTACCGTTATTATTACAAACCGAAGCCTAAACAGCGGCATATAGCCATATATGTGTGGTTGTTACAGATACTAGTGCAGTGCCCGTTCAAAACATGCCTGTTCGGAACATGCAGACATACAGAGAGTCCTTCCTTTATAGTTAGATAAACCCGACATAGTGGCTTTTAATGCAATAAACAGTATAAACCCGACATAGCGGGGCAATTAAAGTAGCGGCTTTTAATGCAAAACAATGCAAAAGATCGCCAATTGCCCATTTAAACCATAGCATGAGTTTAATACCTAGCTATCTTTTATAATGTCTAGTCAACTAGTGTAACGAGTTGCTCTACACAGACAGTAATATTGTAAAGTAACTTATTACTTTCAAATCAAAGTAACTAGTAATCCTAATATATTACATTTTGAAAGTAACTTACCCAACAGTGATGGCGACATACATGCACATCGTTAAACTATTGCATACAAGTAGATATGCGCAAACACGAAGTAGCTACCACCAGACTAGTTTAAAAATGTTTAGAACTCCGATAGACTATAAACTAGGATACCCTGCAAACTAGGATACACTACCGTGCTATCGTACAGACAGCGAAGACTAGCTAGCAAGCTAGGATACCCTGCAAGCTAGGATACACTACCGTGCTATCATACAGACAGAGAAGACTAGCTAGCAAGCTAGGATACCCTGCAAGCTAGGATACACTACCGTAACGTACAGAGAAGACTAGCTAGCAAGCTAGCAGTCAATAAATAATGAGTTAGCTCTTTAATCTCTCTAAAAACATTAAGATGTATATCATATGCATATTAATAAACTCATATTATTTTTGAAAGCACAAACTCACCTTTGATTTGTGTTGAGCCGAGGGACACGTGTCACGATCTTCTTTGGGTTGTTCTTCTTTGGTTTCTTCTTCCTTGCATTCTTCTTCTGATTTGGGTCATTTCACGATTGGAATCCACAGATCATAATTGTAAAACAACGTGCAGATGGCGTGCACGCAGGTCATGTTACAGA
The DNA here is from genome assembly GCA_034670405.1 of Hoplostethus atlanticus. Taxonomy (NCBI): domain Eukaryota; kingdom Metazoa; phylum Chordata; class Actinopteri; order Trachichthyiformes; family Trachichthyidae; genus Hoplostethus; species Hoplostethus atlanticus. Next base: position 1,174,464 of record JAXDDX010000100.1, read on the forward strand.
TTTGTCGACGTTTCATTGGCTTAAAGTGTGTAAAGTGTGTGGGTTGCATTGACATTTGAAGCCTGTTGGGGGCGATCGTGAGCAGATGTCGCACACACACACTCAAGCACACTTTTTGTTTTCATCATTCCTGAGGTCCAGCTTAATTTTTGCACTAGACCTATCAGGAAGGTCTCCTGAGGGCATTTCAGTGGAAATCTTAGTGGGGTCCAGCATTTTGGACCCCACCTCTCAAATGGACTCCACTCCGTGAGTGGGCTAACTTATTTCGAGTCTCACAAGGCTACACAAACAAACAATCCACCAATACGTTGTCAGACCCCTTCTTGTGCTTTATCTCCTTTAGTTCTGGGCAATGAGTCCCCACTGCATTAAGACGCTGGTTGTGATTGTACAACGTACATTTCAAAATGCTGTACAGCCAACAACAGAGACAATGCTTCCTTTTCTATTGTTGAGTAGTTAAGCTGATGACTGTTGAACTTACGGGAAAAATAACATAGGATGACAGACAACATGTCCATCTTCCTGCATCAAAACCGCACCAGCCCCCACCCCACTGGCATCCACTTCAAGGGTAAACGGTCGTGGGAAGTCTGGAACAGCAAGAACGGGAGAACTGCACGAGAGCCTTAATGTATTCAAACACCTGTTGGCACTCAGCCATCCAAACAAAAGTTTGGACGTACTACACAAACTAGTGAGGGGATGGGCAACAGTGAAAAAGTTTACAAAAACTGCGATAGTACCTAGCCATGCCCAAAAATCTACGCAACTCACGCCTAGTGGTAGGTACTATCTTTGCCTCCACAGGCCGCACCTGTCCATGCCCCACCTGCTTTCCAAGGTATGTTATCGTAGCCTTGCCGAACTCACATTTGGCAAGGTTGAGTGTCAGGTTAGCTTTAGTTAAGCGCTCAAATACCAAACCCAAGTTTGTCAGGTGGTCTTCACAATTGGAAGAATAGCAAACCAAATCATCAAGGTAGGCATTGCAGTTAGGCACAGGACTGTTCACCAACCACTGGAACGTTGCAGGGGCATTACATAGTCCAAAGGGCATCACATTTTATTGCAGGAAGTTATCAGGGGTTACAAAGGCAGCAATCTCTGAGGCATGGGCACTTAAAGGAACTGGCCAGTAGCCTTTCAACAAGTCTAGTTTGCTAACATAGGTGGCAGAACCATGGTTATCAATGCAAACCTCCATGCGTGGTAGTGGGAAGGAGTCTGGCACTGTGACCGCATTTACCTTTCGGAAATCTGTGCAGAATCTGGGACTTCCAGACTTGGGCGTCAGACATGGCGAACTCCAGGAACTACAACTTGGCTTAGCTAACCCATGTTTCAACAAGTATCAACCTCCTGCTGCATCATAGCCCGCTTAGTGGGATTGACCCGGTAGGCACGCTGTTTGATAGGTGCCGAGTTGATCACATTGATATCATGCTCTAAAACAGAAGTACAGGAGGGGACATCACTAAACAAATTCAGGTAACTCTCAATCAACTCCACAATGTCTTCTTGCTGCTTTTGGCAAGTGAGACAAATGTGCAGGTAGTTTTGACAGCATCTCTGAATTCGACCATCTGGCACACTGCTGGGCTGTATTGCGCAACTCTAACCCATCCTCATCACTAGTAATGTTTGAAACCATAGTGGCGGAAGCAGCAGAGGCGACAACTCGGACGGACGGACGGACGGGCACACACACGATCAGGAGTGCCAACCACAGTCTGTCACTTAATTTTTTTTTTTATTTTATTTTATTTTATTTTTTTTTAAATCACATAGGGTCCTGAGAAGCGAGCATAAAGAGCAGAGCCCAGAATAGGCAACAGAACTAAAACCTGATCACCTGGCTGAAAGGAACGAGGGATGGCTCTCTCATCATAGTGATGCTTCATCTTTTTCTGGGATGACGAGAGCTTCTTTTGAGAGAGAGAGCAGGCCCGGTGCAGACGCTCTCGAAACTGACTTACATAATCCAAGACATTAGTGTTGGGATTTGGCTCATTTGACAGAAAGTGTTCCTTAAGCATTCTCAAAGGTCCCTGAACAGTGTGTTCAAAAACCAGTTCAGCTGGACTAAAACCTAAGGACCGACTCACGGGCTCCAAACAAAACCAGTGGCACACCCTCATCCCAATCTTTCTGTGTCAAGGCAGTAGTTACGTAGCATGGACTTTAAGGTCTGGTGCCAGCGTTCAAGAGCTCCCTGACTCTGAGGATGGTAGGTGCTGGACACTGCGTGTTTAATGCCCAAAGACTTCAACACCTGCCCAAATAACCTAGACATAAAGTTGGTACCTTGGTCAGTCTGTACTATTTTAGATAACCCAAAAGGTAGAAAGAAAACTGTCAAAGCCTTTACAACTACTGGAGCAGTCATTTTTTGGAGGGGGATGGCCTCGGGAAAACGAGTGGTAGTGCACATCATGGTCAGCAAAAACTGGTTACCAGATTTGGTCTTTGGCAAGGGACCAACACAGTCACACACACACACTAATGGTTCACCTATCACTGGTATAGGGCAGAGAGGTGCTGGTGGCATTACTTGGTTCGGTTTTCCAGTAATCTGACAAGTGGTACAGGTTTGACAGAACTGCCTTACCTCTGCTTTCAAACCAGGCCAAAAGAAATGTCTAAGGATTCGGTTGTAGGTAATACCCAAATGTCCAGACCAAGGGTGCTCGTGTGCCAAGCACAGCACATAATGCCTGTAAACTGAGGGTACCACAATTTGAAACGCAGAGTTCCAGTCTTGCTCTTGGCCCTTGTTCCACCTCTGCCTGCCTACTAAGCTGGGACTTCCACCTACGCATCAAAACCCCATCATTAACGAAGTAGGAATGCAGTTTGCCTTTTGTTTCCTCAGGGTGAAGAGCAGAAGAGAAACATTTGGACAGACCAGTATCAGCTTTCTGGGCTGCCATGAGTGTTTCACGAGTGACTGACAGTGCCTCTGAACCAATCACATTCATCTCTGCATTGTCTATCGCCACTGGGTTGTTTTCTAAGGAGGTCAGGAGTAGGAACGGTCAACTTGTCCTCTACAAAAGTTGCACCAAACACAGAATCAGCTAAATCAAAACAATCATCCTGTCTTTTTAACTGAGCACGAGTGACAACACTAGCAGTGAAAATGTCTGGAAAATCCCGGGAAAGCTTATCAGGCAGTGAATCTGGGTCGGCTACCATTTCTAGTGCAGGTTGTCCCTTGCCTCCGGCTAAATCGTTCCCCATTAAGGAAACACCGTTTACCAGCAGTGAGGGTTGCATTCCTACCTTAAACAACCCCCTGACCAAATCTGACTCTACATGAACCCAATGCAAAGGAACCAGCACAAAACCCATCTCAATCCCTTGAACCAATGTACTAGAGGCACAGGAGGATTTCTCAGACAAAGACAATATATTTGACAGGATAAAAGACTGAAGCCCAGTGTCTCTTAAAATATGAACTGGTCGCCAGTCATTTGGGTCACCGGTTAGAGAGACACCCTTGGAAATGAATGGTCTAATAGTTAAAATCAGCGACCTTGCTTGCTGCACACCACCTATCAAATAAAGTTCTCTTCTCTCGGGCATACTCAACATATGTCTTATTGTGGTTTTGAAATCGTTGCCTTTAGGCTTCAGGCACGAGCTCATATGCACGCAGAATAGTAGCCTTCACCGTATCGTACTGCAAACAATCCTCCAGCGAAAGTGCTGACCAGACCTCTTGGGCTTTGCCAATCAATTTGCATTGCAGCAACAGTGGCCAGACATCTTTGGCCAGTGCAATGAAGCAGCAACACACTCAAAAACATTAAAATGGGTGTCGACTTCCATCTCTGAGAATGGAGGTACTAAGGCAATATGTTTGCTTATGTCTATAGTGCTAGGCCGATAATCTGGGGAAGTAGATGTACCAGGGGCCTCTGGGGAAGTCATTGGCACAGCAGAGTTGGAACCATTCCCCAATGTTTCAAGCTCCAACTGCTGCAATTTTCATCAGGTCTGTCTTGCAACAGCTATCAAGCTCCACCCAAGTAGGATTGCTCAGGAACCTCTCCAAATCAAACACACTGGTGGCCATACTTATCTGCAAACACTGACATGCAATACTACAAAGAAAAACACAAGTTACCCAAATCAATCAGCCAAGTCAAAAAACAAATGACAATGGGAAAAATTATCCCGGACGAGCCCCCATTTATGTTACAACCCTGTGTGTCTAGGGGGTAACAGGCAGGAACATAAGGTGGCTGATTGAATTGCGAGACCAGGTTCTGCACAAAGAAAGCAAGTATTTATTTTTTACAACAAGGAAGCAAACTAAAACTCCAGGGGTAGCCCTGCCCAAAACAACAAAAACTGGGTCCATCTAAACTGACCATGTCGTGGAAATTGCCTGTAAGCACTCAGAACTCTTGAAATAACACACAAAACATTGACAGGTTCAAGTATAAAAATATATTGTATACAGATATATTGGAGAGAGAAAGACACAGGTCACACAGAAAGTCAAAGTCTCTCTATGCTCTCTCTCCAAAAAGAGAGAACTACAATCTTTATAATTTCTTTGGGAACAAAGAAGTCTCTTATGATTGGTTCACTTATGCTTAGATAACATGTTTAACATGGTTCATCCTATAGGCTCTCTCCACCTAGCAGTGGTCTGGTCAAGTTCAGTTTTACTGCCTTATAAGGCCTCAAATCCAGGCCTCACTAGCTTACTCTGCAACACTCACATGTTGCAGAGTAATGGCACATGTTTATGACACACATACCACATGTCTGTGGCAACACAGCATCAGTACAACAGACACAAAATGATAAATTCTAGCATTCTGTGCTAATTTACTTTCACAACCAACACAAAGAAACAATTACATAACCTAACTCCCTATAATAACAAAACAGGAGAAAAAAAAACAGTGTTCAACAAAAATGGCAGCTTACCCCTTTCCAGCTTCCTAAAACACAGCTATATACAACATTTACAGGTTAACACAAAATGAGCATGTATCCGAAAAAACAAATGTAACCAAAACTAAACAGAGCCAACTAGCCAGAGGTCATATACCACCAACAGTCTTCAACTACACTATACCGCAGAAAATGTCTGAACAGGCCTGAGTGAAGGTGCAGCTCAGCCTATATACATGAAATGTCGTTGTGATTGGCTGGGCAGGGGGAACACAGGCCAATCGCAAAGAGCAGGAGGAGCATCAGCCAACCAGGAGCAGCAGCAGCCAACCAGGAAGAGCAGCAGTGGTCAATCAGGGCATCTGGAACCAAAAATGTAACTTCAGGAGACAAGGAGACAGGGAGACAACACAGGAAACCATGTGGACGTAACGTTAGTTACGTACTGTAACTCAGATTCTATGAATATAGGCACAGCCCTCTAAGGCTATCGCTAGTGGGTTTATCCCTCGCGTGCATGCGCAGTACTGAAATAACTTTAGTCCACGCCCACCTGTAGTGTGGGCCCCACCCAGGTCCTCACCCCGTTTATAACTCGGGTTCGGACCTGACAATCGGTTCCCAAAAACAGCTTTTTCTTCAACCATTTTAAAGAACCAGTGGGGCCAAGAACTTAGAGGGCTGCGCCTATATTCATAGAATCTGAGTTACAGTACGTAACTAACGTTCTATTTCATATAGGCTTCGCCCTCTAAGGCTATCGCTAGTGGGTTAAGGGCGAAGCAGGATTTAGTCTATGCCACACTGGTTCCGTCCGGTACCACAAGCACAAACACACCTACTTCAAAAACATTCCATGCCCAGCCAGTGTGTCATGCGCAATGACACACCACAGAACCCCATATGTGCCCAAAGCACAGCATAGTAGAATATACACATTCTCTATGATGAGGTGAAGGCTGGGAACAATAAAGCCTACTGCTGCGAGAAAGTGGAGACGAAGGTTACGTACTGTAACAGTCCAGCGAGGAGCAGAGTAGGGAAAAAAGACAGCCCTTCGTGCGCCGACAGGCAGGGGGGAGAGTGCGCTATCCGATCACTCTGACAAAACACTCAGTACAGAGTGAGTCATGGAAAAACGGGAAACGTCCCGCAGATAAAAACGAATGAAGGAGCAGGGGGACCAAGACCAAGACGCCACAGTGCAAACGTCTTCCACCGTCATCCCTCTGTGCAAAGCCGTGGAGGATGAAATTCCTCTGGTGGAGTGTGCTCTGATGCCCTCTGGGGGATCCATCCCAGAGGAGAGATATGCCTGCAAAACAGCCTCACACAGCCAGTGTGACAGCCGCTGTGCAGACAGGGGAAGCCCCTGAGATTGCTCTCTGTAGTGCACGAATAGGCGCTGAGAGCGGCGCAAGGCAGCCGTGCGTGCAACGTAGCAGGACAATGCGTGCACCGGGCAGAGGAGATGATACGTGGCTTCCTCCTCAGAGTTGTGAGGAGGAGGAAAAAAAACATCCAAAGTCATCACTCTAGATCTGAAGGAGCTAGTGATGCTCTTAGGCGTAAACGCCGGGTTAGGGCGCAAAATAGCCGAGCTGCCATCTCCTTGGATCCTGAGACATGAAGGGGCCACAGAGAGAGGAGATAAATCACTGACTCTCTTTGCAGATGTCAGAGCCAACAGCAGGGCTGTTTTGGCTGACAGAAACTTAAGTGGAACCTGATCCAGGGGTTCAAAAGGAGCTTTAACCAGCGCGCGTAAAACCAGCGCTAAGTCCCACTGAGGGGCCAGGGAGCGTGACACTGGCCTGTGTCTCCGTATGCCCCTCAGGAAGCGTTTCATCAAAGGGTGACTAAACACCGATCTGTCGCCGAAACCCTTGTGACAGGACGAGATAGCAGCAGCGTATATCTTAACTGTGCTGAAGGCCAAATTCCTGTCCACTAACAGTTGGAGGAATGAAAGCACATGAGGCAGGGGACACGCGATGGGGTCCAGGCTCTTTCCTACACACCAACGCCGAAAAGCTGTCCATTTGGCTGTGTAAGACGCTCTGGTAGACGCTGCTCTAGCACCTTGAATAGTGCGCACAATGTCTCGAGAGAGGCCCAGCCTCTCTAAGCGTTCCCGTTCAGCGGCCAGACCTACAGATGCTGGCCTATCACCGGGTAATTCCTGATCGCTCCCTCTGCCTGGGAGAGAGCATCCCCGCGCCACGGGAGTTCCCACGGGCGGCCAGATATCAGCCATTGCAGGCACGGAAACCATGACGCGCCTGTGTGCTCCGGAGCTATCAGGATCGCCAACAGTCGTTCTTCCCAAACCCAATCCAAGAACCGAGGGATCAGAGGGACAGGTGGGAAAGCGTACAGGAGCATCCTGGACCATGGTCGATGCGCAAACGCCTCCACTCCCAGCGGGGGATTGTCCCGTGTGCTCAGTGAGAACCAAAGAGCGCACTGTGCATTCCCGTGTGCGGCAAACAGATCCACGTCCGCTTTGCCGAACCTGTCCCAAATCTGGGTAATCAGGTCGGGATGGAGGCTCCAGTCTCCCTGTCGGGGACCTCCTCTCGACATAACGTCTGCCCCTTTGTTCAAAACGCCGGGGATATACACTGCTCTGATGGAGAGCAGGTGTGTGTGCGCCCAGTGCAGCAGCCGTCTGGCTATATCCAAGAGCTGCACAGAGCGCACCCCCCCCCCTGGCGATTTATGTAGGCTGCTGTCGCCTTGTTGTCTGTGCGAATCAGAACGTGCTGATTCTGCAGCAGCGGGGCGAAATGCTGGATTACTTTCCACACCGTGAGAAGTTCCAGAGCATTTATGTGGAGAGACATGTGAGCTGGCCACTGTCCTCCCACCACCCGTGTCAGACATGTTCCTCCCCACCCTGAGAGAGATGCGTCTGTAAACACTGAGATGTGTGACGAAGCTCTGCCCAGGGGCACTCCCACCGACAGGGTGCGAAGATTTTTCCAATGGGCTAAATCGGAGCCCACTGAGGGAGGGATGGAAACCATGCATCTTCACTGACGCACGGGATCGATGCGGAGGCGAATAAACCATCTTTGCAGCCGTCTCATGTGGAGCACACCTAGGGGAATCACCACGTGACCCGCTGACATCATGCCCAGCAGTTGCATGACAGAGAGAGCTGTCACAACGCTGTGAGGCGTGACACGGTGGAGAAGAGCTGTCAACGCCTCCACTCTCTGCTGCGAGAGCCGTGCTCTCATGCTGGCTGAGTTCAATTCCACTCCCAGATAGATGACGAGCTGGGAGGGAAGAGGAGAACTCTTTTTCCAATTTATCGTGAAGCCCAAACTCGACAGATGTGTTACCAACACCATTGTCTGTAAGGCGGCTTCCTCCCTGGAGCGAGCCAGCAAAAGCAGGTCGTCCAGATAAAACAACACTCTCATCCCCCTCCTGCGTAACGGCTCCAGAGCCGTCTCCACACATCTGGAAAAGGTGCGTGGAGCCAAGGAGTAACCAAACGGCAGGCGGTTGTACTGATACTGTATCCCCTGGAATGAGAAGCGCAGGAATGTCCTGTGTTTCGGGACGATGGAGATGTGGAAATACGCGTCTTTCAGGTCTATGGAAGTGAACCAGTCGCTCTGGTGAACACATTCCAGCACCTGTCTGATCGTCAGCATGTGAAAGGGTCTTTCCATTATCGATTTGTTGAACAGAGACAAATCTAGGATGGGTCTCATTCCCCCTGTCCTTTTCGAGACCAGGAAATAACGGGAGTAGAAACCCTGATTTTCCTCTCCCTGAGGAACCCTGGAAATTGCATTTTTCACCAGGAGTTCCTCCAGCTCTGATTGGAGAGCGAGGTATTGTTCCTGGGATGACAGGACTGTGTCCAGAATCCCGTTGAACTGCGGCGGGGGGAGGCGAACTGCAGTGTGTGACCTCTGCTGATCAGCCTGTTCATCCACCCGTCCATTACGCATACGTGCTGCCACTCTGAGTAATGCTCTGAGAGCGGGCGTACATTTGAAGCGCTGCGTCCGTCATGGGGATGAGCCAAGCCAGAGCCCTCACCTCCGTTGCTTGTGTGGGAGCAACCCATGGGGGGCTCGGACCGAAAGGGCTGAGCAGAGGTCTCTGGGGAGCGCTTTACGCACAAGCTCGCAGCCGGACGCTGCCGGAGAGGAGGTGGGCAATAAGCGGAGACATCAGCGTCAAGAGGTCGCCATTTAGGAGGTGAAGGACCGTAAACGTGACATTGACGAGCGTCCCCACTCGCACACACCAAAGGATGAGGAGAGGAGACGCTGAGCGCAGACAAGTGTGTGTGTGCGCTGTCCACACGAGGCGAAGTGACCGCGCTCGTGGGTTCATAATCACACATATCATTAGAAAAGATACGTGTGGAGGAAACCTCTGTGTGTACAGAGAAGATGCGCCGCTTGGGTGACGTGAGTCCGTACTGCCTGATAACCGAGCTAAGGGCTGTCGGCTCACACAGTGTGGGGGATGTGTGTGTGACAGCTGCCGCTGAGTCAGACTCAGGAACAGACTGTACCTAAAGAGGGAGAAAACTCTTTAGAGGATGATTTTTTTGTTTCAATAAAAACACATCCTTATATTCACACACAGCCCCGCAAACCCGGGGAGGGTTCGTCCAAGAACAGACCACACGGCGGTTCTTGAAACCCTGGCGCAGAGCCCATTGCTCGAGAAGCCGAGGCGGCACTGGCGCCGGAGGACGAGACGCGGCCGCTGACGCTGCAGCGGGACGTCTCTGCCTCTTTCTCTGGTCCCGGTGGTCGTGGCGGTCCCGCCAATGAGGCTGAGACCAGGGGACGTGCCCCGTCAGCTCCTTCTTCATGGTCTCCGGTATAGCAGACAAGTGCAGCCAGTTGTTCCTGCTGAGCTGTGTCTGCCATGCCGTGGCGATGGAGGCGCACAGCGTCAGAATAGTGCTGGATGCTTTACTAAGCTCGGCCATCTGGTCAGGCGTCAAAGGATCCGGTTGGATCGCCATCTTCGATATCGAGTACGCCAGTACGGTGATGTTGTTGGCCGCCGCTGACGCTTGGAAGGCGCATTGATGGGACCGGTCCTGGAGCCTGTTCGCCAACTGGTCCTTGGCAGAGGGAGGGGCCAGTCGCCGTTGGAAGGCTTCACCCCGAAAAAAGCCGTCAGCTTAGCCTGCAGTGGGGGAACTGGAGGGAAGCCGCGGTCGGTGAAACCCTCCACCTTCGTCAGAGGAGCGTAGGTGGAGACGGGCACTGCTTGCCAGGCTCCAGCGCTGCCCCCGACTGATATTTGACAATGGCGGGAAACCGTGGCCATACCGGGTCCCGTTTCACCGTCTGGGCAGAAGAGAACTCGCTGCTCATGTCGTCCGGGAGCGCAGAAACCTGCGCCAGCGGAACGACAAGGTCTTTGTATGCAGCCGCTCTCTTGATGATGCCGGGGAGTTCCCGGAGGAGTCCGCCTATCGCCGTAAGGGCGGTTACAGCGGAGACGGGGACCTGAGCGGCCACCCGGTGGGCCGTCGCCAAACTCCTGCTCCTCCGTCTGGAGGAGGGGAGTTATAGGCGACCCACATGGAGACCCGTGGATAGAGAGGTCGGAGTCGTCCGACTCCGGCTCCTCGGTATCCAGGATGACCACAGCCTCTTCGACAGTGTACCTGTCCTTGACAGGCCACACTTCCTCCGCCGCCACGGCGAAGGAGTCTACTCGCCACTGCCTCTCGCCAGGAGGGAGACGAGCACAGTAGGGACAAGAGGCCTGCAGTGTGACGGCCAGGCCGGCGTGCTCCGGACCGAGGCAAGACTCACACCGACTGTGGAGGTCGAAGTCCATGATATTGCCCGTCTGGCAGATTGGGCAAACACGAACGCCTAGCTTGAAAGAAGACATCGTCGTAGTTCAGTTCAGTTCAGTTCTTGCTCAAAGCGTCGCTAAAGAAAAATGGGAACCGATTGTCAGGTCCGAACCCGAGTTATTAACGGGGTGAGGACCTGGGTGGGGCCCACACTACAGGTGGGCGTGGACTAAAGTTCTTTCAGTACTGTGCATGCGCGAGGGATAAACCCACTAGCGATAGCCTTAGAGGGCGAAGCCTATATGAAATAGAACAGCAAGCTATTCACTTGTGGCACCACTAGGAAACGAGTGCAAGGGAAGACGGTTTAACCAGGTGAAAACCAAGAGTTGCATTTCTAAAACTAATAATACAATATCAACGGCGGGTCAGATAATCGCGTCTCCCAACTCGCACAGGCTTTCACACAGGAATTGAGCTGCCCTAATGAGGATGTGTGTGGTATTTAAAGAAGCTTGAGGAAAGCTCATTGGCTCATCGCGAGCACTGTTTTTTGTATTTGACACTCCCTGTTACAGAAGTATAGTGCAAAATAAGATTTGTGATGTTTTGATTTGTAAAGTGTGTTTACCCATATATTTGCTAACCTTCAATCAAGTTATGTATCAAATATTTTCATCACTGGACTGATGACCTTTGAGCTTTGACCACCTTTCCACCTTCAATTTGCTCATTTCACTGGTGAATGGCAGCCATCTTCCCATTTATAATAACATTGTGTCTCGGTCTCTATATAAAAGAATGACAAAGCCGTAGGAAAAAACTGTTTTTCAAATTCAAAATTCAAAATAAAATGCTGGAGTAAAATACAATACCGTTGGCATGGGTGGACTTGCTGTGTGTAGCCTCTGAAGTTTGACCTTTAATTGTAGAGCCATCATCTGGCTGATTATGTTTGCTTTTTATGTATGCTGTATGTTTAACCAGCTTTTCTCAGGTAAATATTATTTGTTACTCTGGCACCAATCCTTGGGCCCGTAACATGACCAATGGGCCAAATTCCCCAAAGGTATCCTTTAAGTCCATTTCAAAAGCGTGAAAGGCTCCTCTTCCGTTATTCCTTTCATGGGTGGATTTGCTGTGTGCAGCCTCTGAAGTTTGACCTATCATGTACAATCTCACAGGGGAAATTGGGGAAATTTGGGAGAAGAAGAAGAAGCAGAAGAAGCAGAAGAAGAAACCAGCACAAAAACAATAGGGTTTCAGCCCTAAATATAGCTACTCAAAACAACGTAAAAGTAAAATTACTGACTTAAAAAATACTCAAAATAAAACACACATATACAAAAAGCTACTCAATTACAGTAACAGGAATAAATGTAATTCAATATTTCTGCTCCAACACCGCATCTTTTACAACAACATGACCTCAGAATGTTGCAATATGGACTATGTTGTCCCACAAGGCTCTGTCCTAGGACCACTACTATTCTCTATCTATATGTTACCACTCTGTGACATCATTCACAAATTTGGCATTAACTTCCACTGTCATGCCGATGATACCCAAATTTACATACCTGTCAAACCAACCGATAACACCCAATTTCAAAAACTAGAGGCCTGCCTATCGGAGGTCAAATGTTGGATGTCGCTAAACTTCCTACTTCTTAATGGCAACAAAACTGAGATGCTGATTGTAGGACCAGCTAGACATAGACATTTGTTTGAGAATAGTATCAAGTTTTGAAAAAGTTGTGTAATCTCCCAGAGCCCATACATTAAAAACCTTGGGGTACAATTCGACCCTACCCTCTCATTCGAGTTGCATATTAAGGAGACCACTAAAACAGCGTTTTATCATTTTCGCAATATTGCCAAGATTCGACCCATGCTAACAGAGGTAGACGCAGAAATTTGAGTATATGCCTTTGTATCATCGAGAATCGACTATAGCAATGTCCTTTTTTCGGGCTTACCTACTGGGTGCACTAAAAAACTACAACTGGTCCAGAATGCTGCCGCCAGAATCCTGACCAAAACTAGGAAATTCGACCATATAACTCCCATCCTATCCTCATTACACTGGCTACCAATTCAGGCCAGGTGTGACTTCAAGGTTACTTACATATAAATCATTACATGGGATAGCACCGTCCTACTTATCAGATCTGATTAAACCATATAAACCGCCACGCGCCCTCAGATCACAGGACGCTGGCTACCTGTCTATCCCAGCAGTCAAAAAGAAAACTGCAGGTAACAGAGCCTTTTCTTACCGGGCTCCCTATCTCTGGAACAGTGTGCCTGCCTCAATCAGAGAGGCAGGCTTGTAACAACGCATTATGTAATAACACCGCATTATGTAATAACTCGACAAAATGTAATACATTTTCACTTCATTATGTAATAACACCCGCATTTTGTAATAATCTGCCGCATTTTGTAATCAACAGCCTGAACGCAATATGTAATAAATTTCCCCGCATTTTGTAATAAATTATTACATATTGCGGTGGTTATTACAAAATGCGGGAGTTGCACTTTTTTTTTTGATGAAAATGTAATAATAAGGTGCATTATGTAATAACCAACCAAAATGGATGTCTTCATTCATGAAAATCGTTATAACATAATATTTTATGCATTCTAGCATGAATCATACTGACTCAAAATTCATTTTAAAAGATACAATTAGTTCAGTAAATTAGTAGTATCTTTCATTGGCCAAAACTGCATCAAGTGTCACTGTATTCCTTAGCTTAGTAGAAACTGTACTTGAGGATTCATAGAGACATAGAAACTGCATGACACTGAGTGTTATACTGACACAAACATCTAAGTATTGGTACACACAAATGTCAGGACACACACACATACACACACACACACGTGCATGTATGTGTGCACACACACTCTGCCATTAAGCAATCAGGATTATTATTAAATTTTGCCTATACAGTAAATTCTTTCAAATTCTTTATTCTCTCAATACCCAATTACGGTATATTTAGGCAAAGAACATGTACCACACTGTAGTGATCAACAACACTTTGGATGAACATTTAGACTATTAAGTATCTTTAATTATATTTAAGTATTTAAGTATTTAAGTGAAAAACAACCACATCATATAGCCTAACAACACACTGATTTGCAGTGGATTTATATTATATTAACAGTTCAGTTTTAACTTGCAAAAAACTACTTTTCCCCTCCAACATGCCCTTCACTTAAAACAGGCCATAGCTTACATGTTAGACACACATATAGCCCACACTATCTGGAAACTGCTAAACTACATCTGAACTACAAACACTTGAAGCTGCTTTAACCAAGAAAATCTACCTACAGTGCAAAACAGAGATGAGACTATCTCTTCCAAAAAATATCCTTGATTTTATATTGACCATAGCCTACATACTTAAGTAAGACCCAGGCCATCATCCACTTGCTATTTTTGCTGAATAGCTCCCTTAGTCTCATTGCAAGACCACTACTGCGTCCAGCAGATTTGTAGAGCCTCATCATACTAATGACACTGTCATTGTCATGGTCCAAGTCAAGGCTTTCAGCTAAAGTTTCCCTGAGGTAGATTTGAGGATGGAACGGTGACGCAAGGTCTCGAAAAAGTTGAGAAACTCGGTTGAATACCCCAAGCATTGACATGTCCACATCAAGGGTCAACTGCACGATAAATGACAGCAATTCTGTCGGCAGGATGGGCATGTCATGTTTTCCATCTCCATCATCATCTTAGGGTTCATCCAGCAGGGCATCATCTTGGGGTTCATCCAGCAGGGCATCATCTTGGGGTCCATCCAGCAGGGCATCATCTTGGGGTTCATCCAGCAGGGCATCATCTTGGGGTTCATCCAGCAGGGCATCCTCTTGGGGTTCATCCAGTAGGGCATCACCTTGGGGTCCATCAGTGAGGGGTTCATAACCTGTGGTTTTGTCCAGTGTGGGTTGCTCATGTTCATCTTCTTGGTCTGATTCACTCTCATATCTTTGAAATATCCTTTCTCTCTCAGCTTCCTGGATGTTTTCAATGAATGAAGAGACTGACCCTTCCAGACTTAAGTAATGTTCTCCGTGCCCCTCAGCAATGTGTCCAAGGACCAACAGTGGCAAACTGTCACAGTATGTATTAGACTGAGATATAATAGAAGAGGCATCAATTCCCAGTGTGGAGACAATGAGAAATTGAACATAGAAAATCTCAGCCGCCCTTTGTAGTGTTATGTGATCACCATAGGTGCCACATCGTGACATACTATCCAGGTATGCATCCCAGTCATTCCCTTCAACATAGTGTGACAAAGGTGTTCCATTTCTGGTAAATGGATTAGACCTGAGATCTTGAACAGTTTCATCCCTTAGAGATGCTACTGATCTGAATATTCCTAGTGTGGCCAGCTGATCAGCCATGGCAGTGAACTGGCAATTTCCATCTGGTGTTGGGTCAAGCCGTACACTCAATTGCAAAGAGTTATAGTCCTTCAGTCTTTCTTTATGTGTGTACTGCATCAAATGTGGACGTAATGGTTGCGCAGACTTTGAAGATTTAGAACGCATTTTTTCTTGCTGTCGTGTTGTACTTGTCACATCAGACACAAAGAACCATTTTTCTTGCATCTTGGGGTCACCAGGAATCTGAAACTGGACTTTGTATTTTGAAAGCTTTACATTTCGTTTCACGATTCTACCAGGCAATACCCGATACCTTGTTGAAACTCGATGGGTACCATCTTTCACCCTGACCAAAACAGCATCATTAACATGATACACAGATGGTGGATTTTGTTTAGATGCATGCCGGACCATCCGCTTACTACAGTGCTCAGTGGCTTTCTGTGCCATTTTTCTCAGTCTGCTTCGTTTCTCTTCAAACTTAAGTCGCTGTTTCAGGGAGGGTAAATTAGTTTGTGGATTGTTGACAGATTCTTTACTGGCATTGGATGGAGACCCTGCCAAGGGACGTATTACCCTATTACTTTTTCTCCCATAGTACACTTCAAATGGAGACATCCAGTGTAAACCTTCCTTGGGGTCCTCGTTTAGCACTCTGGAATAAGCTGGCAAATTCTTAACCCAGTTAACCCCTCTCTTCTGAAAATTCACAAGATCATACATGATCTTTTTCCTTAGCACTCTGTGGCTCCTCTCTACCTTTCCTTGGCTTTGGGGATGGTACGGTGAACTCTCAATTATTCTGACTTGCATTGATTCCATCAGCCTTCTCACTGATCCTTTAAATTCTCTTCCTTGATCATGCTGCAAAACTTGAGGTGGGCCATGTTCAGAATAGATATCATAAAGATGTTTTGCAATGTCTGAGCTATCTTTACCTTTTAATGGTCTCAGCCACGTGTATCGACTAAAGACATCAACTACAGTGAGTATGTATCTATATGTAAAACGGCCATGTCTAATCTTACATTTTCCCATATCAAGGAGGTCAATCTGATGCCGGTCCTGTACTTCTTTGGCCCTAATGGGCCTCGGAATGGGTTTATTTCCAAATCTAGCCTAGTGGAGTTGGTAGCGTTTGGAGCTGTCCAGGATTCTTTGAACCTTTCTTTCACTGATTCCAGAGTATTGCTCATTTAGTCGCTTATTCAGCTTCCTTGCACCTGATCCCTTGGTATCATTCAGAGATTTTGTTACCATGCCATCAACTCTAGACTTCAAAGCGACTGGTTTCCCGGCACACAATAATGTCTGTCCATCCTGGCTTAGAGAATAGAGATCTCTATTCCTCCACAGCCTCACTAGAGCATTTTGTTGCGTTCTCGTTCGGTCGGCTACAGGAACATTGAACTCTCCCTTTAGTTTCTTAACTATGACATTGTAGACATCCTCACGCATTGATTGCTGTTGTCCATATCCCTTACATAAGACCCAAAGGGTACAGGTCACAATAATGGTTAATTTCAGATCTGTCAAAAAAATAAATAGCTAAATTAATTGAATATATATCAAACATTCCTTTAAATATACTGCATGATGATGCTCATGCATCTAGTTCTAATATGTGGTAATTTAAGATGTTAACATTGTAAAAATGTGTTCTATTTTGTGCATACATTATTATACCCTTCCACTTTGTTTACATTGGCTGGTTAAATGACCAGACAGCATATGCATCAAGAATGTTCATTGTATTATTGTTATTATTATGATTAATTTCCCTCATTATCACATTGTAAATGTATGTAATACTTTCTAACAGGCCTGGTAGCTATTGCTAATTTTCTCTAAAATGCTCAAACTTACCAAAAAATCATGTCAGCAACTTAGTTTGTTAATAAATGAGTCAATAAACATGGAAATTTGTAAAATATGTGAACTATTCCTATGAATACATTCCTATGATGTTAAACAGAGTGAAGGAAAAAAACATTTTCCTGTCAGAAACTTTCTAAGACCAAGATTATCTGCTAGGTGTTGTCATTGCTAACCAGCACATTGTTATTAGCATAAAGGTTTGAGCTTTTATCTTTACACTTTTCATATTAGTTGAGAAGCTACTCTACAGTAAACTCTAAATGAGAGAAACTTCGAAATCCAATGCTTTGCAGAGAAATAACATTTTATTCACAATCAATATAATAGCCTACCTTTCAACATGTTGCCTTTCAACTAGTGGCCAGTGATAGACACTACAATTTATTCAATAACTTTATTTATAGCACATTTTTTAGCATGGTTAGCATGGTTCAAGGTGCTTTACAAAGATTAAAAGACTGAGGCAATTGATATAGACAATTTATAAGAAAAGACAATTGATTTAAAAGAACAATGAATAAATAAATAGTGGTGTAGGGCCTAGATAAAAACTAGATTTAAAATAGGTTTAACATTTTTTAAAGAACTCAAATAACTTAACTAAAAGCATCCATGAACAGTGTGGTTTTGAGTCCTGATTCAAATGTTTCGAGGGTTAGGCTACTTTTAAGATCGACAGGGAGTCTGGTCCAGAGATGTACAGCATAGTGAGTGACTAAAGGTTGCTTCACCAACTTTAGCCCTGGCACTGGGCACTACTAGCAGCCCACTCCCACTTGACCTGAGAGACCTGGCAGGAGTGTACTCCTTAAACATGTCTGTAATGTATTTTGATCCCACTCCATGTATTGATTTATAAACAAGCAGCATTTCCTTATATTCAATTCTGTGGCTGACAGGAAGCCAGTGTAGTGACTTAAGAATCGGGGTGGTGTGGTCTGACATTTTGGTCCCTGTAAGAACTCTAGCAGCTGCATTTTGAATAAGCTGAAGCTTTTTGATGGTCTTTTGGGGAGCCCTGTCAAAAGACCATTGCCGTAGTCAACCCTGCTAGAAATAAACGCTTTTATGTGGCTATTTAGACTAAGATCAGAGTGAACTATAACACCAAGGGGGGCACCACAGGTCATAGGGGTCTAATTTAATATTTGGGAAGTTTAATTTAGCTTAATTGTTAAAATTGTAATTGTACAGATGAAGACATCCATTTTGGTTGGTTATTACATAATGCACCTTATTATTACATTTTCGGCATAAAAAAGTGCAACTCCCGCATTTTGTAATAACCACCGCAATATGTAATCATTTATTACAAAATGCAGGGAAATTTATTACATATTGCGTTCACGCTGTTTATTACAAAATGCGGCAGATTATTACAAAATGCGGGTGTTATAACATAATGAAGTGAAAATGTATTACATTTTGTCAAGTTATTACATAATGCGGTGTTATTACATAATGCGGTGTTACAAGGCTCTATCGAAGTCTTTAAGTCAAGGCTAAAAACCCATTTATTCTCTTTATCGTTTGACCATTTTTCTTTATCATTTTTTGGGGAGTTTTTCCTTGTCCTCTGTTGAGGGTCTAAGGCTGGGGGATGTCATGTACTAACCATTTACTGTTTCACATGTTGGTCACTGTGAAGCCCTTAGAGACTGTAACGGTGATTAAGGGCTATGCAAATAAATGTGATTTGATTTTGATTTGATGTTGGCTTCAAGACTAGAAGGCAAAAAAAAACGTATAGTTTAATAATAAATAAAAATACACGGGCATTATGCATCACCCATACTGTTGCGCTGCATTGGACTAAGTATGTAGCATGGTAATTATTAAACATTCCATATGTCCACGGTGCTTAACCTCCTAGTCAATGTATTTAAGAGGAAGGGAGTGCAATACATTATATGATCTATGGGTCTTTGTCTGACATTGTAATTATTACAAATGTGCAATATTAAGATTAATCAAGGTAACGCAGCATTCATATGCACATTTCATGAACAAATATAAACACCCCATTTATATTCCAAATTGAATATTCTTGGCTGTAATCGGCACTGTTGCAATGAATGAATGAATGAATCGCCTTAGCATTCGTAGGGTGCATCAATTCATTTCATAATGCATATTCTGCATGCACACGCTGAGGCTGAAGCGTATTCATGTTGGCACCTCGATATTTTAAAAGCGTAAGCATATTTAGCATATTTAATCAAAAGAAAATTAAACTTGAATGATGTTACCTAACTTTTTATTACCTAATAATTGCATAGGGGTGTGTGTGTGTGTGCATGTCTGCAGCCAAAGCTTCACAACCCAAGCTACCTACTTTAGTACTGCTTGTTTTGCATCCATGAGGAGTGAAAAATACAACAAAAAAATCTGTTCTTAACCGTCTAAATTGTGGGTATACTCTCCGCACTCCTCCTCCTCCTCTCTCCTCCACCCACCTTTAGTGTTTTTTTTGTTTTGTGTGGTTGTTGAAAAGTAGAGCAGGAGACAATACAGGGATTGGATGGCCTGGGACTGAGAGGCAGGGATCTTAACTCAATAATCCTTGACATTTTCATATGAATAAATGTCCGTTTTGCCACTGTCTATCGCCGTTTGATATAAGGGAAGATGCAGCAGTGAATGTTGCATGCCATCAGGAGTACATGGGGCTCCAGACCACACAATTTTGAGTATCTTTTGAATATGTTTCAGAAGAGTTTGATAGCCCAGCATGCACATTCTTGTCATTTTTACCATCCTGTCAGTTCTTTAATTTTATCATCCATCCGTCACACCTGATATCTCAGAAACCCACTTCTTCGATTTTGATGAAAGTTGGGGGAATGATGCATCGCACTACTGTGTTCCACCATAACTTGTAAACTGCAAGTATAGTTCTTACGACAGTTTCTATTGCCTAGTAGTTTCAAGGACCGATTGAATATGGCGCTACGTATGTGCCTATAATGTAAATGAATAGTACAGGTACTGCGGTTCTTAATGCAACAAAACTATAACGCAATTTATCAAGACATCCAAGTTTTCTTGTTTTTGGCAACTTTTAACCCACTTTTTCCACTACATAATCAAACTCATTAGCACCAGCCCGGGTTCAAGGATCCAGTCAGCTGCAGCTGCCTGGCCTCTACCACAAAATGACACCTCTATGCTTTTCTTTTACACTGAAATCTTCGGCCCATTACAATTTTTTTTGATTGCTTTGACTCAATTTACACAACAGAGTTTCAAAATATAAATACCAGTGTCAAATGAGAGAATATTATATGCAAAAGTTTATCATAGCACCAGAACATTGGATATGTTCATCGTTGAAGTTTAATTATTGGTGCATTTTCAAATACAATGGCCATTATCAAATAATGCGGTCAAACACTAAATAATTGTCATCAAAAAAGACTATGCAAGGGTCATTTCCTCATAAGTAATTCAAATGAACTACAGCAAGCATCCCCTGTGATCCTTTGTGATAGACTGAGGTATATATATATATATAGCTTGTGTTTTTATGTAAGACAAACAAAATATTAGATTACAGTAGATTACTGTATATGAAAGAAATCATACAGTGATGCAGTAAACCCAACTGAATTTTACAGTAAAAACAAAAACAACAGTAAAAGCAAAAATTACAGTGACAAAAAACAAAACAAATGCATTTCAGTGCTTAAGCAGCATTTGCATTTGCAAATTCTTTGTAATGTTTTCCTATTTGCGATCAAATCTGATCTTACGCACATTTCGTGAATGAGGCCCAATGTGAAGTGAGAGAATTCCAGACACTTTCCACCTTTTACCTTTTAGAAACAGCCATGTCATTGAGCTACTTGGGGAGTGAATGACACCGACTTTCCTCACCCTCTATGGGTCAATCAAAAAAAGTGTATTATTTATCTTCATTTCTCTGTAATTCAGCATTCTAACAGTACAAAGAACGGCGATAGACAGTGGCAAAACGGACATTTATTCATATGAAAATGTCAAGGATTATTGAGTTAAGATCCCTGCCTCTCAGTCCCAGGCCATCCAATCCCTGTATTGTCTCCTGCTCTACTTTTCAACAACCACACAAAACAAAAAAAACACTAAAGGTGGGTGGAGGAGAGAGGAGGAGGAGGAGTGCGGAGAGTATACCCACAATTTAGACGGTTAAGAACAGATTTTTTTGTTGTATTTTTCACTCCTCATGGATGCAAAACAAGCAGTACTAAAGTAGGTAGCTTGGGTTGTGAAGCTTTGGCTGCAGACATGCACACACACACACACCCCTATGCAATTATTAGGTAATAAAAAGTTAGGTAACATCATTCAAGTTTAATTTTCTTTTGATTAAATATGCTAAATATGCTTACGCTTTTAAAATATCGAGGTGCCAACATGAATACGCTTCAGCCTCAGCGTGTGCATGCAGAATATGCATTATGAAATGAATTGATGCACCCTACGAATGCTAAGGCGATTCATTCATTCATTCATTGCAACAGTGCCGATTACAGCCAAGAATATTCAATTTGGAATATAAATGGGGTGTTTATATTTGTTCATGAAATGTGCATATGAATGCTGCGTTACCTTGATTAATCTTAATATTGCACATTTGTAATAATTACAATGTCAGACAAAGACCCATAGATCATATAATGTATTGCACTCCCTTCCTCTTAAATACATTGACTAGGAGGTTAAGCACCGTGGACATATGGAATGTTTAATAATTACCATGCTACATACTTAGTCCAATGCAGCGCAACAGTATGGGTGATGCATAATGCCCGTGTATTTTTATTTATTATTAAACTATACGTTTTTTTTTGCCTTCTAGTCTTGAAGCCAACATCAAATCAAAATCAAATCACATTTATTTGCATAGCCCTTAATCACCGTTACAGTCTCTAAGGGCTTCACAGTGACCAACATGTGAAACAGTAAATGGTTAGTACATGACATCCCCCAGCCTTAGACCCTCAACAGAGGACAAGGAAAAACTCCCCAAAAAATGATAAAGAAAAATGGTCAAACGATAAAGAGAATAAATGGGTTTTTAGCCTTGACTTAAAGACTTCGATAGAGCCTTGTAACACCGCATTATGTAATAACACCGCATTATGTAATAACTTGACAAAATGTAATACATTTTCACTTCATTATGTTATAACACCCGCATTTTGTAATAATCTGCCGCATTTTGTAATAAACAGCGTGAACGCAATATGTAATAAATTTCCCTGCATTTTGTAATAAATGATTACATATTGCGGTGGTTATTACAAAATGCGGGAGTTGCACTTTTTTATGCCGAAAATGTAATAATAAGGTGCATTATGTAATAACCAACCAAAATGGATGTCTTCATCTGTACAATTACAATTTTAACAATTAAGCTAAATTAAACTTCCCAAATATTAAATTAGACCCCTATGACCTGTGGTGCCCCCCTTGGTGTTATAGTTCACTCTGATCTTAGTCTAAATAGCCACATAAAAGCGTTTATTTCTAGCAGGGTTGACTACGGCAATGGTCTTTTGACAGGGCTCCCCAAAAGACCATCAAAAAGCTTCAGCTTATTCAAAATGCAGCTGCTAGAGTTCTTACAGGGACCAAAATGTCAGACCACACCACCCCGATTCTTAAGTCACTACACTGGCTTCCTGTCAGCCACAGAATTGAATATAAGGAAATGCTGCTTGTTTATAAATCAATACATGGAGTGGGATCAAAATACATTACAGACATGTTTAAGGAGTACACTCCTGCCAGGTCTCTCAGGTCAAGTGGGAGTGGGCTGCTAGTAGTGCCCAGTGCCAGGGCTAAAGTTGGTGAAGCAACCTTTAGTCACTCACTATGCTGTACATCTCTGGACCAGACTCCCTGTCGATCTTAAAAGTAGCCTAACCCTCGAAACCACACTGTTCATGGATGCTTTTAGTTAAGTTATATCAAATCAGTGGTTAAAGCTCTACCCTCAATGGAACCTCTTTTTGGGTCAACGCATGTAAACGTAAAAAGAATTGGGGTAGAATAACCCAGGTAAAACCATACCAACCAAATCTGATTATGACAAGCCAGGTTGGGATGCCTGGTTTACTCCCATATTAAACAGGTTACAGTGGCATGGAAACATTTTACTGCTTTCACTTTTGGTTCATGTTGGCTGTCAAACTTAGACTATGCATTTTAATGTTAACAAAAAAAATCCAGGCAAGACAGAAGTTTTCCACCATGAAAGTTTTGAGAAACATGAAAACATGAAATATGAAATTCATTAATAAAGGTATTCAATATTTTTTCTACCTTTTGTCTTTTTAAAAGTTTCATATAAACAGAAATTACATTTTTTATTATTATTATTTTTTATAACTAGAGTAGAGAATAGATGACATACACATCCATGCAATTAGTTGTTGTTGGAATTCCTTTCCTTCCTTTTGTATTTTTAAACGTTCATGGAAACATAAATCAGTTTTTTTTAATTACAAATTACTGTATACTGCAATAACCACAGTAGAATAGAGATAGGGATACATATATATATACTATATATACAATGTCCAGCAGATAGTGTAGTTTTGCCAGAACTGATTGTTTTGATCATGCCTATCAGACATTTGACCCCGCCCAGTATCTGATCCCATTCTGTGGGCTGCAGTGAGGGGTACTTGCTCAATTGTGGGAAGCCTTAATGAGGGCAAAATATATAGGAGTCTGGTGGAGATTTTAGTTGGCTGGTAGAGGGCTGATAAGCTCTGTACCTGCATCAGCTCAACCTAGGGAGGGTGGGGGGCATTATGAAAGATGAAGTTCAATTTGGACCTCATCTTCTCCTCTGCCAATGCCTTCAGGGTGTCCAGGGTCAGCCTATGCCAGGTTTTTACTAGTTTGTTGCGCCTTCTTGCATCCCCTGCCATGATGCGGAGTAGTCGGTTGTACACTTTGAATGACTCCCGAAGAAGTACAGTCTACTCTGTGCTTTCCTGTAGTGTGCCCATTAGTGTTGGGCGATATTGAAATTCCCTTACTGACAATATTGCTTTCAGAAAAACAACGATATACAATATTATCGTCCAAAAACTCCTGAAAAGACGCATATGTTGCAATACCCATAAATGGCCACAATGTGGTGCCATTGAGCGCTATTTTACACAATCGGCGATCAGCTGAGGTCAACAAATCAAATCAATCAATCAGTGAGTTGGCATATTTTTTATTCAATAACACCGTTTTTTAAACACCATGAATGTAACGTGTCATTTCAGAAATAACTGGACAGAAATAACCTTTTAAATAACAGATTGCCTTTTGCACATCTGAAACGACATCATTATAGTATTTCGGAATGGCTGTCTTGCTGAAATATGGTAGTTCATACTGGGGATCTAATGTATTTAGCATTTCCTTGAAAGTGGATTTTTCAACGGTATGCATCGAAATCATTTCTTTTCCAATGTACCTCGTAACTGCCCTTGTACAGTCTTGCCACCGCTGACTGTCGCGTTTATATTTTGTTGCCTTCGCGAAAGCCCCGATGATGGAGGGTTGGTCGCTAGCAATGCTAGGAGTTTTTGGCCGGCTGCTATTCGCAGAGGGAGTCGGTGGCAGAGTTGCGTAGTCTGCTGGGTGGTGATTTTTAAGATTTTAGTACTTACTTGCTTATCACACAGCTTGCATGTAACTTCGTTCACATTATCTGGCTCTCCTTTTCGTTTGGTTTGAAACCAAAGAAACGCCAAATAGGCGCATTTGCGTTCTTCTTGTTAACAAGAGCTGCCATTTTTTGCCATATTGTTACTTGTTTTGATAGGCTAGAACGATGCGTGCAGCAGAGAGAGAGAGAGAGAGAGAGACTATTGACTCACGGCTAGCGCAAGATCCTGTCGGAGGAAGAAGTCCAAGTCTCAGGCCAGTGATGATGACTGGACCCCCACGCCAACACTTAATACTTCTTCACGATTCTGTAGATTCTGTAGTTACTGGAGTCTCAAACAGGTTCAAAGAAGTCACTGGAGATGATCAGAGTTCGTTGCAATAGAGCTTTATTCCATAACAGAGACAAAACCCGAGTTGGTCCCGGAACCAGACTGACGTACAACTGTCTGTGCATGATCTTATAAACCCTAAAAACTGGGTGGAGAATGCTGATTTTACGCCCATTTATCATTACTTTTAGCTTTGTCAGCAAGAAAATAATGGTGTCCAAACACCAAATTTGGTCCTATGGGGGGTCCTTGTGGGCATGTAGGCGGTCTCGTTTTACACCATTACGTAACCATTAATGTGGAATCTTTGGGACTTTCCCATTCACCATTAGTTATGGCCACCTGGACTTCTCTTGTCTGCGCCTGCTCCGCCTGGTTTTTTTAAAGGCCTCTGCCGCCTGACCTTGGACACTTTTAGTGCAAAAGGGCCTCAGACTGTATTTTTTTTAAACTTTATGATTACTGTAGGGAAACCATTAGACTATGTTTTTGAAGCTTTATTGAAACTTTATGATTACTTTTATGATCTTTTAGGTTA